>JALPQD010000309.1:1351720-2551720 GCA_023101885.1 Typhlomys cinereus | reverse complement strand
GTATCGCATTGAATCTGTATATTGCCTTTGGTAGGATGGTCATTTTTACGATATTGATTCTACCAATCCAGGAACATGGGAGGTCTTTCCACCTTCTGGTGTCTTCTGCTATTTCTTTCTTTAGGGTTTTAAAGTTTTCATTGTAAAGGTCTTTTATCTCCTTGGTTAGGTTTATACCAAGGTATTTCATTTTTTTAGGGGCTATAGTAAATGGGATTGTTTCTCTCAAGGCTTTTTCACTTCTTTCATTCTGGGCATATAGGAAGGCCTCTAATTTTTGCACATTTATTTTGTATCCTGCCACCCTGCTGAACTTCTCAATTAGTTCCAGGAGCTTCCTGGTGGAGTTTTTGGGATCCCTCAGGTATAAGATCATGTCATCTGCAAATAGGGATAGCTTGACTTCTTCCTTGCTGATTTGAATCCCTCTTATGTCCCTTTCTTGTCTTATGGCTTCAGCTAAGACTTCAAGTACAATATTGAATAGAAGTGGTGAGAGTGGACAGCCTTGTCTAGTTCCTGATCGAAGTGGGAATGCTTCCAATTGTTCCCCACTGAGCATAATCCTTGCTGTGGGCTTGTTGTATACAGCTTTTATTATATTGATAAAAGTTCCTTTCATTCCTACAGTCTCTAGCGTTTTGATCATAAAAGGCTGTTGGATTTTGTCAAAGGCTTTTTCTGCATCTATCGAGAGTATCATGTGGTCTTGAACTTTGGACTGGTTTACATGATGAATTACATTTATTGATTTGCGTATGTTTAACCAACCTTCTGTGGCAGGGATGAAGCCTACTTGGTCCCCATGAATGATCTTTTTGATATGTTTTTGAATCCGATTTGCTAAGACTTTGTTGAGAATCTTTGCCTCTGTGTTCATCAGAGAGATCGGCCTATAGTTTTCTTTTTTGAGTGCATCTTTATTAGGTTTTGGGATTAAAACGATATTAGTTTCATAGAAGGAATTTGGCAGTGTTCCTTCCTTTGCTATTTGATGGAACAGTTTAAGGAGTATTGGTGTTATTAACTCCTTAAATGTCTGGTAGAATTCTGTGCTGAATCCATCTGGCCCAGGACATTTTTTGGTGGGAAGATTCGAGATTACTTCTTCAATTTCCTTGTATGTTATAGGACTATTTAAATAATTCACAACTTCCTGATTCAATTTAGGTAGGTTGTGTTTACTTAGAAATTCATCCATCTCTTTTGTGTTGTCAAACTTCACAGAGTATAAGTTTTTGAAATATGATGTTATAATTCTCTGGATTTCTTGGGTATCCGTAGTGATAACTCCATGTTCATTTCTAATTTTGTTAATTTGGGTTTTCTCTCTCTTGCTTTTGGTTAATTTAGCTAGGGGTGTATCAATCTTATTGATTTTTTCAAAGAACCAGCTTTTTGACTGGTTGATTTTTTCTATTGTTTTCTTAATCTTGATTTCAGATATTTCTCCCCTTATTTTGCTAATCTCCTCTCTTCTATTACTTTTGGGATCAGATTGCTCAAGTTTCTCCAAAGCCTTAATCTGCATCGTTAAATTATTTATTTCTGATGTTTCCAATTTTCTGATGTAGGCATTAAGAGCTATGAACTTACCTCTTAGGACAGCTTTCATTGTGTCCCAGAGATTTTGGTAAGTTGTATTTTCATTTTCGTTCACTTTCAGGAAATCTTGAATTTCCTGTTTAATTTCTTCCTGAATCCAGTTCTCATTCAGCATCATATTGTTAAGTTTCCAGGAGTTAGTGTATTTTCTCTTGTTTGTTGTGTTGTTGTGGATGTCCAGCTTTAGGCCGTGGTGGTCTGATAGGGCACAGGCTAGAATTTCGACTTTTTTGTGTGTAGATTCATTTTGTGGCCCAATATGTGATCTATTTTGGAGAAAGTTCCATGTGCTGCTGAGAAAAATGTTTATTCTTTGGTACGTGGGTGAAAAGTTTGATAGAGATCTGTAAGGTCCATTTCAGTAAGGGTTTGGTTAAGCTCCAAAGTGTCTCTGTTAAGCTTTTGACCTGTTGATCTATCCCATGTTGCGAGGGCGGTGTTGAAATCCCCGAGAATTATCGTTTGGGGGTTGACTTCTTGCTTTAGACGCTGTAGGGTTTTCTTAATGAATGTGGAGGGGCCCATATTGGGTGCATATATGTTCAGTATTGTGAAGTCTTCCTGGTGAATTGTACCTGTGACTAAAATGTAGTATCCATCTGTGTCTCTTATGATTTTCTTTGGTTTGAAGTCCACTTTGTCTGAAAGCATAATTGCTACTCCTGTCTGTTTCCTGGTTCCATTAGCTTGCAAGATTTTGGACCAGCCTTTCATTCTTAGGACATGCCTATCTTTTGTGGTGAGATGAGTTTCCTGAAGGCAGCAGATTGTTGGATTGTGGTTTTTAATCCAAGTTTGTAATCTATGTCTCTTAATTGGTGAGTTAATGCCGTTGACATTTAATGTTATAATGGAGAATTATTTTTAATTCTGGACATTTTTTATGTTTAGTAGATTTTGTAAGCATGATGTTTGATATTTATATTTTGTTGGTATTATACTTCCCTTCTGTCCTCCTGGATACGCTTATTCTTTTCTTCAAGCTTGAGTATCATTTCTAGCATTTTTTGAAGGCCTGGTTTGGTAGACATGTATCCCTTCAAGTTGTCTTTGTGCTGGAAAACTTTTCTTTCTCCCTCAATCATGACAGATAGTTTTGCCGGGTATATCAGTCTGGGTTGGCATTTTTGCTCATTTAATACTTGAAGTATGTCTCTCCAAGCTCTTCTTGCTTTTACTGTTTCCATTGAGTAGTCATTTGTTATTCTAATAGGTTTACCTTTAAAAGTGACTTGCTTTTTTTCTCTTGAAGCTCTCAGCACCTTTTCTTTGTCTTGAATGTGGAGTGTTTTGACTGTTATTTGCCATGGCGATTTTCTATTTTGGTCATATCTGTTTGGATTGCGAAATGCCTCTTGTATTTGGATAGGCCTCTCATTCTTTAGTTGTGGGAAGTTTTCATTTATGTTGAATTGAAATATTTCCTCCGGTGTGGTATTTTGGGATTCTTGTTCTGGTATTCCATGAATGCGCATGTTAGGCTTCTTCAGGGTGTCCCATATTTCTTGAATGCTCCTCTCCAGTATCTTTTTGGCTTTAACAATCTCTTCCATTGAGCTGGTTAATTCTCCTACTTTGTCTTCAAGATCTGAGATTCTATTTTCTGCCTCATTTGTTCTGCTGATAAGACTCTCTGTCGAGTTTTGGGTTGAAGATAACTTATCTCTTAGTTCAATTTTAAACTCTGCCTGAGACTGTTTTACCTGCTCTATACCTATTTTTGTTTCTTGAACTGTTTTTCTCAACTCCTCCAGGTTCCTGTTGTGTTCCTGTTCAAAGTGGTTGACACGGTTATTTAACTCTTCTCGGATTTCCTCTTTCATATTATTAATCATGGTAATGATCATACTCTGAAAGTCGTTATGTTGGGTCTGGCTTTCATGGCTATTTTCTATGGATTTGTTCTGGTCGCAATCCATCGTTATGGGATTGATTCTTTTGGTGGGAGATTGTTCTTGAGGTTTTTTTCTCGTGGATCTGCACTTTGACTTGTACATTGTTGTTTTGTTTTTTAGGACCTTTCAGTTTCTGTGTGTTTTTCACTGAACCGATGTTGTTGGTATTGTTACACCTGCCAGTTGTTACTAGTGCTTGCCTTGGATTGGGTATGTTTGTGTATTGGTATTGTTATATCCTAGATGAGACTACTAGGATGTTAGTACGTCAGTTAAGTAACCAGGGGATGAATATAAGTATGGTAGTGCACTTTTACGATCTTTTACGATCTAGTGTCTTCGTGAAATGTGAGGGTGGGTGGTGTACTCCCTGGAGTTGTATGTTTTTGGGGTGGCTGTATGAGGAAGCTGACCTACAACATTGATACTAGAAAGGATCAGTAAGGTGAGAGAAAAGAAAAAGAGAAAAAAAAAAAGGTTTACTTATCTTTAGGCTGGATGTGAAGAGTCTCGCATGTGATACAATGGTTGTAGTGAAGTCCAGATGTATGGCCTGTGTTCTCTTTGTTCCTTAGAGTTTTGCTTGAGTTTCCTTTGTACTCTATTGAATTCTGAGTAGCAGTGTGTCTTCCGTGGACCACGTGTGTAGGTCCCCGGTGGGCCAGAGAGGCAGAGGGTCTGATGTTGATGGCAGAATTCTTCACCTGCGACCTGGGCTCTGGTCCGGGTTCGGCTCAGAGATGGGGCTGGGGGCAAAGCCGGTGGCACGCGCGCGGGTGCTGCTGGCCAGGCGGCTCAGCTCTGGGGTGGGGGGCGGGGCTGGGAGGGGCTCGCTCTCACCTGGGCGCTGGTCTGGGTTCGGCGCGGAGGGGGGGCTGGGGGCAAAGCCGGCGGCCGTGCGCGCGGGTGCTGCTGGTCGGGCGGCTGGGCTCCGGGGTGGGGGGCGAGGCTCGGAGGGGCTCTCTCTCACCTGGGCTCTGGTCCGGGTTCGGCGTGGAGAGGGGGCTGGGGGCAAAGCCGGCGGCCGCGCGCGAGGGTGCTGCTGGCCGGGTGGCTAGGCTCCGGGGTCCTTTCTCGGTACAACGATCTTTTCATTTACTTGGGACAATTCAATGAATGATCAACCACCACCAGAGCCTTACATAAAATTAGGCAGACCCTTCCCCTCCACTCCGCTGCCCGGGACGCGCGCACGCGGTACAGCCGGGCCTCACCCGGGCCGCGATCCAGGTAAGCTCCGTCTCTGCCCACCCCCAAAACCCCAGGACAAATAATTCAGTTTAGTGAAAAACGCACAGAAATTAAAAGAAGATCTTAAGAGTTAAAATGAGAATGCCAAAGTCAAAGTGCAAATCCATGAGAAACAACACTCAAGTAAACAAATCTCCCACTGAAGGAATTAATCCCATAATGTTAGACTACAACCAGAACAAACCCATGGAAAATGGCCAAGAAAGCCTGACCCAGGATAACGACCTTCAAAATATGATCATTACCATGTTCAATACTATGAAAGAGGAAATCCGGGAGGAATTAAATAATCGAATCAATTGCCTTGAGGAGGAACACAACAGACACATGGAGGAGTTGAGAAAAACAGTGCAAGAATCAAAAAGTGGCATAGAGCAGTTAAAACAGACTCAAGCAGAGTTTAAAACTGAGCTAAAAGACAAGTTATCTTCAACCCAGAACTCCACAGAGAGTCTTATCATCAGAACTAACAAAGCAGAAAACAGAATTTCAGATCTTGAAGATGAAGTGGGAGTATTAACCAGCTCAATGGAAGAGACTGGTAAAGCCAAAAAGATACTTGAGAGAGATATCCAGGAGATATGGGACACCCTGAAGAAGCCCAACATGTGTATTCATGGAATACCAGAGCAAGAATCTCAAAATACCACCCCTGAGGAAATTTTTCAAACGATCATCAAGGAAAACTTTCCTCATCTAAAAAAAGAGAGGCCCATCCATATACAAGAGGCATTCTGCACCCAAAACAGATATGACCAAAACAGAAGCGCGGCACGGCAAATAATAGTCCAAACACTCCACATTCAAGATAAAGAAATGCTGCTGAGAGCTTCAAGGGAGAAAAAACAAGTCACTTTTAAAGGTAAACCTATTAAAATAACAAATGACCTCTCAATGGAAACAGTAAAAGTAAGAAGAGCTTGGAGAGACATACTTCAAGTATTGAATGAGCAAAAATGTCAACCTAGGCTGATTTACCCTGCAAAACTATCAGTCTTGATCGAGGGAGAAAGAAAAATCTTCCAGCACAAAGACAACTTGAAGGGATACATATCCACCAAACCGGGCCTTCAAAAAATGCTAGAAATGATACTCAAGTGTGAAGAAAAAACAGACATATCTAGGAGAACAGAAGACAAGTATAACACCATTAACAGCGAAGCAATATACTTATAAAAACTACTAAACATAATAAATGTCTGGAATTAAAAATAGTTTCTCCATTATAACACTAAATGTTAATGGAATTAATTCACCGATCAAGAGACACAGATTACAAACTTGGATTAAAAATCACAATCCATCAATCTGCTGCCTGCAGGAAACCCATCTCACCACAAAAGATAGGCATGCCCTAAAAATGAAAGGCTGGTCAATAATTCTACAAGCTAATGGAAGCAGAAAACAGGCAGGGGTAGCCATTATGATATCAGAGAAAGTGGACTTCAAACCAAAGAAAATTATAAGAGACACGGATGGATACTACATGTTAGTCACAGGTACAATTCACCAGGAAGACTTCACAATCCTGAACATATATGCACCCAATACGGGCCCCTCCACATTCATTAAGAAAACCCTACAGCGTCTAAAGCAAGAAATCAACCCCCAAATGATAATTCTTGGGGACTTCAACACCGTCCTCTCAACATGGGATAGATAAACAGGTCAAAAGCTTAACAGAGACACTTTGGACCTTAATCAAACCCTTAAAGAAAAGGACCTTACAGATCTCTATCGAACTTTTCACCCACGCACCAAAGAATACACATTTTTCTCAGCAGCACACGGAACTTTCTCCAAAATAGATCACATACTGGGCCACAAAACAAATCTACACACGTACAAAAAAGTTGAAATTCTAACCTGTGCCCTGTCAGACCACCATGGCCTAAAGCTGCACATCCACAACACAACAAACAAGAGAAAATACACTAACTCCTGGAAATTTAACAATATGATGCTGAATGAGAACTGGATTCAGGAAGAAATTACAAAGGAAATTCAAGATTTCCTGAAAGCGAATGATAATGAAAATACAACTTACCAAATCTCTGGGACACAATGAAAGCTGTTCTAAAAGGTAAGTTCATGGCTCTTAATGCCTACATCAAAAAAATGGAAACATCAGAAATAAACAACTTAACAATGCAGCTTAAAACTTGAGAGAAACTAGAGCAATCTGATCCCAAAAGTAGTAGAAGAGAGGAGATTAGCAAAATAAGGGGAGAAATATCTGAAATCGAGATTAAGAAAACGATAGAAAATATCAACCAGCAAAAAGCTGGTTCTTTGAAAAAATCAATAAGATTGATACACCCCTAGCTAAATTAACCAAAAGCAAGAGAGAGAAAACCCAAATTAACAAAGTCAGAAATGAACATGGAGTTATCACTACTGATACCCAAGAAATCCAGAGGATTATAACATCATATTTCAAAAACTTGTACTCTGTGAAGTTTGACAACACAAAAGAGATGGATGAATTTCTAAGTAAACACATCTTACCTAAACTGAATCAGGAAGTTGTGAATCATTTAAATAGTCCTATACCACATAAGGAAATTGAAGAAGTAATCTCAAATCTTCCCACCAAAAAATGTCCTGACCAGATGGATTCAGCACAGAGTTCTACCAGACATTTAAGGAGTTAATAACACCAATACTCCTTAAACTGTTCCATCAAATAGCAAAGGAAGGAACACTACCAAATTCCTTCTATGAAGCTAATATCATCTTAATCCCAAAACCTAATAAAGATTCACTTAAAAAAGAAAACTATAGGCCGATCTCTCTGAGGAACACAGACGCAAAGATTCTCAACAAAGTCTTAGCAAATCGGATTCAAAAACACATTAAAAAGATCATTCACTGGGACCAAGTAGTCTTCATGCCTGGCACACAAGGTTGGTTCAACATACGCAAATCAATAAATGTAATTCATCATGTAAACCAGTCCAAAGTCCACATGATATTCTCAATAGATGCAGAAAAAACTTTTGACAAGATCCAACAGCCTTTTATGATCAAAACGCTAGAGACAGTAGGAATGGAAAGAACCTTTATCAATATAATAAAAGCTGTATACAACAAGCCCACAGGAAGGATTATGCTCAATTGGAAGCATTCCCACTTTGATCAGGAACTAGACAAGGCTGTCCACTCTCACCACTTCTATTCAATATTGTACTTGAAGTCTTAGCTGAAGCCATAAGACAAGAAAGGGACATAAGAGGGATTCAAATCAGCAAGGAAGAAGTCAAGCTATCCCTATTTGCAGATGACATGATCTTATACCTGAGGGATCCCAAAAACTCCACCAGGAAGCTCCTGGAACTAATTGAGAAGTTCAGCAGGGTGGGAGGATACAAAATAAATGTGCAAAAATCAGAGGCCTTCCTATATGCCCAGAATGAAAGAAGTGAAAAGGCCTTGAGAGAAACAATCCCATTTACTATAGCCCCTAAAAAAATGAAATACCTTGGTATAAACCTAACCAAGGAGGTAAAAGACCTTTACAATGAAAATTTTAAAACCCTAAAGAAAGAAATAGCAGAAGACACCAGAAGGTGGAAAGACCTCCCTTGTTCCTGGATTGGTAGAATCAACATCATAAAAATGACCATCCTACCAAAGGCAATATACAGATTCAATGCGATACCAATCAAAATCCCAAAGCAATTCTTCAAAGAAGTTGTCCAAACAATCTCAAAGTTCATATGGAGGCACAAAAAATGAAGGACAGCAAAGACAATCCTGAATAACAAAAACACTGCTGGAGGTATTACCATACCAAACCTTAGTCTATACTACAAATCCATAGTTATAAGGACAGCCTGATACTGGCTCCAAAATAGACACACAGATCAATGGATAAGGATTGAAGACCCAGATATAAGCCCACAAAATTACAGCCATTTGGACTTTGACAAAGGGGCCCAAAGAATCCAATGGAAAAAGAATCTTCAACAAATGGTGCTGGCAAAACTGGATCTCCACATGCAGAAGATTGAAGCTGGTACTTGTCACTATATACAAGACTTAATTCCAAATGGATCAAGGACCTTGATCTCAGGCCAGGGACTATAAAAACGATAGTTGAAAGGATAGGGAACTCCCTCGAGCTGATTAGGCTAGGCCAACACTTCCTAAACAGACATCCAATGGCATAGTCACTGCTACCAACTCTCAACAGTTGGGATCTTGTGAAACTGAAGAGCTTCTGTTCAGATAAAAAGATTGTAACACGAGCTCAAGGGCAACCCACAGAATGGGAAAAAATCTTCACTAACCACACATCTGATAGAATTCTGCTGTCCAGAGTGCACAAAGAACTTAGAAAACTAAACACCAAGGAAACCAATGGCCCAATTAAAAAATGGGCCCTGGAACTTAAAAGAAATTTTACCAGGGATGAAATTAAAATGTCTAACAAATATGTGAAAAAATGCTCCACTTCTTTAGCCATCAGGGAAATGCAAATCAAAACTTCCCTGAGATATCATCTCACCCCGGTCAGGATGGCAAAAATCCACCATACAAACAACACCAAATGCTGGAGAGGATGTGGAGAGAGGGGAACTCTCCTACATTGCTGGTGGGAATGCAGGCTCATACAGCCACTCTGGCGAGCCATCTGGAAATTCTTAAAGAAATTAAAGATTGAAATGCCATATGACCCTGCTATCCCACTTTTGGGAATAACCCCCCATGCAGCAGAGGTTCGCCTCGATAGCACAAGCACGACCATGTTCATAGCAGCACTGTTTACAATAGCAAAGTCATGGAATCAACCGAAATGTCCAACAGTTGACGAGTGGATAAGGAAACTGTGGTACATCTATACAATGGAGTACTACTCAGCCATCAAAAATGATGAATTACTGGAATTTGCCGGGAAATGTATGTCATTAGAAACAATTATATTAAGTGAAGTATCCCAGACCCAGAAAATTAAGCACTGTTGTATTCCCTAATAGGTGGCTCCTAGTTCTAAACCCACCCAACCCACCTCGAGACAGTAATTGCAAGGATTATGAACAGGAGGGATGGGGTAGGAGGGCCACACCAGAAACAAGGAGAGAAGGGACCATGTTACAGCAGGGAAAATAGGCTTCCACCAAGGACCCAAATAAGTAATGAGACATATGATTAAGTTCACAGACTTTGTTCCTGATCATTTACTACTGAGGGGGTGTGATCTCACCAGAAGGGGAGGGCATATAGTCTGGGAGATAAAAAGTAACCATTGTGCAAATTGGTGATAGACCCCTCCCTCACTGTGGTTTCCCACTTTTATTACATCTACCTTTGAATGTGCTTTTATCACAAGACTCTAGTTTAACAGCTTTTTTTCTCTGGCCAGGGGGTAACATACAATGCCCACCAGGATGGAGTGAAGGGCATTGCAGGAGTAGCAAAACTGCAAAAGAAAATCAACAAACCACAATCCAGAACTTCAGAGACTCTATATCAACTACCTAGAACTAGGCCAGACTAATCTCTCCCCATCCTGAAGCTCAGGGAAATTTACGGAAGAGGGGGCGGTAAAAGTGTAAGAGCAAAAAGATGGGAGGAGCAATGATATGTAAGATACTCCATACAAGTTACGGCTGAAGCAATCATAATTGGACTTTACATGCCCTGCGCATTGTCCAACACACTATTGACCTCACAAAGTCTAGCATCTGCTAAGGGCACTAAGATCCTTGGAGGCAAGGGATTGGCAGCCACAGCAGTGTTCCTATACCTAAGGGGAACACAGGAAAGGGTTCAGGGAAAGGCCACTGGGTCCTTGTACGTCATCGGAGAGGAGGGCCCAGAGGAAAATCAGGCATGCACAAGAAAGGACTCTGGGAATTGGGGCGGGAGGCACTGGGGGATGGGGAGAGAAGGGGGTGGGGAGGGGGAGCGGGGGTATGGGGGGAGGAGGAGGGAAGGAGGAAACTGGTGTACCTATTATGTTTGTATGAGCTGAAATAATAATAAAAATGTATTAATAAAAAAAATTAGGCAGAGTACTTTTGGGACCATGGGAAGAAGACAAAAAATAAAAAGAGACAATCTTCTCTTTTTCATATCTTCCTTATAGAAACCTAGAGAAATGTATTGGCTTATTTGGGGAGTTACAGTAGAAGGGAATATAGGTAAAATTAAACTTTTTTTCCTAGAGGGATCAAGGCAACTCCATCCTGGCAATCCCAATGAACAGTCTGAGAAAACATGCTTCAGGAAATGCTTTATGAGATGATTCCAGGACAAAATAAATAATGTCCTCAGGTTGACATTCTATGATTTTATGGCTCTAAGAATCTAATGTTCTTTTTTTTTAATTTTTTTATTCAATTGTGCGTGCATGCGTGTGTGTGTGTGTGTGTGTGTGTATGTGTGTGCGCACGTGCGTGTGTGTGTGTAGAACCATGGGAGAATTCTGGAACCACCATGGACAGCCTCCACCTCCTCCTTGTTTATTCTTCCCCAGGATTCACAAGCTCCTCCCTACCAGGACCAGAAATGTAGGCCATTCCCACTTCTGCCCGGAGTCTATATGTGAGGTCTAGGATCTGAATTCAGGATCTTCCGCCTACAAGGCAGAGGCTTAACCTCTGAGCTACCTCTCCAGCCCCTAAGAATCTAGTGTTCTAATGTGCTGTCCCAGTAAGACATATATGTGTCAACTTGATGGCTGAAGGCTTTAGCTCTCAGCACATTCCTAAAGAATTAATAACCCCTGAGCAAGCCTGCAGGGGATTGTGTAATTGATGGAAAAGGCCCAGACCACGGTAGCTGGGAGTAGTTCATAGGGCAGGTGGATAAAATGGAGGGAGCTGGCTAAGTAAGGTGGCATTTTTCAACATACTTGAGCAGACACGCTGACTGGTAAGGGAAGTTGCCCCTCTCTCTACAGTCCTGTGGTTATGTGTGGCCAGTTCCCTCTGCCCCTGGTGTTAGTGGGAACTCTCCCGCCAAGATGCAGTAGGAGCTGTCAGGCCAGCATAAGCCAAAATACAAGCCCTTCTTAACGAATTTATTGGCAACAAGAAGGGTATATGCACCATGACTCCACAAGTCTATGATTCTAATTTTTCAGTGGTCTGTGTATTTTTCCCACTTGTCAGTAAAGGACCCATTGAGGACATGAAAGGCTGGGGAAAATGAGCTTTCTACATCTCTGGATGTTTTCATCAGAAACAGAAAATGTATAGCTAGTATACAACTCCTCCTCTCATCGCTCTAAAATAGGATATCATTAATGCAGAATAAGTTTGGTACATATCAGTCTCATATCAGTGGAGATTATAGCTAATTGAGCTCTCAGAAAAAAACTAAATAAAATGACTCAGGGAACTTTCAAGCCAAGAAGAGTTACTTAAGGGTAATTGCATGCCAAAATGAAGGGTTCTGTTTACACAATTGAATGCTGCTGTTGAGCTTTTCAAAGCTCTGTGGAACTACTGCAAACATGGACTTTATCATCACACAGACATAGATCCCACCTCCAACTTGAGCAGTTCTCTTTTGGAACAGCTGACAAGTGTATCTATCTCTGTAGAATTCAGTTCTCCTCCCCCCACCCAATCACTATGGTAATATCTATCTATGGGAGAATTTAAAAGTAGGAACTAGGGCATGGGATTAAACCTATAAAATACTTTACATTGCTATTGGACCCTAGAAGAGAAACAGAAACAATTTTGAAAATCACACCTGTGAGTCAAATGTCAACTGTGCACTCTAAACATAAAACATATTGAGAAATTAAACACACACACATACATACACACATACACACAAACACAAGTTAGAAATACATCAGTAATCCTCCAGTGACCACGGAATCAAAATAAGGTGGAAATTATATCGGTGCATATGGGAAAATTTGAATTCACTCAAGACTATGGTTATTATTAGCACAGTACTTTTTAATCAATAAAATGTTTTTAATTAATGTGTGAATATGAGATAGGTCTTAATGTAGCCCAAGCTGTCCTTTGACTCAATCTATAGTCAAGGCTAGTCTTGAATTTCTTATCCCCCCCTGTAATGGTGAAAGCAAGTGCAAGTGTTATTGGAAATGTTAAACAATGAGGTAAAGAATATAAAGGGTAGTAAGAGGTCTTGTAACTGTGTATGAGGTAGCCAAACTGAATGGTTAAAAGGCGAGACAGGGCTCTAGGGAAGACAGAGTTAATCTAAGCAGGATCTGGCTGATTCTATATAGTCGCCCATCCAGGAGCATATGCTAGTCACCACTGCCCTCTCCAGTGTTCTCACTTTTACTGCATCTGATTACAACAGACTAAATTGTAAGGACAAATTACAAGAAGTTCCACCCATTTCAGGGAAAAGATCATTCTAGTCTATCCCTAGGCAAAGTGCTAGGAAGGTGCTAGAATGACGGAACCAAGCAAACCTTCTCTTACATTTTGGAAACTTGATAAAGTTAACTCTCCATGACACTAAGGGAGAAAAAAAAACAGTGTTAAAACTACATGCTGATCGTGTAACGTGAAAGCAAAGAAGACATAGTTTAATTGATAGCTGACAGAGTTTGACAAAGGCAGAGATAAACAGCCCCTGTGAGATGGGTGACTACCAATGCTGGCAGGATTAGAAGTCAGCAGATGAGCCAAAGTGAACAGATCCAGAGGGGAAATTCAAGACATGACTATCTTCCAGATTGGGTGAATAACATGTGATCTCTCCTGATGTGCCAAGGGAGCATTCACAGAATGTGAGACCTGCCACCCCATTGCACTGTCCCACAATAGTCTCAAAAATATCTCAACAGAAATTACCTCATACTATACCCAATTTCTGCCATAAATCTATAAAAATCTCATAGACAAGCAGCATTGGCGACTCCCTTAGGAATTCCCTTCTGTTTCCAGGGAATCTTTCTGGCAGCCCCCACAATACCCTCCCACTACAGGAGTCTTGTTAGTATTAAGTTTTCTGAAATCCCTCTGGGATCTCCTCTCATGAGGGAACTCTGCTTGCTTTTGACTAAAGTCTTCTTTAAGATTTCTCTCTATACTAGTGAAATTCCTTTAAATCTTATCCTTCTTTATCCATAAAATTTGTTCTTCAAGTTCAGGAGACAAAAACCCAGAACCACTGACTTAGTGGAAGGGTCTGGTGACTATGATCATCTGGCACTTTTACTCCTCAGTTAGGATCCCTGAGATGTGAAAGTCCCATCATACTCAAAGACCTTCATTTCATTTCTGCTTCAACCTCCTAAATGCTTTGGTTATGGGTATGTATAATGCATAACAACATGAAGTTTAAATTACATTTGTATGTATTGGGAAAGCATTTGTGTGACTTTCTCTTTTGAGACAGATATTTCATTGAAATGATTTGAATCTGAATTTGCAGTATTTCTAAGTCATGTTTTTATGTGAATAGTTAAAAACAATTATAGATGTATACATAGGGGTTACTGGACATATGCTTATGTACTAATCGTTTCTGATTGGGGTCTTAGAAGCAATGGCACTCCTTTAGAAGGAAAATAGGATTCCCAGATCCTGATATCTCAGTACCATTGTCCAATAAACAAATGCTTAATTCTAGGAATGGGGATTATGTGTGGAAAAATAGAAGATAATATCTTCTAATCACACATAATAGAAAGTGCTCAAAAATGTAAGGATAGGAACATGCCAACACACCCAAGGGCCATTCATAACAATCAAGATAGAGAAACAACATCAATGTCTATCAGTAAAACAATGGATAATGAAAATCTGTGGTACACTTGAAGTGAAATATTAGTCTTCAAAAAAAAAGAAACACTGCCATCTAAATAATATGGATAAGCCCAAAAGACATGCTAAGTGAAGTAATCCAGGCACAGAAGGACAAATAGAATGTGGTCTCCTTTACATATAGAATCTAAGATCCTTAAAAATTATAGAAGGTGGGCTGGAGAGGTGGCTCAGGGGTTAAGCCTCTGCCTTGCAGGCGGAAGGTCCCGAGTTCTGATCCTAGACCCCACGTATAGACGCCAGGCAGAAACGGGGGCGGCCTGCGTTTCTGGTCCTGGTAGGGCGGAGCCTGTGAATACCGGAACAGAGTAAACAAGGAGGAGGTGGAGGCGGTCCACGGTGGTTCCCGAATTCGTCCGTGGTTCTACACACACACACATACATACACACGCACACACACGCATACACACACAATTGAATAAATAATAAATAATAAAAAAATTTTTAAAAATTATAGAAGGAAAGAGTAGAAGTGGTTTTCAGGATTTGGATGAGTTTCTAAGTTCCACTTCTGCTTCTTCCTCTACCAGAAATCCAATGTTGAAGCTTAAAATGTTAGGTATTTTTGTTATAGTAATTCAAAACTGACTAAGATTAATGACTTCTAAAATAACAACGAAATGTAAGCAGAAATAGCACATGATATGAATGTGCCTGCCTAGAATCTCCTGAAAGAATAATAAAACTCTAATACTGAATGCAGAAGAAATGATTATTCACAAAATGGTCAACAAGGAATAATACTCTTGAAGATACCCATGGAACTCCAGGAAAATCACATAGGAAATTAAATGAAACCTGGAAAAGTATTTAAGAATAAAATGAATAGTTGAACAAAGAGATAAAACAATAAAAACAAAAGTGTGTAATTTTAAAAGAAACATTAATTTGCTCAAAAATTTCAATTTATGACTATCAACCTATTCCTGCAGATGACCCTAAAAAGAATATTTCAGAATGAAGAGAAAAATAGAAACAAGCAAGTAACTGTGGGAAAAAAAAAACCCTAAAACAAATGTAAAAAGAAAAGCTAGAAACAACCAAAATAACAGGAATTAATGCATACCTTTATATAGTAATACTGAATATTAAAGGTCTCAATTCTAGTATCAGGAGGAACATATCTGAAATTTGGATTAGAAAAAAGGTACCTATTAAGTTTGTATGAGCGGAAATAAATAAATAAATAAATAAATTTTAAAAAAAAAGGATTCTTCTTCTTGCTATCTCCAAAACATCACCTTATCATAAAAGATAGACACTGTTTTAGTGGGAAAGAGTGGGAAAAGTTATTCAAAGAAAGTGGAACCAGGGACAGGAGAGAGGGCAAAAGAACCTGAATTCAGATCCTGAGATCCTACATAAAAATGCTGGGCAGATATGGTAACAGCCTGTAGTTATGGAAGGTAGAACTTGGGAAGTCCCAGAACAAGGCAATAAAGAGGTAGAGCAGTCGATGATGATTCCCTATGTCACTTTGGGCCTCCACATGTACACACAAACTCAAGTGCCCTCTTGTGTATACAAATACCAGTACAAAATAAAAAGATAGATGGATAGATAGATAGGCAGATAGATAGTTGGATAGATAGATACACACACACACACACACACACACACACACACAAGTAGGTAGGTAGATTAATTTCATAAAGTAGAAGCAAGAAAATAGTTGACACTATTTTATTATCTGACCAAAAACAGACTTCATTAAAAATCTAGCAGAATGGACAACTACTTCATACTAATCAAGGGAACAATTCATCCAAGAAGACATTACACTTCTCAATACACCAGCATCAAACAGAGCCTGACACATCTTCATAAAGCAACTAGTGTTGGTCAATTATAAAGTTACAGATTAAACCCTAACCCAATAATAGTGTGTGATCTCAATGCTCCACACTCACATACAGATTGATCATTCAGAAAAAAAAAATAAAGAGAGAAATATTGGAATTAAATATCATAGCTGAAAGGAATTTAGCAGATATTTACAAAACATTCCACCCAAGCATTATAGAATAAGTATTCTCTCCATAGCCTGCGGAATTTTTTCAATACTAAAGCACCCATTAGGACACAAAGTGAATCACAAAGAGAATAGAAAAACAGGAGTAACTTCTTGTATTCTGTCTGACCACAATGGAATCAATCTAGAAATCAACAGCAAAGCAACTGCAGAAAACACACAAGCTTATGGAGATTAATCAGCATATCACTGAATAATGAATGAGGTCATTGAAGAAGTCATGAAAGAAATAATCAAGATAACCCCTCTCAAATATTCTCAGATGCTAACCTTGTTTGAGATAATCTTTCACATGTGTGCCTGTCTCCTAGATACTAGCTAGCTTGACAAATATTAATCATCATGATCTCTAAGTGCCTACATTAAAAAAATGAAAGAGAACAGACAAAACTCAAAAGCAATAGACAGGATGAAATAAGTAAGATTAGAATACAAATTAATGAAATGGAAGCAAAAGCACAATATATCAATGTCTAGTGAAAAGATGAAAAAGACTAACATACTCTTCACCAAATTAGGCAAAAGAAAAAGAAAAGAAAATTCATAAAATTAGAAGTGAAATGGATATAACACACACCAAAGAAATTCAGAAAATCATGAGAAACACACAAAAATACATGCCCCATAAAGGAAACAACTGGATTTCTAGATGAACAAAACCACCAAAATTAAACAAAGGTAAGAAAAATAATTTAACCAATAATTAAAAATTAAAGCAATAATAATTTCCCAACTAAAAAAATTGAGGTTCAATGGATTAATTTCAAAACTTAACTACCCTTCAAAGAACCAACACCAATGCTACTCAAACTATAACACGTCTATGCTTTTCTGAGGGAGCTAGTATTACCCTGATATTATAGTCAGATAAGGACACACAACAAAAACAAAATCGTATACCAATATATCAAATGTCAAGAAAAACTTGAAGAATTCCTATAAAAATCAGGAATAAGGCAGAATGTCCACACTTTCCACTCTTACTCAGTATACTACTTGAAGTCTTGATTAGAAAAGTGAGACCAGAAAAGGAAATAAAAAGAATACAGTCAAAAGGAAGAAAACAAAATATCCCTGTTTGCAGGAGATACTGTTCTACTTAAGAGACTCCACAAGAGGGGCTGGAGAGGTGGCTCAGGGGTTAAGCCTCCGCCTTGCAGGCGGAAGGTCCTGAGTTCGGATCCCAGATCCCACGTATAGACGCCTGGGCAGAAGCGGGGGCGGCCTGCACTTCTGGTCCTGGTAGGGCGGAGCCTGTGAACCCCCGGGCAGAAGGAGGTGGAGGCGTCCATGGTGGTTCGTGAATTCGTCCGTGGTCCTACACACACACACACACGCATATGCACACAGTTGAATAAATAATAATAATAATAAAAAAATTAAAAAAAAGAGACTCCACAAGAAAAGCCCCTAGAGTTGATAAATGCTTTCAGTGATGTGACAGGGTATAAGGTTAACATACACAAGTCAGCAGCCTTTCAATACACCAGTGGCAAACATTCTAAGAATGGAATCAGGGAAACTATTCCATTCACAATAGTGTCAGAAAAATACCTTGGAATAAACCATACCAAGGAAGTAAAAGATGTAGTAAAAGCAACAGACAGGATGAAATAAGTAAGATTAGAATACAAATTAATGAAATGGAAGCAAAAGTACAATATATCAATGTCCAGTGAAAAGATGAAGAAGACTAACATACCCTTCACCAAATTAGGCAAAAAGAAAAGAAAATAAAATTCATAAAATTAGAAGTGATAAAATTCCTCTGTGATAAGAACTTCAGAACAGTGAAGAAATAAATGGATGAAAACACTGAAAAAATGGAAAGACTTCCCATGTTCATAAGTTCTTAGGATTAATATTTTAAAAATGACCTTCGTACCAAAAGTAACATACCAATTCAATGCCATACAAATCAAAATTCCTGTGCCATTCTTCACAAAAGTAGAAAAAGCCAATCTTAGCATTCATATGGAAGTACAAAGGGCTGTAGATAGCCTATGCAGTTCTAAGCCAAAGGAACATTGATAGAAGCAACACAATACCTGATTTCAAGTCATATGACAGACCCACAGTCATAAATAAATAAATAAACAAACAAATAAATAAATAAAAACAATGTCCTAGTGGAATAACAACAGACACATACATCCCTGGAATAAAAAAAGTGTTGATAGATCCACCCAGTTACAATCAATTGACATTTAACAGAGAGACCAAAAATATACATTGGGGAAAAGATATCATCTTCAACCAATGGTGCTAGGAAAATGGAACATCCTCATGTGGAAGAGTGAAACAAGCTTCCCCCCTCTCTCTCTTTCACACATACACACACACACACACACACACACTCACTCGCTACAAAGGACCTTAACATAAAGCCTGAAACTGTGAAATTTCTAGTAGAAAAATCAAGGTTTGAACTACAAGACACAGGTATATGTAAGAATCTTCTGAAGAGAACCCTGGTTGCTCAGGAAATAAGGCCAACATTTCACAAAGGGAATCTCATAAAAATGAAAAAGCTTCCGTCCAGTAAAGGAGACTTAACTGAGAGGTTAGAAGATTAATACATAAAATATGCAAAGTAGTCCAAAAGCTGAAAACAAGAAAATATAGCCAATCAACAGACATTAGGTTATGTAATTGATCAGAGGGTTCTTAAAAGAAGAAATGCAAATGTGACTCGGTATTTTCAAGTGTTCATCAAGGAAATGCAAATTAAAACAGTGTTTGAGAAACCATCTCACTTCAGTCAAATGGCTAATATAAAAATAGTGACAACAAATGCTGACAAGGATGTGGTGCAAAAACATTTGTTCACTGCTGTGGAGAGTGTGAGCTGGTATATCCAGTTCAGATCTCTCAGAAAGCTAAAAATAGATCTTCCATATCACTACACCACTCTTTGGCATGCACCCAAGATGCTCTACATACTAATAGAGGGGTACTTGCACATCCATGCTCCTTGCTGCTCTGTTCACAATTGCCAGAGGATTTGATGTCCATCAACTGATAAGTAGATAATGCACATATGAAATATTAGTAAGGAAAACTAAAACTAGCACAAAAATTATTGGAGCTAGAAAAAAATTATGCTGAGAGACTGAACCTAAGCCCAAGTAGACCAATCCTGTATATTCTGGATCATATGCAGACCCTAGCTTCAAATTCTTAGACTGATTTTTTAACTTGGAGAACTTATAAAAAGCTCAGGAAGTTAGAAAAGAAAGTTAAAAAGGATTGGGGATAACAGTAATAATTATATAGTATGCACATGTATGAAATAAATGCTCAAAGTATCAATTAAAAATGCAAAAAGGAAAAATGCATTTAATTGAAGCCAGATGTTAGAATGCACATCTGCAAACTCAGTTCTCTGGAAGCTGGTGCAGGAATATTAGAAAATTGCAGGCCTGCCTAGGTTACAGAATGAGACCATGTCTCCAATTTTAATTACTTTTATTCTCTTTTTTTAATGTAGCACATATGAATATAATAAAATTATATTTTCACCCTTAGTCCCAAATCCTACCCCCTTCCTTTTCCTCTTGCAACCCTCATTCTCCCTGCCAGCCTCCCTCTCATTTTCAATTCTTTGCACTTGTGAGGCCCACTGTGTTTGTTCTAACAATGAACAGGGAGTACGTAATTGGGAGTTGTGAGAAGAATCGCCAGGAAAGCAAGTTCAGCAGAGGAGCTGAGGTAATGTAGTGAGTCAGGAAACTTGATGCTTTAGAATCACACGAGGTGGTCAACTGGTGGGCAATCGCTGGAGGAGTGTTGGCAGCATGGACAATCAGTAATAAATAGTCAAATATATCTTTTCAACTTGTTCTGTGTTCTTCCTTCAACTCTCCACATGATACACAGTAAATGTGCTATATTCAAGAGCCTTAGGTTTGGGTTGGCTTTATTGATGGAGTTAAATGGAAACAAAGGAAATGATTATGGAATACACGTTGGTCAATAGCAGGGCAAAAACAAAGGCACAACATGAACAGAATCTATAACTTTGATTCAGACAGAAACCAAGGCAGAGGGATTCAATGAAAACCATCAGGCTGTGTGAAGATCTTGATCGAGACTTTCCTTCTTCACATGTAACTCTGTGTATTTCCACACAGCCCTTCCTGACTTGTAATTTCAGCACTGTACTAAGAATAGCTTCTTTTAGAGGTGTCCTGAGAAGCGGATAGAGTAGGAGGGTGGACTCAAGAGAACTCCAGTATGGCTCAACTCTTGAATAAATTCTTTCCTATCCCGGTAGAGGGCGCTCAGTGGGCCACAAAACAAAGCTCATAAATGGGAGCAATGCTGCCAAAGCCTGAGATCCTGGGAGTGATGTCCAGGTCAGCAGGAGGCACCAGGGAACGTAAGGAGAAGTTCTGAAGGATGGAGGTGAAGTAGAGGAAGAGTTCCATACGGGCCAGGGACTCCCCCACACAGTTGCGTTTTCCTGCAGGCACAGAAGAGAAGGAGGGGTGTGTCACGATCTACTCTTGTGAAGGTGTGAGATACATCTGCTGCTCAGTCTCTAACTTAACATCTCAGCTCATGACTGTATCCATCAGATAGGGTCTTTATCAATACTTAATAGACTGCAGGAACTGCTTGACTTCTAACCAGCCACTTACGGAGGAAGTTACTTCTCTACTGCCTCATATTCCACTGACTACAAATGGGCTGTTTCTCAAAAATCCATGAAGATCCCCCTCTTACTATGCCCCACTCTCTCAAAGGTTATGTATATACATATCTGCAGCTATGTATGATTCCACAACCATGATTCATGCTTCAGCATGCCATCAAGGGAAATCTAAATCAAACTCAGTGGGCCACTTATCCAAAAAGACATGAAAATAGTAAGGATATTACCAGGGAAGAAAAAGAATTGTAATGGAAAAAGAAGGTGGGATGAGATTGGGAATTAAGGTGAGGAAATATCATAAATTCACTGTATTCATGTATTAAACACTAAAAGAACAAAAACAAATCCTTGAGTGGTACAGGCCTGGCTCAGCAGTAAAGCACATACCTAGAATCCAGTAGTGTGGGCTAGGAGCATGATTCAGTGGTGGGAGCACCTGCGTAGAATCCACCAGTAAGACTGGGAGTGTGGCTAAACAGTAAAGCTCTTGCCTAGAATCCACTAATAAGGGACTATGGGAATGATTCAGCACTGCATTTCTTTCTTAGCACGCTTGTTTGACATCCCTAGAACAAAAATGATTTTTCAAAATTCTGCTCATTTCAAGTTCTCAAACGTTTTCCAAATGCCTTAGGTTCAGTTACTAGTGAGAGAAAAAATCTCTGAGAGCTTCTGTATCAACAGTGCTTCATGTTTGTCTGGAAGCTTTCTAGGAATCCCAGTGGTGCAATTGTTTAGAGGTGATGCTTTTCTGACTGTGCAGATCTCTTTCAGTAGTGTGAAGGAATCAATCTCCATTTCACAGATGTGAGTAGCAGCAACTCCCCTTGGCTCCAGGTTTCACATGACTTTCACCTAATAATCTATGACACTAAGATCACAGGCCAGCAGACTCCTTAGTGCCTGTGAGGTGGATCTGCTCTGCCACTGGTGTTTGTAAAAGCACAAAAACTATGAGTGCTTTTCAGATTTTAGAAATGTTTGCAAGTACCCAAAGAAATGTACATTTAAGTGAAGTGAAATTCATATTCTCCATCCACGAAGAAAGGGAATTTTAGGCTTTCACACACTACCACTCATTTATGTTGTCAATGGTTTCCTCTATAGGACAATGGCAAAGGTTATTTTTTGAAAACTAGGGACACATAGCTGATAAAACATAAAATCCTATTAGTTTGATCCTACTGTTGTTGTAGCACAGTTTCTTTGTCTGTCTTCCTTTCTTCCTCCTAGAATGGCTAGCACTGGATCATTCTATGACATAGTCCTCAATTTCCCATTCTGACTTTAACTCCAAGAGACCACTCTGGTACTCTGTTGGGGAGAATGAGAGAACTGAGACCTACCAAAGGAATAGACCACAAAGGCTTCATTCTTCTTGAAGCGTCCCTGTTCATCCAGGAAGTGTTGAGGATAAAAAACATCTGGGTAGCAAAAGTATTTGGGGTCTTTGAGGACTGAGCCAAACAGAGGGTACACATCTGTGCCCTGAGATGCAAAAGGGGAGTAATTAGAAGATGTTTAAGTTGCACAATGGAGGTACAGGATCAGTAACAGAATGGGCTATAGGAAAGGGTCAAAGGGCAATCATTAGTGGCAACCTGACCTTGGGCAGAAAGTAGCCTCGGAAGTAAGCATCTCGGGTAACTTTACGGGGGACACCCATGGGAGCCATGTTTGTCATTCTCTGAATCTCATGGATGACAGCATCAGTGTAGGGCATCTTAACTCAGTCGTCCATATTTGGGACTTGGTGTGGTCCAATTACCTGGTTGATCTCTTCATGGATCTTGGCTGGAAAAGGTCAGGAAATGAGACCAAAAAAGGAGACAGATGGTGGGTTTGCTTTTCATGCTATTAGTTGGTTTGGAGAATGTGTTTCTTTGATTCCATGTTTGGAATCAACACCTCACTTGGTAGAGCCAAACTGGTCTCAAAACTCTCCATCTTTAGCTCAGGTATTGTCATAGTTAGGCACACGGGTCAACGTGACAGTTGAGGGTGTTAGCTCTGTGCACATTTGTGGAGAATTAGTGGTTGAATTAGGCCCAGAAGAAACCTGCAGGAGATTGTGTAGCTGATTAGGATGGCCCAGCCTCTGGTGGGTGGGATTAGGCCCTGAAATAAATCACAGAGAGCTGGTTGAAAAAGTCAGTATCCTTCTGTTTACATGGCCAGACATGCTAGCCTGGCAAGTAAGGATTGTCCATATCTCAGCTGTTATGTGGTGATGGTGTGGCCAGTTCCCTCGGTCCTGGTGTTAGTGTGTGTTCTCCCATCAAGCTGGACTGAGAACTGTAACCAGGAATAGTAAGAGAGAATAAACCCTTGTTCCCTTAAGCCATTTGATGGTCATATATCAGCAACCATGCAGGCAGACTACAACAGGTATTTAGTACTATTGCTTTAAATTTCTGAAATTTAGCAGCCATAGGGAGGAAATGAAAGTACCAATCAGAGATATGAAGAGGTTATATCCTGAATCCTGAGGAGAGAAGAGTCCAATGCTATGGAGTTTTGATTACAAAATTATGTCTTCCTAGGATAAAGAGATGGTTCAGAGGTTAAAGCCTTTGCTTCACAAACAAAAGAACTGAAGTACAGATTCCAGATCCCATATAAAAGCTCCAGGAAGTTATGTATTTCTGGCCCTGGTAGACAGAGTCTGGGAAACCTCAGAGCAAAGTAGTAATGAGGAAGAGCAATGCAAGTTGATTCCCCATGTCACCTTTCAGCCTCCACAGTCACACAAAATGCTCTCTTTATACACTCAGACATATACAAACGTACATGCATGGACACATCCACATCTACACACAGAACAATAAAAGATTATATATTCCTTTCTATGAGGAGTGGAAGGTACAGGATGAGCCCCTCAGGGTGGCACTTACCCTCCACCTCAGAGTACTTCATCAGTAGCAACAATCCATTGCGTAGTGTAGAACTCACTGTGCTTGTGCCAGCAAAGAAGAAGCTGAGTACTGTGAGGACCAAGTTTTTGAAGTTGAATTCTGACTATGGATCACTTTTATCCTATGAGTGAAAGTAAACAGAATCAATCACTTACTTACAGCTTATTTTCTCTCTGCATAAGATGTTTGCATTTGCAAATTAGAACAAATGGATAACTCAAAGATAAACAGCCAGAGCAAAAGTCTGGAAGCAGGAGTGTATCTAATATGCCAGAGGTACTGCAAGATAAGGTTACTGCAACTGGAGTGGAATAAACAAAGAAGGGAATGAGGAAAGAATGTAGATTCCTGTAAAATTTCAGTGTTTGGAGATATTAGATTACATAATTTTAACCGAAGTATTACAGTTTTATTATGCAAAAATATATATGATTCTGATTTTCTAGAGTTCTAAGAATCAATGTTCAGAAGTGTTAAGCATTTAAATCTATATATCACTAGAAGACATGAAACCTGCCATTAAAAGCTGAAATTATAATTTAAAGGCAGCTTCAGAACTTCTCAAATCTTAAGATTCTAAATGGATATTCTACTTTCCTACTGTCATAGTTGGGTATAGGTGTCAACTTGACTGTTGTGGGTTTGAGCTTTGGGCACATTTGTGTAGAATTAGTAGTTGAGTTAAGCCCAGAGCAAACCTGAAGGAGATTGTCTAGCTGATGGGGAAGTCCCAGCCTAGGGTAGGTGGGATTAGACCCTGGATAAATCATGGAGAGCCGGTTAAGAGAGTAGATATCCTTTTCTATACTTGGTCAGACATGCTGGTCTGGCAAGTAAGGGTTGTCCATCTCTCAGCAGATATGTGATGATAGTGTGGCCAGTTCTCTCAGCCTTGATGTTGGTATGTGCTCTCCCATCAAGCTGGACTAAGAACTGTAACCAGTAATCTTAAGACAATAAATCCCTTGTTCCCTTAAGCCATTTGATGGTCATTTATAAGCAATCATGCAGGCTGACTGCAACACTACCATTATAAGTCTTTGCCACATATGATCCTTAAAATGATAAGATTATAGATTTCTTAGACCTGAAATTTGTATATTTAACATTTGTTTCAAACTGAATAAATAAGGTTTATATACAAAAAGCATTGTTCAGTCATAAAGAACAGGGAAATGTTGTCGTTGGCAAGAAAATGGATAGAAATGGAGGATATTACACTCTGAAAGTGAGCCAGACACAGAAAACTCTATTTGCTTCCAACTAGGAATGGAAGCTAATATAGTTCCTGAAAGTAAAATATTTATTGTTAAAGGAAGAATGTTGGGTTTTATTAATGCATGTTATATGCATGTATGGAAGTATCACCCTGAAGCTCATTAATATGCAGAATCACTATGTGTTAAAATGAATTTGATTACATTAAATTTAAAGATTATCTCAAAGATTTAGCAATCCAATTTCCATTGTGTGTGTGAGTGTGTGTGTGTACTAAATTCTGCCTTAATCTTGTATGTATAGGATAAAGGCAGAGTTTATTAGAAGACCACAAGACCTGAACTCTTGGTTATGGATGAGCAAGGGACAAGAGAGCCAACAAGAATTTGTGGACTGAAGATGTGGAATCCCATGAGAGGCAAAGAAGCTGGAAAGGAACTCAAGGATATTCAGCCCATGAGGGACAAGGGAGTCCTGAGAACTCATGGACTTTAGGAACTGAATCCACGAAGGTGGGAGAAAGTCAAACAGGAACTCATGGATTCCAGATGTGGAATCTATGAGGAGTGAGGAAGCCCACTTTCCATATATATTATGAAAGTATTTCCTTTTTTTCTTTTAACTTTATTTATTTATTCACTCGGGGGAGGGTGTGTGTGCATGCATGTGTGTGTGCGTGCATGTGTGTGTGTGTGTGTGTGTGTGTGTGTGTGTGTGTATGTGTGTGTGTGTATCAGAGGGCACATGTGACCCTGTGGAGGACCAAGGGTGACTTCAGGAATCATTCTGGATTGCTTTTACATCCTTTTTGTTTCACTCTGGGAATTGCCTGGCTCTGCCCACTAGGACTAGGAGTATAGGCCACAACCATTTATGCCTGACTTTTTTTACTTGGGACCTGGGATCTATAGTCAGAACCTTCTGCTTGAGAGTCAGAGTCTTAACTGCTGAGCCATCTCTTTAGTTCTTTGCCTATTTTTATCTGAAGATGGAAGTAAGCTTTGTCCTTTGCCTAGAACAGGCAAAAGATGCAGTTAAATTTGCAGCATTATCTTTGAGATAATCTTTAAATTTAATGTAATCAAATTCATTTTAACACATAGTGATTCTGCATATTAATGAGCTTCAGGGTGATACTTCCATACATGCATATAACATGCATTAATAAAACCCAACATTCTTCCTTTAACAATAAGTATTTTACTTTCAGGAACTATATTAGCTTCCATTCCTAGTCGGAAGTAAATAGAGTTTTCTGTGTCTGGCTCACTTTCAGAGTGTAATATCCTCCATTTCTATCCATTTTCTTGCCAACGACAACATTTCCCTGTTCTTTATGACTGAACAATGCTTTTTGTATATAAACCTTATTTATTCAGTTTGAAACAAATGTTAAATATACAAATTTCAGGTCTACAGTTTAAGAGTTGGGAAAAGACAGGGGTGAAAAGAACAGGTACCTGGTGCATCTTGATGAAGAAACAGTCGATGAAGTCTCTAGGGTTTTGGGGGTCAAGGGATGCCTCTAGGGTTTTGGGGGTCAAGGGATGCCTCATTGATCTTGACTCTAGATGCTACAAAGCTCTTAAGCTCCTCTAGCATGTGATAGATGTGATTGTGTTTTCCTGGAAGATACTGCATGATTCCATAGTACATGTCATACAGCTGTGGGAAATAGACAAAATGATTTGTCAATCATAGGCATCAGGGGCCAGGTTGGCTGAGTTCTGAACTGAGAGATCTAAGTTTAGAAGTCTGCCTTTGCAGCTGAGCATGGTGGGGCATGCCCAGAATCCCAGAACTAGAAATATTGAGGATGAGTATGATTAAAGCCAAGGCCAAGTTGAGTTACGTAAGGAAACTTTGTCTCAAAAAAAAATCACCTGTAGTTGGGATTAAGAATTGTATATGGCCTTCGGTGCTTCTTTCAAACACAGGCAAATCAATTCCTGCCTCCCAGTATTTTGGGGGGGCATAATATGATGCTTGGGCAAAACCTTAATTAGTTGATATTGGGGGTTGGGCAGAAAAGTAACTAGAGGGCACCTGTGACCACGGTGTGCTCATCTGAACGAAGGTCTCATTGAAGGTCCTGCAACTGTTTGTCCTCATAATCAAAGCGGCTTCCAAAGACAACAGAACTGATGACATTGGAGATAGAGCGGCTCAGGTAGAAGGTGGGTTCAATGGGAGTTCCTGGGGATGGAAATTAACCATGTCGAGGCTCACTCTGGATTGCTCTGCTTCCTTATGGCTTATCCCTAGGGTTTCCCAGCTCTGTCTTCCAGGGCCAGACGTACAGGCCGCCAACATATGATGAGTGATTTTGGTTGACAAATTACTCCATGGTAGAATTGATCTCCAGATCTACTGCTTCATTGCATATATAAGCTGGCTTTTTTAAAAATCTGAGTCCAGTTTTCCCAATATGCAAATTGGCTTAGAAATCACCTACTTGACTCATGAGGATTAACTGTAATCGCCCATGTAAACTGTTAACATATTTAATATAGTGAGCACTCAAGAGGTGCTTGGAGAAGGTTTAGTATATTTTGTTACAATTAGCAAATATAAATGTATCTGCAACAGAGAGTCACAAATTTGGATTGAAGATCCTGATAAGGCACAGGTCTCAAAGAAAAGAATTCCTAGATTCAGTCTAGGTCTAGCAATGATTTCACTGATGCTATTAAGAAAATCCTTGCCTAGACTTCAACTATGCCATCTGTGAAAATGGAATGCTATTCAGTTAAAGAGATGTGGGAGCCATGCATATGCTCACAAAGGTACAACTTTACACATAACTTCCAGAGTCATGGAGCTGTTCCAGTCTTTATGTACTGTCCTAAAAGTGAACTTCAGATTTAAATAACTATATCTCCATTTATGTCTCTTATATTCTTGTTCTCTATTTGTCAATCTTTATGTGTTTTTGCTCTAAACTCTATACATATCTTGTTTTGAAGTGGGAACTAGACTTCTTTAAAAATCTAGTGAAATACAAGTTACGTCCGAAGCAATCATAATAGGACTTTGCATGACCTGTGCAATGACTAATGCATTATTGACCCCTCAAAGTCTAGCATGGAATAAAGGCACTAGGATCCTTAGAAGCAAAGGATTAACAGCCACAATAGTGTCCCTATACTTAAAAAGAACACAAGAAAGAGTTCTAGGAAATGCCACTGAGTCCTTATACCTCATCAGAGAGGAGGGCCCAGAGGAAAGTTTGACACACACATTTAAGGATGCTTCAGGGATGGGGGGGCGCAATGGGAGATAGGGAGGGAGGGGGGGAAGGAAAAAGAAAAGGGGGAAGGGAGGTAGGGGGGTCCAGGGAGGGGTGGTGGAAGGGAGGGGACCGGTATACCTATTAAGTTTGTATGAGCAGAAATAAATAAATAAATAAATAGATAAATAAATAAATAAATAATTTTTAAAAATCTAGTGAAATAGTAGGACATCAATTTCCCTTTATGCGCAAATCCCTGGTTTTAATCCTTGGCCTTATGATTGTCAGAGCTGATATGGGTAGATATAGAAGATGTAGCTGTAGATAGACATCATATTTTACATTATATATTAGAGAGGGAGGAGAGCAAGAGAGAGAGCGAGAGAAAGAAAGACAGAAAGGGAGATAGACGAGAGAGAGAGAGAGAGAGAGAGAGAGAGAAATAAGCCAGATATAGTGGGACATGCCTGCAAACCCACAATACTGGACAGGAAACAACGTAGTGTGACCAGAAGTTCAAAGTCAGTCTGAAATGCTGTCTCTAATACACACATGCACACACAGAGAGAGACAGAGAGAGAGAATAGACAGTTAAATAGATAAGATATGATATATTTAGGTATATGGAAAATGGTAGAGAAATAGATGAGGAGTTTCATATTTTCAGGATAAAAATTTTTGGAGACTTCAAAACATCATGATTATAGTTAACAGTAAAAAAACTACACACTTAAATTTAAAGATTGTTGATTTCAGGTGATTTGGTTTTTCCTGTATGTATGTGTGTACATAAAGGGTACTTTTATGTGTATGTCCCTATGGAGGCCTAGGGGTGACATCAGGATTCATTCTGAATTGCTCTACTTCCTTATTGCTTTGCTCTGGGGATTTTCCAGGGCTGGTATTACAGACCTGGCATTTTTATGTGAAATATGGGAATCGAAACTCAAGTTCTTTTGTATGTAAGGAGAATACTTTAGCTCTTGGGTCATATCCCCAGCCCATATATTACTTTATTTGTCACAATTAAAAAAAGCAAAACAATAAAATTTTGTCCTGTCTCCAGGAAATACCTAAATCCATGCATCATCAAAATTTACAGACAGTGTCTTGAGACTCTCCAAGAGTCTCTGATGAAAGTTTCTGGGTAAGTGTTCTCTTGGAGTCTTCATGTTCATTTCTAACCTGGAACTTTACTAAGAATCTCAGTGAATCCTTAATATTTCCCATCCACTCCTTTCAGTATTTTCTCAGTCAACTCATGACTAAGCTCTCCATAAACACAGTCACCCAGTATGGTCCTCATACCCTTAGTCTTCCGGATTTCCTCCAGTAGGTATCCAGCCTCTTCCTGGATCCGCTCCTCAATGCTCCTCTTTCCCATCCCAAAGTTTCGAAGAACAGTCAGGGAAAAATGTCGGAGAATCTTCCATTGTTCTCCACTGGACATCGCTAAACCTGCCAAGATTTCAGGGTCAGGTTCCTTTCTCCCCTCTCCTTTTCTGTGCTCAACTCTGTAGTACACAAAAGTTCTTAACTCTACTCATTAGCAGAAACCCAATGAGAGACTGATTTCCTCCTTTCAGGAGTTCAAGAAAAGGGAAACCAGGCTACTAATAATCAGGAAACAAGTTTTTTTTGGGGGGGGACAGAATGCTGCAACTAGATTAATTACTTATTCATTGTGTAGGAGAGTGAAGGCATTGTGATTTCAATGGTATATATACTATCCTTAAAGGAAAAATATCAATTTTATTTTTTGTGTACTCCTTGTTGTATTCTCTTTGGCTGTGTGTGTGTGTGTGTGTGTGTGTGTGTGTGTGTGTAAGAGAATTCTTGAATGTGTGACTCTGTGGAGTCCCAAGGGTGACATCAGAAATAATTCTGGGCTGTTCTACTTCCTTATTACTTTGTTTTTGGATTTCCCTGGTTCTGCCTTGCAAATCTGGATGCTAAGTCAGCTATCATGTGCATGCAATGTTTTTATGTGGGATATGGGGATCTCAGCTCAGATCCTTTTGTTTAAAAGCAAAAGCTTTTAACCACTGGGCCATCTTCTAAACTCTTCCTCAATACCTCCAGACATATGTATGCATGAACAGAATTTCACAGCTGTACATCAATATATCTATATTAAAGGAGTCATCAGGTAGCAAAACTAAGATAGAAATCACCTGATGTGTGAATTACTGAATTCTTTGAAGATTTAATCAGATAATGTTGGTGTACTGGTAAACTAATACAAGGGACTAGACTGGAATTGTGCATGGGTGTGTGGATGAATGTGTGCATGAAAGATTTAGTGAATGAATGAAATGTTAATGGACGGATAATTTAAGAAGGATAGATAATGACGGAAAGAAGGATAGATAGATGGAAGGATGGGAAGATGGGCGATTGATGGAAATATATTAATAGACATGTGAATGGTGGAAGGATGAATGAAAGATGGATTAATGAATGAAAGTAACAGTGTGATGTGTATCCAAAATAGGATGGAAACATGTTTTTATATCAAGAATAATGAGTGAATTTAATAAATTTGTGGAAGAATGTGTAGGATAAATTAAAGGCATGGAGATAGTTGGTACATATTTACATATATGGATGACAGGGTGAAAAGAATAAAGTAAGCCTGCCTGAAGTTAAAGTCTGTAAGAAAGTAGGAGTAAATGCTTGGGTAGCACTGGAAAAAAATCTTCATGAAGGGAAGGTTCAGAGACCTCTGTGTTTTACATCTGTATAGGTAAGCAAACAGGACCTAATCTATATTTCAAGGTTTAAATGGGGACACAAATAGTACATAACAAGGCATTAAAAGTAAGAATACACATTACAAAGCAAGGACTTCAGAATAATATTCCTGTTGATCTGAAGAAAGTAGTTCTATCAATTACCACGTATCATTATCTACCTTCCTTGACATCAGTACATTAGCAAAATTAATGTACTGTGGAATCAATGCAAGTCTTCCTGCAGACTTACTTACCAAAGAAGCTGGAACATACTGAGTATATTATAAACATTCCTGGATATGTCACCTACCATGACCCTCAAAGTTTCGCTCTATTGTAGGCATTTCTCCACGATCACTGAAGTCATCTCCTTGGTCTATGAGGGCCTCCTTCACAGCCTCATGTCCATATAAAACAACCACTGGCCAGGGACCCAAGTACACGGTGAACACAGAGCCATATTTTTTCTGGAGCTGGAAGTAAAGCAAGATACCAGAGAAGGTGATGGATTGAAGGATGTTGTAGAGATCTCATAGTGTTCCAAGTTATGAATAACCAGGTAAAGCTAGGTCCTGGATTTGGGACAACTTTTGGAAGCTTAGAACACATTAAAATCTTGGCTGCTCTGATCCTGGGCAAGAACCATCATAACCCTGCAATGCTTAGATTTCTCATTTATAAGAAGAATGGGCCTGCATTAGATGAAGTTTTATATCTATAGATCCTCTCTCTGAAATGGTGGGCTTCTAGCAAATTAAGATTTCATGAACTTGTTTTGAAGTTCTAAGGCAAACATAGAGGAAAAGCTGTTCTATTTGAAAAAATGAGATTCAAAGTCTTAGGATTCTGATCTCAAAATCCTGAGAGGAAGAAAGTTTTATTCCAATTCACTAGCAGTTCAATTTTCTAAGATTTGAAGATTCTGGAAGTTTTGAATTCTAGGGTTCCCTGAGTCTGTTTCCAAGAAACTGCTTCCATGAAGTTCTACATGCAACTGAGTGCAATGTCTGTCAGCTCCATCCCCATGAGAGGAAGTGGGCACACTCACCTTCATGAAAGACTGGAATGTTGCATTGATGGGGACTTGCAACAGGTTCCCCACAAAAGGGATTGGTGTGGGGCCAGGGGGCAGCTTTCCCCCTTTGGTTTTTTGTTTCCAGGCAATGATGACGAGCAAATAGGAGAAGCAAAGAGTTAAAAAGATGGTAAAGACTCCACCCAGCTCCATGATTCCAGATTGATGGCTGTATCCTTGGTTTCTGAAAAGCTACTAGAAGATCAGCTTATACTGAAATCTGAACTCTGCAAATCAGATTTTCTGGATATGATGCTTTGAGGAAAGAGATTTCTTTGTGTTTATATGGAGGTTTTATACCCTATAATCTCCCTCCTGAAACATACATTTTTTTTTATTTTATTCAGGAAACCCATTCAGAGGCTACCATCTATCATCATAAGACTCTGCCTCAAAAAAATCACCAAACAGCATTATTAATTTCCTTGTGTCTAAGTGGTTCTTTTTACTTGTGATAAACTTTATGAAGCCATCTGATCTTAGTTAAGTCTCACTCCTCTGCTGTGATTTCTGAGTTCTCTAAACATCCTCAACTGAGATTTGCAGCATCGTATTCTTTGAAAAACTTGATCAGTCTTTTCAATGAAATTTCTTAGACTGTTCTTCCTTGTTGAAATCAAAATCTGGCCTGTGATTTATCTTGTGTGTGTGTGTGTGTGTGTGTGTGTGTGTGTGTGTGTGTGTGTGTGTTTATGCACACCAGGAGACTCTGTATGTTTACCCATCAGTGGAGATCCCAAGGTAACTTCAGAAATCATCCTGGATTGTTCTACCTCCTTATTGCCTGTTCTGGTCCCTATTCTCTGCCTTCCAGTGATAAAATTGTAAGCTGCGTCCATTTATACCCAGCATTTGTTCTCCCACATTTTATTTTTTCCTAATCATACAACCTCAATATGTACCTCCCTCGCCTCTCCTGTCATCCCCCATTGTACTTTCCCCTCTTCTCCCTTCCTTTCACCCCATCCCTCCCTCCCTCTCTCCAGGTGCCTCCATCTTCCTCCCTCCCATCCCCTGTAGCCTCCATTTATGTGGTCACTAAACTACCTTCTGAATCATCCATCCTAGGGATAGTTCTGGACTCATTGGCATAGCTCGGGACCACTTCCTGAGCTTCCCATTAGCATGGGAACTCTATTAATCCTTTGTTTCTAAGGATCCTACTGCTTGAAGCCTTCTCCTCTGTGATACATGCTAGACTTTGGGTGGTCATTGACATATAGCCATAGTGTTTGTCAGGCAAAGTCTAATCCTGGCTGCTGCAGCCCTAACTTCTGTGGATTATCTTGCATATCATTGGTCCTTCCCATTTTTAGGCTCATACAATCTTGCTGCCCTGTCTTCCACAAGTTTCCCTGAGATTTAGGATGGGGAACTATTTGGATGGTCTAGGTCCTAGGTGAATAATGTAAGGTCTTTCGTGTTCTGAATATGGTTTGTTGTTGTTTTCAGTTTTGCTGCACTGCCCTTGGCAGCATCCTGATTGCTATCAAAGGTCATCTCCTAGCCAAAGATAAAGGACTTTTTAAATGAAGATCTTAACATAAGAGGAGACTCAATTTCAGTGACCAGAAAACAGAGCGAGGGATATCCCAGAGCACACTGGCTAGCTAAACTAGCCATATCAGCAATTTCTGATTCAATTGAGAAGCATTGCCTCAATGAATACAGTTAAGAACATTGGAGGAAGGTTCTGAACATTGGCCTTGGTATATATATGCAAGTGTGCACCCATATACTCATGCATATGCAACATATAAGCACATCCCATACACCACATACATGCATGCAAATAAAGTTTTAAAAGGGCATTTTACAATAAACATAGGTTAGCATATTTCTGAAGAACTTTACTCTTTTTTAAGTGAGGAAACTTTTCTCATTTTTTTCCTTCAAGCAATCAAGTATACAACAACCTCAACATAAAACTTGGGAAATTCTTCTAGTAATGAGGAGAACCTTTGCTCTCCGGAAAGAGGGCAGAGAAAGTAACAAGAACTTTTCTAAGGCAAAGTCACAATAATTAAGAACATAAATGTAGAAAACAAATTTCCTAGTATACACACACTCAGAGGTTTTTTTTTTCATAGACAGCCTTTAAAGATGAACCATGTAAAATTGAACAGTTTGTGAAGCATGTAAAATTGAACAGTTTGCTGCAATTCAACATATCTATTGGCTTCTATTCAAATTCAAATAATAGAAATAAAGATAAAAGTTACTTTCCAGGCTGAAAAGATGGCATTCAGGTGTTAAGACTGTGTGTTGCAGAAGTCATGAGTTTGGATCCCAGGTCCCACACAGAAACACCAGGCAGAGCAGAAATGTCAGTGGCCTGCACTTTCTGCCCTGGAGATGGTGTTGAAATGGAAGTAGAATGAGTCCCAAAATTAATTACCTTTGATCCTCCCTAGGATCACACAGTGCTTTCTCATACACACAAACAAACACATGCACATGTGCGCACGCACGTGTGCACACACACACAAAGAACACACGCACACACACACACACATATGTGCAAAGTAAAAAAAAAAATTTTTAAGTTATTTTCCAAGATTTATCTTTCATTTGCTCTTTACAATCCTGACACAAGCTGATACTTCACTTGAACAGGCACCCCTCCCTGTTCTCTCCAACAAAATCATAAATGTTGTTATCTATGAATTTATTGTCATCCTCAAATGATATATAGGCTACAATACCTACATGTGAAAAAGGGTTCTCCTGCAGAGTCCATTAAGAGACTAGAAAGAGAGGCTTGGCTGTCACTTAGTGGTAAAGAACTTGCCTGGCATATTCAAGGCCCTGGGTTCCATCCTTAGAACAGGAAAAAAAGGAGGAGACAGACTTAAAAAACAATTTGGGGGCTGTGGTGGCACTTGACTGTGTTTTCAGCAGTAGCGAGGCAGAAGCAAGGGAGATGCCAAGGTCAAAGTCTGCAAATCACAGAAAATTCCAAGCCAACATGAGCTTCTTGAGACCCTGTCTTGACAAGAGAATAAGAAGAAAGGAGGGAGAGGAAGGAAGGCATGAGAGGAAGAAAGACAAATTGGAGAGGGGGCAGGCAGAAAAGGAAGTTTGGGGGAGAGAAGGAAGGGAGGAAGAAGAGATGAGTGGGAGAAAAAAGGGGAAGGGAAAAGAGGGAATCACTGCTTTAAGACATCTTTTCCCTAACCTAAATACATACACATATATTTGCCTTTCCTTATCGATCCTGATATGATCTGATCCACTTACCTTCATTATAACTTGTAACCAAAAGTCACCAATTTCCACTTCATGAGAAAATGGAGAACTGTCTTCTCATTTATCTCTTTGGCATGCCAGCAGACCAAGAAAGTTTATAATGCAATTATAATGCAAAACTTCATTCATGTCCTTTGACAGTGACTAAATAAACTCATCAATGGCAATTCAAATTAAAACATCCATGTAGCATATCAAAACTAGAGGCAGAATGATAGAATTCAAAGTTATGTTCAGGAATCACTGTTGGAAGATGACTGTCATATTTAGTCACATGACTTGCTATCATGTTTCACCCGGAGAGCTGAGTGTACTGGTGCACACATGCAATTCCATTTCTGGGAAAGATGAGGCAGAAGATTGTAAGTCTCTTTCTTCTTATCCATCTTCACTCACATACATGTAATTTGAAAAGAAAGAAGGACAAGAAGGAAGGGGGAAGGGAAGAAAGAAGGAAGAGAAGGAAGGAGGGAAGAGAGGGAGGAAGAAACTCTCATCTTTGAATGAAAAAATGGATATACTACCTCAATATTCAATGACTTGTTTAAATTTTAACACAAATTCCAAGATTTAAGTTACTTAAAGATCTTAAAATTGATCTTTTAACTGACATACCAAATACACACTTAATATCAAAATAAATTCAGAATAAGTCTTGATCTAATTACATGAAACTTTATTATTTTCATTGTACTAAATCTAATAAACACATGCAATTTTAGCCTTTTGGTCCATTCATTAGGCAGAGTGGAATGAAGTACACACTTCTATTATGTTTAACATTCGAAAAAATGATTGTTTTATAATAATAAAGTAGTCTCCTTTGCCAGCCAGTAGACATGCATCCTGTAGTCTTATTTTGGATTTTGAAGTATTTGAGTGCTTAGAGGCATGGCTCATGGTAAAACACTATCTAGAAGCCAACAGTGTGTGGAGTGAATGGTGTGACTCAGCAGCTGAGCATTTGCCTTTTATGCAAAATCCTCTGTAGCATTGCAAGAAAAAAATAAGCATTTGAACATCTTTAGGAATACATTTTTATCAGTAGTATTTAAGGTTCTAATGTTACATAATAGATAATTTTGCCTAATTTAGAATTTTCTATACAGAACATACCCAGTTATGCAAGACTTTTTGTTTATGAAACAATATAAGTACCATAATTTTTACCATTTAACCATCTCAAACTATATCATTTGGGGCCATGAAGTACATTCTTTTTTTTTATTAATACATTTTTTATTATTATTTCAGCTCATACAAACTTAATAAGTACACCAGTTCCCTCCCTTCCTCCTCCTCACCCCGTACCCCCATCCCCCTCCCCACCCCCCTTCCTCCCCATCCCCCAGTGCCTACCGCCCCAATTCCCAGAGAGTCCTTTCTTGTGCATGTCTGATTTTCCTCTGGGCCCTCCTCTCTGATGACGTACAAGGACCCAGTGGCCTTTCCCTGAACCCTTTCCGTGTTCCCCTTAGGTATAGGAACACTGCTGTGGCTGCCAATCCTTTGCCTCCAAGGATCTTGGTGCCTTTAGCAGATGCTAGACTTTGTGAGGTCAACAGTGTGTTGGACAATACGCAGTGCATGCAAAGTCCAATATGATTGCTTCAGCCCTAACCAGTATGGAGTATCTTACATTTCATTGCTCCTCCCATCCTTTTGCTCTTACACTCTTTTTTTTTTTTTGAATTTTTTTTTATTTCAGCTCATACAAACTTATTAGGTACACCAGTTCCCTCCCTCCCTCCTTCTCCCCCCATACCCCCTGCTCCCCCTCCCCACTACTCTCCCTCCCCATCCCCCAGTGCCTCCCGCCCCAATTCCCAGAGAGTCCTTATTTGTGCATGTCTGATTTTCCTCTGGGCCCTCCTCTCCGATGACGTACAAGGACCCAGTGGCCTTTCCCTGAACCCTTTCTGTGTTCTCCCTTAGGTATAGGAACACTGCTGTGGATGCCAATCCTTTGCCTCCAAGGATCTTGGGGCCTTTAGCAGATGCTAGACTTTGTGAGGTCAACAGTGTGTTGGACAATACGCAGGGCATGCAAAGTCCAATTATGATTGCTTCAGCCCTAACTAGTATGGAGTATCTTACATATCATTGCTCCTCCCATCCTTTTGCTCTTACACTCTTACCGCCCCCTCTTCTGCAAATTTCCCTGAGCTTCAAGATGGGGAGAGACTAAGCTGGCCTAGTTCTAGGTGGTTGATATAGAGACTCTGAAGTTCTGGATTGTGCTTTGTTGATTTTCTTTTGCAGTTTTGCTGCTCCTGCAATGCCCTTCACTCCATCCTGGTGGGCATTGTATGTTACCCCCTGGCCAGAGAAAAAAAGCTGTTAGAGTCCTGTGATAAAAGCACATTCAAAGGTAGATGTAATAAAAGTGGGAAACCACAGTGAGGGAGGGGTCTATCACCCATTTGCAAAGTGGTTACTTTTTATCTGCCAGACTATATGCCCTCTTCTTCTGGTGAGATCACACCCCCTCAGTAGTAAATGATCAGGAACAAAAGTCTGTGAACTTAATCAGATGTCTCATTACTTATTTAGGTCCTTGGTGGAGGCCTATTTTCCCTGCTGTAACATGGTCCCTTCTCTCCTTGTTTCTGGTGTGGCCCTCCTACCCCATCCCTCCTGTTCATAATCCTTGCAATTACTGTCTCTAGGTGGGCTAGGTGGATTTGGTACTAGGAGCCACCTTTTAGGGAGTACATACAGCGCTTAATTTTCTGGGTCTGGGATACTTCACTTAATATAATTGTTTCTAATGACATTCATTTCCCGGAAATTCTAGTAATTCATCATTTTTGATGGCTGAGTAGTACTCCATTGTATAGATGTACCACAGTTTCCTTATCCACTCATCAACTGTTGGACATTTGGGCTCCTTCCATGACTTTGCTATTGTAAACAGTGCTGCTATGAACATGGTCGTGCTTGTGCTATCGAGGTAAACCTCTGCTGTATGGGGGGTTATTCCCAAAAGTGGAATCATAGGGTCATATGGCGTTTCAATCTTTAATTTCTTTAAGAATCTCCAGACGGCTCGCCAGAGTGGCTGTATGAGCCTGCATTCCCACCAGGAATGTAGGAGAGTTCCCCTCTCTCCACATCCTCTCCAGCAATTGTCGTTGTTAGTATTGTGGATTTTTGCCATCCTGACCGGGGTGAGATGATATCTCCGGGAAGTTTTGATTTGCATTTCCCTGATGGCTAAGGAAGTGGATCATTTTTTCAGATATTTGTTAGACATTTTAATTTCATCCCTGGTAAAGTTTCTTTTAAGTTCCAGGGCCCATTTTTTAATTGGGCCATTGGTTTCCTTGGTGTTTAGTTTTCTAAGTTCTTTGTGCACTCTGGACAGGAGAGTTCTATCAGATGTGTGGTTAGCGAATATTTTTTCCCATTCTGTGGGCTGCCTTTGAGCTCGCGTTATAATCTCTTTATCTGAACAGAAGCTCTTTAATTTCACAAGATCCCAACTGTTGAGAGTTGGTAGCAGTGACTGTGCCATTGGATGTCTGTTTAGGAAGTGTTGGCCTAGCCCAATCAACTCGAGTGAGTTCCCTATCCTTTCAACTATGGTTTTTATAGTCTCTCACCTGATATCAAGGTCCTTGATGCATTTGGAATTAAGTCTTGTACATGGTGACAAGTACGGGTCCAGCTTTAATCTTCTGCATGTGGAGATCCAGTTTTGCCAGCACCATTTGTTGAAGATGCTGTTCTTTTTCCATTGGATTCTTTGGGCCCCTTTGTCAAAGACCAAATGGCTGTAACTTTGTGGGCTTATATCTGGGTCTTCAATCCTTATCCATTGATCTGTGTGTCTATTTTGGAGCCAGTACCAGGCTGTCTTTATAACTATGGATTTGTAGTATAGACTAAGGTTTGGTATGGCAATACTTCCAGCTGTGTTTTTGTTACTCAGGATTGTTTTTGCTATCCTGGGTCTTTTGTGCCTCCATATGAACTTTGAGATTGTTTGGACAACTTCTTTGAAGAATTGCTTTGGGATTTTGATTGGTATCGCATTGAATATGTATATTGCCTTTGGTAGGATGGTCATTTTTACAATGTTGATTCTGCCAATCCAGGAACAAGGGAGGTCTTTCCACCTCTGGTGTCTTCTGCTATTTCTTTCTTTAGGGTTTTAAAGTTTTCATTGTAAAGGTCTTTTACCTCCTTGGTTAGGTTTATACCAAGGTATTTCATTTTTTTAGGGGCTATAGTAAATGGGATTGTTTCTCTCAAGGCTTTTTCACTTCTTTCATTCTGGGCATATAGGAAGGCCTCTCACTTTTGCACATTTATTTTGTATCTTGCCACCCTGCTGAACTTCTCAATTAGTTCCAGGAGCTTCCTGGTGGAGTTTTTGGGATCCCTCAGGTATAAGATCATGTCATCTGCAAATAGGGATAGCTTGACTTCTTCCTTGCCGATTTGAATCCCTCTTATGTCCCTTTCTTGTCTTATGGCTTCAGCTAAGACTTCAAGTACAATATTGAATAGAAGTGGTGAGAGTGGACAGCCTTGTCTAGTTCCTGATCGAAGTGGGAATGCTTCCAGTTGTTCCCCATTTAGCATAATCCTTGCTGTGGGCTTGTTGTATATAGCTTTTATTATATTGATAAAGGTTCCTTCCATTCCTACTGTCTCTAGCATTTTGATCATAAAAGGCTGTTGGATCTTGTCAAAAGCTTTTTCTGCATCTATCGAGAGTATCATGTGGTTTTGGACTTTGGACTGGTTTACATGATGAATTACATTTATTGATTTGCGTATGTTGAACCAACCTTGTGTGCCGGGGATGAAGCCTACTTGGTCCCATGAATGATCTTTTTAATATGTTTTTGAATCCGATTTGCTAAGACTTTGTTGAGAATCTTTGCATCTGTGTTCATCAAGGAGATCGGCCTAGTTTTCTTTTTTAAGTGAGTCTTTATTAGGTTTTGGGATTAAAACGATATTAGCTTCATAGAAGGAATTTGGTAGTGTTCCTTCCTTTGCTATTTGATGGAACAGTTTAAGGAGTATTGGTGTTATTAACTCCTTAAATGTCTGGTAGAACTCTGTGCTGAATCCATCTGGTCCAGAACATTTTTTGGTGGGAAGATTCGAGATTACTTCCTCAATTTCCTTATATGTTATAGGACTATTTAAATAATTCACAACTTCCTGATTCAATTTAGGTAAGTTGTGTTTACTTAGAAATTCATCCATCTCTTTTGTGTTGTCAAACTTCACAGAGTATAAGTTTTTGAAATATGCTGTTATAATTCTCTGGATTTCTTGGGTATCAGTAGTGATAACTCCATGTTCATTTCTAATTTTGTTAATTTGGGTTTTCTCTCTCTTGCTTTTGGTTAATTTAGCTAGGGGTGTATCAATATTATTGATTTTTTCAAAGAACCAGCTTTTTGACTGGTTGATTTTTTCTATCGTTTTCTTAATCTCGATTTCAGATATTTCTCCCCTTATTTTGCTAATCTCCTCTCTTCTGCTACTTTTGGGATCAGGTTGCTCTAGTTTCTCTAAAGCTTTAAGCTGCATCGTTAAGTTGTTTATTTCTGATGTTTCCATTTTTTTGATGTAGGCATTAAGAGCTATGAACTTACCTCTTAGAACAGCTTTCATTGTGTCCCAGAGATTTTGGTAAGTTGTATTTTCATTATCATTGACTTTCAGGAAATCTTGAATTTCCTTTTTAATTTCTTCCTGAATCCAGTTCTCATTCAGCATCATAGTGTTAAGTTCCCAGGAGTTAGTGTATTTTCTCTTGTTTGATGTTTTGTGGATGTCCAGCTTTAGGCCGTGGTGTTCTGCTAGGGCACAGGTTAGAATTTCAACTGTTTTGTATATGTGTAGATTCATTTTGTGGCCCAATATGTGATCTATTTTGCAGAAAGTTCCGTGTGCTGCTGAGAAAAATGTGTATTCTTTGGTGCGTGGATGAAAAGTTCAATAGAGATCTGTAAGATACATTTCTTTCAGGGTTTAATTAAGTTCCAAAGTATCTCTGTTAAGCTTTTGACTTGTTGATCTATCCCATGTTGAGAGGGCGGTGTTGAAGTCCCCAAGAATTATCGTTTGGGGGTTGATTTCTTGCTTTAGATGCTGTAGGGTTTTCTTAATGAATGTGGAGGGGCCCGTATTGGGTGCATATATGTTCAGTATTGTGAAGTCTTCCTGGTTAATTGTACCTGTGACTAAAATGTAGTATCCATCCGTGTCTCTTATAATTTTCTTTGGTTTGAAGTCCACTTTGTCTGATAGCATAATGGCTACCCCTGCCTGTTTTCTGCTTCCATTTGCTTGTAGAATTGTTGACCAGCCTTTTATTTTTAGAGCGTGCCTATCTTTTGTGGTGAGATGGGTTTCCTGCAGGCAGCAGATTGATGGATTGTGATTTTTAATCCAAATTTGTAATCTGTGTCTCTTGATCGGTGAATTAATTCCATTAACATTTAGTGTTATAATGGAGAAACTATTTTTGATTCTAGACATTTATTATATTTAGTAGTTTTTATAAGTATATTGATTCACTTTTAATGGTGTTATATTTGCCTTCTGTTCTGGATATGCCTGTTTTTTTCTTCAAGCTTGAGTATCATTTCTAGCAGTTTTTGAAGGCCCGGTTTGGTGGACATGTATCCCTTCAAGTTGTCTTTGTGCTGGAAGATTTTTCTTTCTCCCTCGATCATGACTGATAGTTTTGCAGGGTAAATCAGCCTGGGTTGACATTTTAGCTTATTCAATACTTGAAGTATGTCTCTCCAAGCTCTTCTTGCTTTTAGTGTTTCCATTGAGAAGTCATTTGTTATTTTAATAGGTTTACCTTTAAAAGTGACTTGTTTTTTCTCCCTTGAAGCTCTCAGCACCAATTCTTTATCTTGAATGTGGAGTGTTTTAACTATTATTTGCCGTGGCGTGCTTCTGTTTTGGTCGTATCTGTTTGGGGTGCGGAATGCCTCTTGCATATGGATGGGCCTCTCTTTTTTTAGATGAGGAAAGTTTTCCTTGATGATCGTTTGAAAAATTTCCTCAGGGGTGGTATTTTGAGATTCTTGCTCTGGTATTCCATGAATACGCATGTTAGGCTTCTTCAGGGTGTCCCATATCTCCTGGATATTTCTCTCAAGTGTCTTTTTGGCTTTAACAACCTCTTCCATTGGGCTGGTTAGTACTCCCACTTTATCTTCAAGGTCTGAAATTCTGTTTTCTGCTTCTTTAGTTCTGTTGATAAGACTCTCTGTGGAGTTCTGGGTTGAAGATAACTTGTCTTTTAGCTCAGTTTTAAACTCTGCTTGAGTCTGTTTTAACTGCTCTATGCCAGTTTTTGTTTCTTGCACTGTTTTTCTCAACTCCTCCAAATGTCTGTTGTGTTTCTCTTCAAAGCAATTGATTCGATTATGTAATTCCTCCCGGATTTCCTCTTTCATAGTATTGAACATGGTAATGATCATATTTTGAAAGTCGTTATCCTGGGTGAGGCTTTCTTGGCCTTTTTCCGTGGGTTTGTTCTGGTTGGAGTCTAACATTATGGGATTAATTTCTTCAGTGGGAAATGTGTTTACTTGAGTGTTGCTTCTCATGGATTTGCACTTTGACTTTGGCATTGTTGTTTTAACTCTCAAGATCTTTCAATTTCACTAAACTGAATTATTTGGCCTGGGGTTCTGGGGGTCGGCAGGGACAGAGCTTACCTAGGTCGCGGGTGAGGCCCCGCGTGGAGCTATTTAATCCGAGGGCAGCAGGGGCAGGGCCAGGGTGCAGGGGGTGGTCCTCCTCGTCCCTTGGCCCTGCGTGTGGCTCCGGCTGGGTGGTGGGAGTCAGAGCCGGGTCCCTTTGGGCTGACCTGTGGTCCTGGTGGGCGGGCGCGGGCAGAGACTTACCTAGGTCGCGGGGTGAGGCCCGGCTGGATCACGCGTGCGTCCGGACAGGCGGAGCGGTGTGGGGTAAAGGGCGGATGGGGGCGTGGGCATGGAGCTATTTAACCCGAGGGCAGCTGGGGCGGGGCCCGGGCGCAGGGGGAGGTCCTCCTCGTCCCTCGGCCCTGTGCGCGACTCCGGCTGGGTGGTGGGAGTCGGAGCCGGGTCCCATTGGGCTGACCTGGGGTCCTGGTGGGCGGGCATTGGCGGAGACTTACCTAGGTCGCGGGGTGAGGCCCGGCTGGACCACGCGCGCGTCCCGACTGGAGGAGCGGGGTGGGGTAAAGGGCGCATGAAGTACATTCTTGTTGTGTAACCAACACCACTGTCACAGCTATCATGCATGCTGCTGATAAATTCACAACAAAAAGGCTAAGGGAAGCAAGGCGTTTTCTTCTAGGCTATGATTGTCTGGCTATAGTTCTTACTAAAGTTTCTTGGGGAGCTCACACCAGCACCAGGGACAGAAGGTGATGCTCACCTCCTATCCACAGGATTGCTGAGAGGCAGCATGTCTGTTCTAGCACTCCAAAGAATGCCAACTTATTTAACCAGGTCACTCCATTTTCTACCTGCCCAGGGATTGGCTCCACCCACCATGGTATGAGTCTCCACACATCAATTGGGCAATCTCCTGAAGGCTTGCTTGGGGATTAACTCAACTAGGAAATCCTTACAAATTTTCCCAGAGCTCCAGCCTTCAATTGACAAGCTGACTCCTGAAGTTATCTACCACAACCACCATCAATTCCCATAACTGGTTTCATTTCATGAAACTGAAACCATGTTTCCATTAAATAGCTCTGCATCCCCTGCAGTCCCCCAGACAAACACCATTTCTCTTTCTGTGTCTGTGATTTTGATTACTCCATGGCTCCCATGTAAGTGGAAACCATACATTAGTGATTTTTTTTCTTGTGTTGAGACATGGTCACACTAAGCTGCCCAGACTGGATTTAAACTTGTGATTCTCCTGCCTTAGCCTCTTGAGTTGCTGGGATTAGATACCTGCACCACCACCATGCCTGAAATTATTTATTTCTGTGAATAACTCCTCTCATTTGGCAGATTATCTTCAAGGTTTATACACCTAGAAGCCTGTGTAGAATTTTCTTCCTTTTAAGACTGAATAATTGGTTCTATATATTACATTGGGATTCATCAACTTGTCCATCAATGAGCACTTGAGCTGTTTCCATTTAAACTACTGTGAATAAATGCTGTGTTTTTTATTAAATTTTTCCCTCATTATGCAAGTTCAATAGGTATCCCCCTCCTTTCCCTTTCCTACTCTCCCTCCCTCCCTGTCTCTCTTCTGCCTTTCCTCCCTCTTCCTCTCCTGGTATTTCCTGACTGATTCCTCCCATTCTCCAGAACATATGTTTATACTAGCACTGAATTTTCTTCTGAGTCATCTACACTAGTGAGAGTTCAGGACTCAGTGGCATAGCTTGGGGCCCCTTCTTATGCCACCCAATAATAAGGGAACTCTGTTATATCTGTTGAACCCCTTAGCTGTAAGGATCTTATTGCCTGAAGCCTTCTCCCCTGTGATCTAGACTGGACATTAAGTGTTCATTGACATATCAGACATTGTGCAGATCAGGCAAGGTCAAATCACAATGTAGGAATATCCTTGCTGCCCCAACCCAGATTTGAGTGGAGTATCTTGTCTATCAGTCATTTTCCCCATCTTTAGGCTCTTAATATTTTGCTGCCCCCTTTTCCGCAAGGATCCCTGAACTTTAGGATGGGGAGAGATTTGACTGGTTTGGTTCCAGGTGAATATTTTAGGGTCTTTGGTGTTCTGAATTATGGCTTGTTGTTTTCATTTTTCTGTTTCTGCACTGATCTTGGCTGCATCCTGTTTGAGTGTTGAGGTCATCTCCCAACCAAAGATAAAAGGCTGTTTGAACAAAGATCTTAATATAAGAAGAAGCTTAAAGGTAGATAGAAAAATAGGAGTAGGACACAGAAGTAAATCAGATCAGTCTCCCGATTGCTGGTTAGTTTACCATATAACTGCCAGCCCCTATGTCTTTCCTGACTGGGGAGATCAAACCTGTCCACTCCCAAGTGTACAGGAAGGAAAGTGAGAGTGAGCTGCATCATATGTCTCCCTACTTATAGGCAGTTCATGGCCAAGGCCTAATTTCTCAATTGAAGTGTGTTCTTTTGTCTCCTTTCTTTTGAGGTCTTCTTTCCCCTTCCCTCCTAGAGATAATCTTTTGTGGTTATAATGAGTGTTACAGAGATTTACCATTGAATATATCATTAAGTGGGTTTGAAAGTAGGATCCACTCATAAGGGGGAACAGATGACATCTTACTTTCTGAGCCTGGAATATTTCACTCAGAGTAATTTCTTCTAAGTTTATCCATTTATTTATTTACCTGTAAATTTCATTGATTCATATTTTGATATCTGAGTAATATTTCATTGTATAAATGTACCACATTTTCCTTATCTATTCACCAACTGTTGAACATTTGGGTTGATTCCATGACTTTGCTATCGTAAATAGTGCTTCAATGAATGATACATTTGGGGAATTATTCCCAGGAGTAGTATAGGAGGGTCATATGGCATTCCAATTTCTCACTTTTTTAGTAATCATCATGCTGATCTATCAAGTGCTTATACAAGCCTGCATTTTCAACAGCAATGTAGGAGACTTCCCTTATCCCCACTTCCTCTCCAGCCTTTGGTTTTATTTGTATTGTGGATTTTTGTCATCCTGACTGCAGTGAGGTGATAGCATTTCCCTGATGGCTAAGAATGCAGAATATTTTTAAAAGTATTTGTTAGATATTTCAATTTCATCCTTGGAAAACTTCTTTGAAATTCTGCAGCCTATTTTCTAAATGGGCTACTTATCTCCTTGCTGCTCAATTTTTAAGTTCTTTCTGTACTCTGAATATTAGACGTCTGACAGACACATGCATAGTGAAGATTTTCTCCCATCCTTTGCCAGTTAACTTCAAGTTGACAATTCAGATCTGAACCTTTAGACATACTTAGGAGGAATTATCTAATAAAGGCAAATCTGTGAGATTGTCTTCATTGCATGACTAAGGTAGGAAGATCCAGACCATAGTGGGTGGGACTACTGCATGGGCAGGTGGATACAGTGGAAAGGCCGTTAGCATTTTGGTAACTTCACAAGCTACAGGGCAACAGTGGTCCTTGACTCTGTCTCAGCTCTTCCTGTGAACGTGGCATAGCTAGTCCCTCAGCACCTGACGCTGCCATGGTGATCAAGTGTTACCTAGACACATGAGCACGAATAATCATTCTCCCACTCCACTAAACTGTTTGATCAATGACATATGAATGACATATCAATGACATATGAAACTAAGACAACATTCGCATGGTTATTTGGGGCTTAAAATCTAAACCATTATGAGAGAGGGCTTTTAGCATTGTAAGACATTTTTTTGTGAAGTGACATGGTTCTAAGGTCCCCTGGAAAATGAGTTCTTAAACAGTTCTGTGACCCCTATTTACACTTAGAAGATGACTCAAATGAGTGCAGTGATCTTTTGATTTCCTCGGAACAATTCAATGAATCATCAACCACAACCAGCATCTAATATAAATATCTCTTAAAATAAAAATTAGGCAGAGTACTTTTGGGACCATGGGAACAAGACAAAAGAGAGAGAGAGAGAGAGAGAGAGAGATTCTTCTCCACCCTCAGATTATATCTTTATTACAGAAACCTGGAGAAATGTACTGGTTAATTTGGGGAGTTACAATAGAAGGGAATATATCTAGAATTAAACGTTTTTCTAGGGGATCAAGGTCACTCTGTCCTGGAAATCCTAATGAACAATCTGAGAAAACCTGCTTCAGGAAATGTTTTATGAGATGATACCAGAGACAAAATAATTAATGTCTTCATTAATTATTCTATGATTTTATGTTGCTAATAATCTACTGTTCTAATGTGCTGTTACAGTTATGTGTGTGTGAACTTGATGGTTGAAGGCTTTGGCTCTGGGAACATTCCTAAAGAATTAATAGTTGAGTTAACCCCTGAGCAAGCCTGCAGGGGATTGTGTAATTGATGGAAAAGGCCCAGACCACAGTGGCTGGGAGTAGTTCATAGGGCAGGTGGATAAAATGGAGGGAGCTGGCTAAGTAAAGTGGCGTTTTTCAACATACTTGAGCAGACACGCTGACTGGTAAGGGAAGTTGCCCCTCTCTCTACAGTCCTGTGGTTATGTGTGGCCAGTTCCCTCTGCCCCTGGTGTTAGTGGGAACTCTCTGCAGTAGGAGCTGTCAGGCAAGCATAAGCCAAAATACAAGCCCTTCTTAATGGATTTATTGGCAACAAGAAGGGTACATGTACCATGACTCCACAAGTCTATGATTCTAATTTTCCAGTGGTCTGTGTATTTTTCCCACTTGTCAGTAAAGGACCAGTTGAGGACATGAAGGGTTGGGGAGAATGAGCTTTCTATATCTCTGGATGTTTTCATCAGAAACAGAAAAAGTATAGCTAGTATACAACTCCTCCCCTCATCCCTCCAAAATAGGATATCATTAATGTAGAATAAGTTTGGCACATATCAGTCTCATATCAGACAGTGGAGATTATAGCTAATGGAGCTCTCAGAAAAAAACTAAATAAAATGACTCAGGGAACTTTCAAGCCAAGAAGAGTTGCTTAAGGGTAATTGCATGCCAAAATGAAGGGTTCTGTTTACACAATTGAATGTTGCCATTGAGTTTTTCAAAGCTCTGTGAAACTACTGCAAACATGGACTTTATCATCACACAGACATAGATCCCACCTCCAACTTGAGCAGTTCTCCTTTGGAACAGCTGACAAGTGAATCTATCTCTGCAGAATTCAGTTCTCCTCCCCCCACCCAATCACTATGGTAATATCTATCTATGAGGGAACTTAAAAGTAGGAATCAGGGCATAAGATTAAGCCTATAAAATACTTTTGCAATGTCCTTGGACCCCTAGATGAAACACAGAAACAATATGAAAGTCACACCTCTGAGTCCAATGTCCATTGTGCACTCTAGACCTAAAACATACTCTGAAATTAAACACACACACACACACGCACACACACACACACACACACACACACACACACACACCTTAGAAATAAATCAATAAGCCTTTAGTGACCATAGAATCAAAATAAGCTGGAAATGGTATCAGTGCTTAAGAGAATACTTGGATTCCCTCAAGAATATGGTGATTATTAGCATGGATTTTTTTTATTTTTTCCACTCATGGAAACTTGTAGGAACCCCCATCCTTCCCCTCCACCCCTCCCTGGATCCTCTTAATCCTTCCCCCCTTTTCCTGTTCCTTTCCCCCCTCCCTCCCTTTCTCCCAGTCCCCCCCCCATTCCTGGCGCATCCTTTACCGTGCATGTCAAACTTCCCTCTGGGTCCTCTTCTCTGATGAGGTATAAGGACTCAGTGGCATTGCCTAGAGCTCTTTTTTGTGTTCCCTTTTAGTATAGGAACACTATTATGGTTGTTAATCCCTTGTCTCTAAGGATCCTAGTGCCTGTGATGCATGCTAGACTTTGGGGGGCCAATGATATGTTGGTCACTGCACAGGTCATGCAAAGTCCTATTATGATTACTTCGGCCCTAACTTGTGTGGAGTATCTTGCATATTGTTGCTTCTCCCCATCTTTAGGCTCTTACAATCTTACTGCCCCCTTTTCCCCAAATTTCCCTGAGCTTTAGAATGGGGAGAGATTAGGCTGGCCTGGTTCCTGCTGATTAATGTAGGGTCTCTGATGTTCTGAACTATGTGTTTTTTTTTCCAGTTTTGCTGTTCCTGCACCGCCCTTGGCTCCATTCTGATGAGTATTGGATGTGAACTCCTAGCCAGAGATAAAAGGCTGTTAAAATAGAGTCTTATTATAAGAGATTCAAAAATAGATGGAATGAGTAGGAGACCACGGTGGGGGGGGTGAGTCTCCCATTTGCAGGATGGTTACCTTCTATCTATCAAACTCTATGCCCTCCATTTCTGGTGAGAACAAACCCCATCAGTTGCAAATGACCAGGAAAGAAAGTCTGTGAGCTTAATCAGATGTCTCATTACTTACTTGCAGTACTTGATGGTGGCTTATTTTCTCTGCTGTAGCATGATCCCCTCTCTCCTTGTTTCTGGAAGGGCCCTCCTTCCCCTTCCCTCCTATTTATAATCTTTGCAATTACTGTAGGTATTTATCTTTGAGTGTGTCATTAAGTGGGATTGATACTAGGATCCACCTATTAGGGAGTACATATGGTGCTTAAATTTCTGTGTCTGGAATACTTCACTCCATATAATTTTTTCTAATTCCATCCATTTCACGGCAAATTTCATTAATTCATCATTTTTGATGGCTAAGTGGTATTCCATTGTATAAATGTACCACATTTTCCTTATCCACTCGTCAACTGGTGGGCATTTGTGATGATTCCATGACTTTGCGATTGTAAACAGTGCTGCTATGAATGTGGTTGTGCTTGTGCTATTGGGGGATTATTTCCAATAGTGGAATAGCAGGGTCATATGGCATTTCAATCTTTAACTTCTTTAAGAATCATCAGATGGCTCGCCAGACTGGTTGTATAAGCCTACATTCCCACCAGCAATGTAGGAGAGTTCCCTTCTCGCCACATCCTCTCCAGAATTTTGTGTTGTTGTATTGTGGATATTTGCCATCCTGACCAGGGTGAGATGATATCTCAGGGAGGTTTTCATTTCCCTGATGGCTGAAGATGTGGAGCATTTTTTAAGATATTTGTTAGACATTTCAATTTCATCCCTGGTAAAGTTTCTTTTGAGTTCCAAGGCCTACTTTTTATTTTATTTATTTATTTATTTTTATTTATTTTTCTGCTCATACAAATGTAATAGGTATCCCTGTCCCCTCCCTCCCTCCACCCCTCCCTGGACTTCTCTGCTCCCTCCCCCCTTTTCCCCTTCCTTTCCTCCCTCCCTCCCTTTCTCCCAGTGCCCCCTCCCCCCATCTCTGAAGCATCTTTTAATGTGTGTCAAACTTTCCTCTGGGTCCTCCTCTCTGATGAGGTGTAAGGACTCAGTGGCATTTCCTAGAATTCTTTCTTGTGTTCCCCTTAAGTATAGGAACATTACTGTGACTGTTAATCCCTCGCTTCTAAGGATCCTACTGCCTTTAGTCCATGTTAGACTTTGAGGGGTCAATGATATGTTGGTCATTGAGCAGATCATGCAGAGTCCCATTATAATTGCTTCGGCCCAACTTTTGTGGAATATCTTGCATTTCATGACTCCTCTCATCATTGTGCTCTTACAATCTTACTGCCCCCACTTCTGCAAATTTCTCTGAGCTTCAGGATGGGGAGAGATTAGGCAGGCCTGATTCCAGGTGGTTGATATAGAGTCTCTGATGTTCTGAATTATGGTTTGTTGGTTGTTTTTTTTTTTTTTCAGTTTTGCTGGTCCTGCAATACCCTTGGCTCCATTCTGATGGATATTGGATGTCACCCCCTGGCCGAAGATTAAAAAAACTGTTAAAATAGAGTCTTATTATAAGAATAGATTCAAAGGTAGATGGAATAAGAATAAGAGACTGTGGTGAGGGGTGGGTCAGTCTATCTATCTCCAAAGCCCATTTTTTTAATTGGGCCATTTGTTTCCTTGGTGTTGTGACAAACAAAGGGAAATTTACCACCCTCTGTTCTGATGAATGGCCCATTTTATAGGCCAAAAGATGTATGTTCTAAACTGGGTCCTACTTGATTCAAAAAAGCCTTTGCCCCTCATGCTCTGGAGGGACCAGAAAAACTGTTTGTTGTTCTTTGTACTTTGCCTGTGATGATAAAGGGTTACTTTAAAAGGTTCTAACTTGCTTGGTAACCTACATTTACTATAATGTGTTTTATGTTTCAAAACAACAGCTGTGGCCACTTCAAATTTTATTGCGTGCTTATAATCACATTTTGGTTTTTGAATCTATTCATTATTTGGCATGCCCAATTTAAATGCACGTGCACACTTACAAATGAATCTTTTTGATAACATTAAAAGGCCTGAGTTCGTATTGACTAAAATATCTTGTCTCATCTTGATTTTTATGAAGTTTTACAAAAGATGGTATTGTGTTTTTACCTAGGATCTGATAACATCATTTTTGTAATTCCTTTAAAAGTTTGTTTTCCATGTGTAATGTTAACATATTTAACAGCCAGAAATAAAAACTAATTTCTGAGAAATTCATTGGAATTTCTTCATTCTCCTGGTATGTATGAGCTCCCTTCCTTGGAGACAAATATGATTTCTAATTCCAGGTGTACTCCTGTGTTCTGCTACAATCATACAAACTTAATTCAGATATAATAATTTTTTAAGATGAGGTCTACTGTTATTGCCTCTTTTAAAGGACTTTTTTTTACAGGATATCTAATGTAAAAACAACAGAAAAAACATCAATTAGGATAAAAAATATGAAAAAAATATGTATGGTACTTGGATGTGCAAGAGGTTTAAAAGTAGATTTATAAGATAAAAAATTTTACTTAAAAAATTAAAATTTGTACAAGAGGTTCATGAGTTGGTTACTTAGAAAAAATGTTAAAGTATGCTATAAAGGTTTATGGAGTGTTAGGTTCATAAAAAGATTAAAAATTAGAGATGGTGATTAAAATAAAATGTTGTACATTATGCTTCTTCCATGCTGTAGAAAAAAAGACATTGAGCCTAGGAAATTAGAAATTAGAAATTAAGCTTCATGTATTCAAATGTGTTTCAACTGTCTGTTTTGATTAAGCAGGAATTTGGTTACTCATAAAATCCCAACTTCTAAAGGGCGGCGGGAAGCTCATCAGTGGGGCCACAAGCGGAGTGCACCTGTCACTCTTCTGGCCCTAGGGAAGATCTGAGACTAGGGCCTGCAGAGGCCCAAGCAGAGCTCAACTCAGGAAAAGCCAAGGCCCCACCCAAATCCTGGATCTCACGGTAAAAGCAAGTAGGCTTCTCCTGGAGGGGAAAGAAAAGGGCACCTTTAAAATATGGGAGGAATGTTTTAACCTCTGTGTGAATGTGTGAGTGAATGTCAGCCTGAGGTGGGAAACCTATCATACCTGTACTCCCCACTGTGAGATCTCTTGAAGCTTTGGGATTCAATTGGGCCAGTTCTGCATTTCCATGGTGATAACATACAGTCTAGGGTGGGATCAGATTAGAATCTAGTCGCTGGATTTATATAGTGCTTGGCAAAACTCTGCTGAGCCATGTGTCCTTTCCCCAAGTCCAGGTCTACTAAGGTAAAGCCAAAGAAGTCCCTGTGTCCAGTGACTAACTAAAAAATGCAAATGCTTATTCCTACCAACCTGAAAGAAAGTCAATTTGTAGTATATTCTTGGACATGCCTTATTTACATCTTAGACAAGAGATGACCCCAGTAAAATCTTTAAGTTATAATACCATCCAACTAGATAAACAATGACAAACAAATGACAGAAATTTAAGAGACTATAGAGATCTGTACCAAAAGTACCAGGTAGTAGCTCAGAAAAAGCTTTGTCTCATAATAGAAATATCCTGGAGAGATTAAAGTGGAACAGGAATTTCATCTAAATTCCACATCAGCCAGACTCCCATCTGGAGGACAGGGTCCTCATCTGTTAAAGAGAAATAGGCTCCCAACTGGAGGATAACATCCCTATCTGCAAGGTTTAAAGCACTATGATTAAGTAGTCCACCATCAGGAAACTTTCACTTCTATGTTGGAGGTAAAATCCTTTGTTTCTGTTTGTCCTTTCTTTTGTTCTGTGTTGTCCTATGGCCCACTGACAGATTAAAATGGGACAGATGCAGATAACCCCTTTTAAACTTATTTTTGGACCATTTTAAGGACTTTAAAATAGGACAAATGATCTAGGACTTAATGAAGAAAAAGGAAAGAAAAGAGAAAAAAACAGGAAATGAAGAAATCAAAATTTGACATTTGCCTAATGGAATAGATTAAATACTAACAGGCACACTCAAGCAGACCAACCCAGGACCCCTTCAAATGTAAACAGAAATATGAACATGATGTGAATACTGCCTGCCTAGAATCTCCTGAAAGAATAATAAAACTCTAATACTGAATCCAAAAGAAATGATAATTCACAAAATGGCCAACAAGGAATAATATGCTTGAGGATACTCAAGGAACATCAGCAATGTCAGATAGAAAATTAAATGAAATTTAGGAAGGTATTTAAGAATAAAATGAAAAATTCCACCAAGATATAAAATGTTAAAAAAGAAGTTTGAGAAATTTTAAAAGATACATTAATTTGCTCAAAAATTTCAGTTTAAGATTATCAAACTATCTCTGTAGATGAGCCTAAGGAGAATACTTTAGAATGAAGAGAAACATATAAACAAGTAAGTAATGGTAGGCAAAAAACTAAAACAAATGTTAAAAAAAAAGCTAGAAACAACCAAAGTAAGAGTAATTAATGCATACTTTCATATAATAATACTAAATGTTAAAGGTCTCAATTCCAGTATCAGAAGCACAGATTACAAGGTAGGATTAAGAAAAAAAAGGAAAGGATTCTTCTTTTTTACTGCCTCTAAAACAACACCTTATCATAAAAGATAGACACTGTTTTAGTGGGAAAGGATGGGAAAAGTTATTCAAAGAAAGTGGAACCAGGGACTGGGGAGAGGGTCCAGATATTAAACTCTTTGTTTTGAAAGCAAAAGTACATGAATTCAGAATCCTCAATCTTATATAAAAGTGCTGGGCAGATAAGATGGCAGCCTGAAGTTCTGGAAGGTGAAGCCTGGGAAACCCCAGAGCAAAGCAATGAAGAGGTAAAGCAGTCGACAATGATTCCCTATGTCACTTTGGGCCTACACATGTGCACACACTCTCAAGTGCCCTCTTGTATACACAAATATGCATACAAAATGAATAGATAGACAGAGAGATACATAGATAGATACATGCATGCATACATACATACATACATGCATACACACAAACAGAGGTAGAATTAATTTAGTAAGGTAGAACCAAGCAAAGTGTTGTTACTATTTTACTATCTGATGATAAAATAGACTTCAAGCGAAATCTAGTAGAAGAGATAAAGAGGACAACTTCATTCTAAGCAAGGGAACAATTCAAATAAGAGGACATTACACTTCTAAATACACCAGCACCAAACACTGGCTGACACATCTTCAGCAACTGCTGCTATTCATATATAAAGTTACAGATTAAACCCTAACCCAATAATAGTGTATTATCTCAATGCCCCACACTCACATACAGATTGATCATTCAGAAAAAATAGAGAAACATTGGAATTTTTTTATATATGCAAATTTTTTATTATTTCCGCTCATACAAACTTAACAAGTACACCGGTCCCCTCCCTCCCTCCATGTCCTCCCCCGCCCCCTGCTTTCCCCTTCCCTTTCCCCTCCCTCCCCATCCCCCAGTGCCTCCCTCCCAGGGGCTCTGCCTCCCCCCAATCCCCGGAGCATCCTTTAATGTGCATGCCAAACTCTCCTCTGGGTCCTTCTCTCTAATGAGGTGCAAGGACCCAGGGGCATTTCCAGAACCCTTTCCTGTGTTCCCCCTTAAGCTTAGGAACACTACTGTGACTGTCAGTCCCTAGCCTCCAAGGATTCTAGTGCCTTTAGTCCATGCTAGACTTTGTGGGGTCAATAATGTGTTGGACATAGCACAGGTCATGCAAAGTCCTATCATGATTGCTTCAGCCCTAACTTGTGTGGAGATTCTTACATATCGTTACTCCTCCCATCCTTGTGCTCTTACAATCTTACCGCCCCCTATTCTGCAAATTTTCCTGAGCTTCAGGACGGGGAGAGATTAGGCTGCCTTAGTTCCTGGTGGTTGATATAGAGTCTCTGATGTTCTGAATTATGGTTTGTTGTTTTTGGGTTTTCTTAGTTTGCTGGTCCTGCAATGCCCTTGGCTCCATCCTGATGGGTATTGGATGTCATCCCCCGGTCAGAGATAAAAACCTGTTAAATTAGAATCTTGTTATAAGAATATATTCAAAGGTAGATGGAATAAAACTAGGAGACCTTGGTGAGAGAGGGGTCAGTCACCCATTTGCAAAATGGTTACTTTCTATCTGGCAGCCTATATGCCCTCCCCTTCTGGGGAGATCATACCCCATCAGTTGCAAATTATCAGGAAGGAAAGTCTGTGAACTTAACCAAATGTCTCATTACTTACTTGCAGTCCTTGATGGTGGCCTATTTTCTCTGCTGTAACATGGTCCCTTCCCTCCTTGTTTCTGGTAGGGCCCTCCTTCCCCATCCTTCCTGTTTATGATCTTTGCAATTACTGTAGGAATTACAGAGATTTGTCTTTGAGTGTCTCTAAGTAGGTTTGGTACTAGGATCCACCTATTAGGGAGTATATACGGTGCTTAAATTTCCATGTGTGGGATACTTCACTCAATATAATTGTTTCTAATTCCATCCATTTCCCAGCAAATTGCATTAATTCGTCATTTTTGATGGCTGAGTAGTATTCCATTGTATAAATATACCACATTTTCCTTATCCACTCATCAACTGTTCAACATTTGGGCTGATTCCATGACTTTGCTATTGTAAACACTGCTGCTATGAACATGGTCATGCTTGTGCTATTGAGGTGAATTTTGGCTGTATGGGGGTTATTCCCAAAAGTGGAATAGCAGGGTCATATGGCATTTCAATCTTTAATTTCTTTAACAATCTCCAGACGGCTCACCAGAGTGGTTGTATGAGCCTGCATTCCCACCAGCAATGTAGGAGAGTTCCCCTCTCTCCACATCCTCTCTAGCATTTGTTGTTGTTTGTATTGTAGATTTTTGCCATCCTGACTGGGATGAGATGATATCTCAGGGAAGTTTTGATTTGCATTTCCCTGATGGCTAAGGATGTGGAGCATTTTTTAAGATATATGTTAGAGCTTTTAATTTTGTCGCTGGTAAAGTTTCTTTTAAGATTCAAGCCCCATTTTTTAATTGGGCCTTTGTTTCCTTGGTGTTTAGTTTTCTAAGTTCTTTGTGCACTCTGGACAGTAGAGCTCTATCAGATATGTGGTTAGTGAAGATTTTCTCCCATTCTGTGGGTTGCCTTTGAGCTCATGTTACAATCTCTTTATCTGAACAGAAGCTCTTTAGTTTCACAAGATCCCATCTGTTGAATGTTGATTATAGTGACTGTGCTATTGGATGTCCGTTTAGGAACTGTTGGCCTAGCCCAAACAGATCGAGGGAGATCCTTACCCTTTCAAATATGGTTTTTGTAGTCTCTGGCTTTATATTGAGGTCCTTGATCCATTTGGAATTAATTCACATACATGGTGACAAGTACAGGTCCAGTTTTAATCTTCTACATGTGGAGATCCAGTTTTGCCAGCACCATTTGTTGAAGATGCTGTTCATTTTCCATTGGATTTTTTTGGGCCCCTTGTGGAAGATCAAATGGCTGTAGTTGTGTGGATTTATATCTGGGTCTTCAACCCTTATCCATTGATCTCTGTGTCTATTTTGGAGCCAATACCTGGCTATTTTTAAAACTATGGATTTGTAGTATAGACTAATGTTTGGTATGGTGATATCTCCACCAGTATTTTTGGTACTGAGGATTTTTTTGCTATCCTGGGTTCTTTGTGCCTCCATATTTATTTTGAGATTGTTTGGTCAACTTCTTTAAAGAATTGATTTGGGATTTTAATTGGTATAGCATTGAATAAGTATATTGCCTTTGGTAGAATGGTCATTTTTAAAATATTCATTCTGACAATCCAGGAACAAGGGAGGTCTTTCCACCTTCTGGTGTCTTCTGCAATTTCTTTCTTTAGGGATTTAAAGTTTTCATTATAAAGATCTCTTCCTTCCTTGGTTAGGTTTACACCAAGGTATTTCATTTTTTAGGTGCTATATTAAATGGGATTGTTTCTCTCAGGGCTTTTTCAATTCTTCATTCTGGGCATTTAGCAATGCCACTGATTTTTGCACATTTATTTTGTATCCTGCCACCCTGCTGAACTTCTGTATTAGTTCCAGGAGCTTCCTGGTGGAGTTTTTGGGATCCCTCAGATATAAGATCATGTCATCTGCAAATAGGGATAGTTTGACTTCTTCCTTGCTGATTTGAATTCCTTTTACGTCCATTTCTTGTCTTATGGCTTCAGCTAAGACTTCAAGTACAGTATTGAATAGAAGTGGTGAAAGTGGACAGCCTTGTCTAGATCCTGATCGAAGCGGGAATGCTTCAAGTTTTTCCTCATTGGCTTGTTGTACACAGTTTTTATTATATTGATAAAGGTTCCTTCCATTCTAACATTCTCTAGGGTTTTGATCATAAAGGACTGTTGGATCTTGTCAAAAGCTCTTTCTGCATCTCTCAAGAGTATCATGTGGGGGCTGGAGAGGTGGCTCAGTGGTTAAGCCTCTGCCTTGCAGGCAGAAGGTCCTGAGTTCGGATCCTAGACCCCACGTATAGACGACGGGCGGAAACGGGGGCGGCCTGCGTTTCCGGTCCTAGTAGGGCGGAGCCTGTGAATCCCTGGGCAGAGTAAACAAGGAGGAGGTTGAGGCGTCGATGGTGGTTCCCGAATTCGTCTGTGGTTCTATACACACACACACATCCATACATACACACATCCATACACACACGCGCACACATGCATACATGCACAATTGAATCAATAATAAATAAAAAAAAAGAGTATCATGTGGTCTTGAACTTTGGACTGGTTTATATGGTGAATTACATTTATTGATTTGTGTATGTTGAACCAACCTTGTGTGCCTGGGATAAAGCCTGCTTGATCCCTTGATGATCTTTTTGATATGTTTTTGAATCTGATTTGCTAAGACTTTGTTGAGAATCTTTGTATATGTGTTCATCAATGAGACTGGCCTATAGTTTTCTTTTTTAAGTGTATCTTTATTAGGTTTTGGAATTAAGATGATATTAGCTTTGTAGAAAGAATCTGGTAGTGTTGCTTCCTTTGCTATTTGATGGAACACTTTAAGAAGTATTGGTGTCATTGGCTCCTTAAATGTCTGGTAGAACTCTGTGCTGATTCCATCTGGTCCAGGACATTTTTTGGTGAGAAGATTGGAGATTACTTCCTCAATTTTCTCATATTATTTTTCGTGGATTTTATTTATTTTTTATTTTAATACATTTTTATTATTATTTCAGCTCATACAAACTTAACAGGTACACCAGTTCCCTCCTTCCCTCCTCCTCCCCCCGAACCCCCTGCTCCCCCTCTCCTCACCTCTCCCTCCCCATCCCCCCGTGCCTCCCGCCCCAATTCCCAGAGAATCCTTTCTTGTGCATGCCTGACTCTCCTCTGGGCCCTCCTCTCCAATGATGTACAAGGACCCAGTGGCATTTCCCTGAACGCTTTCCCATGTTCCCCTTAAGCATAGGAACACTACTGTGGCTGCCAATCCTTGCCTCCAAGGATCTTGGTGCCTTTAGCAGATGCTAGACTTTGTGAGGTCAATAGTGTGTTGGACATTGCGCAGGGCATGCAAAGTCCAATTATGATTGCTTCAGCCCTAACTTGTGTGGAGTATCTTGCAAATCATTGCTCCTCCCATCCTTTTGCTCTTACACTCTTACCGCCCCCTCTTCCGCAAATTTCCCTGAGCTTCAGGATGGGGAGAGATTAGGCTGGCCTAGTTCTAGGTGGTTGATATAGAGTCTCTGAAGTTCTGGATTGTTTGTTGATTTTCTTTTACAGTTTTCCTGCTCCTGCAATGCCGTTCACTCCATCCTGCTGGGCACTGTATGTCACCGACTGGCCAGAGACAAAACCTGTTAAACTGGAGTCTTATTATAAGAGCACATTCAAGGGTAGATGAAATACAAGTAGGAAACCTAAGTAAGGCAGGGGTCAATCACCCATTTGCAAAATGGTTACTTTTTATCTGCCAGACTATATGCCCTTCCCTTCTGGTGAGATATTATCCCCTTAGTTGTAAATGATCAGGAACAAACGTCTGTGAACTTAACCAGGTGTCACATTACTTACTTGCAGTCCTTGATGGAGGCCTATTTTCTCTACTGCAACATGGTCACTTCTCTCCTTGTTTCTGGTGTGGCCCTCCAACCCAATCCCTCCTGTTCATAATGCTTGCAATTACTGTAGGTAATACATAGATTTACCTATGAGTGTCTCAAGGTGGGCTGGGTGAGTTTGGTACTAGGAGCCACCTATTAGGGAGTACATACGGTGCTTAATTTTCTGGGTTTGGGATACTTCACTTAATATAATTGTTTCTAATGACATCCATTTCCTGGCAAATTCCAGTAATTCATCCATTTTGATGGCTGAGTAGTACTCCATTGTATAGATGTACCACAGTTTCCTTATCCACTCCTCAACTGTTGGGCATTTAGGTTGATTCCATGACTTTACTGTTGTAAACAGTGCTGCTATGAACATGGTCGTGCTTGTGCTATCGAGGTGAACCTCTGCTGTATGGAGGGTTATTCCCAAAAGTGGAATCATAGGGTCATATGGCATTTCAATCTTTAATTTCTTTAAGAATCTCCAGACGGCTCACGAGAGTGGTTGTATGAGCCTGCATTCCCACCAGCAATGTAGGAGAGTTCCCCTCTCTCCACATCCACTCCAGCATTTGTTGTTGTTTGTATTGTGGATTTTTGCCATCCTGACCGGGGTGAGATGATATCTCAGGGAAGTTTTGATTTGCATTTCCCTGATGGCTAAACAAGTGGAGCATTTTTTAAGATATTTGTTAGACATTTTAATTTCACCCCTGGTAAAATTTCTTTTAAGTTCCAGTGCTCATTTTTTAATTGGGCCATTGGTTTCCTTGGTGTTTAATTTTCTAAGTTCTTTGTGCACTCTGGACAGTAGAGCTCTATCAGATATGTGGTTAGTGAAGATTTTCTCCCATTTTGTGGGTTGCCTTTGAGCTCATGTTACGATCTCTTTATCTGAACAGAAGCTCTTTAATTTCACAAGATCCCAACTGTTAAGAGTTGGTAGCAGTGACTGAGCCATTGGATGTCTGTTTAGGAAATGTTGGCCTAGCCCAATCAGTTCGAGGAAGTTCCCTATCCTTTCAACGATGGTTTTTATAGTCTCTGGCCTGATATCAAGGTCCTTGATCCATTTGGAATTAAGTCTTGTATATGGTGACAAGTACGGGTCCAGCTTTAATCCTCTGCATGTGGAGATCCAGTTTTGCCAGCACCATTTGTTGAAGATGCTGTTTTTTTTTTCCCGTTGGATTCTTTGGGCCCCTTTGTCAAAGACCAAATGGCTGTAATTTTGTGGGCTTATATCTGGGTCTTCAATCCTTATCCATTGATCTGCGTGTCTATTTTGGAGCCAGTACCAGGCTGTTTTTACAACTATGGACTAAGGTTTGGTATGCTGATACCTCCAGCAGTGTTTTTGTTACTCAGGATTGTCTTTGCTATCCTGGGTTTTTTGTGCCTCCATATGAACTTTGAGATTGTTTGGTCAACTTCTTTGAAGAATTGCTTTGGGATTTTAATTGGTATAGCATTGAATCTGTATATTGCCTTTGGTAGGATGGTCATTTTTACAATGTTGATTCTGCCAATCCAGGAACAAGGGTGGTCTTAACACCTTCTGGTGTATTCTGCTATTTCTTTCTTTAGGGTTTTAAAGTTTTCATTGTAAAGGTCTTTTACCTCCTTGGTTAGGTTTATACCAAGGTATTTCATTTTTTCAGGGGCTATAGTAAATGGGATTGTTTCTCTCAAGGCTTTTTCACTTCTTTCATTCTGGGCATATAGGAAGGCCTCTGATTTTTGCACATTTATTTTGTATCCTGCCACCCTGCTAACCTTCTCAATTAGTTCCAGGAGCTTCCTGGTGGAGTTTTGGGGATCACTCAGGTATAAGATCATGTCATCTGCAAATAGGGATAGCTTGACTTCTTCCTTGCCAATTTGAATCCCTCTTATGTCCTTTCTTGTCTTATGGCTTCAGCTAAGACTTCAAGTACAATATTGAATAGAAGTGGTGAAAGTGGACAGCCTTGTCTAGTTCCTGATCGAAGTGGGAATGCTTCCAATTGTTCCCCATTGAGCATAATACTTGCTGTGGGCTTTTTGCATACAGTTTTTATTATATTGATAAAGATTCCTTCCATTCCTACTGTCTCTAGCGTTTTGATCATAAAAGGCTGTTGGATCTTGTCAAAAGCTTTTTCTGCATCTATCGAGAGTATCATGAGGTCTTGGACTTTGGACTGGTTTACATGATGAATTACAGTTATTGATTTCCTTATGTTGAACCAACCTTGTGTGCCGGGGATGAAGACTACTTGGTCCCAGTGAATGATCTTTTTAATGTGTTTTTGAATCCGATTTGCTAAGACTTTGTTGAGAATCTTTGCGTCTGTGTTCATCAGGGAGATCGGCCTATAGTTTTCTTTTTTAAGTGAATCTTTATTAGGTTTTGGGAATAAGATGATATAAGCTTCATAGAAGGAATTTGGTAGTGTTCCTTTCTTTGCTATTTAATGGAATAGTTTAAGGAGTATTTGTGTTATTAACTGCTTAAATGTCTGGTAGAACTCTGTGCTGAATCCATCTGGTCTAGGACATTTTTTGGTGGGAAGATTTGAGATTACTTCCTCAATTTCCTTATATGTTAGAGGACTGTTTAAATAATTCACAACTTCCTGATTCAATTTAGGTAAGTTGTGTTTACTTAGAAATTCATCCATCTCTTTTGTGTTGTCAAACTTCACAGAGTATAAGTTTTGGATATATGATGTTATAATTCTCTGGATTTCTTGGGTTTCCATGTTCATTTCTAATTTTGTTAATTTGGGTTTTCTCTCTCTTGTTTTCGGTTAATTTAGCTAGGAGTGTATCAATCTTATTGATTTTTTTCAAAGAACCACCTTTTTGACTGGTTGATTTTTTCTATCGTTTTCTTAGTCTCGATTTCAGATATTTCTCCCCTTTTTTTGCTAATCTCCTCTCTTCTACTACTTTTGGGATCAGATTGCTCTAGTTTCTCTAAAGCTTTAAGCTGCATTGTTAAGTTGTTTATTTCTGATGTTTCCATTTTTGTGATGTAGGCATTAAGAGCTATGAACTTACCTCTTAGAACAGCTTTCATTGTGTCCCAGAGATTTGGTAAGTTGTATTTTCATTATCATTTGCTTTCAGGAAATCTTGAATTTCCTTTTTAATTTCTTCCTGAATCCAGTTCTCATTCAGCATCATATTGTTAAGTTTCCAGGAGTTAGTGTATTTTCTCTTCTTTGTTGTGTTGTGGATGTCCAACTTTAGACCGTGCTGGTCTGACAGGGCACACGTTAGAATTTCAACTTTTTTGTATATGTGTAGATTCGTTTTGTGGCCCAATATGTGATCTATTTTGGAGAAAGTTCCGTGTGCTGCTGAGAAAAATGTGTATTCTTTGGTGCGTGGGTAAAAAGTTCGATAGAGATCTTTAAGGTCCATTTCTTTCAGGGTTTGATTAAGTTCCAAAGTGTGTCTGTTAAGCTTTTGACCAGTTGATCTATCCCATGTTGAGAGGGCGGTGTTGAAGTCCCCAAGAATTATCGTTTGGGGGTTGATTTCTTGCTTTAGACGCTGTAGGATTTTCTTAATGAATGTGGATGGGCCCGTGTTGGATGCATATATGTTCAGTATTGTGAAGTCTTCCTGGTGAATTGTACCTGTGACTAAAATGTAGTATCCATCCGTGTCTCTTATAATTTTCTTTGGTTTTAGGGCTAGAGAGGTGGCTCAGGGGTTAAGCCTCCGCCTTGCAGGCAGAAGGTCCTGAGTTCGGATCCCAGATCCCATGTATAGACAGGAGGCGGAAGCGGGGGCGGTCTGCGCTTCTGGTCCTGGTAGGGCGGAGCCTGTGAATCCTGGGGCAGAAGGAGGTGGAGGCGGTCCATGGTGGTTCGCGAATTCGTCCGTGGTTCTACACATATACAGACACACACACACACGGACACACACACACACTCACAGACACACACAGACACACACGCACGTGCGCATACACACGCACATGTGCACAGTTGAATAAATAATAATAATAATAAAAAAATTTTAAAAATTAATTTTCTTTGGTTTGAAGTCCACTTTGTCTGATATCATAATGGCTACCCCTGCCTGTTTTCTGCTTCCATTAGCTTGTAGTATTGTTGACCAGCCTTTTATTTTTAGGGCATGCCTATCTTTTGTGGTGAGATGGGTTTCCTGCAGGCAGCAGATTGATGGATTGTGATTTTTAATCCAAATTTGTAATCTGTGTCTCTTGATCAGTGAGTGAATTCCATTAACATTTAGTGTTATAATGGAGAAACTATTTTTAATTCCAGACATTTATTATGTTTAATAGTTTTTTATAAGCATAACGCTTCGCTGTTAATGGTGTTATACTTGCCTTCCGTTCTAGATATGCCTGTTTTTTCTTCAAGCTTGAATATCATTTCTAGCATTTTTTGAACGCCTGGTTTGGTGGACATGTATCCCTTCAAGTTGTCTTTGTGCTGGAAGATTTTTCTTTTTCCCTCGATCATGACTGATAGTTTTGCAGGGTAAATCAGCCTGGGTTGACATTTTAGCTCATTCAATACTTGAAGTATGTCTCTCCAAGCTCTTCTTGCTTTTAGTGTTTCCATTGAGAAGTCATTTGTTATTTTAATAGGTTTACCTTTAAAAGTGACTTGTTTTTTCTCCCTTGAAGCTCTCAGCAGCAGTTCTTTATCTTGAATGTGGAGTGTTTTAACTATTATTTGCCGTGGCGAGCTTCTGTTTTGGTCATATCTGTTTGGGGTGCGGAATGCCTCTTGTATATGGATGGGCCTCTCTTTTTTTAGATGAGGAAAGTTTTCCTTGATGATCGTTTGAAAAATTTCCTCTGGTGTGGTATTTTGAGATTCTTGCTCTGTTATTCCATGAATACGCATGTTAGGCTTCTTCAGGGTGTCCCATATCTCCTGGATATTTCTCTCAAGTATCTTTTTGGCTTTAACAATCTCTTCCATTGAGCGGGTTAATACTCCCACTTTATCTTCAAAGTCTGAAATTCTGTTTTCTGCTTCATTAGTTCTGCTGATAAGACTCTCTGTGGAGTTCTGGGTTGCAGATAACTTGTCTTTTAGCTCAGTTTTAAACTCTGCTTGAGTCTGTTTTAACTGCTCTATGCCAGTTTTTGTTTCTTGCACTGTTTTTCTCAACTCCTCCAAGTGTCTGTTGTGTTCCTCTTCAAAGCGATTGATTCGATTACTTAATTCCTCCCAGATTTCCTCTTTCATAGTATTGAACATGGTAATGATCATATTTTGAAGGTCGTTATCCTGGGTCAGCTTTCTTGGCCATTTTCCATGGGTTTGTTCTGGTTGGAGTCTGACATTATAGGATTAATTCCTTCATTGGGAGATTTGTTTACTTGAGTGTTGTTTCTCATGGATTTGCACTTTGACTTTGGCATTGTCGTTTTAACTCTTAAGATCTTCTTTCAATTTCTGTGCATTTTTCACTAAACTGAATTATTTGGCCTGGGGTTTGGGGGGTGGGCGGAGACAGAGCTTACCTAGGTCGAGGTGAGTCCAGGCTGGACCCCGCGCATCCCAGTTGTCCCCCGGCGTCCCAGGCATCCCCGCGCATCCCAGGAATTTAGCAGACACTTACAGAACCAGATTTTTGACTGGTTGATTTTTTTCTATCATTTTCTTAATCTTGATTTCAGATATTTCTCCCCTTATTTTGCTAATCTCCTCTCTTCTACTACTTTTGGGATCAGATTGCTCTAGTTTCTCTAATGCTTTAAGCTGCATTGTTAAGTTATTTATTTCTGATGTTTCCATTTTTTTGATGTAGGCATTAAGAGCTATGAACTTACCTCTTATTACAGCTTTCATTGTGTCCCAGACATTTTGGTAAGTTGTATTTTCATTATCATTCACTTTCAGGAAATGTTGAATTTCCTTTTTAATTTCTTCCTGAATCCAGTTCTCATTCAGCATCATAGTGTTAATTTTCCAGGAGTTAGTGTATTTTCTGTTGCTTGTTGTGTTGTGAATGTCAAGCTTAGGTCATGGTGGTCTGATAAGGTACAGGCTAGAACTTCAATTTTTCCTGTATATTTGGAGATTCGTTTTGTGGCCCAATATGTGATCTATTTTGGAGAAAGTTCCGAGTGCTGCTGAGAAAAATGTGTATTTTTTGGTGCATGGAAAGAGATCTGTAAGGTCCATTTCTTTAAGGGTTTGATTAAGGTCCAAAGTGTCTCTGTCAAGTTTTTTAGTGTTGATCTATCCCATGTTGAGAAGGCAGTGTTGAAATCCTCAAGAATTATCATTTTGGGATTGATTTCTCGCTTTAGACATTGTAGTGTTTTCTTAATGAATTGGGGGGGGGCCAGTATTAGGTGCATATATGTTCAGTATTATGAAGTCTTCCTGGTGAATTGTACCTGTGACTAAAATGCAGTATCCATGTGTGTCTCTTATGATTTTTTTTTTTGGTTTGAAGTCCACTTTGTCTGATAGCATAATGGCTACCCCTGCCTGTTTTCTGGTTCCATTAGCTTGCAGAATTTTTGACCAGCCTTTTACTTTTAGGATGTGCCTATCTTTTGTGGTGAGATGGGTTTCCTGCAGGACGCAGATTGATGAGTTGTGATTTTTAGTCCAAGTTAGTAATCTGTATCTCTTGATCAGTGAGTTAATTCCATTAACATTTAATGTTATAATGGAGAAATTATTTTTAATTCCGGACATTTATTATATTTAGTGGCTTTTGTAAGTGTATTGTTTCGCTTTTAGGTTTTGGTGGTAGTATACTTCCCTTCTGTTCTCCTGGATATGCTTGTTTTTTTCTTCTAGCTTGAGTATCATTTCTAGCATTTTTTGAAGGCCTGTTTTGGTGAACATGTATCCCTTCAAGTTGTCTTTGTGGTGTAAATTTTTTCTTTCTCCCTTGATCATGACAGATAGTTTTGTGGGGTATATCAGCGTGGGTTGACATTTTAGCTCATTCAATACTTGAAGTATGTCTCTCCAAGCTCTTCTTGCTTTTAGTGTTTCCATTGAGAAGTCATTTGTTATTTTAATAGGTTTACCTTTAAAAGTGACTTGTTTTTTTTTTTCCCTTGAAGCTCTCAGCACCAGTTCTTTATCTTGAATGTGGAGTGTTTTAACTATTATTTGCCGTGGCAAATTTCTAGTTTGGTCATATCTTTTTGGGGTGTGGAGTGCCTCTTGTACGTGGATGGGTCTCTATTTTTTTAGACGAGGAAAGTTTTCTTTGATGATAGTTTGAAAATTTTTCAGGTGTGGTATTTTGGGATTCTTGTTCTCATACTCCATGAATACACGTGTTCGCTTCTTCAGGGTGTCCCATAACTCTTGAATATTTATCTCGAATATCTTTTTGGCTTGGACAACCTCTTCCATTGAGCTGGTTAATACTCCCACTTTGTCTTCAAGGTCTGAAATTCTATTTTCTGCTTCATTAATTCTGCTGATAAGACTCTCTGTTGAATTCTGGGTTGAAGATAGCTTGTGTTTCAGTTCAGTTTTAAACTCTACTTGAGTCTGTTTTAATTGCTCTATGCCTGTTTTCATTTCTTGCACTGTTTTTCTCAACTCCTCCAAGTGTCTGTTGTGTTCCTCTTCAAAGTGATTGATTCGATTATTTAATTCCTCCCAGATTTCCTCTTTCATAGTATTGAACATGGTAATGATCATATTTTGAAAGTTGTTATCCTGGGTCAGGCTTTCTTGGCTATTTTCCATGGGTTTGTTCTGGTTGGAGTCTATCATTATGGGATTAATTCCTTCAGTGGGAGATTTGTTTTCTTGGGTGTTGTTTCTCATGGATTTGCACTTTGACTTGGGTATTGTCGTTTTAATTCTTTTTTTTTTAATTTCCACTCATACAAACTTAACAGGTATACCGGTCTCCCCCTCTCTCCAACCCCCCATTCCCCTGTTACCCCCACCCCCCTTCCCTCCCCATTCCCTGAAGTCTTCTTTATTGAGCATGCCAAACTCTCCTCTGGGTCTTCCTCTCCGATGAGGTGCAACGAGCCAGGGACATTTCCCAGAACCATTTCCTGTGTTCCCTTTAAGCATAGGAACACTACTGTGGCTGTCAATCCCTTGCCTCCAAGGATCCTAGTGCCATTAGCAAACACTAGACTTTGTGGGGTCAATAGTGTGTAGGACATTGCCCAGGGCATGCAAAGTCCAATTATAATTGCTTCGGCCCTAGCTTGTGTGGAGTATCTTGCATATCGTTACTCCTCCCATCCTTGTGCTCTTACAATCTTACCGCCCTCTCTTCCGCAAATTTCCCTGAGCTTCAGGATGGGGAGAGATTAGGCAGGCCTAGTTCCAAGTGGTTGATATAGAATCTCTGATGTTCTGGATTATGGTTCATTGATTTATTTTTTTCAGTTTTGCTGCTCCTGCAATGCTCTTCACTCCATCCTGATGGGTATTGGATATCACCTCCTGGCCAGAGATAAAAACCTGTTAAGTTAGAGTCTTGTTATAAGAGTATATTCAAAGGTAGATATAATAAAAGTAGGAAACAGCAGTGAGGGAGGGGTCAATCATCCATTTGCAAAATGGTTTCTTTCTGTCTGCCAGACTATACACCCTTCCCTTCTGGTAAGATCACACCCCATCAGTTGTAAATGATCAGGAAGGAAAGTCTGTGAACTTAACCAGATGTCTCCTTACTTACTTGCAGTCCTTGATGGTGGCCTATTTTCTCTGCTGTAACATGGTCCCCTCTCTTCTTGTTACTAGTGTGTCCCTCTTTCCCCATCCCTCCTGTTCATAATCTTTGCAATTACTGTAAGTATTACAGAGATTTATCTTTGAGTGTCTCTAAGTGGGTTTGGTACTAGGAGCCACCTATTAAGGAGCACATACGGCGCTTAATTTTCTGTGTCTGGGATACTTCACTCAATATAATTGTTTCTAATCCCATCCATTTCCTGGCAAATTCCAGTAATTCATCATTTTTGATGGTGGAGTAGTACTCCATTGTATAGATGTACCACATTTTCCTTTTCCATTCCTCAACTGTTGGACATTTGGATTGATTCCATGACTTTGCGTTTGTAAACAGTGCTGCTATGGACATGGTCGTGCTTGTGCTATCGAGGTGAACCTCTGCTGTATGGGGGGTTATACCCAAAAGTGGAATAGCAGGGTCATATGGCATTTCAATCTTTAATTTTTTAAAAAATCTCCAGACGGCTCGCCAGAGTGGTTGTATGAGCCTGCATTCTCACCAGCAATGTAGGAGAGTTCCCTTCTCTCCACATCCTCTCCAGCATTTGTTGTTGTTTGTATTGTGGATTTTTGCCTTCCTGACCGGGGTGAGATGATATCTCAGGGAAGTTTTGATTTGCATTTCCCTGATGGCTAAGGAAGTGGAGCATTTTTTAAGATATTTGTTAGACATTTTAATTTCATCCCTGGTAAAGTTTCTTTTAAGTTCCAGGGCCCATTTTTTTAATTGGGCCATTGGTTTCCTTGGTGCTTAGTTTTCTAAGTTCTTTGTGCACTCTGGAGAGTAGAGCTCTATCAGATATGTGGTTAGTGAAGATTTTTTCCCATTCTGTGGGTTGCCTTTGAGCAGAGCTAGATGTTTCTTAAAGTATTACTAAAGAGCTCCATGAAAACAGAATAAAGAGAATTCCTAGAAAAATTTCAATATATTTATTATTTTTCTGACTGTACTCAGAACAATTTTGAGAATATTTTTCTAGTGTTTCACATCTTATTAACAGATCCTAGTTCATTATTTTTTATTTATTTTTTTATTTCCACTCATAGAAACTTAACAGGTATACTGGTCCCCCCCTCCCTCCAACCCCTCATCCTCCTGTGCCCCCCCTTTCCTCCCCATCCCCCAGTGCCTCCCCCTCCCATCCCGGTAGCCTCCTTTAATGAGCATGCCAAACTCTCCTCTGGGTCCTCCTCTCCGATGAGGTGCAGCGACCCAGGGGCCAGAACCATTTCCTGTGTTCCCTTTAAGCATAGGAACACTACTGTAGCTGTCAATCCCTTGCCTCCAAGGATCCTAGTGCCATTAGCAAACTCTAGACTTTGTGGGGTCAATAGTGTGTAGGACATTGCGCAGAGCATGCAAAGTCTAATTATAATTGCTTCGGCCCTAGCTTGTATGGAGATTCTTTTTTTTTTTTTTTATAACTGACTATAGACTAACTAGCATATTCTGTATTAATAGAATATAGTATATGCACTATGATTTTATGCCATTTATGTAAATTTTCTATAAATTTACATTGAAAATATAGGAAGTTTTGGAATAGAATCTGATAAGTGGTAGATTCTAAGTTGCCCAAATTATTTTTAAGCATCTGATGGTATATTTATATATGCACTTAACATTTAGTATATAATTATATATTCATACACATAAAAATTAGAAATCATTTTTCGTAATTGCTATAAAGCTCTCTTGCCTTCATCATCATGAGCCCTTACATGTAAAATGTAAGCCTGTCCTCAGTATAATCAATTCTTGTGTGTGTGTGTGTGTGTGTGTGTGTATGTGTGTGCGTGTGTGTGTGTGTGTGTGTATGTGGAGACCCAAGGGTGACATTGGGAATCATCCTAGATTGATCTACTTCCTTATTACTTTGCTCTAGAGTTTTCCAGGCTCAGCCCTCCAGGACCAGAATTATAGATTGCTACCATATCCACCAGTCATTTTTACATGGGATCTGGGGATCTGAACTCAGGTCCTTTTGCTTGGAAGGCCCAGTGTAATGAAGTTTTAATAGTATTTTTGACATTTTAAAAATAAATATGTACTCATCATAAAAAATTTAGAAAATACTAAAAATATTAAAAGTCACTGTACTGATAATTGTACTGGTCAGAACCAGTGATTTATTGTGATTTATTTCTTTCAGGATATTTTTCAGAGTGAACCATATGTACATGTTAATAGATATGTACTGTACATATGATATAAAATTATACTACTTATAGGTTATATTTTTTTTATTAAAAATTTAATTATACATTTTAAAATTTTTTACCAGTTCCCTCCCTCCCCCCTCCTCCCCCTCCCCTTCCCCCAGTGCCTCCCCCCCAATTCCCAGAGAGTTCTTTATTGTATACGCCTAACTCTCCATTGGGTCCTCCTCTCCGATGACATATAAGGACCCAGTGGCATTTCCATAAGCCCTTTCTCTTGTTCCCCTTAAGCATAAGATCACTACTATGGCTGTCAATCCCTTGCCTCCAGGGGTCTCGGTGCCCTTAACAGATGCTAGACTTTATGAGGGCAACAGTGCGATGGACATTGCGCAGGGCATGCAAAGTCCCATTACGATTGCTTTGGCCCCAACTATTGTTGAGAATCTTGCAAATCGTTGCTCCTCCCATCCTTTTGCTCTTACAATCTTACCGCCCCCTCTTCCGCAAATGTCCCTGAGCTCCAGGATGGGGAGAGATTAGGCTGTCCTAGTTCTATGTGATTGATATAGTCTCTGAAGTTCTGGATTGTGGTTTGTTGATTTTCTTTTGCAGTTTTGCTGCTCCTGCAATTCCCTTCACTCCATTCTGCTGGGCACTGTATGTCACCCCCTGGCCAGAGACAAAAAGCTGTTAAACTGGAGTCTTGTTGTAATAGCACATTCAAGGGTAGATGTAATAAGAGTAGGAAACCTCCCTGAGGGAGGGGTCCATCACCCATTTGCAAAATGATTACTTTTTATCTGCTAGACTATATGCCCTCCCCTTCTGGTGAGATCAGGAAAGAACGTCTGTGAACTTAACCAGGTTTCTCATTACTTACTTGCAGACCTTGATGGAGGCCTATTTTCTCTGCTGTAACATGGTCTCCTCTCTCCTTGTTTCTGGTTTGGCCCTCCTAACCCATCTCTCTTGTTCATAATCCTTGCAATTACTGTGTTTCATAGGTTTACTTTTGAGTGTCTCAATGTGGGCTGGGTGAGTTTGGTACTAGGAGCCACCTATTAGGGAGTACATACGGCGCTTAATGTTCTGGGTTTGGGATACTTCACTTAATATAATTCTTTCTAATGACATCCATTTCCCAGCAAATTCCAGTAATTCATCATTTTTGATGGCTGAGTAGTACTCCATTGTATAGATGTACCACAGTTTCCTTATCCACTCGTCAACTGTTGGACATTTAGGTTGATTCCATGACTTTGCTATTGTAAACAGTGCTGCTATGAACATGGTCGAGCTTGTGCTATCGAGGCGAACCTCTGCTGCATGGGGGGTTATTCCCAAAAGTGGGATAGCAGGGTCATATGGCATTTCAATCTTTAATTTCTTTAAGAATCTCCAGACGGCTCGCCAGAGTGGCTGTATGAGCCTGCATTCCCACCAACAATGTAGGAGAGTTCCCCTCTCTCCACAACCTCTCCAGCATTTGTCGTTGTTTGTATTTTGGATTTTTGCCATCCTGACCGGGGTGAGATGATATCTCAGGGAAGTTTTGATTTGCATTTCCCTGATGGCGAAGGAAGTGGAGCATTTTTTAAGATAATTGTTAGACATTTTAATTTCATCCCTGGTAAAGTTTCTTTGAAGTTCCAGGGCCCATTTTTTAATTGGGCCAGTGTTTTCCTTGGAGTTTAATTTTCTAAGTTCTTTGTGCACTCTGGACAGTAGAGCTCTGTCAGATATATGGTTAGTGAAGATTTTCTCCCATTCTGTGGGTTGCCTATGAGCTCGTGTGACAATCTCTTTATCTGAACAGAAGCTCTTTAATTTCACAAGATCCCAACTGTTGAGAGTTGGTAGCAGTGATTGTGCCATTGGATGTCTGTTTAGGAAGTGTTGGCCTAGCCCAATCAGCTCGAGGGAGTTCCCTATCCTTTCAACTATGGTTTTTAAAGTCTCTGGCCTGATATCAAGGTCCTTGATCCATTTGGAATTAAGTCTTGTACATGGTGACAAGTACGGGTCCAGCTTTAATCTTCTGCATGTGGAGATCCAGTTTTGCCAGCACCATTTGTTGAAGATGCTGTTCTTTTTCCATTGGATTCTTTGGGCCCCTTTGTCAAAGACCAAATGGCTGTAACTTTGTGGGCTTATATCTGGGTCTTCAATCCTTATCCATTGATCTGTGTGTCTATTTTGGAGCCAGTACCAGGCTGTCTTTATAACTATGGATTTGTAGTATAGACTTAGGTTTGGTATGGTAATACCTCCAGCTGTGTTTTTGTTACTCAGGATTGTTTTTGCTATCCTGGGTCTTTTGTGTCTCCATATGAACTTTGAGATAATTTGGTCAACTTCTTTGAAGAATTGCTTTGGGATTTTGATTGGTATAGCATTGAATCTGTATATTGCCTTTGGTAGGATGGTCATTTTTACAATGTTGATTCTGCCAATCCAGGAACAAGGGAGGTCTTTCCACCTTCTGGTGTCTTCTGCAATTTCTTTCTTTAGGGTTTTAAAGTTTTCATTGTAAAGGTCTTTTACCTCCTTAGTTAGGTTTATACCAAGGTATTTCATTTTTTTAGGGACTATAGTAAATGGTATTGTTTCTCTTAAGGCTTTTTCACTTCTTTCATTCTGGGCATATAGGAAGGCCTCTGATTTTTGCACATTTATTTTGTATCCTGCCACCCTGCTAACCTTCTCAATTAGTTCCAGGAGCTTCCTGGTGGAGTTTTTGGGATCCCTCAGGTATAAGATCATGTCATCTGCAAATAGGGATAGCTTGACTTCTTCCTTGCCGATTTGAATCCCTCTTATGTCCCTTTCTTGTCTTATGGCTTCAGCTAAGACTTCAAGTACAATATTGAATAGAAGTGGTGAGAGTGGACAGCCTTGTCTAGTTCCTGATCGAAGTGGGAATGCTTCCAATTGTTCCCCATTGAGCATAATCCTTGCTGTGGGCTTGTTGTATACAGCTTTTATTATATTGATAAAGGTTCCTTCCATTCCTACTGTCTCTAGCATTTTGATCATAAAAGGCTGTTGGATCTTGTCAAAAGCTTTTTCTGCATCTATCGAGAGTATCATGTGGTCTTGGACTTTGGACTGGTTTACATGATGAATTACAGTTATTGATTTGTGTATGTTGAACCAACCTTGTGTGCCGGGGATGAAGCCTACTTGGTCCCCATGAATGATCTTTTTAATATGTTTTTGAATCCGATTTGCTAAGACTTTGTTGAGAATCTTTGCGTCTGTGTTCATCAGGGAGATTGGCCTATAGTTTTCTTTTTAAGTGAATCTTTATTAGGTTTTGGGATTAAAACGATATTAGCTTCATAGAAGGAATTTGGTAGTGTTCCTTCCTTTGCTATTTGATGGAACAGTTTAAGGAGTATTGGTGTTATTAACTCCTTAAATGTCTGGTAGAACTCTGTGCTGAATCCATCTGGTCCAGGACATTTTTTGGTGGGAAGATTCGAGATTACTTCCTCAATTTCCTTATATGTTATAGGACTATTTAAATAATTCACAACTTCCTGATTCAATTTAGGTAAGTTGTGTTTACTTAGAAATTCATCCATCTCTTTTGTGTTGTCAAACTTCACAGAGTATAAGTTTTTGAAATATGATGTTATAATTCTCTGGATTTCTTGGGTATCATTAGTGATAACTCCATGTTCATTTCTAATTTTGTTAATTTGGGTTTTCTCTCTCTTGCTTTTGGTTAGTTTAGCTAGGGGTGTATCAATCTTGTTGATTTTTTCAAAGAACCAGCTTTTTGATTGGTTGATTTTTTCTATTGTTTTCTTAGTCTCGATTTCAGATATTTCTCCCCTTATTTTGCTAATCTCTTCTCTTCTACTGCTTTTGGGATCAGATTGCTCTAGTTTCTCTAAAGCTTTAAGCTGCATTGTTAAGTTGTTTATTTCTGATGTTTCCATTTTTTTGATGTGGGCATTAAGAGCTATGAACTTACCTCTTAGAACAGCTTTCATTGTGTCCCAGAGATTTTGGTAAGTTGTATTTTCGTTATCATTCACTTTCAGGAAATCTTGAATTTCCTTTTTAATTTCTTCCTGAATCCAGTTCTCATTCAGCATCATAGTGTTAAGTTTCCAGGAGTTAGTGTATTTTCTCTTGTTTGATGTGTTGTGGATGTCCAGCTTTAGGCCGTGGTGTTCTGCTAGGGCACAGGTTAGAATTTCAACTTTCTTGTATATGTGTAGATTCATTTTGTGGCCCAGTATGTGATCTATTTTGGAGAAAGTTCCGTGTGCTGCTGAGAAAAATGTGTATTCTTTGGTGCGTGGGTGAAAAGTTCGATAGAGATCTGTGAGGTCCATTTCTTTCAGGGTTTGATTAAGTTCCAAAGTGTCTCTGTTAAGCTTTTGACCTGTTGATCTATTCCATGTAGAGAGGGCGGTGTTGAAGTCCCCAAGAATTATCGTTTGGGGTTGATTTCATGCTTTAGACGCTGTAGGGTTTTCTTAATGAATGTGGAGGGGCCCGTATTGGGTGCATATATGTTCAGTATTGTGAAATCTTCCTGGTGAATTGTACCTGTGACTAAAATGTAGTATCCATCCGTGTCTCTTATAATTTTTTTTGGTTTGAAATCCACTTTGTCTGATAGCATAATGGCTACCCCTGCCTGTTTTCTGCTTCCATTTGCTTGTAGAATTGTTGACCAGCCTTTTATTTTTAGAGCGTGCCTATCTTTTGTGGTGAGATAGGTTTCCTGCAGGCAACAGATTGATGGATTGTGATTTTTAATCCAAGTTTGTAATCTGTGTCTCTTGATCGGTGAATTAAGTCCATTAACATTTAGTGTTATAATGGAGAAACTATTGTTAATTCCAGACATTTATTATGTTTAGTAGCTTTTATAAGTATATTGCTTCGCTTTTAATGGTGTTATATTTGCCTTCTGTTCTCCTGGATATGCCTGTTTTTTTCTTCACGCTTGAGTATCATTTCTAGCAGTTTTTGAAGGCCTGGTTTGGTGGCCATGTATCCCTTAAAGTTGTCTTTGTGCTGGAAAATTTTTCTTTCTCCCTCGATCATGACTGATAGTTTTGCAGGGTAAATCAGCCTGGGTTGACATTTTTGCTCATTCAATACTTGAAGTATGTCTCTCCAAGCTCTTCTTGCTTTTACTGTTTCGACTGAGAAGTCATTTGTTATTTTAATAGGTTTGCCTTTAAAAGTGACTTGTTTTTTCTCCCTTGAAGCTCTCAGCACCAGTTCTTTATTTTGAATGTGGAGTGTTTTAACTATTATTTGCCGCGGTGTGCTTCTATTTTGGTCGTATCTGTTTGGGGTGCGGAATGCCTCTTGTATATGAATGGGCCTCTCTTTTTTTAGATGAGGAAAGTTTTCCTTGATGATCGTTTGAAAAATTTCCTCAGGGGTGGTATTTTGAGATTCTTGCTCTGGTATTCCATGAATACGCATGTTAGGCTTCTTCAGGGTGTCCCATATCTCTTGGATATTTCTCTCAAGTATCTTTTTGGCTTTAACAACCTCTTCCATTGAGCTGGTTAGTACTCCCACTTTATCTTCAAGGTCTGAAATTCTGTTTTCTGCTTCATTAGTTCTGTTGATAAGACTCTCTGTGGCGTTCTGGGTTGAAGATAACTTGTCTTTTAGCTCAGTTTTAAACTCTGCTTGAGTTTGTTTTAACTGCTCTATGCCACTTTTTGTTTCTTGCACTGTTTTTCTCAACTCCTCCAGATGTCTGTTGTGTTCCTCTTCAAAGCGATTGATTCGATTATGTAATTCCTACCGGATTTCCTCTTTCATAGTATTGAACATGGTAATGATCATATTTTGAAAGTCGTTATCCTGGGTCAGGCTTTCTTGGCCTTTTTCCGCGGGTTTGTTCTTGTTGGAATCTAACATTATGGGATTAATTTCTTCAGTGGGAAATTTGTTTACTTGAGTGTTGCTTCTCATGGATTTGCACTTTGACTTTGGCATTGTCATTTTAACTCTTAAGATCTCTCAATTTCACTAAACTGAATTATTTGGCCTGGGGTACTGGTGGGCGGGGCCCGAATGGGGACTCACCTAGGGCGTGGGGTGAGGCCCGGGTGGACCGCGCTCGTGTCCCCACCGGCGGAGCGGGGTGGGGTGAAAAGGGACGATGGGCGCGTCGGCGTGGAGCTATTTAACCGGAGGGCAACTGGGGCGGGGCCCGGGCGCAGGGGGAGGTCCTCCTCGTCCCTCGGCCCCCGCGCGGCTCCGGCTGGATGGCGGGAGTCGGAGCCCGGTCCCTGTGGGCTGACCTGGGGGTCCTAGAGCGCGCGGTGAGAGCCTGGCTGGATCTCGCGTACGCGTCCCGACCGGCGGAGCGGGGGGGGGGGGGGGGGGGGGGGGGGTGGCGAAAGGGGACTGTATGGAGATTCTTGCATATCATTACTCCTCCCATCCTTGTGCTCTTACAATCTTACTGCCCCCTCTTCCACAAATTTCCCTGAGCCAGAAGGATTAATTTCAAAAGTCAACTAGCCCTTCAAAGAACTAACACCACTACTTCTCAAAGTATTGAGTAGAATGCAAAAGGAAGGAACACATCTACACTCTTTTATGGAAGCCAGTATTATCATGATATCACAGCCAGACCAGGACACACATAAAACTAAAATCATATACCAATATTCCAAACTGTGAAGAAAAATTTAAGAATTCTTACCTAAAATCAGGAATAAGGCAGAATGTCCACACTTTCCACTCTTACTCAGTATACTACTTGAAGTCTTGATTAGAAAAGTGAGACCAGAAAAGGAAATAAAAGGAAGACAATCAAAAAGAAGAAAACAAAGTATCCCTGTTTGCAGAAGATACTGTTTTACTCACAATAAAAGCTCCTAGAGTTGATAAATTCTTTCAGTGATATGACAGGTTATAAGGTTAACATACACAAGTCAGTAGCCTTCTGATATACCAGTGGCAAACATTCTAAGAAATAAATCAGGGAAACTATTCCATTCACAATAGTGACAGAAAAATTTCTTGGAATAAACCAAACCAAGGAAGTAAAAGACCTCTATAATGAGAACTTCAGAACAATGAAGAAATAAATGGAAGGAAACACTGGAAAATGGAAAGACTTCCCATGTTCATAAGTTGGTAGGATTAATATTGTGGAAATAGCCTTCCTACCAAAAGTCCCATATCGATTCAATGCCATACGAGTCAAAATTTCTCTACCATTCTTCGCAAAAGTAGAAAAAGCAATATTAACATTCATATGGAAGTACAAAGGGCCAAAGAAAACCTATGCAATCCTAAACCAAAGACATTGATAAAGGTATCACAATACCTGATTTCAAGTCATATGACAGATCCACAGTAATAAAAACATTGTGGTACTAGAACAAAAACAAACACAAAGATTGATGGAATAAATAAAGGGTCCAGATAGATCCACACAGCTACAATCACCTGACTTTAACAGAGAGGCCAAAAATATACACTGGAAAAAAGTATCATCTCAACCAATGGTGCTAGGAAAATGGAAGATCCTCATATGGAAAATTGAAACTAAATCTCTCTTTCTCTCTCTCTCTCTCTCTCTCTCTCCTCTCTCTCTCTCTTTCTCCTTCTCTCTTTCTCTCTCTGTCTCTCTCTCTCTCTCTCTCTGTCTCTCTCTCTCTCTCTCTCTCTCTGTCTCTCTCTCTCTCTCTCTCCCCCCTCTCACTTTCTCTCTCCACACATGCACACACACACACTCTATACATATACACCAACTACAGGATACACGCATATCCAAGAACCTTCTGAAGATAACCCTGGTTGCTCAGGAAATAAGACCAATGATTGACAAAGGGAACCTCATAAAATTAAAAAGCTTCTGTACAGTAAGGGAGACTTAATTGAGAAGCGAGATAGTCTGCAGAATGGGACAAAGTTCTTTGTCAGTGATACGTCTGACAGAAGATTAATACATAAAATATACAAAGTATATGAAGAATATGTAGCCAATCAAAAGACATTAGGTTATGCAATTGGCCAAAGAGTTCTTAAAAGAAAAAATGCAAATGTGACCAAGTATTTTACAAGTGTTCAACATCCTTGGTCATCAAGGAAATGAAAATTAAAACTGTATTTGAGATACCATCTCACATCAGTCAAATAGCTAATATAAAATAACATTAAATGCTGACAAGGATGTGGTGCAAGAACACTTGTTCACTGCTGTGGAGAGTGTGAGCTGGTATATACAGTTCAGATTTCTCAGAAAGATAAAAATAAATCTTTCATATCACCACTGCTTGGCATGCACCCAAGATGCTCTACATCATAATAGAGGGGGTTTGTAAGCCCATGCTCCTTGCTGCTTTGTTCACAATAACCAGGGGATTGGAAACAGCCTAGATGCCCATCAGCTGGGGAGTAGATAATGCACATGTGAAATATTAGGAAAGAAAACTAAAATTAGTGTTGGGCCTGCCCAGGAATAACGGTCTGGGAGGGAGTGAGCACAGCGTGGCTTAGCACATGGGACCAAAGATGGCACTGGGAGCTAGTGTGCTGGGTGTAACCCTGTTTATATTATAAAGAGCCCTAATTGGCTTATAGGAGCCGACATAGATATATGTTAAGTCTGACCTATGCAGTCTGTGTACTGTGCTGCCCGTTTCGTGCCCTGCAGTCTGCTGTCTCTATAAACTGTTTCATTGTCCCCAATAAAGAGAGTCTTGCCTCCTTGGGAGATGGAGAGAGGACTGGGAATTAAAGACATTTCATGGTTAGTTAGGTCAAGATCAGCCTGGGTTGTATGAGACCCTGTCTCAAAATAAAACCAAAAAGGAAAGAAAACAAAAGCAGCCCAGGGAAGCAAGGATCAGAGCCTTTGTTCCCCTTGATATTCAGTGTTTCTACATGTGACATGACAAATAGTTGTGTCTTCCTCATACTCTAATACCAGAGGAAAAGCATATCATGCTACATTTTAATGCTTCATATTTTGCACATGTCCCAAACTCAGAAGAGTGCTGGACAGAGGAAGTTTCGTTGGCATTTGACTTCCTGCAGAGTACATGCAAAAAATCCAGCTTCTCACAAACTGTGACCCCTCAAAGGAAATTTCCAAGTACCGGACTTGCTTCTTGCTGTTTGGAATCTAAATAATAAAACTCAACCAACATGTGGTATGCTGTGGAAAGAACTTATACACGGAGTTATCAAAAGGCCCCTTAAACATTTGGGGGTTTTGTTTTCATTCCATTCTCTTTAGTTTGTTTTTGCTTTGCTGGGGATTAGATCCAGGGCCTTGTGCATGCTAGGCAAGTGGTATGTCATTGAGCTAGACCCAGTACAAACTCGTCCTCCATTCATTTCCTGAAATCATGCAAACCTAGGGGGTACAGCACTTGTGAAATTGAGTTGCAAGCTGAACTCCCCCTCATTTCATGGGAGGCCATTTTTATTTGAAAAAACAACTAGTAAGCTGTGGTTCTCCAAACTTTAGTCTTTAGCAGACATTTTCTTTAGAATTATGCAAGTGAACATGTCATTTTTAAATAAAACAAGTGACAGTATTTGGTACCAGTGTTGAAATTCAAACTATTTCAGACAAAAATTAAAACTTTCGAAAACTTGTGTCTATGAGAGCTTAGCTTCTCATTGCTTCAAGACTTTCTGCTGAGATCAGCGGTGTTACTAATAAACATGACTGTTGTAATATTGAAAAAAAAAAGAGAGTCTTGCCTTGACAAGCTCCCTGCTGTGTCCAGAGTTCCCTGGATTTGGGTGGGGGGGTGGAAGACCTGCAGCAAGTTCACGTTTCTCTGCCTCGAAGGCCTGGAGTTGTCACAGTGTGTGTATGCATGGGAAAACCAACCCATGCAAATTAGCACAAAATTATTGGAGCTAGAAAAACATTATGCTGAAAGATGCAACTTAAGCCCAGATAGACCACACTGTATGCTCCAGATCATATGCAGACTCTAGCTTCAAATTCTTAGACTGGTGTTTTTAACTTAGAACACTTAAAGAAAGCTTGGCAGTTAGAAAAGAGGGAAAGATAAAAAGGACTGGGGATAACAGTAATAATTATATAGTATGCACATGTATGAAGTAAATGGTCAAGGTACAAATTAAAAATGCAAAAATGAAAAATGCAGCTAACTGAAGCCAGATGTTACAGTGCACGTCTGCAAGACCAGTCCTCTGGAGGCTGGTGCAGGAGTATTAGAAAATTGGAGGCCTACCTAGGTTATAGAATGAGACCATTTCTCCAATTTTAATTATTTCTATTGTCTTTTCATTTTTAATGTAATATTTTCACCCCATAGTCCCTTTTCCTCTTGCAACCCTCATTTTCCTTGCCAGGCTCCCTCTTATTTTCAAATCTTTGCACTTGTGAGGCCCACTGTGTTTGTTCTAACAATGGACAGGGAGTATGTAGAAATGGCAATTGTGAGAATAATCACCAGGAAAGCAAGTTCAGCAGACGAGACTGAGGTAATGTAGTGACCCAGGAAGAAACTTGATGCTTTAGAATAACATGAGGTGGCTAACTAGTGGACAATCGCTGGAAGAGGGTTGGCAGCATGGATAATCTGTTAACAAGTAGTCAAATATATCATTTCAACCCGTTCTGTGTACTTTCTTCAATTATCCATATGATACACAATAAATGTACTATAATTAAGAGGCTTTGATTTGGGTTGGCTTTATTGGTGGAGTTAAATGGAACAATCAGGAAATGATTATGACATGTTGGTCAATAGCAGGGCAAAAACAAAGGGACAACATGAACAGAATCTACAAGAATTTGATGCAGACAGAAACCAAGGCAGAGGGGATTCAGTGAAAATCATCAGGCTGTGCCAAGACCTTGATAGAGACTTTCCTTCTTCACATCCAACTCTGTGTTTCCACACAGCCCTTCCTGACCTGTGGTTTCAGCACTGTACTCAGAATAGCTTCTCATAGAGTTATCCTGAGAATTTGGGTAGAGGAAGAGGGTGGGCTCAAGAGAACTCCAGTATGGCTCAGCTCTTGATTTCTTTCTTTCTTAACTCAGTAGAGGGTGCTCAATGGGCCACAAAACTAAGTTCATAAATGGGAGCAATGCTGCCAAAGCCTGAGATCCTGGGAGTGATGTCCAGGTCAGCAGGAGGCACCAGGGAACGTAAGGAGAAGTTCTGAAGGATGGAGGTGAAGTAGAGGAAGAGTTCCATATGGGCCAAGGACTCCCCCACACAGTTGCGTTTTCCTGCAGGAACAGAAGAGAAGGAAAGGTATGTCACGATCTACACTTGTGAAGGTGTGGGATACATCTGCTGGTGAGTCTCACCCAACTTAACATCTCAGCTCATGACTGCATCTATCAGATAGGGTCTTTGTCAATATTTAATGGACTTCAGTTACTGCTTGACTAGTAACCAGCCACTTAAGGAGGAAGACACTTCCCAAACTGATTCAGATTCCACAGACCACAAATGGACCATTAATAAAGAATCCATGAGGATCTCCCTTTTACCCTGCCACACTCTCTCCAAGGTTATATATATATACATATCTGCAGCTATGTATATTTCCACAAGCATGATTCATGCTTCATCATGCCATTAAAGGAAAATCAAATCAAACTCAGTGGGACACTTATCCAAAGGAAAAGAAAATGAAACACTAAAGCAACAAAATAATTGTTGAGTGGTAGAGGCATGGCTCAACAGTAAAGCACATACCTAGAATCCAGTAGTGTGGGGCTAGGAGCATGACTCAGTAATGGAGCACCTGTCTAGAATTCACCAGTAAGGCTGGGGGTGTGGCTAAACAGCAGAACTCTTACCTACAATCCACTAATAAGGGGCTATAGGAATGATATAGAACTGCATTTCTTCCCTAGCATGTATGTTTCCCATCCCTAGAACAAAAACAAGTTTTCAAAACTCTGCTCATTTCAAGTCCTCGAACATTTTCCAAATGCCCTAGGTTCAGACACTAGTGAGAGAAAAAAAAAATCTCTGAGAGCTCCAGTATAGACAGTGCTTCATGTTTTTCAGGAAGCTTTCTAGGAATCCCAGTGGTACAACTGTTTAGAGGTGATGTTTGCCTGACCCTGCAGATCCCTTTCAGTGAAGGAATCAATCTCCATTTCACAGGTGTGAGTAGCAACAAGTCCTCTTGGCTCCAGGTTTCACATGACTTTCACCTAATAGTCTATGACACCAAGATCATAGACCAGCAGACTACTTAGTGCCTGTGAGGTGGATCTGCTCTGCCATTGGTGTTTGTAAAAAAAAAAAAAAAAACAAAACTAAGTGCTTTTCAGATCTTAAAAAATGTTTGCAAAGAAATGTACTTTTAAGTGGAATGAAACTCACATTCACCATCCATGAAGAAAGAGAATTTTAGTTTTTCACACACTACTCCTAATTTATGTGTTATCAACTGTTAATTCCATAGTACAATGGCAAAAGTTACTTTTTCAAAACTAAGGACACATGTCTGATAAAACCTAAAATAGTATTAGATTGATCCTAATGCTGTTGTAGCACAATTTGTCTGTTTTCCTCTCTTCCTTCTAGGATGCCTAGCACTGGATCATTCTAGGACATAGTCTTCAATTTCCCTTTCTGACTTTATCTCCAAGAGGCTGCTCTGGCACTCTGCTGGGGAGAACAAGAGCACAGAGACTTACCAGAGGAAAAAACCACAAATGCATCATTCTTCTTGAAGCGTCCCTGTTCATCCAGGAAGTGTTGAGGATAAAAAACATCTGGGTAGCGGAAGTATTTGGGGTCTTTGAGGACTGAGCCCAAGAGAGGGTGCACATCTGTGCCCTAGGATGCAAATGGGGGTAATTAGAATATGTTTAGGTTGCACAATGGAGGTACAGAATCAGTAGCAGAATGGGGTACAAGAAAGGATCAAAGGGCAATCATTAGTGGCAACCTCACCTTGGGCAGAAAGTAGCCTCGGAAATAAGTGTCCCGGGTAACTTTACGGGGGACACCCATGGGCACAATGTCTGTCAGTCTCTGAATCTCATGGATGACAGCATCAGTGTAGGGCATCTTGACTCGGTCATCCATACTTGGGACTCGGTGTGGTCCAATCACCTGGTTGATCTCTTCATGGATCTTGGCTGGAAAAGGACAGGAAATGAGACCAAAAAAGGAGACAGAGGGTGGGTTTTGCTTTTCATGCTATTGTTTGGTTTGGAGACTGTGCTTCTTTTATTCATGTTTGGAATCAACACCTCACTTGGTATCCAAACTGATCTCAAACTATCTATCTTTAACTCATTCATTTAAGTACTAGGATTTCCAGGACATTGTTCTGGTAAGGTAACAGATAGGTATTGGTTTAAATTTCCCAATTTTAGCAGCCATAGGGAGTCAATGTTAGTACCAATCAGAAATATAAAGAGGCCACATCCTGAGACTTCAGGAGAGAAGAGTCCAATGCTATGGAATATTGCTTACAAAACCATGTCTTCCTGGGATAAAGGGATGGCACAGAGGTTAAAGCCTTTGCTTCGCAAGCAAAAGGACTCAAGTTCAGATCCCACATGCTATATAAAAACTCCAGGAAGATATCTACTTTTGGCCCTGGTCTGGGAAACCTCAGAGCAAAGCGGTAATGAAGAGCAATGCAGGATGATTCCTTATGTCACCCTTGAGCCTCCACAGTCTCACAAAATGCTCTCTTTATACACTCAGACATTTACAAATGCACATGCATGGACACGCCCACACCCACACGCAGAACAATAAAAGATTATGTCTTCCTTTCTATGAGGAGTGGAAGGTACAGGATGAGCCCCTCAGAGTTAAGCTTACCCTCCACCTCAGGATACTTCAGCAGCAGCAACAATCCATTGTGTAGTGTAGAAGTCATTGTGTCTGTGCCAGCAAAGAAGAAGCTGAGTGCTGTGAGAACCAAGTTCTTGAGGTTGAATTCTGACTGTGGATCATTTTCATCCTGTAAGTGAATCAATCACTTACTTACATTTTATTTTCTCTCTGCATAAGATGTTTGCATTTGTGCATGACAAAAGAAGGACAACTCAAAGATAAACAACCAGAGCACAAATCTGGAAGCAGGAGTGTATATAGTGTGCTAGAAGTACTGCAAGAAGAGGCTACTGCAACATGGAATAAACAAAGAAGGGAATGAGAAAAGAATGTAGATTCCTGTAAACTTTCAAAGTTTAGAGATATTAGACTCCATAATTTTAACCAAAGTATTACAATTTTAGTATGCCAGCATATATACAATTCTGATTTTCTAGAGTTCTAAGAATCAGTCATCAGAAGGGTTAATCATTTAAATTTGTACATCACTACAAAACATGAAATTTGCCATGTGAAGCTGAAATTAAAATTTAAAGGCAGCTTCAGAATTCTCAAACCTTAAGATTCTAAATGGGGTATTATACTTTCCTACCATTAGAAGTCTTCACCGCATATGATTATTAAAATGATAAGATTGTAAGTTTCTTTGACCTGAGATTTCTAGATGCAACATTTGCTTCAAACTCATTAAATAAGGACTACATACAGAAAGGAGCATTGTTCATTCACAAAGAACAGGTAAATGCTGTCATGGGCAGGAAAATGGGGGCATAATGCTCTCCAAATGAGAGCTAGGCATAGAAAACACTGTTTGCTTCCTACTGGGAATGGAAGCTAATATAGTTCCTGAAAGTAGCATACTTATTATTAGAGGAGGGATGTTGGGTTTGATTAATGCATGCTGTAGGCATGTGTGGAAGTATGACCCTGAAACTCATTAATATGCAATATCACTATGTGTTAAAAATGAATTTGACTTCATTAAATTTAAAGATTATCTTGAAGATTTAGGAATCCGATTTCTAGTGTGTTTGTGTGTGTATGTGTGTGTGTGTGTGTGTATTAAACTCTGCCATAATCTTGTATATAGAGGATTAAGGCAGAGTTTATCAGAGGGGAAAAAGACCTGAATTCATGGCCATGAATGATCAAGGAGCAAGAGAGCCGCCAAGAATTTCTGGACTCCAGACATGGAATTCCATGAGAGGCAAGGAAGCTGGAAAGGAACTCAACGATATTCAGCTGAAGAGGGATAAGGGAGTCCTGAGAACTCATAGATTTCAGGAACTGAATCCACAAGGTGGGAGAAAAGTCAGATAGGAACTCATGGATTCCAGATGTGGAATCCATGAGGAGTGAGGGAACCCAGTTTCTACATATATTATGAAAGTATTTCCTCTTTCCTTTAACTTTATGTATTTATTCACTTGGGGTGTGTGTGTGTGTGTGTGTGTATCAGAGGGCACATGTGATCCTGTGGAGGACCAAGGATGACTTCAGAAATCATCTGGATTGCTTCTATATCCTTTTTGTTTCCCTCTGGAATTTGCCTGGCTCTGCCCACCAGGACTAGAAGTACAGGCCACAACCATTTATGCCTGGGGTTTTTTTATTTGGGACCTGGGATCTGAAGTCAGGACCTCCTGCCTGAGAGGCAAAGTCTTAACCCCCGGAGCCATCTCTTCAGTCCTTTGCATATTTTTATCTGAGATGAAAGTAAACTTTTTCCTTTCCCTAGAGCAGACATAAGATGCATTTAAATTTGCAGTGACTACAGTTTAAGAGTTGAAAGGATACAGGCGTGAGAAGAACCGGTACCTGGTGCATCTTGATGAGGAAGCAGTCGATGAAATCCCTAGGGTTTTGGGGGTCAAGGGAAGCCTCATTGATCTTCACTCTAGATGCTACAAAGCCCTTAAGCTTCTCTACCATGTGATAGATATGATTGTGTTTTCCTGGAAGATATTGCATGACTCCATAGTACATGTCATATAGCTGTAGGAATTAGACAAAATGATTTGTCAGTCATAGGCATCAGGGACCAGGTAGACTGAGTTCTGAACTCAGAGATCTGAGTTTAAAAGTCTGCCTTTGCAGCTGAGCATGGTGGGGCATGCCCAGAATCCCAGAACTAGAAATGTTGATGATGAGTATGATGAGGCCAAGGATAAGCTAAATTGCATAAGGAAACTTTGTCTCAAAAAGATAACCTGTTGTTAGGACTGAGAAGTGGATGTGGCCTTAGGTGCTTCTTGCAAACACAAATAAATTGCTGCCTCCCAGTATTGTAGGCAAAATATGATGTATGGACATGAGTTTAATTAGTTGATATTGGGGGTTGGGCAGATAAGTAACTAGAGGGCACCTGTGCCCATGGTGTGCTCATCTGAATGAAGGTCTCGTTGATCATCTCCAGCAGGTTCTGAAACTGTTTGTCCTCATAATCAAAGCGTTTTCCAAAGACAACAGAATTGATGACATTGGAGACAGAGCGGCTCAAGTAGAAGGTGGGTTCAATGGGAGTTCCTGGGGATGGAAATTAACCATGTTGAGACTCACCCTGGATTGCTCTGCTTCCTCACGGCTTATCCCTAGGGTTTCCCAGCTCTGCCTTCCAGGGCCAGGAGTACAGCCCACAAAACATATGATAAGTGATGTTGGGTGTGAAATTACTCCATGGTGGACTTGATCTCCAGATCTACTGCTTCGTAGCATATATGAGTTAGCTCTTTTTATTTAATCTGAATCCAGTTTTCTCAATATGCAAATTGGCTTAGAAATCACCTACTTGATTCATAAAGATTAACTGCAATAGCCCATACAAATTATCAGCATACTGAATATAGTGAGCACTGAAGAGAAGCTTGGAGAAGGTTTGTTATATTTGTCACAATTAACAAATATAAATGCATCTGCTTCAGAGAACCTCAAATTATGAGTGAAGGTCATGATAAGGGATAGGTCTCAAAGAAAAGAATCCCTAAATTCAGTCTAGGTCTAGCAGTGATTTCATTCAATCTCTTAAGAAAATTCTTGCCTAGACTTCAACAACACCATAAAGGGATGTGAGAACTGTGCATATGCTCACAAAGGTACAACGTTACATATAACTTCAAGAGTCATGAAGCTGTTCCAAGTCTTTATGTACTGTCTTAAAAGCGAACTTCATATTTAAATAACTATGTCTCTATTTCTGTCTCTTATATACTTGTTTCTCTATTTCTCAAACTTTATGTCTTTTTGCTCTAGACTCTACAGGTTTCTTATTTTGAGACAGGAACTAGACTTCTTTAAAAATCCAATGAAAGAGTAGTACATCAATTTCCCAGTATGTGCAAATCCCTGGTTTTAATCTTTGGCTTTATGATTGAGAGAGCTGATATGGGTAGATATAGAAGATATAGCTATAGAAAGATATCATATTTTACATTATATATTAGATAGAGAGAGAAGAGAGAGTGAGAGAATCAGAGAGCAAGGGAGGAAGAGAGACAGAGAGACAAAGAGAAAGAAATAGCAAAGACAATCCTGAGTAACAAAAACACTGCTGGAGTTATCACCATACCAAACCTTAGTCTATACTACAAATCCATAGTTGTAACAACAGCCTGGTACTGGCTCCAAAATAGACACACAGATCAATGGATAAGGGTTGAAGACCAACATATAAGCCCACAAAATTACAGACATTTGGTCTTTGACAAAGGGACCCAAAAAATCCAATGGAAAAAGAACAGTATCTTCAACAAATGGTGCTGGCAAAACAGGATCTCTACATGTGTAGAAGATTAAAACTGGTCCTATACTTGTCACCTTGTACAAGACTTAATTCCAAATGGATCAAGGACCTTAATTTAAGGTCAGAGACTATAAAAACCATAGTTGAAAGGGTAAGGAACTCCCTCGAACTGATTGGACTAGTCCAACAGTTCCTAAACAGACATCCAATAGCACAGTCACTGCTACCAACTTTCAACAGTTGGGAAATTGTGAAATTAAAGAGCTTCTGTTCAGATAAAGAGATTGCAACACGAGCTCAAAGGCAACCCACAGATTGAGAGAAAATCTTCACTAACCACATATCTGATAAAACTCTACTGTCCAGAGTGCACAAAGAACTTAGAAAACTAAACACCAAGAAAACTAATGGCCCTATTAAAAAATGGGCCCTGGAACTTAAAAGAAACTTTACCAGGGATGAAATTAAAATGTCTAACAAATATCTTAAAAAATGCTCCACTTCTTTAGCCATCAGGGAAATGCAAATCAAAACTTCCCTGAGATATCATCACAATACAAACAACAACAAATGCTGGAGAGGATGTGGAGAGAGGGGAACTCTCCTACATTGCTGGTGGGAATGCAGGCTCATACAACCACTCTGATGAGCCGTCTGGAGATTCTTAAAGAAATTAAAGATTGAAATGCCATATGACCCTGCTATTCCACTTTTGGGAATAACCCCATATACTGCAAAAATTCACCTCGATAGCACAAGCACGACCATGTTCATAGCAGCACTGTTTACAATAGCAAAGTCATGGAATCAACCCAAATGTCCAACAGTTGACGAGTGGATAAGGAAACTGTGGTACATCTGTACAATGGAGTACTACTCAGCCATCAAAAATGATGAATTACTGGAATTTGCCAGGAAATGGATGTCATTAGAAACAATTATATTGAGTGAAGTATCCCAGACCCAGAAAATTAAGCGCCGTATGTACTCCCTAATAGGTGGCTCCTAGTACCAAACCCACCCAGCCCACCTAGAGACACTCGACGATAAATCTCTCTATTACAGTAATTGCAAGGATTATGGACAGGAGGGATGGGGTAGGAGGGCCACACCAGAAACAAGGAGAGAGGGGACCATGTTACAGCAGAGAAATAGGCCTCCATCAAGGACTGCAAGTAAGTAATGAGACATCCAGTTAAGTTCACAGACTTTTCATTCCTGATCATTTACAACTGAGGGGGTGTGATCTCACCAGAAGGGGAGGGCATATAGTTTGGCAGATAAAAAGTAACCATTTTGCAAATGGTCACTGTGGTTTCCTACTTTTATTCCATCTACCCTTGAATATACTCTTATAACAAGACTCTAGTTTAACAGCTTTTTATCTCTGGCCAGGGGGTGACATTCAATACCCATCAGGATGGAGTGAAGGGCATTGCAGGAGCAGCAAAACTGCAAAAGAAAATCAACAAACCATAATCCAGAACTTCGGAGACTCTATATCAACCACCTAGAAGTAGGCCAGCCTAATCTCTCCCCATCCTGAAGCTCAGGAAAATTTGCGGAAGAGGGGGCGGTAAGAGTGTATGAGCACAAGGATGGGAGGAACAATGATATGCAAGACACTCCACACAAGTTAGGGCCGAAGCAATCATAATTGGACTTTGTATGCCCTGCACAATGTCCAACACACGATTGACCCCACAATGTCTAGCATTTGCTAAAAGCACCAAGATCCTTGGAGGCAAGGGATTGACAGCCAAAATAGTGTTCCTATGCTTAAGGGGAACAAAGGAAAGGGTTCAGGGAAATGCTGCTGGGTCCTTGTATGTCATCGGAGAGGAGGACCCAGAGGAGACTTTGGCATGCACATTAAAGGATTCTCCGGGGATTGGGGGGGGAGGCACTGGGGGGTAGGGAAGGAGGGGTGAGGGGAGGGTGAGCAGAGAGGTCGTGGGGGAGGAGGAGGGAGGGAGGGAACCGGTTTACCTATTAAGTTTATATGAGTGGAGATAATAAAAAATGTTAAAAAAAAAAAAAAGAAATAGGCCAGATGTAATAGGATATTCCTGCAATCCCACAATATTGGTCATGAAAGGACGAAGAGTGATCAGAAGTTCAAAGTCAGTGTGAAACACTTTCTTTAATACACATGCACATGGGAGAGAGAGAGAGAGAGAGAGAGAGAGAGAGAGAGAGAGAGAGAGAGAAAGAAAGAAAGAAAGAAAGAAAGAAAGAAAGAAAGAAAGAAAGAAAGAAAGAAAGAAAGAAGGAGAGAATAGATAGATAAATAGATAAGATATGATATATTCAGGTATATGGAAAATGGTAGAGAAATAGATGAGGAGCTTCATATTTCCAGGACAAAAATTTTTGGAAACTTCAAATAATCATGATTATACTTAACAATAAAAGACTACACACTTAAATGTGAAGATTGTTTGTTTCATGTGATTTTATTTTTCCTGCCTACATGTGTGTACATAAAGGACGCATATGTGTATGTCCCTGTGGAGGCCTAAGGGTGACATCAGCAATCACCCTGGAGTGCAATATATCCTTATTGCTTTGCTCTGAAGTTTCCCATGCTCTGCCTTCCAGGGCTGGAATTATAGGCCTGGCATTTTTATGTGAAATCTGGAAATCCAAACTCAGGTCTCTTGTTCTAAGGAAAACACTTTAGCTCTTGGGCCATATCCCCAGCCCATATGTAACTTTCTTTGTCACAAATAAAAATAAGTAAAACACTAAAATTTGATCCTGTCTCCAAGAAAGACCTAAATCCAAGCATCATCAAAATTCACAAACAGTATCTTGAGACTCTCCAAGAGACTCTGATGAGTTTCTGGATAAGTGTTCTCTTGGAGTCTTCATGTTCATTTCTAACCTGGAACTTTGCTGAGAATCTCAGTGAATCCTTAATATTTTCCATCCATTCTTTTCAGCATTTTCTCCCAACTCATGACTGAGCTCTCCATAAACACAGTCACCCAGTATGGTCCTCATACCCTTGGTCTTCCGGATTTCCTCCAGTAAGTATCCAGCCTCTTCCTGGATCCGCTCCTCAATGCTCCTCTTTCCCATCCCAAAGTTTCGAAGAACATTCAGGGAAAAATTTCGGAGAATCTTCCATCGTTCTCCACTGGACATCGCTAAACCTGCCAAGATTTCAGTGTCAGGTTCCTGTCTCTCCTCCCTTTTCTGTGCTCAACTCTGTAGTAGACAAACGTTCTTAACTCTACTCATTACCAGATACCCATAACTTCCCAAATCAATGAGAGACTGATTTCCTCCTTTCAGGAGTTCAAGGATAGGCAAATCAGGCTAGGAATAATCAGGAAAGAAGTTTTGCGGGGCAAAGAATACATATATATATGTATATATATATATGTGTGTGTGTATATATATACACACACACACACACACACACTCCTTAAAGGGAAAATATCAATTTTATTTTTTGTGTACTCCTTCTATTCTCTTTTGCTTTGCATTGCTCTGTCTGTGTGTGTTTGTGAGTGTGTGTGTGTGTGTGTGTGTGTGTGTATAGTGTGTGTCTATGTGTGTGTCTATGTGTGTGTATCTGTGTCTGTGTCTCTGTGGAAGAGGTCTTGAATGTGTGTCCGTGTAGAGGTCCAAGGGTGACATCAAAATCATCCTAGATTGGGCTACTTGGGATTTCCCTGTATCTGCCTTATGAATCTGGAAGTTAAGTCAGCCATCATATCCATCTAGTGTTTTTATGTGGGATATGGGGATCTCAACTCAGGACCTTTTCTTTAGAAGCAAAAGCTTTAACCACTGAACCATTTCCCAACCCTTCCTCAAAATCTCCAGACATATGTATACATGCACACAGAAGTTCACAGCTGTACATCAATATACCTATATTAGAGGAGTCATCATGTAGTAAAACTAAGATAGAAATCACCTGATGTGTGAGTTACTAAATTCTTTGAAAATTTAGTCAGATAATTTTGGAGTGCTGGCAAACTAATACAAGGGACTAGATTGGAATTGCGCATGGGTATGTGGATGAATGTGTGCATGAAAAATTTAGTAAATGAATGAACTGTTAATGAACAGACAGTTTAAGAAGGATAGATAATGACTGGAAAGAAGGATAGATAAATGAAGGAGTGGGAAGACAGATGATTGATGGAAAGATATTAATAGACATGTGAATGGTGGAAGTATCAATGAAGGATGGACTAATGAATGAAAGAAACAGTGAGATATGTATGCAGAATATGATGGAAACATGTTTGTATGCCAAGAATAATGAGCACATTTAATTAATTTGTGGAAGAATGTGTAGAATGAATTAATGTTATAGAGATAGTTAGCTCATATCTACACATACAGATGAGAGGGTGGGAAGAATAAAATAAGCCTGCCTGAAGTTAAAAGTAAGAGTGAATTCTTGAGTAGCACTGGAAAAGAATCTACATGAAGGGAAGTGTCAGAGACCTTTGTGTTTTATGTGTGTAGGTAGGCAGAAAGAATATAAACTTGATTTCAAGGTTCAAATGGGGACACAAATAGTACATAATAAGTCTTTGAAAGTAAGAATACACATTACAGAGCAAGGACTTCAGAATAATATTTCTGTTGATCTGAAGAAAGTAGTTCAACCAATCACCATGTATCATTATCTAACCTTCCTTGACATCAGTACATTAACAAAATTAGTATAATGTTAACAGAATCTGTGGAATCAATGCAACTCTTCCTGTAGACTTACTTACCAAAGAAGCTGGAACATACTGAGGGTATTGTAAGCATTTCTGAGAATGTCACCTACCATGACCTTCGAAGTTTCGCTCTACTGTAGGCATTTCTCCACGGTCACTGAAGTCATCTGCTTGGTCTACGAGGGCCTCCTTCACAGCCTCATGTCCACACAAAACAACCACTGGACGGGGACCCAAGTACACAGTGAACACGGAGCCATATTTTTTCTGGAGCTGAGAGTGAATGAGTCACCAGAGAAGGTGATGAATCGAAGGATGTTGTAGAGATCAGTCAGGGAAGATGTAAGGTAGAGATCTCATAGGGTTCCAAATTAGGAGTAAGAACTAAAGCTAGGTCCTGGTTTAGGGACAATTGTTGGAAGGATTAAAACACATTAAAACCTTGGCTGCTCTGATCTGGGCAAGAACCACCATAACACTGCAAGTCTTAGCTTTCTCATTTGTGAGAATAGGCCTGAATTAAATGAACTCTGAGATCTACAGATTCTCTCACTGAAATGATGGATTTCTAACAGATTAAGATTTCATAAACCTGTTTGAAATTTCTAAGGGAAACAGAGAGGAAAAGTTGTTCTATTTGAAGAAATGATATTCCAAAGTCCTAGGATTCTGATCTCAAAATCCTGAGAGGAAGAGAGTTTTATTGCAATTCACTAGCAGTTCAATTTTCAAAGATTTGAAGATTCTGGAACTTCTGAATTCTAGGGTTCCTTGAGTCTTTTTCCAGGAAACTGTTTCCATGAAGTTCTACATGCAGCTGACTGTAAGTTCTGTCAGCTCCATCCCCATGAATGGAAGTGGGCACACTCACCTTCATGAAAGACTGGAATGTTGCATCGATGGGGACTTGCAACAGGTTCCCTACAAAAGGGATTGGTGTGGGGCCAGGGGGCAGCTTTCCCCCTTTGGTTTTTTGTTTCCAGGCAATGATGAGGAGCAGATAGGAGAAGCAGAGAGTTAAAAAGATGGTGAAGGTTCCACCCAGCTCCATAATTCCAGGTTGAGTTGCTATGTCCTTGGTTCCAGATCTTGCCTGAATAGCTGCTAGGAGATGAGATTATACTGAAATCTGAACTCCCCAAGTGTCAAATTTTCCAGATATGATGCTATGAGGAAAAAGATTTCTTTGTGTTTATATGGAGGTTTTATACCCCATAATCTCCCTCTTGAAACATGTTTGTTGATTTTATTTAGGAAACCCATTCAGAGGCTACCTTCTATCATCATAAGACTCTGCCTCAAAAAAAAATCACCGAACAGCATTATTAATTTCCTTGAGTCTAAGAGGTTCTTTTTACTTGTGATAAACTTTATAAAACCATCTGATCTTAGCTGAGTCTAACTCCTCTGCTGTGATTTCTGAGTTCTCTAAACATCCTCAGCTGAGATTTGTAGCATCGTATTCTTTGAAAACCTTGATCAGTCCTTTCAGTGAAATTTCTTAGATTGTTCTTCCTTGGTGAAATCAAAGTCTGGCCTGTGACTTATCTTTTGTGTGTGTGTGTGCGTGTGTGTGTGTGTGTGTGTGTGTGTGTGTGTGTGTGTGTGTGTGTGTGTTTATGCATACCGGGAGGTACTGTATGTATACCCAGCCATGGAGGTCCAAAGGTAACTTCAGAAATCATCCTGGATTGCCTTGTTCTGGGTTTCCCTAATCTCTGCCTTCTAGGGATAGAATTAGAAGCTGCCTCCATTTCCACCCTGCATTTTTTTGTCCACATTTTATTTTTTTCCTAGTTATATGAGCTCAATATGTACCTCCCACTCCCCTCTGTTGTCATTTCCCATTGTACTCTCCCCGTTTCTCCCTTCCTTTCACCCCACTCCCTCCCTCCCTCCAGGTGCCTCCAGAATCCTCCCTCCCATCCTCTGGAGCATCCATTTATGTGTGCACTGAACCGCCCTCTGAATCCTCCATCCTAGTTAGAGTTCAGGACTCATTGGTGTAGCCTGGGACCATTTCTTAGGTTCACCATTAGCATGGGAACTCTATTAATCCCTTGCCTCTAAGGATCCTACTGCCTGAAGCCTTTTCCTCCGTGATCCATGCTAGACTTTGGATGGTCATTGACATATCAGCTATAGTGCACATCAATCAAAGTCCAATCCTGGCTGCTGCAGCCCTAACTTGTATGGAGTATCTTGCATAACCTTGATCCTTCCATCTTTGAACCCTTACAGTTTTGCCAACCCCTCTTCTGCAAGTTTCCCTGAGCTTTAGGATGGGGAGCAATTTAGCTGATCTGATTATTGGTGAATAATATAGGGTCTTTAATGTTCTAAATTATGGATTGTTGTTTTTTTCAATTTTGGTGTTCCAGCATTGCCCTTGGCTGCATCCTGATTGCTATTGAAGGTCAGCTCCTAACCGAAGATAAAAGACTGTTTAAATGAAGATCTTAATATAAGAGGAGACTCAATTCCATTGACCAGAAAGCAGAGCAAGGGATATCCCAAAGCAAACTGGCTAACTAAACTAACCATATCAGCAATTTCTGATTCAATTGAGAGACATTGCCTCAATGAATGCAGTTAAGAACATTGGAGGAAGTTTCTGGATATTGGCCTTGGTCTTCCATAGAGACACAGATGTATACACAGACACACAGACACATGCAAGTGTTCACCCATATACCCATGCATATGCAACATATGAGCACATTTGGACATACACACATACCACATACATATATGCAAATAAAGTTTTAAAAGACATTTTAAAATAAGCATAGATTAGCATATTTGTGAAGAACTTTGCTCTTTCTTAAGTGAGGAAACCTTTCTCATTTTTCTTCAAGTAATAAAGTATACAATAACCTGAACATAAACCTTGTGAAATTATTCTAGTAAAGAGCAGAACCTTTGCTCTCGAGGAAAAGTGCAAAGAACACAAGAAGAATTTTTCTAAGGCAAAGTCATAATAATTAAGCACATAAAAGAAGAAGACAGTTCACTAACACACACACACTCACTCAGAGTTTTTCTTTCATAGACAGAGTCTTTAAAGATGAAGCATGTAAAGTTGAACAGTTTGCTAGCAATCCAACATATCTATAAGCTTCTAATCAAACTCAAATAATAGAAATAAAGATAAGAGTTACTTTCCAAGCTGGAAAGATGACCTTCAGGGATTAAGACTGTGCATTGCAGGTCATGAGTTTGGATCCTAGGTCCCACGTAAAAACACCAGGCAGAGCAGGAGGTCCCACATAAAAACACCAGGCAGAGCAGAAATGTCAGTGTCCTGTACTTTCTGCCCTGGAGGGCGGAGTGGAAATGGAGGTAGGATGAGTCCCAAAGTGACCTTTGGTCCTCCCCAGGGACAAACAGTGCTTCCTCATACACACACACAAACAAACAAACACACAGTAGCACACACACACACAAAAAAAAATCACATGTATGTACAAAATTAAAAAAGAATTAAAAGTTATATTCCAAGATTTATCTTTCATTTGCTGTTCTGTATCCTGACACAAGTTGATACTTCACTTGAACAGGCATCCCTCCCTGTTCTCCACAACAAAATCATAAATGTTTATAATAATGATGGGATCTATGTAAACATGAAATTAATTTATTGTTATATTTAAATGATATATAGACTATAATACCTACATGTGAAAAAGTGTTCTCTTGCAGAGTCCATTAAGAGATTAGAAAGAGAGGCTGGGCTGTCACTTAGTGGTAAAGAACTTGCCTGGCATGTGCAAGGCCCTGGGTTCCATCCTTAGAACAGGATAAAAAAAAGGAGACAGACTTAAAAACAGAATTTGGGGGCTGTGGTGACACTTGACTGTGTTTTCAGCAGTAGAGAGGCAGAAGCAAGGAAGATGCCAAGATCAAGTCCAGTCTGCACTACACAGAAAATCCTAAGCCAACATGAGTTCTTGAGACAAGAGAATAAGAAGAAAGGAGGGAGAGGAGGGAAGGCATGAGAGAAGGAAAGACGTACTGGGGAGGGGGAAGACAGAAAAGGAGTTTGGGGAAGGGAAGAAAGGGAAGAAGACGAGATGAGTAGGAGAAAAAAGGGGAAGGGAGAAGAGGGGAGATCAAAGAACCACTACTTTAAGACATCTTTTCCCTAACCTGAATACATACACATATATTTGCCTTTCCTTATCAATCCTGATATGATCTGATCCACTTAGCTACACTATAACTTGTAACCAAAAGTCACCAACTTCCATTTCATGAGAAAATGGAGAACTGTCTTCTCACTTATTTATCTCTTTGGCATGCCAGGCTTTTAGCAGACCAGGAAAGTTTATAATGCAATTATAATGCAAAACTCTATTCCTGTCTTTTGACAGAGACTAAATAAAATTATCAATGGCACTTCAAGTTACAATATCTTCATAGCATGTCAAAACCAGAGGCAGATTGACAGAAATCTGAAGTTATGTTCAGGAATCACTGCTGGAGGATAACTTTCATATTTAGTCACATGACTTACTGCCATGTTTTACCTGGAGAGCTGAGTGTACTGGTGCACACATGCAATTCCAGTTCTGGGAAGGATGAGGTAGGATGTTGTAGTCTCAGTCTCTCTCTCTCTCTCTCTCTCTCTCTCTCTCTCTCTCTCTCTCTCTCTTCTCTCTCTCTCTCTCTGGTTTTTTTTTCTCTCTCTCCATTTCCATTCTCACTCACTTCATACACACAATTTGAAAATAAAGGACAGGGAGAAATGGGGGAGGGGAGAAAGAAGGAAGAGAAGGAAGAAGGAAGAAAAGAGAGCGAAGAAGAAACTATCTCATCTTGCAATGAACAAATGGACATACTACCTCATTATTCAATGACTTGACTAAATTTTAACACAAATCCCAAGATTGAAGTTACTTAAAGATCTTAACATTGACCTTTTTACTGACATACCACAAAACACACTTAATAGCAAATTAACTCAGTCAGAATAGTGACTTGATCTAATTGCATGAAGCTTTGTTTTTTTCATTGTACTAAGTATCACAAACACATGCATTATTAGTCTTCTGGTCCATTCATGAGGCAGAGCGGAATGAAATACACACTTCTGTTATGTTTAACATTAGGAAGACTGATTGTTTTATAATAATAATGCAAAATTATTAAAGTAGTCCCCTTTGCCAGCCAGTAGACATGAATCATGAGGTCTTATTTTGGATTCTGAAGCATTTGAGTGGTTAGAGGCAGTGATACACCACTTGTCTAGAAGCCAGTGTGTGGGGTGTATTTGTGTGACTCAGCATTAGAGCATTGGCCTCATATATGCAAAATCTGTAGCACTGCAAGAAAAAAGTAAGCATTTGAACTTCTTTAGAAATACATTTTTATCAGCAGTATTGAAAGTTTCAAGGTGCCATAACATTATTTGCCTTATCTTGAAGTTCCTGTACAGAACATACCCAGTTATGCAAGACTTTTTGTTTATGAAAAAATGTACCTACCATAATATTTACCCTTTAACCATCTCACACTACATCATTCTGCGGCATTAAGTACATTCTTGTGTAACCAACACTAATGTCACAGCTATCATGCATGCTGTTGATAAATTCACAACAAAATGGATTAGGCAAACAAGGAGTTTTGTTCTAGGCTCTGATTGTCTGGCTCTACTTCTCACTAAAGCTTCTTGGGGCACTCACACCAGCACCAGGGGCCATGGGTGCTGGTCACCTCCTATCCACAGGATTGCTGAAAGGCAGCATGTCTGTTCCAGCACGCCAAAGAATGCCAACTGATTTAACCAGGTCACTCCATTTTTTACCTGCCCAGGGATTGGCTCCACCCACCATGGTCTGAGCCTCCTCCTATCAATTAGACAATCTGAAGGCTTGCTTGGGGATTAACTCAACTAGGAATTCTTTATGAGTTTTCCAAGGGCTCTAGCTTTCAATTGCCAAGTTGACTCCTGCAGTCATCTACCACAACCACCATCCATCTCCATAACTGGTTTCAACTTATGAAACTGAAACTCTGATTCCATTAAATAGCTCTGTGTCCCTTCCAGTCTCCCAGACAATCACCATTTCTCTTTCTGTCTCTGTGATTTTGATTACACTATGGCTCCCATGCAAGTGGAAACCATACATTAGTGATTGGTGTTTTCTTTGCTGAAACATGGTCCACTAAGCTGCAGACTGGACCTAAACTTGTGATCCTCTGCCTTAGCCTCTTGAGTGCTGGGATTACATACCTGCACCACCACCATGCCTGAAATTTTTTATTTTTGTGAATAGCTTGTCTCATTTGCAGATTGTCTTCAACGTTTATTCACTTAGAAGCCTGTGTAGAATTTTCTTCCTTTTAAGACTGAATAATGGCTTTTATATATTTACATTGGGCTTCATCAACTTTTCCATCAATGGACACTTGAGTTTTTTTCCAATTAAACTACTGTGAATAAATGATGTGTGTTTTACTAAATTTTTCCCTTGTTATATAAGTTCAATAGGTATTCCCCTCCTTCCCCTTCCTACTCTCCATCCTTCCCTCTCTCTCATCCGCCTTCCCTCCCTCTTCCTCTCCTGCTTTTTCCTGACTGATCCCTCCTACCCTCTAGAACATCTGTTTATATCAGCACTGAATTTGTTTCTGAGTAATCTATACTTCTGAGGACTCAGAACTCAGTGGCACAGCTTGGGGCCCCTTATTATACCACATAATATGGGAACTCTGTTATATCTCTTTAACCCCTTGCCTATAAGGATCCTACTGCCTGAAGCCTTCTCCCATGAGATCTGTGCTTGTCTTTGAGGGCTTGTTGACATGTCAGCCATTGTGCAGGTCAAGCCAAGTCAAATCACAATGTAGAAATATCCTTACTGCTCCAACCCAGACTTGAGTGGGATATCTTGCCTCTCAGTGATCCTCCCCATCTTTAGATTCTTACAATCTTGCCACCCCTTTTTCTGCAAGGTTTCCTGAACTTTAGGATGGGGAGAGATTTTCCTGGTCTGGGTCCTGGTGAATAATGTAGGGTCTTTGGTGTTCTGAATTATTACTTGTTGTTTTCATTTTGCTGTTCCTGCACTGCCCTCAGCTGAATCCTGCTTGGGTGTTGAGGACATCACCTAACCAAAGATAAAAGGCTGTTTAAATAAAGCTTTTAATATAAGAAGAGGCTTACGGGTAGATGGAAGAATAGGAGTAGGACACAGAAGTGAGTGGGATCCGTCGTCCAGTTGCTGGTTACTTACAATCTATCTACCAGCCCCTATGCCCTCACTGACTGGGGAGATCAAACCTGTCCAGTCTCAAGTATACAGGAAGGAAAGTAAGAGTGAGCTGCAGCAGATGTCTCCCTACTTACAGGCAGTTCATGGCCAAAGCCTAATTTCTTTCTTGAAGTGTGCTCTTTTGTCTCCTTTCTCTTGAGGTCTTCTTTCCCCTTCCTTCCTAGTTATAATCATTTGTGGTTATAATGAGTGTTACAGAGATTTACATTTGAGTATGTCATTAGATGGGTTTGAAAGGAAGATCGACTTATAATGGAGAGAACATGTCATCTAACTTTCTGCGCTTGGAATATTTCACTCAGTATAATTTCTTCTAATTTTATCCGTTTAACTGCAAATTTCATTAATTCATTTTCTGATGTCTGAGTAGTATTTTATTGCATAAATGTACCTCACTTTCATTATCCATTCATCAACTGTGGACATTTGGGTTGATTTCACGACTTTGCTATTTAAAATAGTACTTCAATGAATAATACATTTAGTGGGTTATAGCAGGGTCATATGGCATTTCAATTCTTCACTTTTTTAGGAATCAACATACTCATCTCCAAAGTGGTGGTATAAGGCTGCATTTCCCCCAGTAATGTAGGAGACTTCCTTTCTCCCTACTTCCTTTCCACCTTTCAGTGTTGTTTGTGTTGTGGATTTTCGCTGCCCTGACAGGGGTGAGATGATAGCTAGGATCGTTTTGATTTGCATTTTCCTGATGGCTAAGGATATGGAACATTTTTTAAAGCATTTGTTAGCCACTTGATTTTATCCTTGGAAAAGTTTTAAGTTCTGCAGTCCATTTTCTAAATGGGCTACTTATCTCCTTGCTGTCCAATTTTTTTAATATTTATTTTTTCCACTCATACAAGCTTGATAGGTACCAGATTCCCCTCCCTCCCTCTACCCTTCCCTGGATCCCCTTGCTCCCTCCCCCCTTTCCCGTTCCTTCCCCACCCCTTACTCCTATTCTCCCCCTCCCCCATCCCTAGAGCATCTTTTATTGTGCATGTCAAACTTCCCTCTGGGTTCTACTCTCTGATGATGTATAAGGACTCAGTAGCATTGCCTAGAGTACTTTTTTGTGTTCCCCTTTAGTTTGTGCACTTTAGATATTAGACCTCTATCAGATGTGTGATTAGTGAAGATTTTCTCCCATCCTTTGTCAGTTAACTTCAAGTTGATAATTCAGATCTGAATCTTTAGACATACTTAGAAGGAATTATCTAATGAAGGCTAATCTGTGAGATTGTCTTTGTTGCATGATTGATGTAGGAAGATCCAGACCATAGTGGGTGGGACTATTTCATGGGCAAGTGGATACAGTGGAAAGACCTGTTAGCATTTTGGTAGCTTCACAAACTACAGTGCAGCACTTGACTCTGTCTCAGCTCTTCCTGTGAACGTGGCATAGCTAGTTCCTCAGCACCTGATGCTGCCATGGTGATCAACTATAGCCTAGAATCATGAACATGAATAATCATTCTCCCATTCTGCTAAACTGCTTGTCAGGTAATATGTACATCAATGAAATATGAAACTAAGACAACATTCACATGGTTGTTTGGGAATTAAAATCTAAACCAATGTGAGAGAGAACTTTTAGCATGCTTAGATTTTTTTTTAAATGATACAGTCCCGAGGTCCCTAAAGGATGAGATCTTGGACACTTCTGTGACCCCCTATTTCTTCCTCGAAAGTGACTCAAATGGGTTCCCTGATCTTTTGAGACCCAAGATCTCTTGGGACCATGGAAACAAGACAAAAAGAGAAAGAGAGATTCTTTTCCACCCTCAGTTCGTATCTTCATTACTGAAACCTAGAAAACTTATTGGAATATTTGGGGAATTAGAGTTGAAGGGAATATATCTAGAATTAATCTTTTTTTCTAAAAGGATCAAGATAACTCTGTTCCGGAAATCCTAATGAACAGTCTGAGAAAACCTGCTTCAGGAAAAGTTTTGTGAGATGATTCCAGAGCCAAAATAAATGATGTCCTCAGGTTGACATTTTGTGATTCTGTGGTTCACAGAATCTACTGTTCTAATGTGCTATATAACAGGTTTTTTTTTTGTGTGTGTGTGAGAGAGAGAGAGAGAGAGAGAGAGAGAACTTGATAGCTGAAGGCTTTGGCTCTCAGTACATTCCTAAAGAATTAAGATTTGAGTTAAGCCCAGAGCAAGTCTACAGGGGATAGTCTAATTGATGGGAAAGGCTCAACCCATGATGGATGGGAGTAGTTCACAGAGTATTTGAATAAAATGGAGGGAGCTGGCTAAGTAAGGTGGAATTTTTCAACATACATGTAAAGTCAACAGTCCTGTGGATATGTTGCAGCCAGTTCCCTCTGCCCCTAGTGTTGGTGTGAACTCTCCTGCCAAGATGCAGTAGGAGCTGTAACCAGGACAGCATAAGCCAAAATACAAGCCCTTCTTCATGAATTTATTGGCAAGGAGCAGGGTTAATGCACCATGACTCCACAATTCTATGGTTTAAGTTTTCAGTGTTCAGTGTATTTTTCCCACTTGTCAGTAAAGGACAGTTGGGGACATAAAGGGCTGGGGAGAATGAGCTTTCTGTATCTCTAGATGTTTTCATCAGAAACAGAGAAAGTACAGCCAGTACACAACTCCTCCTCTCCACCCTCAAAACTAGGAAATCAATAAAGCAAGATAAGTTTGGCACATGTCAGTCTTCTATCGAACAGTGGAGATTAAATTTAATGGAGCTTTGAGAAAAAACTAACTGAAATGACTCAGGGACCTTTCAAGTCAAGCAGACTTGCTTAAGGGTAATTGCATGCCAAAATAAAAGGCTCTGTTTACGCAATTGACTGCTGTTGCTAAGCTTTACAAAGCTCTGTGAAACTGCTACAAACATGGACTTTATCATCACACAAACATAGATCCCGCCACAAACTTGAGCAGTTCCCCTTTGGAACAGCTGGCAATGAATTATCTCTGTAGAATTCAGATCTATTCCCCCCACCCAATCACTATGGTAATATCTGTCTATGACAAAACTTAAAAGTAGGAATAAGAGCATGGGACTATGCCTATAAAATACTTTACATTGTTCATGGACCACTAGATGAAAGACTGAAACAATTAAGAAAAATCACACCTCTGAGTTAAGTGTCCACTATGCACTCTAGACATAAAATACAATCAGAAATTAAACACACACACACACAACTTAGAAGTACATCAATAGGCCTCCAGTGATCACGGAATCAAAATAAGCTGGAAATTATATCAGTGCACACCGAAAAACTCAAATTCACTCAAGACTCTGATGATGATTAGCACAGACTTTTCTAAAAAATAAAATGATTTAATTAATGTTGGAAATATTGAAATGAGGTAAGGAATGTGAAGGGTAGTAAGAGGTCTTGTAACTGTGTATGAGGTAGTCAAACTGAATGGTTAAAAGGAGAGAGAGGGCTCTAGAGAAGACAAAGTTAGTCTAAGCAGGTTCTGGCTGATTCCCATATGGGAATCCCATCTAGGAACATATGCTAGTCACCACTGCCCTCTCCAAAGTTCTAACTTCTAATACACCTGATTATAATAGACTAAATTGTAAGGACAGATTCCAAGAAGTTCCACGCATTTCAGGAAAAAGATCATGCCAGTCTACCCCTAGGCAAGATGTAACCAAGAAAGCCTTCTTTTACATTTTGGAAACTTGATAAACTTTAACTCTCCATGACAGTAAAGGAGAAAAAAGAAAACTATGGTAAAACTACATGGTGATCAAGTAACATGAAAGCAAAGAGGACATTGTTTAATTGATGGCTGACAGAGTTTGATAATGGCAGAGACAAACAGCCCCTGTGAGATGGGTGACTAGCAATGCTGGCAGGATTAGAAGTCAGCAGATGAGCCAAGATCAACAGATCCAGAGGGGAAATTCAATACATCACTATCTGCCAGGTTAGGTGAATAACATATGATCTCTCCTGATGGGCCAAGTGAGCATTCACAGAGTGTGAGACCTGCCACCCCCATTGCACTGTCCCACAACAGTCTCAAGCAAATCTCAACAGAATTACCTCATACCATATCCAGTTTCTGCCATAAATCTATAAAAAGGTCCTGGACAAGCAGCATTAGCAACACCCTGAGGAATTCCCTTCTGTTTCCAGGGAATCTTTCTATCAACCCCAACAATGCCCTCCCACTACAGGACTCTTGTTAGTATTAACTTTTTTGGAATCCCTCTGGGGTTTCCTCCCATACGGGAACTCTGTTTACTTGCCTCCTTTTTTAATTATTTTTTTTATTTTTTATTTTTTCCACTCATACAAACTTGATAGGTACCCCATTCCCCTCCTACCCTCCACCCCTCTCTGGATCCCCTGGCTCCCTCACCCCTTCTCACCTTCCTTTTCCCCCTCCCTTCCTTTCTCCCCATGCCCCCTTCCCCCCCAATTCCAGTAGCATCCTTTACTGTACATCAAACTTCCCTCTGGGTCCTCCTCTTCTGATGAGGTATAAGGATTCAGTAGCATTGCCTACAGCTCTTTTTTTTTGTTCCCCTTTAGTATAGAAACACTGCTGTGGCTGTTAATCCCTTGCATCTAAGGATCCTAGTGCCTGTGATCCATGCTAGCCTTTGGGGGGGGGGGTCAATGATATGTTGATAATTGCACAGGTCCTCCAAAGACCTATTGTGATTACTTCAGCCCTAACTTATGTGAAGGATCTTGCATATCATTGCTCCTCTCCATCTTTAGGCTCTTACAATCTTAGCACTCCCCCTCTTCCGTAAATTTCCTGGAGCTTTGGGATGGGGAGAGATTAGGTTGGCTTGGTTCCTGGTGATTAATGTAGGGTCTCTGATGCTCTGAATTATGGTTTGTTTTTGTTTTTTTCTTCCAGTTTTGCTGTTCCTGCACCGCCCTTGGCTCCATCCTGATGGGTATTGGATGTCACCTCCTAGCCAGAGATAAAAGGCTGTTAAAATAGAGTCTTATTATAAGAGTAGATTCAAAGGTAGATGGAATAAAAGTAGAAGCCCACGGTGAGGGGGGATCAGTCTCCCATTTACAGGATAGTTAACTTCTATCTGCTAGACGCTTTGCCCTCCCTGTCTGGTGAGAACAAACCCCATCAGTTGCAAGTGACCAGGAAGGAAAGTCTGTGAACTTAACCAGATGTCTCATTACTTACTTGCAGTACTTAATGGTGGCCTATTTTCTCTGTCATAGGATGATCCCCTCTCCTTATTTCTGGCAGGGCCCTCATTCCCCTTCCCTCCTGTTTATAATCTTTGCAATTACTGTAGGTATTACAGAGATTTATCTTTGAGGGTGTCAATGAGTGGGTTTGGTACTAGGATCCACCTATTAGGGAGTACATATGGCACTTAATTTTTTGTGTCTGGGATACTTCACTCAATATAATTGTTTCTAATTCCATCCGTTTCCCAGCAAATTTCATTAATTCATCATTTTTGATGGCTGAGTAGTATTCCATTGTATAAATGTATGACATTTTCCTTATCCACTCATCAACTGTTGGGCATTTGGGTTGATTCCATGACTTTGCTATTGTAAACAGTGCTGCTATGAACATGGTTGTGCTTGTGTCATTGAGGTGAATTTTTACTGTATGGGGGATTAGCATGGTCATATGGCATTTCAATCTTTAACTTTTTTATGAATAGCAAGACTGCTCACCAGAGTGGCTGTATGAGCCTGCATTCCCACCAGCAATGTAGGAGAGTTCCTTTCTCGCCACATCCTCTCCAGCATTTGGTGTTATTTGTATTGTGGATTTCTGCCATACTGACCTGAATGAGATGATCTCAGGAAGGTTTTGATTTGCATGTCGCTGATGGCTAAGGATGCAGATCATTTTTTAAGATATTTGTTAGACACTTCAATTTCCTCCCTGGAAAAGTTTCTTTTGAGTTCATAAGCCCGTTTTTTAATTGGGACATTTGTTTCCTTGGTGTTGCATTTTCTAAGTTCTTTGTGCACTCTGCATAATAGAGCTCTATCATATATGGTTAGTGAAGATTCTCTCCATTCCTGTGGGTTGCCTTTGTGCTCAAGTTTATCTGAACAGAAACTCCCATCTGTTCAGTGTTGACTGTAGTGACTGTGCTATCAGATTTCCGTTTAGGAATTGTTGGCATAGTCCAACAAGCTCAAGGGAGGTTGCTACCTTTTCAACTAAGGTTTTTATAGTCTCTGGCCTTATATTGAGGTCCTTGATTCACTTGGAATTAACTCTTGCACATGGTGACAAGTACTGGTCCAGTTTTAATCTTCTGCATGTGGAGATCCAGTTTTGCCAGCACCATTTGTTGAAGATGCTGTTCTTTTTCTATTGGATTTTTTTGGGCCCCTTTGTCAAAGATCAAATGGCTGTAATTGTGTGGGCTTATATCTGGGTCTTCAACCCTTATCCATTGATCTGTGTGTCTATTTTGAACCCAGTACCAGGCTGTTTTTATAACTATGGATTTGTAGTATAGATTAAGGCTTGGTATGGTGGTATCTCCAGCCATGTTTTTGTTACTCAGGATTGTTTATACTATCCTGGGTCTTTTGTGCCTCCATATGAATTTTGAGTTTGTTTGGTCAACTTCTTTAAAGAATTGCTTTGGGATTTTAATTGCCATAGCATTGAATTTGTATGTTGCCTTTGGTAAGACGGTCATTTTTATTATATTGATTCTGCCAATCCAGGAACATGGGAGGCCTTTCCACCTTCTGGGGTCTTCTGTAATTTCTTTCTTTAGGGTTTTAAAGTTTTCATTGTAAAGGTCTCTTACTTCCTTGGTTAGATTTATACTAATGTATTTCATTTTTTTAGGGGCTATAGTAAATGGGATTGTTTCTCTCAAGGCTTTTTCACTTCTTTCATTCTGGGCATATACTGAATTTTTTGCATTTATTTTGTATCCTGCCACCCTGCTGAACTTCTGTATTAGTACTAGGACTTTCCTGGTGGAGTTTTTAGGATCACTCAGGTATAAAATCCTGTCATCTGCAAATACAGATAACTTGACTTCTTTCTTGCTGATTTGATTCCTTTTATCTCCTTTTCTTGTCTTAGGTCTTCAGCTAAGACTTCAAATGAACAGAAGTGGTGAGAGTGGACAGACTTGTCTAGTTCCTGATCAAAGCGTGAATGCTTCAAGTTTTTCCCCATTGAGTATAATCCTTGCTGTGGGCTTGTTGTATACAGCTATTATTGTATAAATAAAGATTTCTTCTATTCCAACTGTCTCTAGAGTTTTGATCATAAAGGGCTGTTCGATCATATCAAAAGCTTTTTCTGCATTTATCGAGATATCATGTGTTCTTGAATTTTTGACTAGTTTATATGGTGAATTACATTTATTGATTTGCGTATGTTGAACCAACCTTTTGTGCCTGGGATTAAACCCTACTTGATCCCCATGAATGATCTTTTTGATATGTTTTTGAATGCGATTTGCCAAAACATTGTTGAGAATCTTTGCATCTGTGTTCATGAAAGATATTCGCCTATAGTTTTCTTTTTTGAGTGCATCTTTATTAGGTTTTGAGATTAAGATGATATTAGCTTCATAGAAAGAATTTGGTAGTGTCCCTTCCTTTGTTATTTGATTGAACAGTTTAAGGAGTATTGGTGTTATTAGATCCTTAAATGTCTGGTAGACCTCTGTGCTGAATTCATTTGGTCGAGGACATTTCTTGGTGGGAAGATTCGAGATTACTTCATTGATTTCCTCATATGTTATAGGACTCTTTAAATAACTCAAAACTTCCTGATTCAATTTTAGTAAGTTGTGCTTACTTAGGAATTCATCTGTTTCTTTTGTGTTATCAAATTTCATGGAGTATACATTTTTGAAATATGACCTTATAATTCTCTGAATTTCTTGGGTACCAGTAGTGATAACTCCATTTTCATTTCTAATATTGTTAATTTGGGTTTTCTCTCTCTTGCTTTTGGTTAATTTAGCTAGGAGTGTATCAATATTATTGATTTTTTCAAAGAAGCAGCTTTTGGACTGGTTGATTCTCTGTATCATTTTCCTTATCTCAATTTCTCCCCTGATTTTGCGAATCTCCTCTCTTCTACTTCTTTTGGGGTTTGATTGCTTTGGTATCTCTAAAGCTTTAAGCTGCATTGTTAAGTTATTTATTTGTGATGTTTCTATTTTTTGATGTAGGCATTAAGAGCCTTGAACTTACCTCTTAGGACAGCTTTCATTGTGTCCCAAAGATTTTGATAAGTTGTATTTTCATTATCATTCACTTCCAGGAAATCTTGACTTTCCTTTGTAATTTCTTCCTGAATCCAATTCTCATTCAGCATCATAGTGTTTAGGTTCCAGGAGTTAGTGTATTTTCTGTTGTTTGTTGCATTGTGGACGTCAAGCTTTAGACCATGGTGGTCTGATAAGGTACAGACTAGAATTTCAACTTTCCTGTATATGTGGAGATTCGTTTTGTGGCCCAATATGTGGTCTATTTTGGAGAAAGTTCCGTGTGCTCCTGAGAAAAAATGGGTATTCTTTGGTGCATGGATGAAAAGTTCGATAGAGATCTGTAAGGTCCATTTCAGTAAGAGTTTAATTAAGTTCTAATGTGTCTCTCTTAAGTTTTTGACCTGTTAATCTGTCACATGTTGAGAAAGCGGTAGTGAAATCCCCAAGAATTATCGTTTTGGGATTGATTTCTTGCTTTAGATGCTGAAGGGTTTGTTTAATTAATGTGGAGGGGCTTGTATTAGGTGCATACATGTTCAGTATTGTGAAGTCTTCCTAAAGAATTGTATCTGTGACTAAAATGTAGTATCTATCTGTGCCTCTTATGATTCTTTTTGGTTTGAAGTCCACTATGTCCGCTAGCATAATGGCTACCCCTGCCTGTTTCCTAGTTCCATTAGCTTGCAGAATTTTGGACCAGCCTTTTATTTTTAGGATGTGCCTATCTTTGGTGGTGAGATGAGTTTCCTGAAGGCAGCAGATTGATGGGTTGTGATTTTTAATCCAAGTTTATAATCTGTGTCTCTTGATTGTTGAGTTAATTCCATTGACATTTAATGTTATAATGGAGCAATTATTTTTAATTCCAAACGATTTTTATGTTTAGTGGCTTTTGTAAGTGTATTATTTAGCTCTTAGGTTTTAGTGATATTATACTTCCCTTCTGTCTTCCTGGATATGCTTGTTTTTTTCTTCAAGCTTGAGTATCATTTCTAGTATATTTTGAAGGCCTGTTTTGGTAGATGTGTAAGCCTTCAAGCTGTCCTTGTGCTGGAAAATTTTTCTTTCTCCCTGAATCATGACGGATAATTTTGCTGGGTATATCAGCCTGGGTTGACATTTTTGCTCATTCGATACTTGAAGTATGTCTTTCCAATCTCTTCTTGCTTTTACTGTTTCTGTTGAGAATAATTTGTTATTTTAATAGGTTTACCTTTAAAAGTGACTTTTTCCCCCCTTCAACCTCTCAGCACCTTTTCTTCCTCTTGAATGTGGAGTGTTTTGACTATTATTTGCTGTGGTGAGTTTCTATTTTGGTCATTTCAGTTTGGGGTGTGGAATGCTTCTTGGATTTGGATGAGCCTCTCTTTCTTCAGATGATGAAAATTTTCCTTTGTGATAATTTGAAAAATTTCCTCAGGCATGGTAGTTTGGATTCTTGTTCTGGTATTCCATGAATGCACATGTTAGGCTTATTCAGGGTGTTCCATAACTCTTGAATATTTCTCTCAAATATCTTTTTGGCTTTACCAACCTATTCCATTGAACTGGTTAATTCTTCCACTCTGTCTTCAAGATCTGAAATTCTATTTTCTCCTTCATTAGTTCTGCTAATAAGGCTCTCTTTTGAGTTCTGGGTTGAAGATAACGTCTTCAGTTCAATTGTAAACTTTGCTTGAGAATCTTTTAACTGCTCTGAGCCTATTTTTGTTTCTGGAACTGTTTTTCTCAACTCCTCCAAGTGTCTGTCATGTAGCTATTTAAAGTAGTTGATGTAGTTATTTAACTCCTCCCAGATTTCCTCTTTTATAGTATTGATCATGGTAATGATCATGCTTTGAAAGTCATTATTTTAACTCTGGCTTTCTTGGCTGTTTTCTGTAGATTTGTTCTGGTTGGAATCTATCATTATGAGTTAATTCTTTCAGTGGGAGATTTGTTTTCTTGGGTTTTGTTTCTCATGGATTTGCACTGTGACTTGGGCATTGTTGTTTTGTGTCTTAAGACCTTTCAGTTTCTGTGTGTTTTTGACTGAACAGTTGGTATTACTACTCTCAAGCCTTATTACTAGTGTTTGCCTTGGAGTTGGGTATGCTTGTCTGTTGTTATGTTATTTCCTAGATGAAGCTATTAGACTGTTAGTACATCAATTATGTCAGGCTTAGTGGACAGGGGGTGAATATTAGTATGGTAGTGCACTTTTACAAGTTAGTACCTTGGTGAAATGTGAGGGTTAATGGTATAGTCCCTGAAGTTGTATATGTTTTAGGGTGGGCTATTGAAAAGTTAATATATAGTGACTAAAAATTGAAAGGAACAGGATGGCAAAAAGGGGCTTACCTATCCCTGAGGTGGAGGAGAAGAATCTCTCCCATGTGATAGGATGATTTTGGAGGACTTCAGATAAATGGCATTTGTCCCCAAAGCTTTGCTTGGGTTTTCTTTAAACTCTGTTGAATTCTGAGGAGCAGTGTGTCCACCTTGGACTGTGAGCATCCCAGGTGGACAGGGCTGAGCTGCTAGTTGTTGGAGCAGTTCACCTGGGACCTGGGGTGTGGTCTAGTGGCCCTCCCTAGCCCGAAGCAGACTGGGTGCTGCTCCAGCTGGCTGGTGGAAGGAGCTGGGACAATCCAGTGACCTGGGGCCTGGTGGTGGGCTGTGGGTAATTATCTGAGGAGCAGTATGTCCTCCCTGGACCAGGAGTGTCATGGGGCAAAAAGGGCTCTAATTTTCTCTAATTTGGGTTTTTTCTCTCTTGTTTTTGGTTAATTTAGCAGCAGGTGTATCAATCTTATTGATTTTTGCAAAGAACCAGCTATTTGACTAGTTGATTCTTTGTCTTGTTTTCCTAATCTCAATTTCAGATATTTCTCCCCTCATTTTGCTAAGCTTCTCTCTTCTACTGCCTAATCTTCACTAACCACATGTATGATAGAGCTCTATTATGCAGAGTGCACAAAGAACTTAGAACACTAAACACCAAGAAAGCAAATGGCCCAATTAAAAAATGGGCCTGTGAACTCAAAAGAAACTTTTCCAGGGAAGAAATTGAAATGTCTAACAAATTTCTTTTAAAAAAGCTCCACATTCTTAGCCATCAGGGAAATGCAAATCAAAAAACCTCCTTGAGATATCATCTCACTCCGGTCGGAATGGCAAAAATCCACAATACTAACAATACCAAATGCTGGAGAGGATGTGGCGAAAAGGGAACTCTCCTACATTGCTGGTGGGAATGTAGGCTTATACAACCACTCTGGGGAGCAGTTTGGTGATTTTTTTTAAAAGTTAAAGATTGAAATGCCAAATGGCCCTGCTATTCCACTTCTGGGAACAGTCCCCCATAAAGCAAAAATTCACCTCAATGACACAAGCACAAGCCATGTTCATAGAAGCTCTATTTACAATAGCAAAGTCATGGAATTAACCCAATGCCCAACAGTTGACTAGTGGATAAGGAAAATGTGGTACATTTATACAATGGAATACTACTCAGCCATCAAAAAAGATGAATGAATGAAATTTGCCAGGAAATGGATGGCATTAAAAAATCATATTGAATGAAGTATCCCAGACACAAAAAAATTAAGCACCACATGTACTCCTTAATAGGTGGATTCTACTACCAAACCCACTTTGTGTCATATTCAAAGACAAATCTCTGTAATACCTACAGTAATTGCAAAGATTATAAACAGGAGGGAAGGGGAAGGAGGGCCTCTCCAGAAATAAGGAGATAGGGGATCATGTTGTAGTAGAAAAAATAGGTCACCATCAAATATTCCAAGTAAGTAATGAGACTTCTGGTTAAACTCACTACTTTCCTTCAGTTCACTTGGGTCTGAGGAGGTTTGATCTCACCAGTCAGTGAGGGTATAGAGTCAGACAGATAGATGATAACCATCCTGCAAATGAGAGACTGACCCCCATTCACTGCTGTCTCCTATTCCTATTCCATCTACCTTTGAATCTCTCTTATGGTAAGATTCCATTTAATCAGCCTTTTATCTCTGGTTAGGAGGTGACCTCCAGTACCAATCAGGATGGAGCCAAGGGCAGTACAGGAACAGCAAAACTGAAAACAACAACAAACCATAATTCAAAACACCAGAAACCCTACATTAATCATCTAGAACCAGACCAGCCAAATCTCTCCCCATCTTAAATCTCAGGGAAATTTGCAGAAGAGGGGGCAGTAAGATTGTAAGAGCCTAAAAATGGGGAGGAGCAATGATATGCAAGATACTCCACACAAGTTAGGGCCGCAGTAGTCATAATCAGACTTTGCATGACCTGCACAATGACTGACATGTCAATGACCCCCCCCAAAGTCTAGCATGGATCACAGGTACTAGGATCCTTAGAGGCAAGGGATTAACAATCACAGTAGTGTTCCCATGTTAAAGGATAGCCCAAGAAAGGCTCTGGGCAATGTCACTGAGTCTTTACACCTCACTAAAGTGGAGAACTCAGAAGGAAGTTTGACATTCACACTAAAGGATGTTCCAGGAAATGGGAGAGGGGGTGGGAGAGGCACTGGGAGAAAGGGAGTGAGGGGGTGAAAGGAAGGGGAAAAGGGACAAAAGTGCAAGGAGGACTGGGGAGAGGTGGAGGGAGGGAGGAGACTGGGGTACATAGTAAGCTTGTATGACTGAGAAAAAATAAATGAATTAACAAAAAACCACCATAATTAAACAAAGGTAAGAAAAATAATTTAACTAGCCCTATAATAATTAAAAAATTAAAGCAATAATAACAATTTCCCAACTAAAAATTTGAGATTCAGATGGATTAATTTCAAGATTCAACTATCCCTTCAAAGAACTAACACCAATACTTCTCAAAGTATTGAGTAGAATAGAAAAGGAACACATCCACACTCTTTTGAGGAAGCCAGTATTATCCTGATATCATAGCCAGATAAGGACATATACAAAAATGAAATCATATACCAGTATACCAAATGTCAAGAAAAACTTGAAGAATTCCTACTAAAATCAGGAATAAGGCAGAGTGTCCATTCCTTACACTCTTACCCAATATACTACTTAAAGTCTTGATTAGAAAAGTGAGACCAAAAAAGGAAATAAAAGGAACACAACCAAAAGAAAGAAAACAAAGTATCCCTGTTTGCAGAAGATATTGTTCTACTCAAGAGATTCCACAAGAAAAGCTCCTGGAGTTGATAAATGTTTTCAATAATGTGACAGGGTATAAGGTTACCATACAAAGTCATCAGTCTTCCTATATACCAGTGGCAAACATTCTAAAAAAGAAATCAGGGAAATTATTCCATTCACAATAGTGTCAGAAAAATACCTTGGAATAAACCAAACCATGGAAGTAAAAGACCTATCTTATGAGAACTTTAGGGCAGTGAAAAAACAAAAGGAATAAAACACTGGAAAAATGTAAAGACCTCCCATGTTCATGAGTTGGTAGGATTAATATTGTGGAAATGGCCTTCCTACCAAAAGTAACATACCAATTCAATGCCATACCAATCAAAATTCCTGTGCCATTCTTCACAAAAGTAGAAAAAGCAATATTAACATTCATATGGAAGTACAAAGGGCCATAGATAACCTATGCAAGCCTTAGCCAAAGGAACATTGATAGAAGTATAACAATTCCTGATTTCAAATCATATGACAGACCCACAATAATAAAAACATTGTGATACTAGGACAAAAACAGACACAAAGACTGATGGAATAAATAAAAGGTCAAGATAGAACTACACAGCTACAATCAGTTGACTTTTACAAAGAGGCCAAAAATATACATTGGGAAAAAGATATTATTGTCAACCAATGGTGCTAGGAAAATGGAACATCCACATGTGGAAGAGTGAAACTAGATTTCTCTCTCTCTCTCTCTCTCTCTCTCTCTCTCTCTCTCTCTCTCTCTCTCTCTCTCTCTCTCTCTTTCTCTCTCTCTCTCTTTCTCTCTCTCTCTCTCTCTGTGTGTGTGTGTGTCTCATCATACACACACACACACACACACACACACACACACACACACACACACACTCCAAAGGACCTTAACATAAACCTGAAACTGTGAAATTGCTAGAAGAAAAAGCAAGGCTTGAACTACAAGATATAGGTATGTGTAACAACCTTCTGAAGAGAACTCTGGTTGCATATGAAATAAGGCCATGAATCAAAAGCTTAACAGGGACACTTTGGAACTCAACCAAACCCTTAAAGAAATGGACCTTACAAATCTCTATCGAACTTTTCATCCATGCACCAAAGAATATCCATTTTTCTCAGCAGCACATGGAACTTTCTCCAAAAGAGATCACATATTGGGCCACAAAAAGAATCTCCACATATACAGGAAAGTTGAAATTCTAGCCTGTACCCTAACAGACCACCATGGTCTAAAGCTTGACATCCACAACACAATAAACAACAGAAAATACACTAACTCCTGGAAACTTAACACTATGATGCTGAATGAGAATTGGATTCAGGAAGACATTACAAAGGAAATTCAAGATTTCCTGAAAGTGAGTGGTAATCAAAATACAACTTATTAAAATCTTTGGGACACAATGAAAGCTGTCCTAAGAGGTAAGTTCAAGGCTCTTAATGCCTACATCAAAAAATAGAAACATCACAAATAACTTAACAATGCAGCTTAAAGGTTTAGAGACACTAGAGCAATCTGATCCCAAAAGCAGTAGAAGAGAGGAGATTCGCAAAATCAGGGGAGAAATATCTGAAATTGAGATTAGGAAAACGATACAGAAAATCAACCAGTCAAAAAGCTGGTTTTTTGAAAAAATCAATAAGATGATACACCCCTAGCTAAATTAACCAAAAGCAAGAGAGAGATAACCCAAATTAACAAAATTAGAAATGAAAATGGAGTTATCACTATGGATACCCAAGAAATTCAGAGTATTATAATGTCGTATTTCAAAAACTTATACTCTGTGACAACTTTTGATAACACAAAAGAGATGGATGAATTCCTAAGTATGCACAACTTACCGAAATTGAATCAGGAAGCGGTGAATTATTTAAATAGTCCTATAACATATGAGAAAATCGAGGAAGTAATCTCAAATCTTCCCACCAAAAAATGTTCTGGGCAAGATAGATTCAGCACAGAGTTCTAACAGACATTAAAGGATCTAATAACACCAATAATCCTTAAACTATTCCATCAAATAGCAAAGGAAGAAACACTACCAGATTCTTTCTACGAAGCTAATATCATCTTAATCCCAAAACCTAATAAAGATACACTTAAAAAAGAAAACTATAGGCCAATCTCGTTGATGAACACAGATGCAAAGATTCTCAACAAAGTCTTGGCAAATTGGATTAAAAAACATATCAAAAAGATCATTCACAGGGATCAAGCAGGCTTTATCCCAGGCACAAAAGGTTGGTTCAACATACGCAAATCAATAAACGTAATCCACCATATAAACCAGTCTAAAATCCAGGACTACATGATACTCTCAATAGATGCAGAAAAAGCTTTTGACAAGATCCAACAGCGTTTTATGATCAAAACCCTAGAGACAGTAGGAATGGAAGGAACCTTTGTCAATATAATAAAAGTTGTCTACAACAAGGCAACAGCAAGGATTATATACTCAATGGGGAAAAACTCGAAGCATTCCGCTTCCATCAGGAACTAGACAAGGCTGTCCACTCTCACCATTTTACTTCAGTATTGTACTTGAAGTCTTAGCTGAAGCCATAAGACAAGAAAATGACATAAAAGGGATTCAAATTGGCAAGGAAGAAGTCAACTTACATCTATTTGCTGATGACATGATTTTATACCTGAGGGATCCCAAAAACTCCACCAGGAAATTCCTGGAACTAATACAGAAATTCAGCAGGGGAGCAGGATACAAAAAAAAAAAAAAAAAAAAAAAAAACACAAAAATCAGTGGCCTTCCTATATGCACAGAATGAAAAAAGTGAAAAAGTCCTGAGAGAAACTATCCCATTTACTATAGTCCCTAAAAAAATGAAATACCTTGGTATAAACCTAAACAAGGAAGTAAGAGACCTTTACAATGAAAACTTTAAAACCCTAAAGAAAGAAATTGCAGAAGACACTAGAAGGTGGAAAGACCTGCCATGTTCCTGGATTGGCAGAATCAATATCATAAAAATGATCATCCTGCCAAAGGCAATATACAGATTAAATGCTATGCCAATTAAAATCCCAAAGCAATTCTTTAAAGAAGTTGACCAAACAATATCAAAATTCATATGGAGGCAATAAGAAATCCAGTAGCACAGTCAATACAACCAAATTCTTAGACTGGTGTTTTTAACTTGGAGAATTTATATAAAGCTTGGAAGTTAGAAAGGAGGGAAAGATAAAAAGGACTGGGGATAACAGCAATAATTATATAGTATGCACATGTATGAAGTAAATGGTCAAGGTACAAATTAAAAATTTAAAAAAGAAAAGTGCAGCTAATTAAAGCCAGATGTTACAGTGCACATTTGCAAGCCCAGTCCTCTAGAGGCTGGTACAGGAGTATCAGAAAATTGGAGGCCTGCCTAGGTTACATCATGAGTCCATTTCTCCAATTTTAATTATTTTTAATCTCTTATTTTTTAACGTGGCACACATGAATATATTATATTTATAATCTTTTCTCCATTTAGTCACAAATGATACCCCCTTTCTTTTCCTCTTGCAACCCTCATTCTTCCTACCAGCTCCCTCTCATTTTCTAATTTTATATTTGTGAGGCCCACTGTGTTTTTTCTAACAATACCTAGAGTCTAGAGGAGACTGAGGTAATGTAGTGAGCCAGGGAGAAACTTGATACTTTAGAATCATAAGAGGTGGTCAACCAATGGCAATTGCTGGAAGAGGGTTGGAAACGGATAATCAGTAACAAGTAGTCAAAAATATCATTTCAACTTGTTCTGTCTACTTTCTTCAACTATCCACATGATACACAATAAATATGCTATAATCAAGAGGCTTTGGTTTGGGTTGGCTTTATTGGTGGAGTTAAATGGAACAATCAGGAAATTATTATGGAATACATGTTGGTCAATATCAGGCCAAAGACAAAGGGACAATATGAACAGAATCTACAAGAATTTGATGCAGACAGAAATCAAGGCAGAGGGGATTCAGTGAAAATCATCAGGCTGTGCCAAGACCTTGATAGAGACTTTCCTTCTTCACACCCAACTCTGTGTGTTTCCACACAGCCCTTCCTGACCGGTAGTTTCAGCACTTAGGGTTGTCCTGAGAAATTGGGTGGGCTTGAGAGAACCCCAGTATAGCTCAGCTCTTGAAATAATTCTTACTTAACCCAATAGAGGGCGATCAGTGGGCCACAAAACTAAGCTTATAAATGGGAGTAATGCTCCCCAAGCCTGAGATCCTGGGAGTGATGTCCAGGTCAGCAGGAGGCACCAGGGAACGTTAAGGAGAAGTTTTGAAGGATGGAGGTGAAGTAGAGGAAGAGTTCCATACGGGCCAGGGACTCCCCCACACAGTTGCGTTTTCCTGCAGGAACAGAAGAGAAGGAAAGGTATGTCACGATCTACACTTGTGAAGGTGTGGGATACATCTGCTGCTCAGTCTCAACAAACTTAACATCTCAGCTCATGAAAGCCTTCATGAGATAAGGTCTTTATCAATACTTAATAGACTCAAGTTACTGCTCGACTATTAACCAGCCACTTATAGGTTAGATTCCACTGACCACAAATGGACCATTTCTAAAGAATCCATGAGCATCCCCCCTAACTCTGCCATTCTCTCCCCAAGTCTCAGGGAACACCTATGAGGAGGAAGAGGTGAGATCATAAGAGCCTGAAAATAGCAGGGACACAGTCAGACATTATCTTCTGGACATACCAGGGCTGTGGTATCCATGAATTCACTGCAGCTATGTATATTTCCACAAAACCTGTCTTAGCAAAATTTTGTTTTATCAATATTTCACCCTGGAAAGGGAAAGACCTCAAGAGGCCCCATGTCTCCCTGAGAAACTAATGAAAATTCATGCTGATCATTTGCGGTGTGGGGAAGATGCTTTCCTCAATGGTAAACCCATTTATACATGATTCATGCCCCAGAATGCCATCAAAAGAAAACCAAATCAAACTCAGCGGGCCACTTATCCAAAAAGACATGAAAATAGAAAGGATAATAACAGGAAAGAAAAAGAGTTGTAACGGGAAAAAAAGTTGGGATGAGATTGGGGATTATGGGTGGAAATATCATAAATTCACTGTATTCATGAATGAAACACTAAAACAAAAATCTGTGAGTGTTAGAAGCCTGGCTCAGCAGTAAAACACATACCTAGAATCCAGTAGTATGGGCCTAGGAGCATGACTCAATGGTGGAGCACCTGCCTAGAGTCCACCAGTAAGGCTGGGGGTGTGGCCAAACAGTAGAACTCTTGCCTACAATCCACTAAGAGGCTATGGTAATGATGTGGCATTGCATTTCTTCCCTAGCACGCTTGCTTTCCATCCCTAGAACAAAAACAATTTTTCAAAACTCTGCTCATTCCAAATCCTCAAACATTTTCCAAATGCCTTAGGTTCAGATACTAGTGAGGAGAAAATAAAACTCTGAGAGCTCCCATGTAAACAGTGCTTCATGGTTGTCTGGAAGCTTTCTAGGGACCCTAGTGGTGCAACTTTTTAGAGGTAATACTTGCCTGACTTGAAGAACCCTTTCAGTGTAAAGGAATCAATCTCCATTTCATAGATGTGAGTAGCTGCAACTCCCCTTGGCTCCAGGTTTCACATGACTTTCATCTAATAGTCTATGACACTAAGATCACAGGCCAGCACACTACTTAGTGCCTGTGAGGTGGATCTGCTCTGCCACTGGTGTTTGTAAAAGCACAAAAACTATAAGTGCTTTTCAGATTTTAGAAATTTTTACAAATATCCAAAGAAATGTACATGTAAGTGAAATTAAATTCACATTTGCTGCCCATGAAGAAAGGGAATTTTAGTCTTTTTTTTACATTTTTATTATTATTTCCACTCATACAAACTTAATAGGTACACTGGTTCCCTCCCTCCCTCCTCCTCCCCCCCCGACCCTCCTGCTTCCCTTCCCCTCACCACTCCCTCCCCATCCCCCAGTGCCTCCCCCCCCAGTCCCCGGAGAATCCTTTAATGTGCATGCTAGGCTCTCTTCTGGGCCCTCTTCGATGACATACAAGGACCCAGTGGCATTACCCTGAACCCTTTCCTGTGTTCCCCTTAAGCATAGGAACAATACTGTGGCTGTCAATCCCTTACCTCCAAGGATCTTGGTGCCTTTAGCAGATGCTAGACTTTGTGAGGTCAATAGTGTATTGGATATTGCGTGGGGCATGCAAAGTCCAATTATGATTGCTTCGGCCCTAACTTGTGTGGAGTATCTTACTACCCCTCATTTATGTGTTGTCAATGGTTACTTCTATAGTACAATGCAAAGGTTACTGTTTCAAAACTAAGGACAAATATCTGATAAAACCTAAAATACTATTAGTTTGATCCTAATGTTGTAGCACAGTTTCTTTGTCTGTCTTCCTTTCTTCCTTCTAGGATGCCTAGCACTGGATCATTCTAGGACGTAGTCCTCAATTTCCCATTCTGACTTTATCTCCAAGAGACCACTCTGGCACTCCGCTGGGGAGAATGAGAGAATAGAGACCTACCAAAGGAAAAGACCACAAAGCCTTCATTCTTCTTGAAGCGTCCCTGTTCATCCAGGAAGTGCTGAGGATGAAAAACATCTGGGTAGCAGAAATATTTGGGGTCTTTGAGGACTGAGCCAATCAGTGGGTACACATCTGTGCCCTGGGATGCAAATGGGGGTAATTAGAAGATGTTTAGTTTGCACAGTGGAGGTACAGAATCAGTAGCAGAATGGGGTACAAGAAAGGATCAAAGGGCAATCATTAGTGGCAACTCACCTTGGGCAGAAAGTAGCCTCGGAAATAAGTGTCCCGGATAACTTTATGGGGGATACCTATGGGCACAATGTTTGTCACTCTCTGAATCTCATGGATGACAGCATCGGTGTAGGGCATCTTGACTCGGTCATCCACACTTGGGACCCAGTGTGGTCCAATCACCTGGTTGATCTCTTCATGGATCTTGGCTGGAAGAGGTCAGGAAATAAGACCCCCCCAAAAAAAGAAAGAAACCACCTTTTTATGCTGATGCTATTGTTTGGTTTGGAGAATGTTCTTTTATTCCGTGTTTGGAATACACACCTCACTTGGTAGTCAAAGTGGCCTCAAATGTTCCATCTTTACCTCAGGTACTTAAGTGCTAGGATTTCCAGGACTTTGTCCTGGTAAGGAAACAGATAGGTATTGCTTTAAATTTCACATTTTTAGTAGCCTTAAGGTGGAAATTAAAGTACCAATCAGAGATATGAAGAGGCCACATCCTAAGTCCTGAGAAGAGAAGAGCCTAATAATATGGAATTTTGGGATAAAGAGAGTTTGAAGGTTAAAGCCTTTGCTTCACAAGCAAAAGCACTTGATCCCAATCTCAAATCCCATATAAAAGTTCGATGTACTTCTAGCCCTGGTTGACCGAGTCTGGGAAGCCTCAGAGCAAAGTGGTAATGAGGAAGAGCAGCGAAAGATGATTCCCCATGTCACTCTTGTGTCTCCACAGGCACACACAGTACCCTCTTTATACATGCACACCTATACATGGTGCCAATATGCATGGACATACCCATGCCTATGCACAGAAAAATAAGATTATGTCTTCCTTCCTAGGAGGAATGGAAGATACAGGATGAGCCCCTCAGGGTGGAACTTACCCTCCACCTCAGGATACTTCAGCAGCAGCAACAATCCATTGCGTAGTGTAGCACTCACTGTCTCTGTGCCAGCAAAGAAGAAGTTGAGTGTCGTGAGGACCAAGTTCTTGAGATTGAATTCTGACTGTGGATCACTTTCATCCTGAAAATGAAAGTAAACAGAATCACTTACAGCTTATTTTCTTTCTGCATAATGTGTTTGCATTTATGTATTTAGAAAAGATGGATAACTCCAAAATAAACAACCAGAACAAAAAAGTCTAGAGGTAGGAATATATCTAATGTTCTGGAGGTACTGCAAAAAGTGGCTATAGCAACTGAAATAGAATGAACAAAGGGGATGAGAAAAGAATGAAGATTCCTATACATTTTCATTATCTCTAACCATTGAATCCACAAGTTTATTTTTTTATTTTTTTATTTTTTTATTATTTATTCAACTGTGCGCATGTGTGTATGTATGTGTGCGCGCACGCGTGTGTGTGTGTGTGTGTGTGTGTGTGTGTGTGTGTGTGTGTGTAGAACCACGGACGAATTCGGGAACCACCATGGACGCCTCTACCTCCTTCAGCCCGGGATTCACAGGCTCCGCCCTACCAGGACCAGAAGTGCAGGCCGCTTCCACCTGGCGTCTATACGTGGGATCTGGGATCCGAACTCAGGACCTTCCGCCTGCAAGGCGGAGGCTTAACCCCTAAGCCACCTCTCCAGCCTTGAATCCACAAGTTTAACCGAAGTATTACAGTTTTATTATACCAACATATATAAGCTTCTTATTTTCTAGAGTTCTAAGAATCAATCTTCAGAAATGTTAAGCAGTTTAAATTTATTCATAACTACAAGACATCAAAGTTGCCATTTTAAACTTAAATTAAAATTTAAAGGCAGCCTCATAATTTCTCAAATCTTAAGATTCTAAAAGGATATTCTACTTTCCTACAATTATTAAGTCTTCACCACATATGATCATTAAAATGATAAGATTGTAGGTTTCTTTGACCTGAGATTTGTAGATGCAACATTTGCTTCATACTCATTAAATAAGGTTTACATACAAAAAGAACAGGGAAATGCTGTCATGGGCAGGAAAATGGATACAACTGGAGGATATAATGCTCCCTGAATGTGCGCCAGGCACAAAAAACACTATTTGCTTCCTACTGGGAATGGAAGCCAATATAGCTCCTAAAAGTAGCATACTTATTCTTAGAGGAGTGATTAATGCATGCTTTATGCATATATGGAAGTATGACCCTGAAACTCATTAATATGCAAATCACTATGTGTTAAAAATGAATTTGATTCCCTTAAATTTAAAGATTATCTCAAAGGTTTAGGATCCAATTTCCATTGTGTGTATATAGATATGTATATTTGTATTTATATATGTGTATATATATATACATATATAAAACTCTGCTTTAACCTCATGTGTATATATAGGATATAACAGCATTAGGGCAGAGTTTATTAGTGAAGAAAAAGACCTGAATTCATGGCTATGAATGAGCAAGGGACAAGAGAGCCATCAAGAATTTGTGGACTCCAGACATGGAATCCCATGAGAGGCAAGGAAGCTGGAAAGAAACTCAAGGATATTCAGAAGGATATTCAGCCCATGATGGGCAAGGAAGTCCTGAGAACTCATGGACTTCATGCATGACATAAATGGGGGGGTTAGGCAAAACTCAGATAGGAATTCATGGATTCTAGACATGGAATCCATGAAAAGTGAGGGAGCCTAGTTTCTATATATATTATGAAAGAATTTTCTCTCTTTCTTTTAACTTTATTTATTTATTTACTCGGTGTGTGTGTGTGTGTGTGTGTGTGTGTGTGTGTGTGCGCATGTGTGTATAAGAGAGCATGGGTGTCCCTGTGGGGAACCAAGGGTGATTTCAGGAATCATTCTGGATTATTGCTACATCCTTTTTGTTTGCTCTGGGATTTCCCAGACTCTGCAGACCAGAACTAGAAGTACAGGCCACAACCATTTCTGCTTGACATTTTTTCATTTTCTTCCACTTTTTATTCTTTTCCTAATCTTACAAGCTCAATAGGTACTCCGGTCCTTTCTTTTCCTTCTCTCATCCCCAGTCATCCCCCCCTTGCACTCTACTCCCTTCCTCCTTCCTTTCACCACCCTCCCTCTTTCATCCTCTCCCAGTGCCTTCCCTTCACTCCCTTCATCTGGAGCATCCTTTTGTGTGAATACCAAACCTCCCTCTCAGTCTTCCACTCTAGTAAGGGTTCAGGACTCAGTGACCCTTCTTGGGCTCCCTGTTAGTATAGAACTCTATTATGACAGTTTAATCCCTTGCCTCTAAGGATCCTGCTGCCTGGAACTTTCTCCCCTGTGATCCATGCTAGACTTTGGAGGGGGGGTTGACATGTCAGCCATTGTGCAGGTCAACTGCCTGGCGTTTTTATGTGGGGTCTGGGATCCAAGTCAGGACCTCCTGTTTGAGAAGGAGAATCTTAACCCCTGAGACATCTTCCAATTCTCTGCATATTTTTATCTGAAGATGAAAGTAAACTTTCTCCTTTGTCTAGAACAGGCATAAGATGTGTTTAAATTTGCAGTGATGACAGTTTAAGAGTTAGGAAAAGACAGGGGTGAAAAAAATAGGTAGGTACCTGGTGAATCTTGATGAGGAAGCAGTCGATGAAATCCCTAGGGTTTGGGGGGTCAAGGGATGCCTCATTGATCTTCACTCTAGATGCTACAAAACCCTTGAGCTCCTCTAGCATATGATAGATGTGATTGTGTTTTTCTGGAAGATATTGCATGACTCCATAGTACATGTCATACAGCTGTGGGAATTAGACAAAATGATTTATCAGTCATAGGCATCAGGGACCAGGTAGACTGAGTTCTGAACTCAGAAATCTGAGTTTAAAAGTCTGCTGTTGAAGCTGAGCATAGTAGGGCACGGCCAGAATCCCAGCACTAAAAATGTTGAAGATGAGTTTGATGAGGCCAAGGTCAAGCTGAGTTACATAAGGAAATCTTGTCTCAAAAAAGATAGCCTGTTGTTGGGACTGAGAATTGGATGTGACCTTCGGTGCTTTTTGCAAACACAGGCAATCAATTGCTTCCTCCTAGTGTTGTAGGGGGCATAATATGATGTGTGGGCATGAGCTTAATTAGTTGATATTGGGGTATTTGCAGATAAGTAACTAGAGGGCACTTGTGCCCATGGTGTGCTCATCTGAATGAAGGTCGCATTGATCTTCTCCAGCAGGTCCTGGAATTGTTTGTTCTCATAATCAAAGCGGCTTCCAAAGACAACAGAACTGATGACATTGGAGACAGTGCGGCTCAGGTAAAAGGTGGGTTCAATGGGAGTTCCTGGGGATGGAAATTAACCAAGTTGAGGTTCACCCTGGATTGCTCTGCCTCCTATTGCTTGGCTGTAGGATTTCCCAGCTCTACCTTCCAGGGCCAGAAGTGCATGGTGACACCATATGGTGACTGAGGTAGGGTAAGGAATTATTCCACAGTAGAATTGATCCCCAGATCTACTGCTTCATAGCATGAGTGAGCTAGCTCTTTTTTTTTAATATGAGTGCATGTTTCCCAACATGCAAATTGGCTTAAAAATAAACTACTTGATTCATGAGGCTTCACTGCAATAGTCCATGCAACTATTAGCATACTGAATATAATGAAAACTCAAGAAATGCTTGGAGAAACTTTAGCATTTTTTGTTACATTTAGCAATATAAATGTATCTGCAACAGAGAGCCACAAATTTGGAGGGAAGGTCGTGATAAGAGATAGGCCTCAAAGAAAAGAATCACTAGATTCAGTCTAGGTCTAGCAATGATTTCATTCAAGCTCTTAAGAAAATCCTTGCCTAGACTTCAACTACACCATCTGTGAAAATGGAATGTTGTTCAGAAAAAGGGATGTGGGAGCTATATATATGCTCACAAAGGAACAACTTTACATATAACTTCCAGAGTCACTGAGCTGTTCCAAGTCTTTATGTACTGTCCTAAACGTGAAGTTCAGATTTGAATAATTATATCTCTATTTCTGTCTCTTATATACTTCTTTCTCTATTTCTCAATCTCTGTGTCTTTTTGCTGTAGACTCAATAGGTTTCTTATTTTGAGGTAACAACTAAACTTCTTTAAAAATCAAGTGAATTCACTGGATTTTTAAAGTCACAGTAGTGTTCCTAAGCTTAAGGGGAACACAGGAAAGGGTTCTGGGAAATGCCCCTGGGTCCTTGCACCTCATTGGAGAGGAGGGCCCAGAGGAGAGTTTGGCATGTACATTAAAGGATGCTCCCGGGATTGGGGAGGGGAGGCACTGGGGAATGGGGAGGGAGGGGGAGAGGAGGGGTGAGAGGAGGGGGGGGGAGAGGGGTTGGGGGAGAGGGGTTGGGGGGAGATGGAGGAAGGGAGGGGACTAGTGTACCTGTCAAGTCTGTATGAGCAGAAATAATAATAGAAAAAATTTTAAAAGATTTTAAAAAATGCAGTGAAATGGTAGGACATCAATTTCCCAGTATGTACAAAGCCCTGGATTTAATCCTTGGGACTATTATTGACAGAACTGATATGCATAGATATGAATGATGTAGCAATAGGTAGATATCATATTTTATATTACATAATATTGAAAATGAGAAAGAGAGAAAAATAGGCCAGGTATGGTGGTACATGCTTGCTATCTCACAATATTGGACATGAAAAGTAGTAGGAAGACTAGAAGTTCAAAGTCAGTCTGAACACACACACACACACACACAAATATTCAGAGAGAGACAGAGAGAAATCAAGAGCAAGGAGAAAGAGGATAGATAAATGGATAGATAGATATGATATGATATATATGTATATGGAAAATGATAGAGAAATAAATGAGGAGCTTCAGATTTGGAAGATGAAAAATTTTTAGAGACTTCTAAACAACATGAATATACTTAGCACTAAAAACTATGCACTTAGATATGAAGATGGTTGGTTTCATGTATTTTCTTTTTTCTGCATGTATGTGTGTGTGCAAGAAGAGCACTTATATGAGTATGTGCTTGTAGAGGCCTAAGGATAACATCAGGAATCATCCTGGATTGCTCTACCTCCTTATTGATTTGCTTCAGAGTTTTGCAGTTTCTGCATTCCAGGGCTGGAATTATAGGTCTGCCATTTTTGTGTGAAATCTGGAAATCCAAATTCAAGTCTTTTGTTCACAAGGAAAACATTTTAGCTCTTAGGCCATATCCCCAGCACACATGTTACTTTCTTTGTTACAATTAAAAAAAAAATAAAACAAAATTTGGTCCTGTCTCCAGAAAAAACCTAAACCCATGCATCATCAAAATTCACAACTAGTATCTTGAGATTCTCCAAGAGTCACTGATGAGTTTCTGCATAAGTGTTCTCTTGGAGTCTTCATGTTCATTTCTAACATGGAACTTTGCTGAGAATCTCAGTGAATCCTTAATATTTTCCATCCATTCCTTTCAGTGTTTTCTCCCACCAGGGCCAACTCATGACTGAGCTCTCCATAAACACAGTCACCCAGTATGGTCCTCATACCCTTGGTCTTCCGGATTTCCTCCAGTAAGTATCCAGCCTCTTCCTGGATCCGCTCCTCAATGCTCCTCTTTCCCATCCCAAAGTTTCGAAGAACATTCAGGGAAAAATTTCGGAGAATCTTCCATCATTCTCCACTGGACATTGCTAAACCTGCCAAGATTTCAGTGTCAGGTTCCTGTCTTCCCTCCCCATTTCTGTGCTCAACACTGTAGTAAACAAAAGTTCTTAACTGTACTCATTAGCAGATACCCATAACTTCAAAAATCAAAGAGAGACTGATTTCCTCTTTTCAGGAGTTCAAGGAAAGGAAAATCAGGCTAGGAATAATCAGGAAAGAGGTTTTTATAGGACAGAGTGCTGTAACTAGTTTAATTACTTGTTCGTTATGGAGGAGTGTGAAGGAGGTGTGGATACAATGCTATACACACTATTTTTAAAGAAAAACATCAATTATATTTTCTGTGCACTCCTTATATTCTCTTTTGTTCTATGTCTGTGTAAGAGAGAACTTGAATGTGTTTCTCTGTAGAAGCCCAAGGGGTGACATCAGAATTCATCCTGGATTGCTCTTCTCCCTTATTATTTTGTTTTGGAATTTCCCTGGCTCTGCCTTGCAAAGCAAGAAGCTCAGTCAGCTGTCATATCCACCCAGTGTTTTTATGTAGACATGGGGATCTGAACACAAGGTCCTTTTGGTGAGAGACAAAAGATATAACCACTGGGCCGTCTCCCACCCCCCCTCCACAAAATCTTCAGACATGTTTATACATGTACACAGAAGTTCACAGCTGTACATCAATTTACCTACGTTAGAGGAGTCATCATGTGGTAAAACTAGGATAGAAAGCACCTGATGTGTGAAGTACTAAATTCTTTGAAGATTTAATAAGATAATTTTGGTGTACTGATAAACTAATACAAGAGATTAGATTACAATTGTGGATGGGTGGGTGGATGAATGTGTGAATGAAAGATTTAAGGAATGAATGAAATGTCAATGGATAGATAGTCTGAGAGGGACAGATAATGACTGGAAAGAAGGATAGGTAGATGGAGGGATGGAAAGACAGATGATTGATAGAAAGATATTAATAGACGTGATGGTGGAAGTATCAATGAAGGATGGACTAATGAATGAAAGGAACAGTGAGATATGTATGCATAATATGATGGAAACATGTTTGTTTGCCAAGAATAATTAGCACATTTAATTAATTTGTGGAAGAATATGTAGAATGAATTAATGGCCTGGAGATAGATAGTACATATCTACACATACGGATGAGAGGGTAGGAAGAATAAAGTAAGTCTGCCTGAAGTTATAGTCTGTAAAAAAGTAGGAGTGAATACTTGGGGAGCATTGGAAAAGAATCCACATAAATGAAAGAGTTATAGACCTGTGTGTTGTATTTGTGTGTTGGTAGGCAGACAGGAAATAAGCTTGATTTCAACATTTAAATGAGTACACAAATAGTACTACATAGTAAGTCATTAAAACTTCGAACACAAATTACAGAGCAAGGACGTCAGAATAAGATTCCTGTTGATCTGAAGAAAGTAGTTCTACCAATTACCATGTATCATTATCTAACCTTCCTTGACATCAGTACATTAACAAAATTAGTATAATGTTAACAGAATCCATGGGATAAATGCAAGTCTTCCTGAAGACTTACTAAAGAACTGGGATATACTGAGTATACTGTAAGCATTCCTGGGGATGTCACCTACCATGACCTTGGAAGTTTCGCTCTACTGCAGGGATTTCTCCATGGCCACTGAAGTCATCTGCGCCCACCAGGGCCTCCTTCATAGCCTCATGTCCACACAAAACAACCACTGGCCGGGAACCCAAGTACACAGTGAACACTGAGCCATATTTTTTCTGGAGCTGGGAGTGAAATTAGATATCAGAGAAGGTGATGGATTGAAGGATGTTGTAGATCAGTCAGGGAAGGTGCAGGGTGGAGATCTCATTGGGTTCCAAGTTAGGAGTAACAGGTAAATCTAAGTCCTGGTGTGGGGACAACTACTGGAAGCATTAAAATCGTGGCTGCTCTGATCCTGGATAAGAACCACCATAACCCTGCAAGTCTTAGCTTTCTCGTTTGTGAGAGGAATGGGCTTGCATTAGGTGAACTCTGAGGTCAACAGCTTCTCTCTCTGAAATGATGAGTTTCTAACAGATTAAGATTTCATGAACCTGTTTCAAATTTCTAAGGCAAATACAGAGGAAAAGTTGATCTATTTGAAGAAATAAGATTCCAAAGTTCTAGGATTCGGATCTCAAAATCCTGAAGGAAGAGAGTTTTATTCCAATTCACTAGCAGTTCAATTTTCTAAGATTTGAAGATTCCTGAACTTCTGAATTTGAGGGTTCCTTAAATCTTTTCCAAGAAATCACGAAGTTCTACATGCAGCTGACTACAGGGTCTGTTGGCTCCATCGCCATGAGAGGAAGTGGGCACACTCACCTTCATGAAAGACTGGAATGTTCCATTGATGGGGACTTGCAACAGGTTCCCCACAAAAGGGATTGGTGTGGGTCCAGGAGGCTTTCCCCTTTTGGTTTTTTGTTTCCAGGCAATGACGATGAGCAAATAGGAGAAGCAGAGAGTTAAAAAGATGGTGAAGGCTTCACCCAGCTCCATGATTCCAGGTTGAGTGGCTGTATCCATGGTTCCAGATCTTGCATAAATAGCTGCTAGGAGATCAGCTTATACTGAAATCTGAACTCCATGAGTGTCAGATTATCTGGATATGATGCTATAAGGAAAGAGATTTCTTAATGTTTATATGGAGGTTTTATAATCTATAATCTCTCTCCTGAATGTAAGTTTGCAGATTTTATTCAGGAAAACCATTCAGAGGCTAAGGTCTATCATCATAAAGACCCTGCAGCAATGACATGATCTTATATCTGAGTGATCCCAAAAACTCCACCAGGAAGCTCCTGGAACTAATACAGAAGTTCAGCAGGGTGGCAGGATACAAAATAAATGTAGAAAAATCAGTGGCCCTCAACAGTTCCTAAACAGACATCCAATGGCACAGTCACTGCTACCACCTCTCAGTTGGGATCTTGCAAAATTAAAGAGCTTCTGTTCAGATAAAGACACTGTAACATGAGCTCAAAGGCAACCCACAGAATGGGAGAAAATCTTCACTAAACACATATCTGATAGAGCTCTACTGTCCAGAGTGCACAAAGAACTTAGAAAACTAAACACCACCACAGGACCACCCCCCCTGCCGCGCCAAACCCTGACCAGCGCCCAGGTGAGAGAGAGCCCCTCCCAGCCCAGCCCCCCAGCCCGGAGCTGAGCCACCCGGCCAGCAGCACCCACGCGGCAGCCGGCTTAGCCTCCGGGCCCCGCCCCAGACCCCAGCCCCTTGCGCCCTCCCGCCCCGCATGCCCCCCCCCAGGTCGCAGGTGAAGAATTCTGCCATCAACATCAGACCCTCTGCCTCTCTGGCCCAATGGGGACCTACGCACGTGGTCCACGGAAGACACACTGCTACTGCTCAATAGAGTCCAAAGGAAACTCAAGCAAAACTCTAAGGAACAAAGGGAACACAGGCCATACATCTGGACTCCATTACAACCATTATATCACATGGGTGAGATTCTTCACATCCAGCCCAAAGATAAGTAACTTCCTTTTTTTTTTCTTCTCACCTTACTGATCCTTTACAGTATCAATGCTGTAGATCAACTTCCTCATACAGCCACTCCAAAAACATACAACTCCAGGGAGTACACCACTCACCCTCACATTTCACCAAGACACTAAATCGTAAAAGTGCACTACCATACTTATATTCACCCCCTGGTTACTTAACTGATGTACTAACAGCCTAGTAGTCTCATCTAGGATATAACAATAACAATACACAAACATACCCATTCCAAGGCAAGCACTAGTAATAACTGGCAGGTGTAACAATACCAACTACATCAGTTCAGTGAAAAACACACAGAAACTGAAAGGTCCTAAAAAACAAAACAACAATGCCCAAGTCAAAGTGCAGATCCACGAGAAACAAAACCCAAGAACACCAATCTCCCACCGAAAGAATCAATCCCATAACGATGGATTCCGACCAGAACAAATTCATAGAAAATAGCCATGAAAGCCAGACCCAACATAATGACTTTCAGAGTATGATCCTTACCATGATTAATACTATGAAAGAGGAAATATGAGAAGAGTTAAACAACCATATCAACCACTTTGAACAGGAACACAACAGACACCTGGAGGAGTTGAGAAAAACAGTTCAAGAAACAAAAATAGACATAGAGCAGTTAAAATAGTCTCAGGCAGAGTTTAAAATTGAACTAAAAGATAAGTTATCTTCAACCCAAAACTCAACAGAGAGTCTTCTCAGCAGAACAAATGAGGCAGAAAATAGAATTTCAGATCTTGAAGACAAAGTGGGAGAATTAACCAGCTCAATGGAAGAGATTGTTAAAGCCAAAAAGATACTGGAGAGGAACATTCAAGAGATATGGGACACCCTGAAGAAGCCTAACATGTGCATTCATGGAATACCAGAACAAGAATCCCAAAATACCACACCGGAGGAAATATTTCAATTCATCATAAATGAAAACTTCCCACAACTAAAGAATGAGAGGCCTATCCAAATACAAGAGGCATTTCGCACTCCAAACAGATATGACCAAAATAGAAAATCGCACAGCAAATAATAGTCAAAACACTCCACATTCAAGACAAAGAAAAGGTGCTGAGAGCTTCAAGAGAAAAAAAGCAAGTCACTTTTAAAGGTAAACCTATTAGAATAACAAATGACTACTCAATGGAAACAGTAAAAGCAAGAAGAGCTTGGAGAGACATACTTCAAGTATTAAATGAGCAAAAATGCCAACCCAGACTGATATACCTGGCAAAACTATCAGTCATGATCGAGGGAGAAAGAAAAATGTTCCAGCACAAAGACAACTTGAAGGGATACATGTCCACCAAACCAGGCCTTCAAAAAATGCTAGAAATGATACTCAAGCTTGAAGAAAAGAACAAGTGTATCCAGGAGGACAGAAGGGAAGTATAATACCACCAAAACATAAATATCAAACAACATGCTTACAAAATCTACTAAACATAAAAAATGTCCAGAATTAAAAATAATTTCTCCATTATAACATTAAATGTCAATGGCATTAACTTACCGATTAAGAGACACAGATTACAAACTTGGATTAAAAATCACAATCCAACAATCTGCTGCCTTCAGGAAACTCATCTCACCACAAAAGATAGGCACATCCTAAGAATGAAAGGCTGGTCCAAAATCTTGCAAGCTAATGGAACCAGGAAACAGTCAGGGGTAGCAATTATGCTTTCAGACAAAGTGGACTTCAAACCAAAGAAAATCATAAGAGACACAGATGGATACTACATTTTAGTCACAGGTACAATTCACCAGGAAGACTTCACAATACTGAACATATATGCACCCATACGGGCCCCTCCACATTCATTAAGAAAATCCTACAGCATCTAAAGCAAGAAATCAACCCCCAAATGATAATTCTTGGGGACTTCAACACCGCCTTCTCAACATGGGATAGATCAACAGGTCAAAAGCTTAACAGAGACACTTTGGAACTTAATCAAACCCTGAAAAAAATGGACCTTACAGATCTCTATCAAACTTTTCACCCACACACGAAAGAATACACATTTTTCTCAGCAGCACACGGAACTTTCTCCAAAATAAATCATATATTGGGCCACAAAATGAATCTATACAAATACAAAAAAGTTGAAATTCTAACCTGTGCCCTATCAGACCACCACAGCCTAAAGCTCGACATCCACAACACAACAAACAAGAGAAAATACACTAACTCCTGGAAACTTAACAATATGATGCTGAATGAGAACTAGATTCAGGAAGAAATTAAAAAGGAAATTCAAGATTTCCTGAAAGTGAACGATAATGAAAATGCAATTTACCAAAATCCCTGGGACACAATGAAAGCTGTTCTAAGGGCTAAGTTCATAGCTCTTAATGCCTACATCAAAAAAATGGAAACATCAGAAATAAATAACTTAACGATGCAGCTTAAGGCTTTAGAGAAACTTGAGCAATCTGACCCCAAAAGTAGTAGAAGAGAGGAGATTAGCAAAATAAGGGGAGAAATATCTCAAATCGAGACTAAGAAAACGATAGAAAAAAATCAACCAGTCAAAAAGCTGGTTCTTTCTTCAGAGACTCTATATCATCCACATAGAACTAAGCCAGCCTAATCTCCCCCCTTCCTGACGCTCAGGGACATTTGCGGAAGAGGGGGCAGTAAGATTGTAAGAGCAAAAGGATGGAAGGAGCAATGATTTGAAGAGTCTCCACACTAGATAGGGCTGAAGCAATCATAATAGGACTTTGCATGCCCTGCGCCATGTCCGTCACACTATTGACCTCACAAAGTCTAACATCGGCTAAAGGCACCAAGATCCTTGGAGGCAAGGGATTGATGGCCACAGTAGTGTTCCTATGCTTAAGGGGAACACGAGAAAGGGTTCAGGGAAATGCCACTGGGTCTTTTTACATCATCGGAAAGGAGGACCAAGAGGAGAGTTAGGCATACACAATAAAGGACTCTCTGGGAATTGGGGGGGGGGAGACACTGGGAGATGGGGAGGGAGGTAGGGAGAAGAGGGGGTTCGGGGGGAGGAGGAGGGGGGAGGGAACTGGTCTACCTATTAAGTTTGTATGAAAGGAAATAATAAAAAATGTTGAAAAATAAAAAAAAACTGGTTCTTTGAAAAAATCAGTAAGATTGATACATCCCTAGCTAAATTAACCAAAAGCAAAAGAGAGAAAACCCAAATTAACAAAATTAGAAATGAACATGGAGTTATCACTACTGATACCCAAGAAATCCAGAGAATGGATGATATCAGAAGGGCACATGGATAGATGTGCAAATGTAGGGAAGAATGCCTGAGTCATAGATAGGATATAATGGTTACTCTTTTCTGTTGCTGTGAGAGAATGCCCAAAGTCAAACAACTTCAGGGGAGAAAGGGAGACTTATTCAGCTTATCTCTCTATACGGGAGATTCAGTCTCTCTTGGAAGAGGCAGCATGGCTGGTTGATGGAAGCTGGAGGAAGCCTAGGTCACTGCAAACATCTTGGAGGCTGAGAGTTGTAGAACTGCTGCTATAAAAAGAGTTCTCCAGGGGTTAGAGTGGGACTAATCCATCTCAAGGCCCACCTCCTATAACCACCTTCCTCCAACAAGGCTCTACCTCTCAAAGGTGTCATGACCTTCCCAAACACATGAGACTGTAGGAGATACATTTCAAACCATGACACTCATCCCTGACCTCCACAGGCTCATTAACATCTAATTGTGCAACCCATGTTCAGTACAACTGTAAAAGTCTTCATAGACTGTATTAGTAGTCCAACACAAGGCAACACAGTCCCAACACAATCCAAAAGCCCAAAGTCCAAAGCCTCCTGTAAAATTAAATGTTACATACTTCCAACATACAACAGCACAGAATAACATTCTTATTCCAAAAGGAAGGAATGGGGGCATATCCAGGAAAGATTGGCTTATAACAAGACCAAAAACCAGCAGAACAAATTCCAAACCCTGTAGCTCCATGTCCAACAGGTGAGCCTCTTGTTGAAATCATATCAGTTGCAAAGAGCCTCAGTTCCACCCCTCCAACACAGCTGTCCATAGAACACATCATTCTCTTGGGCTGACTCCTCCCAGGGTATACAGCTTCTTTGGCAGATGTCCCATGTTGTCTCTAGCATCTCTAACGTCTTCACTTCTCAATAGCAAACAAGGCTGTAACTCCACAGAACAAATTGCTTTTCTTAGGCCTCTAAATAGCAGGCTTTCTGCCACATGCTGCCTAGATTCCACCATTCTCTGAAACCTTGGAGGAGTGATTCATGTTGCATCTTTGATGTCTAAAATAAGAACCACATGGATGACTTTGTCAAGTTTTTCTGTTGCCTTGGGTTGCAGATTGGCCCCCTTAAATCATAGCTGAATCAGCTTCTGTGTACTGACTGTAGGAAAAAATCTTTTTCTCCTAGATGGTTGCCTTAGGGGAGAAACAGAACCATGCCTTGGAACTCAACCCTTTAACTTATTCCTTCCAAAAAGACTTGCATTCTTATGGGTGGGAATCTTCTCTGAGAATCTTACCCTCAAGGTAGGGCCTCTCCTATTATCCAAATTGAGAGCAGGATCTGATTTACTAATGGAGCTAATCTTTTTAACAGTGAAATTTTGCTCTCTGCTTCTTCCTGGTTCAAGACTTTAAGTTTGCCATTGCCAAAAATCCACAATACAAACAACAACAAATGCTGGAGAGGATGTGGAGAGAGGGGAACTCTCCTACATTGCTTGTGGAAATGCAGGCTCATACAGCCACTCTGGCAAGCCGTCTGGAGATTCTTAAAGAAATTAAAGATTGAAATGCCATATGACCTTGCTATTCCACTTTTGGGAATAACCCCCCCCCCATGCAGCAGAGGTTCACCTCGATAGCACAAGCACGACCATGTTCATAGCAGCACTGTTTACAATAGCAAAGTCATGGAATCAACTTAAATGTCCAACAGTTGAGGAGTGGATAAGGAAATTGTGGTACATCTGTACAATGGAATACTACTCAGCCATCAAAAATGATGGATTACTGGAATTTGTTTCTAATGGATGTCATTAGAAACAATTACATTAAGTGAAGTATCCCAGACCCAGAAAATTAAGCGCCGTATGTACTCCCTAACAGGTGGCTCCTAGTACCAAACCCACCCAGCCCACCTAGAGACACTCAGAAAAATCTCTGAAATACAGTAATTGCAAGGATTATGAACAGGAGGGATGGGGTAGGAGGGCCACACCAGAAACAAGGAGAGAGGGGACCATGTTACAGCAGAGAAAATAGGCCTCCATCAAGGACTGCAAGTAAGTAATGAGTCATCTGATTAAGTTCACAGACTTTCGTTCCTGATCATTTACTACTGGGGGGGGCGTGATCTCACCAGAAGAGGAGGGCATATAGTCTGGCAGATAAAAAGTAACAATTTTGCAAATGGGTGATAGACCCCTCTCTCACTGTGGTTTCCCACTTTTATTACATCTACCTTTGAATGTGCTTTTATCACAAGACTCTAGTTTAACAGCTTTTTGTCTCTGGCCAGGGGGTGAAATACAGTGCCCAGCAGGATGGAGTGAAGGGCATTGCAGGAGCAGCAAACTGCAAAAGAAAATCAACAAACCACAATCCAGAACTTCAGAGACTCTATATCAATCACCGAGAACTAGGCCAGACTAATCTCTCCCCATCCTGAAGCTCAGGGAAATTTGCAGAAGAGAGGACAGTAAGAGTGTAAGAGCAAAAGGATGGGAGGAGCAATGATATGCAAGATACTCCATACAAGTTAGGGCTGAAGCAATCATAATTGGACTTTACATGCCCTGCGCAATGTGCAACACACTATTGACCTCACAAAGTCTAGCATCTGCTAAAGGCACCAAGATCCTTGGAGGCAAGGGATTGGCAGCCACAGCAGTGTTCCTATACCTAAGGGGAACATAGGAAAGGGTTCAGGGAAAGGCCACTGGGTCCTTGTACGTCATCGGAGAGGAGGGCCCAGAGGAAAATCAGGCATGCACAAGAAAGGACTCTCTGGGAATTGGAGCGGGAGGCACTGGGGGATGGGGAGGGAAGGGGGTAGGGAGGGGGAGCAGGGGGTATGGGGGGAGGAGGAAGGAGGGAGGGAACTGGTGTACCTATTAGTTTGTATGAGCTGAAATAATAATAAAAATATATTCATAATAAAAAAAGAAGGTAACAGCCATCAGACATGTGGAAAACAGGAAGAGGGTGTTGACTTGCTATATCTCCGTGGCACGAGGAAGAAGGAACTGTCCTTGGCTATGGGCCATGGTTATAATGATCCTGGGATTCAGTCTTTTCAGTAACCTGAATATGGTTGGATTAAATATCTTGGGAATTAAACCCTACAAAAGAGTTTGCCGTGCATTTGGAGTTATAAAACATCTAGCCTCCCCTGAATTTACCACCGAGCCCCAAACTCTTGGGGTCATTGTCTTGATTCCTGCTTCTCCTTTTTATTTACATTTCCATTCTCCAATTTCATCTCTTGAGAGAGCATTTAATACTACAAAAATACTCTGAGGGGGTAGGACATAGGTTCAAATCCTGACCCTGTTTCTTTCTTGCCATGCATCATCTTAACCAAGACAGCCTAATTTCTTTTTTTTAATTTTTTCTACTCATACAAACTTGATAGGTACCCCATTCACCGCCCTCCCTCCAACCTTCCCTGGATCCCCTTGCTCCCTCCCCCCTTTTGCCTTCTTTCACCCCCTTCCCTCCTTTTCTCCCAGTGCCCCTTCCCCCCCATTCCTGGAGCATCCTTTACTGTGCATGTCAAGCTTCCCTCTGGGTCCTCCTCTTCTGATGAGGTGTGAGGACTCAGTAGCATTGCCTAGAGCTCTTTTTTATGTTCCCCTTTTGTATAGAAACACTGTTGTGGCTGTTAATCCTTTGCCTCTAAGGATCCTAATGCCTGTGATTCATGCTAGCCTTTGGGAGGGGGTCAATGATATGTTGGTAATTGTGCAGGTCATGCAAAGTCCTATTATGATTACTTCAGCCCTAACTTGTGTAGAGTATCTTGTATATCATTGCTCCTCCCCATTTGACAGTCTAATTTCTTTGGTCCTCAGTTTCCATTTTTGTAAAATATGACTAGCAATTGTAGGACTTCACTGATCTTTTGGTGGAATATTAAATGGATTTGAAGCTATTAGCACATGCTGTAATTACTATTCAACAGCCTTTTGTTTAAACTAGGATCCATACCCCTTTGAAATTTATTATCTGGGAGGAACTTTGTAAATGGGGAAGGAAAAGATAACAGTTGGAGAAGTGAGGTTGAATAATAAGCTGTGGGCGTAATGAGGCTGGTAGCAGGTACTGGGTAGTTTGCATCAAGGGCTGTTAATCAGTTTATGGACTGATGAGGTAGGCAGAGAATTCCTGAATATCTCTGTATATCAATAACTATGCTAACTTCTTCAACTACTCCTTCAGATACATAGGAATGTATCTCATCTTACATATGAACACACTGAGACTTACCCAAGACCACTTGATTGTGTGTGTGTGTGTGTGTGTGTGTGTGTGTGTGTATGATATGTTTATGTGGGTATGTGCATGTATATGCAGAGATACAAGAGATCTGTGTGTATGTGGAGGCCAGAGACCAATATCAGATATCATCCTCTATCACTCCCCATCTTTTTGTTGAGAGGCCTCTTGCTGAACAGAGAGCCCACTGATTAGCCTAGACTGGCTAGCTGGTCAGCTCCAGAGAACCACAACAATGGAGTGCAGATTCACACTGTGCTTGAATTTTCATATTGGCACATGGAATTTGATTTCAGGTCCTCATGCTTATGCAGCAAACACTTTTACTGATTGAGCTATCCCTCCAGCCTGGTTTTTAAAATGCAGATACTTGTCTAAACTTCCAGGGCAAGGAGATCAAGTAATCCCTTCCTTATTGAAACCTATACCTGTTTGGGGAGGAAGCTGGGTGTTCCTCTTCTGTCTTCAGAGGTTTCCATTTTGATGTTTAGAAACTAGAGCTACAGGGACTGGAGAGATAGCTCAGGGGTTAAATCTTTTGCTTCCCAAATACACAAAAATGACAAGTAGAAATGGCAGTGATCTGCACTTCCAACCCTGAAAGGTAGAGCCTGGGAAACACCAGAGCAAAGCAATAAGGTAGAACAATCAAAGATGATTCCCAAAGTCACTCTATAGGTACACACAGTGTTTCTGATACATACAGATATATATAGATATAGATATATGTGTGTGTGTGTGTGTGTGTGTGTGTGTGTGTGTATGCGTGTATGCGTGCACATGTGCAGGTGCATACATACATACATACACACACACACGCATACAAAAATGAGTAAATAAAAGACAAAATTGCTTATTTTGAGACTTGGTCACTAGCTAAATTGTCCAGGCTCACTTTGAACTAATTCTATAGCACAGATGTGTTTGAACTTAAAATTCTTCAGCTTTAACCTTCTGAGAAGTTGGGATTGTAAGGCCTGTACCACAGGCCTGGAAAGAATAGTTTCTAATACTTATTTATATATTAAATAAAATATATAGATTGGCAGAAAAAGAGAGGTCCATGCATCCATGGAAGTTAGGTGGCAACTTTCAGAAGCTGTTTCTCTCCTTCTACTATTCAGGCTTCTGGGGATCAAATTCAGGTCACCAGGTTTGCAAGTAGAACCTTATCTATTGGGTCATCTTGACAGCCCCAGGAGGGGGAATTTGTAAGACTCGGTTGGTGGACTAATGAAAAAGGGGTAAAAAGAAGACAATGCTTCTTTATGATTTTGCTGCCCTCTCTCACCACCCCCATTCCAGATTCCTAGCAATTATATAATGACCTCCATCTAACTTCTTCCCATGGCAATGAGCTAGAAAGGCATGGGTGTACACAAAGAACATGTGTAAGAAGAGAACAGGGAAAGATCTCTCTAGAAAGCAAGGAACAAAAAGAGAAACAAGAAAGACAGAAATGTTTTATTAGCTTAAAAGCTGAAAGAGACAAGGAGGGAGAAGAGAGGTAGGATGTGAAGGACTGAGAAAGAGATTTAAAAAAAATAACTGAGACCCAGAGAGATAAATAGAAGTCACTAAAGAAAGGCATGGAAGAGGACTGGAAATGTGGTTCAGTTAGTAAAGTGCTTGTCTAGCATTAAAGAAACCCTGAATTCCATCCCTAATATCACAATAGCCTGTCATGATGTGCACACCTAAAATCCCAACCCTTAGGAGGTAGAGGTAGGATAATCAGAAATTCAAAAGCACCCTCTGCTATACTATGAGTTCCAGGCAAGTTTGGGATACATGCTTCCAGGGAAAAAAGGAAAGAAAATAAAGAGAAAAAGACACAAAACACAGAGGAACAGGGATAAGTAGAGATGGAAAGAGACAGAGAGAAAGGAAGACATACAGAACAGAAGAGAGATATTCAGAGATGTGTAGACATGGATAAAGACAGTGATCTGGAGCCATGAAAAACAAGACAAGAAAAGAAAGAGAAATTCAAAAAGGAGATTAGGAAGACTACAGAATGAGCTGGAAGAAGTTCAGGGAGAAAGACAAAGAACTCAAGGAAAGCAGAAAAAATAAAGGAGACACAGAATGGAATGGGGCTAAGTGGTTAAAATCCTTGCCCCATAAGCAAAAGGACCTGAGTTTGTATCTCCAGATCTCACATAAAAATGGTGGATGGATATGGTAGCAGCCTGTAATTCCAGCCCTGAAAGGTGGTACCTGGGAAATCCAAGAGCAAAACAATAAGGAGGTAGAGCAATCCAGGATGATTTCTGATGTCACCCTTGGGTCTCCACAGGTACATACTCAAGTGCCCTCTTGTGCCCATACACACAGACATGTATACTCACCCATATCCAAAGCATGCACACACACTCACACACACACACACACACACACACACACACACACACACACACACACACACACACAAAGGAGACAGAGACATGCCTGGGGAAAAACAAGAGAGAGGAGAAATATCCAATCACAGGAGGAATGGCCCAGCCTCAGTCTGTCAGCTTATTCTCAGAATCCTTTTGAGCGGCCAGCATAGTCTAATATCTAATAGGTGTCAGGCTATTGTAAATTAGATGCCTTTTAAATCCAACAAGTTTCAATTATGATAAGTACATCTAGTGCTTGGGAGCCCTGGCTAAATTCCAGACATAAGCAAATACTTTATGCATTTCTCAGCTAATCTTCACAACAACCTTCACGGTAAGCCCTCCAGTTTTCTTTGATTTACAAAAGCACAAATAAGATTTGGAGATTAAATCACTTCTCAAAGTCGTGGCTAGTAGGACCGATTCAACACCCAAGGATCTAATGTGGCATATTAAATACCTGCACTCTTGAGAAAAGACTGTAAAGATGTGACTGCAGATTTGGAGGCCTGGAACTTCTTAGCCTAGGTTCCAAAGATCCTCCAAAGAAAGCAATGAACTATCTGAGTTAATTATGTCAGGAGGGTAAAGACTGGGGGAAAATAAATCAACACAGAGATTAACATATAAGGACCCACAAGATGGCTCAACAGGTAAATAAATGCAACTGTGCACAAACCTAGTGACCTGATTGCCATGTAGCGAAGACAAGAATGGACTTCCAAGAGTTGTTCTACAATTTCCGCATGCCCATCTACATTCTCTCTTCTCTCTCTTTCTCTCTCTCTCTCTCTCTCTCTCTCAAATAAATAAATGTTTTTAAAGATTGATATATGAAAGAGGTCAGATGGTAGAGAAAGATTCACCTGGATTTCACGGATTAAACAGAACTTTCACAAGAAAAGCCTGTGATGCACAAACATGAAAAAGACAGGTGCTATGAAAATGTCCTATTAAGATCATACTCTCCTGCCCCAGGGTTTATGCACTATTTTTTCCTCAGCTCATTAATCCACTTCTATAATTGGAAGTTCTTTCTCTTTTTCTAATGAACTGTTTGTATTTCTAACCATGTGTCCCTATTAAAATCTTTTGTTGTGGGATACAAAAACCTCAATTTGGGTTTCTTCTGAACTCGGATCCACAGAAAGGCACTAAGCACGTTGTCCCTTTTCTTTTTCCTCCTCCTCTTTTTCCTCCTCCTTTCTCTTCCTTATCCTTCTCTTTTTTTTCTTTTCTTTTTTTTGGAGGGCTTGTAGCCAAAAGTATGCATGGCCACTTTTGCTGACATGTTAGATCCCTTTGGGGAAACTCAACCTACAGGCCTTCACTTTCTATCTTGTTCCAAGAAACAGAACAGAGGACCTAAGGAGTGCCAGGACAAAGATGCGCAAGCATGGACCAGCAGCAGCAGCCAAGACCACTCTTAAAACTGGGAGATCCATGAAGATCCAGTGCTAAGATTGAGAGACCAGTGTGGATCTCGGTGGGATACGGCACCCTAAGTTAGCTGCAGAAGAGCTCATGTAGAACCTCTGGCAGCAGACAGCTGAGTGGGCATAGCAGCAGCTCAGGCAGTCGAATTTTGAGGGGTTGGGAAAACAGAGACAAGTCAATATGGCACTGCCCATGTTTTTGCTCAGGGTCCAGGTTGTGGTTAATTTTTAAGTGTCAAACTGACAAATGAGAACTGGTGTTTAGGTATACATGTAAAGAATTGTTTAGTTAAAGAAAGTATCTAAGTAAGATTATCTAACTAACGTGGGAAAACCCTGCCCATGGTGGCTAGGACCATTTTTTTTCAGCTGGATAATTATGGTGAAAAAACTGGCAAATTGGCAGACCAGTGAGCTAGATGGTATGCCTCTCTCAGCTATTCTTGCAAATATGATGTAGTCAATTCCCTCTGCTCCTGTTGGTGATATAAACTCCCCTGCTATCATAAGGGACTGCAACCGAGAACTATGAGCATATTTGGTCATGTACTCATATAGCACAAACAATATAATACTAAGACCCTGGTTTTTTTAAATGTATTTTATTTCCCTCAGATTTTTTTAAAGAAGCCTCAGAGATGTTCACAGCAAAGAGTGCAGCATTTCAACATTTTTTGTGATCTAACTTCTGAGAGAGGTAGAATAAACATGAATGTAGATAATGCTATGCCTGGAAAGAGTACATACATAAGAGCTAAGACTCAAGCCAGGATACCCAGTTCTTCTGCAGCTATGCTCAGGTCACCAGAAGTGTCTAGGCAGAGCAGGGAGAAAAAACTCCAGCTCATCAGATGTTCAGAACTGAGAGACTAAGGAAGGCTGTTTCTCTCCACTTCTAAGACCTTGTTTTTTTAATTGGTATCTGTTATGGTCGCATTTCGATGTCAACTTGATAGTTGCAGACTGTCTGGGGACAGCTGTGGAAGGTTAAGGGTTAGAATGTCCCCTGAACAAGTCTGCAGGTACTTGACTGATTGCTGTGGAGAACCCAGCCCACAGTGGGTGGTACTTTCCAGTGGTGGACTGGATAACAGAAGGTGCAAGGAGGAGGGACTTGCTCTTCCCTGATCTGGTGTCGACTTGCTGTGGAGTCCACTCTGCGTGCACGTTTTTCACCTTTAGAGTGTCGTGGTCTTCTTTGTTGCTTCTGCTGCTGCTGCCTCCCTTCTTGGCTGACTTGGAGTTTCACCTTTTCCATCACGTTGTTGCTGTTCTCGCTGCCTTTGGAGTCTGGTCTCTAGGACTTGCTGCTGTTTGCTGTTCTTCACCGATGTTGGAACCCAGTGTCTTCAACCCTCTGGAGGAGCAAAGGCTTGAGACCCTCTTGGGATCTTTAGGCTTTGTGGAACATTCCAACCAGGAAGTAGGCAGCTGTGGGCAGCTACCTTGAAGGACACTATTTTTACTGTGAGTTATTTCTTAATAAATTTATAACATTCTATAGATTCTGTTATTTCAGAGAACCCTGACTAGTACAGATCTTGGTACCAGGAGTGGTTCTGAAGGAATAGAATTACAAAGATGAATTTCTCTAGTAAGCTTGAGCTTATCTGGAGCTGGATTTCCAACACAATGAAACCTCTAGCTACTAAAGACTGCCTTAGTGATATGAAGATCACCAAAACTCTGTGGTGTGAACTTATCAAAGAACTGATAAAAGTGGGGGTGTTAGATAGTCCTGATTCACTTATTGTGAGGAGCACGGTGTTTAGTGATTCTGTATATAATACTTTTGATAACCTAAGGAAAATAATGAGGCTGGTTGGTTGCTTTTATCATCTCTAGATAAAGTACAAAATGAGAAGGAAAGTCTCAGAGATTAAATTACTAAACTCAAGAGGAGCATAGAAAATCTAAAGGCTTCTAAGTGTGCTTTGGAAGCATCTCTGGATAAAATAGAGAAGGAAAAGAAAGACCTCAGAGATGAAAATAATCAGCTTCAGATGTGTGTAAACAACTTGGAAGTTTCTAAGAATGTTCTGGAAAAGAGTCTTCTCTCCAGTAGTAATAGGGCTCAAACTGCTGAAAATCAAACTAAAGCTTTAATTATTAGATTGGCTGAGTTGCAGTGTAAATTAAAGTTCCAGCCTCAGAAGGTGTCTGCCGTTAAAGTCAGAGCACTGATTGGAAAGGACTGGGATCCTGAAAACCGGGATGTTGATGTGTGGAAAGACTCAGAGGAGGCTTAGGCCAATGAATCCTCAAATTCTGATGGGCCTCTTTCATCTGGGGAAGTGGTCTTACCACCCTTGGTAGAGAATGAATCCCCACCCCCACCTCCCACAGCATCTCAGTCTCAGCCTTTGCCTGAGGAGACTAACCCTTCTTTGGTTGAGGACGGGGTAAGGATTTTACCTCGGGACAATGCTGATATTGCAGAGGGCCCACCTATAGTTGCCTCTAGGCCTATTACAAGACTCCAGTCTAAGCAAGTCTCTAGAGGTGACATGGAAAGCGTGATACATGAGGAGGTTCACTATACTCCTAGAGAACTTCATGAGTTTTGCAACATATTCAAACAGCAATCTGGATAATACCCCTGGGAATGGATTTTAAGGCTGTGGGATACTGGTGGAAGGAGTATAAAACTGGATCAAACGGAATTTATTAAAATGGGTCCATTGAGTAGAGATTCTATTAATGTTGCAGCTCATAGAGTTAAAAGTGGTGACAAGAGTGTATTTGAGTGGGTGGCTGAAACATTTATTCACATTTGGCCTTCTGAAAGAGAGCTGGAGATACCAGATATTCCTTAGTTTGGTGTTGACAATGTGATTAAAAGGCTCAGGGAAATTGGTATTCTTGACTGGATTCATTTAAAATCTAACTCTCAGTAGCAGAATCCAAATGATATGCCTTTCACCAAGACTGTATTATATAGATTGGTGAGAGGGGCACCAACAAATTTGGAGGGCCCCACCATTGCTCTTCTTTTTTTTAATACATTTTTATTATTATTTCTGCTCATACAAACTTAATAGGTACACCAGTTCCCTCCCTCCCTCCTCCTCCCCCCGAACCCCCTGCTCCCCCTCCCCTCACCCCTCCCTCCCCATCCCCCGGTCCCTCCTGCCCCAATTCCCAGAGTCCTTTCTTGTGCATACCTGACTCTCCTCTGGGCCCTCCTCTCCGATGACATACAAGGACCTAGCGGCATTTCCCTGAACCCTTTCCTGTGTTCCCCCTAAGCATAGGAACACTACTGCAGCTGTCAATCCCCTGCCTCCAAGGATCTTGGTGCCTTTAGCAGATGCTAGACTTTGTGAGGTCAATAGTGTGTTGGACAACACCATTGCTCTTCTTCTTGCACCATCATTAGCAATGGGTGATGAAGCTGTGCAATTAGAAGAATTAAATCTAATGGGCCTAGGTGGATCCAGGAGCAACAGGGACCAAGTGGCAGCATTGAATTGCCAGTGGCAAAGCGAACATACCAACCGTAATGCACAGCATAGAAAGAATAGTATTCATGGTGGTCTGACTCACTTAGATCTTTGGTATTGGTTAATTAATCATGGTATTCCCAAGAGTAAAATCGATAAGAAGAGTACAAAGTTTTTATATAATTTATAAGCAAAAACGTTCTAAAGTAAATGAAGGAAGGACTGTTTTGAATCAGAGTAGTAGAGAATCACGACTTGTCAATTGGTTTCCAGATCTAGGTCAGTTCATAGATCCAGAACCCCTTGAATGAAGGGGAGGCATTAGGAAAGATTTAGGCACAATAATGAAGACCTTTACTGTTAATATTTCTCCTGTCCTTTCTCAAAGGGACCTACGGCCTTTTATAAGAGTGACTTTCCATTGAGGTAAAGGAAATGATCAGACATTTCTGGGCCTACTAGATACTGGTTCTGACTTGACATTGATTCCAAGAGACCCTAAAAAGCATTGTGGCTCTCCAGTTAAAGTGGGAGCTTATGGGGGACAAGTGATCAATGGAGTTTTGGCTAATACTCATCTCACAGTAGGTCCAGTAGGTCCCCGGACTCATCCTGTGGTTATTTCCCCATTTCCAGAATGTATAGTTGGTGTAGATATACTCAGAATTTGGCAGAATTCCCATATTGGTTCCTTGACCTGTGGAGTATTATGGTAGGAAACGCCAAATGGAAGCCTTTAGAGTTGCCTCTGCCAGGGAAAATAGTAAATCAGAAACAGTATCGCATCCCTGGAGGGATTGCAGAAATTAGTGCCACCATCAAGGACTTGAAGGATGCAGGGGTGATGGTTCCTACCACCTCTCCCTTTAATTCTCCTGTTCGGCCTATAGAGAAGACAGATGGATCATGGAGAGTGATAGTTGATTTTCATAAACTTGATCAAGTTGTGACTCCAGTTACAGCTGCTGTGCCAGATGTAGTTTCTTTGCTTGAGCAAATTAACACATCTCCTGGTACTTGGTATGCAGCTACTGACCTTGCAAATACTTTTTTCTCAGTACTTATTCATAAGGACCACCAGAAGCAATTTGCTTTCAGCTGGCAAGGCCAACAGTATACCTTCACTGTTTTGCTTCAAGGATATATTAATTCTCCAGCTCTATGCCATAATTTGGTTCGTAGAGATCTTGATTGCCTGTCTTTCCCACAAGGCATCACATTGGTCCATCATATTGATGATATTATGCTGATTGGGGCAAGTGAGCAGGAGGTGGCAAACACTTTGAATTCTCTAGTAAGCCATATGTGCATAAGAGGATAGGAAATAAATCCAACTAAGATCCAAGGACTATCTACCTCCATAAAATTTCCAAGAGTTCAGTGGTATGGGGTATGCAGAGATATTTCCTTGAAGATAAAAGATAAGTTGCTGCACCTGGCCTCTTCTACCACCAAGAAAGAAGCACAAAGTTTAGTGGGCCTATTTGGATTTTGGAGGAAGCACATTCCGCACTTGGGTGTGTTACTCAGGCCCATATACCAAGTAACTCAGAAAGCTTCCAGTTTTGAGTGGGGCCCAGAACAAGAGAAGGCCCTTCAGCAGTTTTAAGCTGCTGTACAGGCTGGCTTGCCACTTGGGCCAAATGATCCAGCAGACCCAATGATATTAGAAGTGTCTGTCACAGATGGAGATGTTGTCTGGAGTCTTTGGCAGGCTCCCATGCATTAATCGCATCAAAGACCCTTGGGAGTTTGGAGCAAGGCCCTGCCATCATCGGCAGACAACTACTCTCCCTTTGAGAGGCAGCTTTTGGCCTGTTATTGGGCCCTGGTGGAAACTGAATGCTTGACAACGGGTCATCAAGTTACCATGAGACCTGAGTTGCCCATCATAAGGTGGGTATTCTCTGACCCAGAAAGTCATAAAGTTGGATGGGCACAGCAGCAATCTATTTTCAAATGGAAATGGTACATATGAGACAGGGCCCTAGCAAGTCGTGAAGGAACAAGTAAGTTACATGAAGAAGTTGCCCAAATACCTATGGTTCCTCAGCCTGTTGTGATGCCTGTCTCTAAATATGCACCTTTGGCCTCCTGGGGTATGCCCTATGATTGGCTAACTGAAGAAGAAAAAACTAGGGCCTGGTTCACAAATTGTTCTGCTTCCTATTCAGGTGCCACCCAGAGTGGACAGCTGCAGCACTACAACCCCTTTCTGCAACAACCCTGAAGGACACTGATGAAGAGAAGTCTTCACAGTGGGCAGAACTTTGGGCAGTGCATATGGTTGTGAACTTTGCTTGGAAGGAAAAATGACCAGATGTGCGACTATATACTGACTAATGGGCTGTAGCCAATGGTTTGGCTGGATGGTCAGGGACTTGGAGAGAACAAATTGGAAAATTGGTGAAAAAGACATTTGGGGAAGAAACACGTGGATAGGTCTCTCCAAATGGGCAAAGGATACAAAGTATTTGTGTCCCATGTAAATGCTCATCAAAAAGAGACTTCAGCAGAAGAGTCATTTAATAATCAGGTGGACAAGATGACACGTTCTGTGGACAGCCAACTTGTTTCTCCAGCCATCCCAATCATTGCCCAATGAGCCCATGAACAAAGTGGACATGGTGGTAGAGATGGAGATTATGCATGGATTCAACAACATGGACTTCCACTCACCAAGGCTGACCTGGCTACAGCTGCTGCTGAGTGTCAAATCTGCCAGCAGCAGAGACCAACACTGAGTCCCTGATATGGAGCCATTCCTCGAGGTGACCAACCAGCAACATGGTGGCAGGTTGACTGCATTGGATTGGTTGACTACAATTTTCTATCTCCAGTGTTGTTATTTGGTTTTTCAATCTTCACCATTCTGATGGGAGTGAGATGAAAACTCTAATATTTTGTATTTCCTTAATTGGTAAAGATGTTGAATCTTTTTTTTCAGATGTTTCTTGAACATTTGTATTTCCAGAAATAAGAAGGTTTTCAGTGACAGAATAAGAGAGAAAGGATTAGGTAATATTAAATGAAAATAACTTAAAGTCATTGCATTTATGTAGGAAATTATCAAAGAATAAAAAGATGCTGAAGAGTTTGACAATTTGTATCACATATTATTTACATGTGTATATTAGCATATGGGTTTGCATTTGTATTTGTATAACTCGGTAGTGGCAAATTATGACCTGAAGGGCCAAATTCAGTCTTCTACTTGTTTAAATCAATAAAGTTCTATTGTCTCACACACACACGCGCGCGCATGCACACGCACACGCGCGTGCGTGCATGTGTCATATCAAAAATTTTTGGATTAAAGACTCCTAGTACTATTAAAAACTATGTGATCAATAGTCTAACTTAAAAAATCAACAAGTGAGGCCAACACAATAATCACTATACTATGGAAACTTGCTCCACAAGACCAAAGAACATGGACAAATAGATAAATAAAGCATCTATGAAAGAAAACTTTTACAGGGGAGGGAGGGACAGAGATAGGACACAATAAGGAAGGGAGTTAGCCTAAACCACCTCCCCCCACTTAATGCCAGGGAACATATAGTCCACAGTGAAAGCAGAGCAAATAGACACTAGATAGGATCAGATGTCTTATTTTAACCATAAATACTTGATAGCAAGCCACCGACTAAACAACTTTCATTATATACTTAGATATGAGAAGATCTCAACATTCAATCAAGATGCAGCTTATTGCAATGGAAGAACAACAAAACAGAAAACAAAAATTGACCAAAGTGCAGAGGATTGGTTACCCCAAAACACTCAACCCTAATCAGGCCATCCAGATCTCTTGCCATCCTAAAGTTCAGAGAACCTTGTGGAAGTTGGGGCAGTAAGACTGTAGGCGACTAAAGGTTGGAAGGTGCACTACTGGTCAGTTCACTCTAGTCACACCATGGCTGCTGCACTCAGGAGCTCGCTGCAAAAAGAACTGTCCCCACCAGATCTATACAATAGCCAACATTAGCAATATTCCTCCATGGACCAGTGATGATCTCAGGAAAAATAACTCTATGTAGTGGGAATTATAGGAACGGGTGTTGGACAGGCGAAGGGGGCATCCCCACCAATGGGTTTACCCAATGAAGGAAATTTATACTGCCACAGACACCTGGTTGCCCTAATGAAATAGAAACCAGAAGGGACTCTGATTTTCCAAATTATGGTTTGTTGATTTCTTTTTTTTCAGTTTTGCTGCTCCTGCACCACCCTTGGCTCCATCTTGATGGGTATTGTATATCATTCCCCGGCCAGAGATAAAATGCTGTTAAAATAGAGTCTTATTATAAGAGTAGATTCAAAGGTAGATGGAATAAAAGCAGGACACTGCTGTGAGGGGGGGTCAGTCTCCCATTTGCAGGATGGTTACCTTTTATCTGCCAGACTCTATGCCCTCCCTTTCTGGTGAGATCATACCCCACCAGACGCAAGTGACTAGTAAGGAAAGCCCAACCAGATGTCTCATTACTTACTTGCAGTCCTTGATGGTGGCCTACTTTCTCCGCTGTAGCATGATCCCCTCTCTCCTTCTTGCTGGTGGTGCCCTCCTTCCACATCCCTCTCTGCTTATAATCTTTGCAATTACTGTAGGTATTACAGAGATTTATCTTTGAGCATGTCACTAAGTGGATTTAGTACTAGGACCCACTTATTAGGGAGAACATATGGCACTTAATTTTCTGTGTCTGAGATATTTCACTTAATATAATCATTCTAATTCCATCTATTTCCCAGCAAATTTCATTAACTCATCATTTTTGATGGCTGAGTAGTACTCCATTGTATAGATGTACCACATTTTCCTCATCCACTCGTCAACTGTTGGACATTTGGGTTGATTCCATGACTTTGCTATTGTAAACAGTGCTGCTATGATCATGGTCATGCTAGTGCTATCGAGGTGAATTTTTGCTATATGGGGGGTTATTCCCAAAGATGGTATAGCAGGGTCATATGACATTTCAATCTTTAACTTCCTTAAGAATCACCAGACAGCTCGCCAGAGTGGTTGTATGAGCCTGCATTCCCACCAGCAATGTAGGAGAGTTCCCCTCTCTCCACATCCTCTCCAGCATTTGGTGTTGTTTATATTGTGGATTTTTGCCATCCTGACCAGGATGAGATGATATCTCAGGGAGGTTTTGATTTACATTTCCCTGATGGCTAAGGATGTGGAGCATTTTTTAAAGATATTTGTTAGACATTTCAATTTCGTTCCTGGTAAAATTTCTTTTAAGTTCCAAGGCCCATTTTTTTTAATTTTTTTTATTAAAAATGTAATTATACATTTTAAAAATTTTTACCAGTTCCCTCCCTCCCCCCTCCTCCCCCCAAACTCCCTCCTCTCTCTCCTCTCCCTCCCCATCCCCCAGTGCCTCCCCCCCAATTCCCAGAGAGTCCTTTATTGTGTACGCCTGACTCTCCACTGGGTCCTCCTCTCCGATGACATATAAGGACCCAGTGGCATTTCCATAAGCCCTTTCTCTTGTTCCCCTTAAGCATAGGAGCACTACTATGGCTGTCAATCCCTTGCCTCCAGGGATCTTGGTGCCCTTAACAGATGCTAGACTTTATGAGGGCAACAGTGTGCTGGACATTGCGCAGGGCATGCAAAGTCCCATTACGATTGCTTTGGCCCCAACTATTGTTGAGAATCTTGCAAATCGTTGCTCCTCCCATCCTTTTGCTCTTACAATCTTACCGCCCCCTCTTCCGCAAATGTCCCTGAGCTCCAGGATGGGGAGAGATTAGTCTGGCCTAGTTCTATGTGATTGATAGAGTCTCTGAAGTTCTGGATTGTGGTTTGTTGATTTTCTTTTGCAGTTTTGCTGCTCCTGCAATGCCCTTCACTCCATCCTGCTGGGCACTGTATGTCACCCCCTGGCCAGAGACAAAAAACTTTTAAACTGGAGTCTTGTTATAATAGCACATTCAAGGCTAGATGTAATAAAAGTAGGAAACCACAGTGAGGGAGGGGTCCATCACCCATTTGCAAAATGATTACTTTTTATCTGCTAGACTATATGCCCTCCCCTTCTGGTGAGATCAGGAAAGAACATCTGTGAACTTAACCAGGTTTCTCATTACTTACTTGCAGTCCTTGATGGAGGCCTATTTTCTCTGCTGTAACATGGTCCCCTCTCTCCTTGTTTCTGGTGTGGCCCTCCTACCCCATCTCTCTTGTTCATAATCCTTGCAATTACTGTGTTACATAGGTTTACTTTTGAGTGTCTCAATGTGGGCTGGGTGAGTTTGATACCAGGAGCCACCTATTAGGGAGCCAAGGCCCATTTTTTTAATTGGGCCATTTGTTTCCTTGTTTTTTAGTTTTCTAAGTTCTTTGTGCACTCTGGACAATAGAGCTCTATAAGATATGTGGGTAGTGAAGATTTTATTTCTTTCTGTGGGTTGGCTTTGTGCTCGAGTTACAATCTCTTTATCTGAACAGAAGCTCTTTAATTTCACAAGATCCCTTCTACTGAGTGTTGGTTGTATTGACTGTGCTATTGGATTTCTGATTAGGAAATGTTGGCCTAGAAAGCTCAAGAGAATTCCCTACCCTTTCAACAAAGATTTTTATAGTCTCTGGCCTAATACTTGGGTCCTTGATCCATTTGGAATTAATTTTTGTACATGGTGACAAGTATGGGTCCAGTCTTAATCTTCTATGTGGACATCCAGTTTTTCCAGCACCATTTGTTGAAGATGCTGTTCTTTTTCCATTGGATTTTTGTGCTTGAGTTACAATCGCTTTATCTGAACAGAAGCTCTTTAATTTCACAAGATCTCTTCTATTGAGTGTTGGTTGTATTGACTGTGCTATTGGATTTTTGATTAGGAAATGTTGGCCTAATCCAATAAGCTCAATAGAATTCCTTACCCTTTCAACAAAGATTTTTACAGTCTCTGGCCTAATTCCTAATTTGGAATTAATTTTTATACATGGTGACAAGTATGGGTCCAGTCTTAATCTTCTACGTGTGGACATCCAGTTTTTGCAGCACCATCTGTTGACGATGCTGTTCTTTTTCCATTGGATTTTTTGCACCCTTTTGTCAAAGATCAAATGGCTGTAATTGTGTGGGCTTATATCTCAGTCTTCAACCCTTATCCATTGATCTGTGTGTCTATTTTGGAGCCAATACTAGGCTGTTTTTATAACTATGGATTTGTAGCATAGACTAAGGTTTGGTATGGTGATACCTCCAGCAGTGTTTTTGTTACTCAGGATTTCTTTTGCTGTCCTGGGTCTTTTGTGCCTCCATATGAACTTTGAGATTATTTAATTAACCTCTTTAAAGAATTGGTCAGCCTAATCGTTCCTCATCCTAAAGCTCGACAAAATCAACTAAATCAGTTCAGTCAAACATGCAGAAACTGAAAGGAGGTCTTAAGAGTCAAAACAACAATGGCCAAGTCAAAGTGTATATCCATGAGAAACAAAACCTGAGAAAACAAATCTCCCACCAAAAGAATTAACCTATAATGATAGACTCCAACCAGAGTAAATCCACAGAAAATAACCAAGAAAGCCTGACCCAAGATAACAACTTTCAAAGCATGATCATTACCATGATCAATACTATGAAAGAGGAAATCTGGGAGGAGTGAAATAACCACATCAACTACTTAAAAGAGGAGCATAACAGACACTTGGAGGAGTTGAGAAAAACAGTTCAAGAAACAAAAATAAGCATAGAGCAGTTAAAAGAGACACAAGCAGAGTTTAAAACTGAAGTAAAAGACAAGTCATCCTCAACCCAGAACTCAACAGAGAGTCTTATCAGCAGAACAAATGAAACAGAAAATGGAATTTCAGATCTTGAAGGCAAAGTGGGAATATTAATCAGCTCATGGTACAGGTAAGGCACCCTGCTTCCCAGGTACTTCCCACCAGTACCCAGGTCACCTGCTCCTCCCAGCCCCTCTACCATCAACCCTGGGCAGTGCCCAAGCTGCCCAGGGCTTGGGTGGACCAATAGACCACACCCCAGGACCCAGGAGAAGTGCATAGATCCTCCTCAGCCCCTCTCCCTTCCGCCTACTTTGAACTCACGTTCGCTTACTCGTGGTCCAGGGAGGGCACCCTGCTTCCGAGAATTAAACAGAATCCAAAGAAAACCCAAGCAAAGCTCTAGGTGGTATGGATCTGAAGTCCTCTAAAATCATCCTATCCAGCCCAAAGCAAAATAAACCCACTTTTTACCATTCTGCTCACATCCAGCCCAAAGCAAAGAAAACCCACTTTTTACCATTCTGCTTCTCCCAATTTAGTCACTGTAGATTAACTTTTCTATGTAGCCACCTTCAAAACATATACTACTTCAAGGAAAATACCACTCACCCTCACATATCACCAAGGCACTAAATCGTAAAAGTATGATACTGTACTAATATTCACCCCCTGTCTACTAAATCTGACTTAATTGATGTATTAACAGTCTAATAGCTTCATCTAGGAAATAACAATAACAACAGACAAGCATACCCAACTCCAAGGCAAGCAATAGTAATAACTGCCAGATAGCAGTTATACCAACTAAATCAGTTCTATCAAAAACACATAGAAACTGAAAGAATTCAAGAGACAAAACAACAATTCCCAAGTCAAAGTGCAGATCCATGAGAAACAAAACCCAAGAAAACAAATTTCCCACTGAAAGAATTAACTCCATAGCGATAGACTCCAACCAGAACAAATTCACAAAAAATAACCAAGAAAGCCATGCTCAAGATAACGACTCTCAAAGCATGATCATTACCATGATCAATACTATGAAAGAGGAAATCTGGGAGGAGTTAAATAGCTGCATTAACCACTTTGAACAGGAACACAACAGACACCTGGAAGAGTTGAGAAAAACAGTTCAAGAAACAAAAATAGGCATAGAGCAGTTAAAACAGTCTCAGGCAGAGTTTAAAATTGAACTAAAAGACAAGTTACCTGTAGAATTCAGCTGTCACGGCATGGCGTGTCTCTACCCACTCACACTTATTCACACGATTGTGCAGCCTGCTGAAATGATGAAAAAAGGCAAGTTCAGCTGTTTCCACCTCCGCCTCAATTTCCCAGAAACTTGACCATGGGACAGGGAGTTTGTCAGAGCAAAATCTCAGTTTATTCAGAGTCACCAAATAACTTAAATAGACAAATAATGAGAAGACTCCAAATGGACAGCCAATTGAGTCAAAGATCAAGGCAACCTTCAGGTTCCACAGGTCAAGTCTAATGTCAATTCAATAAGGGAGGCAGGTCAGTACCTGAAAGCCAATTAGGGCTCTCTGTAAAGTGATCAGGTCACACCCAGGACACTGGCCTTTAGCACCATCTTTAGTCCCTTGTGCTCGGCCATGCCCTGGGGCAAATCCTGGATGGGCCCAACAGTTACTCTCCATCCAGAACTCAACAGAGAGTCTTACTAGCAAAACTAACGAGGTAGAAAATAAAATTTCAGATCTTGAAGACAAAGTGGAAGTATTAACCTGCTCAATGGAAGAGGTTGTTAAAGCCAAAAAGATACTTGGAAGGAAGGAATATTCAAGAGTTATGGGACACCCTGAAGAAGCATAACATGCACATTTATGGAATACCAGAACAAGAATCCCAAAATACCACACCTGAGGAAATTGTTCAAACTATGATGAATGAAAACTTCCTTCATCTAAAGAATGAGAGGCCCATCCAAATACAAGAGGCATTCTGCACCCCAAACAGATATGACCAAAATAGAAACTCACCACAGAAAATAATAGTCAAAACACTCCACATTAAAGACAAAGAAAAGGTGCTGAGAGCTTCAAGAGAAAAAAAGCAAGTCACTTTTAAAGGTAAACCTATTAAAATAACAAATGACTTCTCAATGGAAACAGTAAAACCAAGAAGAGCTTGGAGAGATGTACTTCAATTATTGAATGAGCAAAAATGTCAACCCAGCCTGATATACCCAGCGAAACTATCCATCATGATCGAGGGAGAAAAAACAGTTTTCCAGCACAAAGACAACCTGAAGGCTTACATGTCTACCAAAACAGGCTTTCAAAAAATGCTAGAAATGATACTGAAGCTTGAAGAAAAAAACAAGCATACCCAGGAGGACAGAATCATAATAGAACTTTGCATGACCTGTGCAATTATCAACATATCATTGAACCCCCAAAGTCTAGCATGGATCACAGGCACTACAATCCTTAGAGGCAAAGGATTAACAGCCACAATAGTGTTCCTATATTAAAGGGGAACACAAAAAAAAGTGCTCTAGACAATGCCACTGAGTCCTTGTACCTCATCAGAGAAGAGGACCTAGAGGGAAGTTTGACATGCACACTAAAGGATGCTCCAGAAATGGGGGGAGAGAGCACTGGGAGAAAGGGAGGGAGGGGGGAAAGGCAAGGGAAAAGAGGGAAAGGAGCAAGGGTATCTAGGAAGGGGTGGAGGAAGGGGAATAGGGTACTATCAACTTTGTATAAGTGGAAGAAATGAATAATAAATAAATAAATAAACAAACAAATAAATAAAAGTTAAAGATTGAAATGCCATAGACCCTGCTATTCCACTTTTGGTTATAATCCCTTATACAGCAAAAATTCATCTTTTTTATTTTACTATATTTTCATTTTAAGAATACATGCTATAATATGCATCAATATTATTTAACCTTAATTATATGGATAGAAATATAAAATAATAGCAACATTTTTTAACTTTTTTATAACAGAAAGTTACATTATATAATCCAGTCAAAACCATCTATTTTTGTTTTACACAGTGAAACTGGAGTCATAGTGTTTGCAATGACAATGGTTAGCTATTCAGAGGTACAATACAATCAATTTCAGATATTTTCATCATCCTCAAAAGAAACATTTTAACCCAGTAGGTGTACTTTCCCATTTTCTTCAACTCCCTTGGCTTTAAGTAGCAACTAATCCTTTTCCTGTCCTTTTCTACTTATTCAAGACATTTTCTATAAATGAAATTGTGAGACATGAAGTTTAATGTGATGAGTTCTTTCATTTAGCATGGAGTTTTCAGGATTTGAAGCACATACAAGCATTACTTTTTATCATTGAATCACATTTCATTATATAGTGTACCATATTGTAAGTATCTGATTATTATTGGACAGCACTGGAATTATTTCCTCTATTTAGCTATGATGAAGAATACTACAATAAACATCTACTCACAGGATATTTTGTGGGCATTTGTATAAATCCTTTGAGCAGATATTTAACAACAATATTGTTGGTAAGCTTATGCTTACTGCTTTGAGGAACTTAAGGAATGTTTCCAGACAGCAGCATGAGAATTCTAATTCTACTCCCTTTACCAATTCTGCTACCTATGTTTTTATTTATTTTTTAACATATTTTATTATTATTATTATTTCCGCTCATACAAACTTAACAGGTACACCGGTCCCCTCCATCCCTCCACCTACCCCCCACCCCCTGAGCCCCTTGCTCCCCCTCCCCTCTCCTCTCCCTCCCCATCCCCCAGTGGCTGCACCACCCAATCCCCAGAGTATCCTTTAATGTGCATGCTAAACTCTCCTCTGGGTCCTCCTCTCCAATAAGGTGCAAGGATCCAGGGGTATTTCCCAGAACTCTTTCCTGTGTTCCCTTTAAGCTTAGGAACACTACTGTGACTGTCAGTCCCTAGCCTCCAAGGAACCTAGTGCCTTTAGACCATGCTAGACTTTGTGGGGTCAATAATGTGTTGGACATAGCACAGGTCATGCAAAGTCCTATTATGATTGCTTCAGCCCTAACTTGTGTGGAGTATCTTGCATATCATTACTCTTCCCATCCTTGTGCTCTTACAATCTTACCACCCCCTCTTCCATGAATTTCCCTGAGCTTCAGTATGGGGAGAGATTAGGCTGGCCCAGTTCCAGGTGGTTGATATAGAGTCTCTGATGTTCTGAATTATGGTTTGTTGATTTTTTTTTATTTTGCTGCTCCTGCAATGCCCTTGGATCCATCTTGATGGAGCCAAGGGTGAAAATTCATCTTGATAGCACAAGCACGACCATGATCACAGCAGCACTGTTTACAAGAGCAAAGTCATGGAATCAACCCAAATGTCCAACAGTTGACAAGTGGATAAGGAAAATGTGGTACATTTATACAATGGAATACTACTCAGCCATCAAAAATGATGAATTAATGAAATTTGCTGGGAAATGGATGAAATTAGACAAAATTATATTGAATGAAGTATCCCAGACACAGAAAATTAAGCACTGTATGTACTCCCTAATAGGTGGATCCTAGTACCAAACCCATTTAGTGACATACATAAAGTTAAATCTCTGTAACATCTATAGTAATTACAAAGATCATAAACAGGAGGGAAGGGAAAGGAGGGCACCACCAGAAACAAGGAGAGAGGGCATCATGCTACAGCAGAGAATACAGGCCACCATCAAGTACTGCAAGTAAGTAATGAAACATCTGGTTAATCTTACAGACTTTCCTTCCTGGTTACTTGCAACTGATGGGGTTTGATCTCAACAGATATGGAGGGCATAGAGTATGGCAGATAGAAGGTAATCATCCTGCAAATGGGAGACTCAACACCCCTCACCGTGGTCTCCTACTCTTATTCCATCTACCTTTGAATCTAGTCTTATGATAAGACTGTATTTTAACAGACTTTTATCTCTGGCCAGGGGGTGACATCCATACCCATAAGGATGGAGCCAAGGGCATTGCAGGAGCAGCAAAACTGGAAGAAGAAAAAAATAATAACCAACCATAATTCAGAACATCAGAGACCCTACATTAATCATTAGGAACCAGGCCAGCCTAATCTCTCCCCATCCCAAAGCTCAGGGAAATTTGCGGAAGAGGGGGCAGTAAGATTGAAAGAGCCTAAAGATGGGGAGGAGCAGCAATATGCAAGATACTCCACACACATTAGGGCTGAAGTAATCATAATAGGACATTGCATGATCTGCACAATGACCAACATGTCACTGATCCCCCAAAGTCTAGCATGGATCACAGGCTCTAAGATCCTTAGAGGCAAGGGATTAATAGCCACAATAGTATTCCTATACTAGAGGGGAACACAAAAAAGAGCTGTAGGCAACGCTACTGAGTCCTTACACCTCATCAGAGAAGAGGACCCAGAGGGAAGTTTGACATGCACACTAAAGGATGATTCACTAAATGGGGGGAGCACTGGGAAAAAGGGAGGGAGGGAAAGGATAGGGAAAAGGGGGAAGAGAGCAAGGGTATCCAGGAAGAGGTGGAAGGAGAGAGGGGAATGTGGTACCTATCAAGTTTGTATGAGTGGAAAAAATTAATTAAGAAAAGAAGCAAAGTGAAGATATCTGACATGGACCTTTACCTCCCCCCCCCCACACACACACACTCAATGTCTGTAAACTTTGTAGGTGGTCATTTGCTTGGGAAAGTACTTACAATGGCATGTGACTAAAATCCTTTGCTCTGACCTTCTGATTCATTCCCTGTTGTGTCCAGTTTGTTTGTTAGAGGAACTTATCACTACCTGTCATTGTGTTCTTTATTTATCATTTTGTTTATTCTCTCCGGCCCTTGTGAGTTCTGCCACTATCTGGGCATCTTAGTGGTACAGTTGCCAAATTTCAACCTCCTCACCTTACCTTCCCCCTAGTGGATATTCAGGGCATTGCAAATGAAATGCTGGAAGACAATAAACTCCATTCAGGTGCTTTGGAAAAGTTTAAACCATTATAAAGTGCATTTTCTTTTTTCTTTTTTTTTAATTTTTTTATATCTTCCACTCATACAAAGTTGATAAGTACCCCATTCCCTTCCTTCCCTCCACACCTCCCTGGATTCCCTTGCTCCCTCCCCACCTTTTCCATTTCCTTTCTCCCAGTGCTCCCTCCCCCCATTCCTGGAGCATCCTTTAGTGTGCATGTCAAACTTCCCTCTGCGTCCTACTCTCTGATGAGGTGTAAGGACTCAGTGGCATTGCCTAGAGCTTTTTTTGTTTGTGTGGTCCCCTTTAGTATAGGAACACTATTGTGGCTGTTAATCCCTTGTCTCTAAGGATCATAATGTCTGTGATCCATGCTAGACTTTGGGGATTCAATGAAAAAAACAAATAAGGAGATTTGCAACATCAATATTTATAAAGGTTCTTATCAAAATACAAAAAAATTGAACTCTAGAAACTGATCTGGAATTGCTTATTTGATTTCATCTTTAATAAAAAAGACAGAAACTTAGGGAAAAAAATAAAGTTCTTTTTCTGTTTGGTGTGACCTGTGAGTGACCTGTGAGTAAAGTAAAGCCCTTTGTCCATGGCAACTTACCTGGAAACATTACAAAGGAATTAATTAAATATTTGGTTTGTAAAACGGAAAATCATTTCATAACAATGAATGTTCTCAAAGATGTTCTCCAAACAAAAGTTGTTTACAATTTGTAAGAAGCTTGAAAAACCACATAGTTATAATTCTCATTTGGACATTTTAAAATGCTCTGCAGGTTTCTAAGCTTTATACTGTAGAATACTCTGTAAACACAGAAATCAATGGGTGACAGATTTTTTTAATATACCATGATTTATCCATATTGAATTGCTTAACTATGAAGTGCTCTTGAAATGGAAATATTTTATTATGTGCCTTATAACAATAAAACTTATTTGTATGAGACCAAGGCCCTAATGCAGTAGTATCAGTGAGATACAGGTGTCAACTTCATAATTCAGGACCGGAAATTGTCTAACTGATGTGGGAGGACCCAGCCCATGGAGGGTGGGACGACTCCTGGGCAGGTGGATCAGATGGGGAAACTGGTTCAGCAAGGTGGCACTCCACAGCATCCTTGGCAGATTTGCAGTCTGGCAAGTGAAAAGGTTTGCCCTTCTCTCAGCAGTCCCTGTGGCTATGGTTTCTCCAGTTCTTTCAGCTCCTGTGACAAGGGACAGAAGGGGAATTCTACTCATTGCAAGGAAATCCTCACTTAAGCTTCAGAGAGCCACAAGCACTTAAAACCCACGCACCCTCAGCTGACTGTCCTTGGCCAGTCCAGGTGCTATCAGGAACTGGCATATGTTCTTGCACTGGTCATCCTGTAGCTGAATTACTTCTTATTCTGGATGCTCAATTACAGTGTCATTTCAGGCAAATTTCTTCTTAAATTGTTTCTTTTTATCATAATAATCAGCAATCTTTGGACAGTAGTAAGGGTCTTCCTGCCGTTTCTCTGTTGAATTCTTCTATGGATAATCCTCAGTGCCAGCAAGAAGCAGGTCATCACCCTTACTTGCATTAGCAAAGGGTTTGAAAGAGTAGAGGTTCTGGATAGCTGACATAGGATTCCTTTCCTGGGTGGAAACGGCCTGAAGAAAGCCACTGTGGGAAAAGGCAGGCAGAGATGGAAGGCAGGTGAGGATGGAGCTTCAGGAAGTGAGGGGGCTCAAGGGAGAGGCAGCTGAGTCTTCGTTGGTGGTTCAGTGACTGGGTCCAATTTGGTGGTTTTTATTTTGTTTTATGATCCACTGAGTTTGACCAGGGATAGGTTATTGGTATAGGTTTCAAAAGTCACAATTACCTCAGAAATAGTCATGGAAACTCTCATTGTGACTCCAAGTGCCTACAGCAGCAACCAACACATACTAGGAATTTGTCAAATGCATGGATATATATCAAGAACTTGAAAGTGCTTTGCAAACTGAAGAATGATTTTAAACATAAGCTTATAGATAACATGAGTTTTTCCTGTAGGTCATTTTCAGAACAGAAAGATCTCGATATATAAATTACAAAATGATTTTAGGTTGTTGAAATAGTTTAATCTTCATTGTCCATTTGGCTGGATTTAGTTAGAATCACTTAAAAGACATTTCTGGGCACATCTGGGATGATGTTTCCAAAGAGGTTAACTGAGGAAGGAAGATGCACCCTCAGATGATGGGTTCCCTGGGCTGGGTTCCAAACTTAGTAGAAAAGAAACACACACAATGTGTGTGTGTGTGTGTGTGTGTGTGTGTGTGTGTGTGTGTGTGTGTGTGTATTTTCCTACCACCATACCTTTGTATCCTGATTGCAAACGCTTCTCTTCTGAAGTTACTTTTGGCAGGCATTCTATCACAGCCTCAAGATGTTATGAAGCATTTCATTCATTGTTATGTCTAAGGACTGGGAAACTGGAAGAATTTTATTTCTAAAATCACTTATACATGCTGAAATAATTTTAAAACTAACCATTTAGTAAAGTATAAACTGATTTGTGAAGAGTAAAACATTTTAGAACAATGAATACTTAAGTATATTCATTAAGTAATTTATAAATGGAAATATATTTGGAAACAACTTTATGCATTTTATGTTTATTTGGGATTGTTTAAAATTGAAATTCACTTAATTTGGAGGTTGATACAAAATGTACATTCAGGTGACATATCACGTGATTTTTTTTCCAGACATGTGTATATCATATAATGTTCAAAACAGGTTAATGAAAGGGGACTGGGTTTACATTACTAGGTGTGAATTATCTTTCATAGAGTGATTGGTTACTCCCATAATAGCCATGCCACTATTGCACTAGTAGGCTTACCTTGCCTAGCAAGTTGGTCTTACTGTTCATAGAGTTCACATCTGGATAAGATCTTTTCTTTTAGCTTTCTAAAATGTACATTATTTTTGTCTATGGACATGCTACCATACAATAGTACACTCAAATTTCTTATTGCTGTCTCACTAAGCACTACTCAATCTCTTTCATCCCTCCTTACAGCATATCTTCCCCAGTCTCTGGTAAGCACCATTCTACTTTCAAGTTGTATGAAATCATCTCTAAGACTCTAAGGGCATGAAGACTTTAGTACTTGTCTTTCTGTGCCTAAATAATTTCATTTAACACAATGATCTCCAGTATGTCCATATCGCCACAAAAAGCCAAATTCCACCCTTCTATAATTGTTTTGAATACGTGTCATGAATTCACTTACCCTGCCCTGTTGCGACACAGAGAAATGTGTCTTCACCAGAAGGCAAACTGATGGGGCTGTTCAGTCACAAACTTTCAACCTTCAAACCTATGAGCTAACTCAGTTCCTTTATAAGTACCTAGCCTCAGATAATTTTGTTACAGTAACTCAAAATAGGCCAAAACAAGAGATCAGTAAAGATATGGAATACATGTGTGTGTGATGGATCCACATATATGTATGTGAACATGCCTTTGGACATCCAAAATTAGCATGGGGTATTGTTCTTGGCCACTCTCCACTCTCCATTTTCTACTGAAACAAGGTCTTTCAACTGAACCCAGAGCTACTTAGGCAGCTTGTCCCAGAGAACACCCATCTCTGGATAAAAAATGCTGGGATTACAGATGGTAGATAGATATAAATGAATACTATATATATGCATGTCTAGGAAATATCTGATAAATTTTATATGTATATATATGCATATGGTGAATTTTATATATGTACAGCTGCATGTGTATACACTTATATTTATGAGTATATTAATATATATACATGTATTATGTATATGTATGGGAAATAGATCAGAAAAATGCAGGAAATCCATACCATAAATTCAGCAACAAGAGGGAATGCAGTAATGGGACATACGTCAGAGTAGCTAAGCCTTGAGAACATTGTGCTAACTAAAATTTACACAATTCTATTTATGCTTCATTGATCCCACTTATTAAAAATTTTTAGGATAGATCAGTCCATGAAGGCAAAAGTATACTAGTGGATACCGAGAATCACAGGAAGGAAAGAATGAAGACTGACTTTTCATGGGAACAAGGTAACATTTTGTAATCAGGATGTTTTCAAGGTCAGGTATGGTGGTTGAGACCTGTAGTCCCAGCACTCATGAGGTGGAGAAAGCAGCATTAGGAGTTCAAGACTCACTTTGCCTAGACAGTGAGTTTGAGGCCATCCTGGACTACCTAAGACCCTGTCTCAAAAATAAATCAATAAATAACTCTTTTGGAATTATACAATATTCTAAGTAAATATGCTGCCTTGTATTTTGTGCATTTATGTTTTATGGTTCATTTTCTCCTTACAAAATCACAAAAGAATACACAGCAATTTGTTCCAGAAAGGATATAAATTTATTGCAAGCTCAGAAATTTGGAAGGACTCAGGTGACAGATGTAGTGGAGAGTTCTGGAGTCCCACAGTGCAGAAATTGAGGGCTGAACCGGATCTTTAACTTGAAGGAGGGAAACGGGGTTATGGGACAAGGAGGCAGGTAGAGGCCTTTACTGCCACTATTGTTCCTGGGTAAGCCTGGAAATAAATGTTGCTCACATGTTTCTCTAATCACAACACTTGGTATGGACACTAAATCTTTACAGGTTTTTCCAACATGGAAACCCTAAAGATTTTCCCTCTCCCACCTGTGCAGCCATCTGGAGGAATTGGGGAACTGTTGCGGGATAGATGGAGCGGAGACTTTCCTCAAGAAGAGCAGACAGGAGCACTCGGGAAGTCTCCACAGTTCTGTGCTTGGTAGGACTAGGGGCTGAGTGGAAGGGTGCTGAGGGCACCTACATCCCTTCTTTCTCCATGTGTCGAGGCAAGAAGCAGACCTCAAACTCAGGGGGCAGCCTCCCCAATCCATTTTTCCTGGGCGTGAGGTCTATTTCTTCCGGAGTCTTGGGACATTGCAAGGAGAAATTCTGCAACAGTGTGGTCAAGAAGAGGAAGAGCTCAGAGCGGGCTAGGCCCTCACCCACACACATGCGCTTGCCTAGGAGGAGAGGGCAAAGTGTCAATGAAGGAACCCTTGAGGAGCACCCAGGTGCCATGCACCCTCCCCGTGTATGTGCATGGTTCTTTGCATTAATTTACATGTGAAGTGCTTCTGCTCACATTGGTCCTCACTACAAACGTGTGCGTGCATGTCTGTCTGTACATTTCTCTGAGTCTGTGTCCATCTCTGTTCCACTTGAATTCAGCCTTCCTGTAGCATCCCCTCTGTCGTGGTCCCTTATCTTTGCCTCTCATTCTCTTTCTCTAGGTGCCTCTGATTGGGTATATTTTCAAGTGTCGAGTAGCTATTTCTCATTTGCATAAATTTACATGTGAGGCATTTCTATTTATATTCATGTCCTCAATACAAACAACATGAGCATATGACTGTGTGTACGTGTGTGTGCGTGTGTGTATGTACACATGTCCATCTCTCTCTGTTCCACCTCATCCCAGCCCTCTTGTACCATTTCCCTCATCTTGATCCCTTGTCTTTGTCCTGTCATTCTCAAATGTTATGAGCCTATTTTCTCTGAATTGAAGCTTTCCCTACTTAACCAAGACTCATAAGGTTAATGAAACATCTAAGACTCGGGAAGCTCAGGATTCATCTGGTTACATAAGCAGCAACACATACTCAGGGAGGAGAGACTCTGACTGTCAGAGTTGCCTGTGAGTTCAGTGGGTGTTTCCAGGTATGTAGCTCACATGAGTTGTCTCCATACTGGGTTGACATTTTGGTGATTCTGTTGCCTTTGGCTCACCTATGCTCCTCACCAAGCTTCTGTAAATAATCCCAGTAAACTCACTGGTTCTAGAAGATGTGAATGGGATCATTTCTTTGGTTTTTGTTGTCACACTTATCTGGTGTGAACAGACATTTGCTCATGTCTCCTGAAGAAAAGTCATACCATGTATTATAATTCAATTTAAGGAAAAATGTGAAGACACAGAAGAGTCCCTGCTCACATGCCCTGTGGGGATTGCTGAGTAATGCCTGTGTTAGATGTCAGAACACTGAACTATTTCTAAAGGAAGTCAGATGTGACTGTTGCACTTAGCTTCCAGCACCCACACTATTTTGGTCCACTGTTCCTCTGCCCTGAGTCCACCTAAGCCCTTTTCTGTAGTCAGCAGTACTTTTCAAACTCAGAACCATGGAATATCACTCATCCTCATAAGTTGGGAGGTCATCAGAAACTTTGGGCCACGCTCCTGTCCACACTCATTCCTAAATTATTGCCTCTCATAACCCTTCTGCTTATGTCCATCAGAAAGGTGCAAAAAAAGTGCTGTGATGCTGACCCCTGTTAGATAGAGTCCTTATTGTCCACTAAGGTCTCCATCTATGCCTGAAGCCATGAGATATAACTAAGAATGGACAACAAAAGTATCAGTGTGATGGGCTACAGCATCCTGTTAGCAGGTCCAATGGCAAATGATGGAGCTCAGAGAGCTGTGCTAAATTATGGTCCTCCATGGATTTTCACAGTACATCTCAAGCACATTAACCATCTCTGTCACTCTGAACTTGGATGGGATTTGCTTTGCCCAGTACAGTGTGGAGCATATACATAGGTGTCATGATTTTCTCTCCTTGTTTCTGTGCATAAAGACTCCATTAGCCATAGTTTCTAGAGGTCTGTGATAAGCCACACCCTCTGATGAACTGGGATAAGCACAATGGAAGAGTTTGAAATTGTTCTAAATTTAAACTGCCATGGTTTTATATTATCTGCAGTGTGGGTTACAGTGGATTAACATACATTCTGACTTCCTACATTCTTGGGCAAGTCCTCTCATTTCCTGGGACTCTGTTATATGAGAGGAACATGTGATTCAGCATTAAGATATTATTTTTGAGTACATCAAGAAGGACCATTTGATCACTGTATGGTTAATATTGATTATCAATATAACAGGTCTATAGTCACCTAGGAGACAAACCTCTAAGCATTCCTATGTGGAATTATGTATACTAGATTAGCTTCTGGTCACGCCTTAAGGGATTATTTGATTAGGTTAACTGAAGTGGGAAGATCCACCATACAAATGGGTGGCACAATTCCTTGCATTGGGTCCAAGAAGGAAGGAAGGAAGAAGGGAGGGAGGGAGGAAGGGAAGTACAGAGTGAGGGAGGAAGGGAAGGACAGAGGAAGGGAGGGAGGGAAGACAGAGGAAGGAAGGAAGGAAGGAAGGAAGGAAGGAAGGAAGGAAGGAAGTAGGTATGGAGGGAGGGAGGGAAGGAGGTACGGAGGGAGGGATAGAGGGAGGAGGGGGAAGGAGGAAGGAACAAAGGAGGGAAGGACGGAGGGAGGGAGGGAAAGAGGAATGGAGGAAGGGAGGGAAGAAGGAATAGAGGAAGGAAGGAAGGAAGAAGGAAAGGAGGGAGGGAGGGAGAGAGGGAGGAAGACAGGGAGGGAGGGAGGAAGGAAATTGACTATGACTCTTCATCATTCTCTGAGTCCTAACTGTGGGGAAACTGCCAATGGTGAAATCAATATCAGAAGCTGGGAAGGTCTGTAAACACAGTGCTCAGAAAGGGCTCTCCAGGAGAATCACAGGTTCTACACCAACATAAGCTACATAGTGAGACTGTCTAAAAAATGGAAGAAGAATCTTGAAAATAGTAACAAGTCTATTCTTACAGGCAAATTACAGGTGACCCTTACATTCAACTTTATTGTTTTCTTGTTTGCAGAAAAATAGCTATCTTTTTTATATTATGAGAGAGAAATTGGGAAAGCAAGAGGAAGAGGGACAGGGGGGGAATGTGCAGGCCATGCTGAAGGTCAGAGGACATAGAACTACTTCTAAAGGAATTCAGATGCAGAAAAAAAAGAAAATGCCTTACCCAATGCTTGTCACACATCAGACACCCAACAATACATTATCTACCTGTTCTGTGTGGTCATACGTGTATACATATGTGCATATGCATGTGTGTATGTGTGTGCATATGTGTCTTTGTTTTCAATTTTCTCAGTTGCCACAAGCTCAGTCTCCATCTTTCTCTCCCATCATCTCTCTTCTTTCCTTCCCTCATTGTCCTTGCACAGATTCCCTTATTCTTCTCTTCTCATAAAATCCTTCAAAGAATGCCAAAGCCCAGGGTGGTGGCTCCTCAGTTAAAACAATGCCACACAAGCATGAGGGCTGGAGTTTGGATCACCAGAACCCATGAAAATGGCAGATGGGATGCCATTCTGCTTATAGTTTCAGCACTTAGAGGATCCCCCACTGTAAGTGGACAAGCTAGGCTAGCCAGGTTGGCAGTTTGAGTTCTAATGGCAAAACTCAGTAAGATAGAATGTAGTATAGGAACGTCCCCAGTGTGAACCGCGGTATCCACAAACAAGGACACATATGTGCATATGTATCTACACACATATACCACATACATACTACATATGAATATATTTTTAAATGGCATAAAATGCAAAGGGCACAGCTTACCCATGGAAAATGGGATAAAGGTTTCCTGTTTCCTGAAGTTGCCTTTCGCGTCCAGGAAGTGTCCAGGGTAGAAGGTGTCTGGCTTCTCAAAGTGACATGGATCATGGTGGACAGAGCTCATGACTGGGTACACAGTAGTGTTCTAAGAGGATGTCAAAAGCAAGAAGACCCAAGTGGTCATCAAAGAAGCAACAGTATGAAATATCAATGATTGATCATGAACTTTACCCACTGTATGGCTCTAAGGTAATAGCTAAAATATTGAAATAATTCTGTCCCAGTTCATAGTAATTATGTCCTGATCTCTATAGGTATCTCTACTTCTAACATGATCCTCCTTCACCAAAGATCCTTTGGAGATCCACAAACTTCTAAATCCGCATCTCAGCTCTAGCACCAGGGCCAAAATTGAATCTGCTGAGTTAGTGCCCATTCGGTGATTTGAATATCAACCCTTGATACATCCGCACAACTCATGAACACATACACCTGTGTTAGAAACATAGACTGTTGGTCACTGGTAGCTCACACAGTGTCTCAAAACAAACAGAAAAGGAGAAGCAAAAAAAGCATAAAATAAGAGACAAGTTTCCAAATGTGTTTGGATGTAACCAAGTGTCACAAAGACGAGCATCAGATATTTTCATCCATATGGTGAAATAAAAGAGAGATGAGAAAGCAAAAGGGAAGCAAAATGGGAAGGAAGGATAAGGGAGGTACTGAGCTTGGAGGCACAAGCCTGTTACCCCAGCACTTTGGAGGCTGAGGTGAGGCCAGGTTGGAATATACAGTGAGTCCAGATCAGTCTGAGCAGCCCTGTTTCAAGTATGACAATAATAGGTACTAGTGGTTGAAAGTATAGGGAATTCCCTCAAGCTGATTGGACTAGGCCAACAGTTCCTAATCAGAAATTCAATAGCACAGTCAATACAACAAACACTCAATAGACAGGATCTTGTGAAATTAAAGAGCTTCTGTTCAGATAAAGAGATTGCAACTCGAGCACAAAGGCAACCCACAGAATGAGAGAAAATTTTCACTAACCACATATCTGATAGAGAGCTCTATAGTGCACAAAGAACTTAGAAGACTAAACGCAAAGGAAACAAATGGGCCAATTAAAAAATGGGCCTTGGAACTTAGAAGAAACTTTACCAGGGATGAAATTAAAATGCCTAACAAATATCTTAGAAAATGCTCTGCATCCTTAGCCATCAGGGAAATGCAAATCAAAACCTCTCTGAGATATCATCTCACCCAGGTCAGGATGGCAAAATCCACAGTACAAACACCACCAAATGCTGGAGAGGATGTGGAGAGAAGGGAACGCTCCTACATTGCTGGTGGGAATACAGACTTACACAACCACTCTGGCGAGCTATCTGACAATTCTTAAAAGTGTTAAAGATTGAAATGCCATATGACCCTGCTATTCCACTATTGGGAATAATCCCCCATATAGCAAAAATTTACCTCGATAGCATAAGCATGACCATGTTCATAGCAGCACTGTTTACAATAGCAAAGTCATGGAATCAACCCAAATGACAAACAATTAACAAGTGGATAAGGAAAATGTGGTACATTTATACAATGGAATACTACTCAACTATCAAAAATGATGAATTAATGAAATTTGCTGGCAATGGATGGAATTAGAAACAATTATATTGAGCTGATGTGCTCAGACACAGAAAATTAAGCGCCATATGTACTCCCTAATAGGTGGATCCTAGTACCAAACCCACTAGAGACACTCAAAGATAAATCTCTGTAATACCTACAGTAATTGCAAAGACTATAAACAGGAGGGAAGGGGAAAGAGGGCCCCACCAGAAACAAAGAGAGAGGGGACCATTTTACAGCAGAGAAAATAGGCCACCATCAAGATTGCATGTAAGTAATGAGACATCTGGTTAAGTTCAAAGACTTTCCTTCCTCATCATTTGCAACTGATGGGGTATGATCTCACCAGAAGGGGAAGGCATATAGTCTGGCAGAAAGAAAGTAACCATTTTACAAATGGGAGACTGACCCCCCCTCGCCATGGTCTCCTATTTTTATTCCATCTACCTTTGAATATACTCTTATAATAAGACGCTAATTTAACAGCTTTTTTATCTCTGGCCAGGGGGTGACATCCAATGCCCATCAGGATGAAGCCAAGGACATTGCAGAAGCATCAAAACTGAAAAAAAAATCAACAAGCCATAACTCAAAACATCAGACACTCTATATCAACCACCTGGAACTGGGCCAGCCTAATCTCTCCCCATCCTGAAGCTCAGGGAAATTTGCAGAAGAGGGGGTGGTAAGATTGTAAGAGCACAAGGATGGGAGGAGCAATGATATGCAAGATACTCCACACAAGTTAGGGCCGAAGCAATCATAATAGGACTATGTATGACCAACACATTATTGACCCCTCAAGTCTAGCACGGACTAAAGGCATTAGGATCCTTAGAAGCTAGGGATTTCCAACCCACAATAGTGTTCCTATAATTAAGGGGAACACAAGAAAGACTTCTAGGAAATGCCACTGAGTCCTTACACCTCATCCGAGAGGAGGACCCAGAGGAAAGTTTGACATACACATTAAAGGATGCTGCAGGGATAGGGGGGAGGAGGCACTGGGAGTTAGAGGGGAAAGGGGGGAAAGGAAGGGGAAAAGAAGGGAGGGAGCATGGGAGTCCAGGGAGGGATGGAGGAAGGAAGGGGACCGGTGTACCTATTAAGTTTGTATGAGTGGAAATTTTAAAAAAGATGAATTAATGAAATTTGTTGGAAAATGGATGGAATTAGAAAAAATTATATTGAGTGAAGTATCCCAGACACAGAAAATTAAGTGCCATATGTACTCCATAATAGGTGGATCATAGTACCAAATCTACTTAGAGACACTCAAAGATAAATCTCTGTAATACCTACAGTAATTGCAAAGATTATAAGCAGAGAAGGAAGAGGGAGGGCCCCACTAGAAACAAGGAGAGAGGGGATCATGCTATAGCAGGGAAAATAGGCCACCAGCAGGACTGCAAGTAAGTAATGAGAAGTCTATTGGTCTCGCACACTCACCTTACTAGTCACTTGTGTATGACAGGGTATGATCTAATCAGAAAGGAGGGCATAGACCCCTGGGCCACATCCCAGCTCCCCAGGTAAATAGCGCCCTGCCAGCGCCACTTCCTCCCTTTCCCCACCCACCCAGGATGCTTGCGCAGTCCAGATGGGACTCAGGGCAACCTAGGTAAGCTGCCCCGTCCACTCCCAAACCCCAAGGACCCCACTGGTCCCAGCTCCTCCCACCAGCCAGAGCTGGAGCAGGAGCTGCTCCAGGCCAAATAATTCCGTGAAAAATGAACAGAAATTGAAAGAAGTTAAAACAATAATGCCCAAGTCAAAGTGCAAATCCATGAGAAACAACAACCAAGAAAACAAATCTCCCACTGAAGGAATTAATACCATAATAGACTCCAACCAGAACAAAGCCACAGAAAATAGCCAAGAAAGCTTGACCCAGGATAATGACTTTCAAAACATGATTATTACCATGTTCAATACTATGAAAGACAAAATTCGGTAGGAATTAAATAACCACATCACTCACTTTGAAGAGGAACACAACAGACACTTGGAGGAGTTGAGAAAAGCAGTTCAAGAAACAAAAACAGGCATAGAGCAGTTAAAACAGACTCAAGCAGAGTTTAAAACTGAACTAAAAGACAAGTTGTCTTTAACCCAGAACTCAACACAGAGTCTTATCAGCAGAACTAATGAAGCAGAAAATAGAATTTCAGACCTTGAAGACAAAGTGGGAGTATTAACCAGCTCAATGTAAGAGGTCCATAAAGCCAAAAAGATACTCGAGAAAAATATTCAAGAGTTATGGGACACACTGAAGAAGCCAAACATGCGTATTCGTGGAATACCAGAACAAGAATCCCTGAGGAAATTTTTCAAACTATCATCAAGGAAAACTTTCCTCATCTAAAAAAAGACAGGCCCATCCATATACAAGAGGCATTCCGCACCCCGAACAGATATGACCAAAATAGAAACTTGCCATGGCAAATAATAGTTAAAACACTCCACATTCAAGATGAAGAAATGGTGCTGAGAGCTTCAAGGGAAAAAAAAAGTCACTTTTAAAGGTAAACCTATTAAAATAACAAATGACTTCTCAATGGAAACAGTAAAAACAAAAGGGACTTGGAGAGACGTACTTCAAGTATTGAATGAGCAAAAAATGTCAACTCAGGCTGATATACCCCGCAAAACTATCCATCACGATCGAGGGAGAAAGAAAAATTTTCCAGCACAAAGACAACTTGAAGGGATACATGTCCACCAAACCAGGCCTTCAAAAAATGCTAGAAATGATACTCAAGCTTGAAGAAAAAAAACAAGCATATCAAGGAGGACAGAAGGGAAGTATAATACCACCAAAACCTAAAAGCCAAATAATACACTTACGAATGCCATTAAACATAAAAAAGTCCAGAATTAAAAATAATTTCTTCATTATAACATTAAATGTCAATGGAATTAACTCACCAATCAAGAGACACAGATTACAAACTTGAACTCATCAATCTGCTGCTTTCAGGAAACTTATCTCTCCACAAAAGAGAGGCACATCCTAAAAATAAAAGGCTGGTCCAAAAAATCTGCAAGCTAATGGAACCAGGAAAGAGACAGGGGTAGCCATTACGCTGTCAGACAAACTGGTCTTCAAACCAAAAAAAAAACATAAGAGACACAGATGGATACTACATTTTAGTCACAGGTACAATTCAACAGGAAGACTTCACAATACTGAACATATATGCACCCAATACGGGCCACCCCACATTCATGAAGGAAACCCTACAACGTCTAAAGTGAGAAATCAATCCCAAAACGATAATTCTTGGAGATTTCAAGACCACCCACTCAACAAGGGATAGATCAACAGGTAAAAAACCTAACAGAGACAATTTGGAGTTTAATCAAACGCTTACTGAAATGGGCCTTACAGATCTCTATCAAACTTTACATCCACGCACCAAAGAATATACATTTTTCTCAGCAGCAAACGGAACTTTCTTCAGAATAGATTACATTTGGGCCACAAAATGAATCTCCACATATACAGGAAAGTTGAAATTCTAGCCTGTACCTTTTCAGACCACCACGGCCTAAAGCTTGAGATCCACAACACAACAAGCAGCAGAAAATACACTAACTCCTGGAAATTTAACACTATGATGCTGAATGAGAATTGGATTCAGGAAGAAATTACAAAGGAAACTCAAGATTTCCTGAAAGTGAATGACAATGAAAATACAACTTACCAAAATCTCTGGGACACAATGAAAGCTGTCCTAAGAGGTAAGTTCATAGCTCTTAATGCCTACATCAAAAAAATGGAAACATCACAAATAAATGACTTAACAATGCAGCTAAAAGCTTTAGAAACACTAGAGCAATCTGATCTCAAAAGCAGTAGAAGGGAGGAGATTAGAAAAATCAGGAGAGAAATATCCGAAAGCGAGATTAGGAAAACGATACAGAAAATCAACCAGTCAAAAAGCTGGTTCTTTGAAAAAATCAATAAGATTGATATACCCCTAGCTAAATTAACCAAAAGCAAGAGAGAGAAAGCCCAAATTAACAAAATTAGAAATGAAAATGGAGTTATCACTACTGACACCCAAGAAATCCAGAGAATTATAATGTCATATTTCAAAAACTTACACTCTGTGAAATTTAACAACACAAAAGAGATGGATGAATTCCTAAGTAAACACAAATTACCTAAATTGAATCAGGAAATTGTGAATTATTTAAATAGTCCTATAACATATGAGGAAATCGAGGCAGTTATCTCGAATCTTTCCACCAAAAAAAGTCCTGGGCCAGATGGATTCAGCACAGAGTTCCACCAAACATTTAAGGAGCTAATAACACCAATACTCCTTAAACTGTTCCATCAAATAGCAAAGGAAGAAACACTACCAAATTCCTCCTATGAAGCTAATGTCATCTTAACCCCAAAACCTAATAAGAATACACTTATAAAAGAAAACTACAGGCCAATCTCTCTGATGAACACAAAGGCAAAGATTCTCAACAAAGTCTTAGCAAATCGGATTCAAAAACGTATCAAAAAGATCATCCACGGGGATCAAGTAGGCTTTATCCCAGGCCCTCAAGATTGGTTCAACATACACAAATCAATAAATGTAATTCACCATATAAACCAGTCCAAAGTTCAAGACCACATGATACTCTTGAGAGATGCAGAAAAAGCTTCTGACAAGATCCAACAGCCCTTTATGATCAAAACCCTAGAGAAGGCTGGAATAGAAGGAACCTTTATCAATATAATAAAAGCTGTATACAACAAGCCCACAGCAAGGATTATACTCAATGAGGAAAAACTTGAAGCATTCCCACTTCGATCAGGAACTAGACAAGGCTGTCCACTCTCACCACTTCTATTTAATATTGTACTTGAAGTCTTAGCTGAAGCCATAAGACAAGAAAGGGACATAAAAGGGATTCAAATCGGCAAGGAAGAAGTCAAGTTATCTCTATTTGTAGATGATATGATCTCATACCTGAGTGATCCCAAAAACTCCACCAGGAAGTTGTTCCTGGAACTAATACAGAAGTTCAGCCGGGTGGCAGGATAAAAAATAAATGTACAAAAATCAGAGGCCTTCCTATATGCCCAGAATGAAAGAAGTGAAACAGCCCTGAGAGAAGCAATCCCATTTACTATTGCCCCTAAAAAAATATATATATACTGAACATATATGTACCCAATACGGGCCCCTCCACATTCATTAAGAAAACCCTACAGCGTCTAAAGCAAGAAATCAACCCCAAACGATAATTCTTGGGGACTTCAACACCGCCCTCTCAACATGGGATAGATCAACAGGTCAAAAGCTTAACAGAGACACTTTGGAACTTAATCAAACCCTGAAAGAAATGGACCTTACAGATCTCTATCGAACTTTTCACCCACGCACCAAAGAATACACATTTTTCTCAGCAGCACACGGAACTTTCTCCAAAATAGATCACATATTGGGCCACAAAACGAATCTACACATATACAAGAAAGTTGAAATTCTAACCTGTGCCCTATCAGACCACCACGGCCTAAAGCTGGACATCCACAACACATCAAACAAGAGAAAATACACTAACTCCTGGAAACTTAACACTATGATGCTGAATGAGAACTGGATTCAGGAAGAAATTAAAAAGGAAATTCAAGATTTCCTGAAAGTGAATGATAACGAAAATACAACCTACCAAAATCTCTGGGACACAATGAAAGCTGTTCTAAGCGGTAAGTTCATAGCTCTTAATGCCTACGTCAGAAAAATGGAAACATCAGAAATAAACAACTTAACAATACAGCTTAAAGCTTTAGAGAAACTAGAGCAATCTGATCCCAAAAGCAGTAGAAGAGATTAGCAAAATAAGGGGAGAAATATCTGAAATTGAGATTAAGAAAATGATAGAAAAAATCAACCAGTCAAAAAGCTGGTTCTTTGAAAAAATCAACAAGATTGATACACCCCTAGCTAAACTAACCAAAAGCAAGAGAGAGAAAACCCAAATTAACAAAATTAGAAATGAACATGGAGTTATCACTACTGATACCCAAGAAATCCAGAGAATTATAACATCATATTTCAAAAACTTATACTCTGTGAAGTTTGACAACACAAAAGAGATGGATGAATTTCTAAGTAAACACAACTTACCTAAATTGAATCAGGAAGTTGTGAATTATTTAAATAGTCGTATAACATATAAGGAAATTGAGGAAGGAATCTCGAATCTTCCCACCAAAAAATGTCCTGGACCAGATGGATTCAGCACAGAGTTCTACCAGACATTTAAGGAGTTAATAACACCAATACTCCTTAAACTGTTCCATCAAATAGCAAAGGAAGGAACACTACCAAATTCCTTCTATGAAGCTAATATCGTTTTAATCCCAAAACCTAATAAAGATTCACTTAAGAAAGAAAACTATAGGCCGATCTCCCTGATGAACACAGACGCAAAGATTCTCAACAAAGTCTTAGCAAATCGTATTCAAAAACATATTAAAAAGATCATTCATGGGGACCAAGTAAGCTTCATCCCCGGCACACAAGGTTGGTTCAACATACGCAAATCAATAAATGTAATTCATCATGTAAACCAGTCCAAAGTCCAAGACCACATGATACTCTCGATAGATGCAGAAAAAGCTTTTGACAAGATCCACAGCCTTTTATGATCAAAACGCTAGAGACAGTGGGAATGGAAGGAACCTTAATCAATATAATAAAAGCTATATACAACAAGCCCACAGCAAGGATTATGCTCAATGGGGAACAATTGGAATCATTCCCACTTCGATCAGGAACTAGACAAGGCTGTCCACTCTCACCACTTCTATTCAATATTGTACTTGAAGTCTTAGCTGAAGCCATAAGACAAGAAAGGGACATAAGAGGGATTCAAATCGGCAAGGAAGAAGTCAAGCTATCCCTATTTGCAGATGACATGATCTTATACCTGAGTGATCCAAAAAACTCCACCAGGAAGCTCCTGGAACTAATTGAGAAGTTCAGCAGGGTGGCAGGATACAAAATAAATGTGCAAAAATCAGAGGCCTTCCTATATGCCCAGAATGAAAGAAGTGAAAAAGCCTTTACTATAACCCCTAAAAAAATGAAATACCTTGGTATAAACCTAACTAAGGAGGTAAAAGACCTTTACAATGAAAACTTTAAAACCCTAAAGAAAGAAATTGCAGAAGACACCAGAAGGTGGAAAGACCTCCCTTGTTCCTGGATTGGCAGAATCAACATTGTAAAAATGACCATCCTACCAAAGGCAATATACAGATTCAATGCTATACCAATCAAAATCCCAAAGCAATTCTTCAAAGAAGTTGACCAAACAATCTCAAGTTCATATGGAGGCACAAAAGACCCAGGATAGCAAAAACAATCCTGAGTAACAAAAACACAGCTGGAGGTATTACCATACCAAACCTAAGTCTATACTACAAATCCATAGTTATAAAGACAGCCTGGTACTGGCTCCAAAATAGACACACAGATCAATGGATAAGGATTGAAGACCCAGATATAAGCCCACAAAGTTACAGCCACTTGGTCTTTGACAAAGGGGCCCAAAGAATCCAATGGAAAAAGAACAGCATCTTCAACAAATGGTGTTGGCAAAACTGGATCTCCACATGCAGAAGATTAAAGCTGGACCCGTACTTGTCACCATGTACAAGACTTAATTCCAAATGGATCAAGGACCTTGATATCAGGCCAGAGACTTTAAAAGCCATAGTTGAAAGGATAGGGAACTCCCTCGAGCTGATTGGGCTAGGCCAACACTTCCTAAACAGACATCCAATGGCACAGTCACTGCTACCAACTCTCAACAGTTGGGATCTTGTGAAATTAAAGAGCTTCTGTTCAGATAAAGAGATTGTCGCACGAGCTCAAAGGCAACCCACAGAATGGGAGAAAATCTTCACTAACCACATATCTGACAGAGCTCTACTGTCCAGAGTGCACAAAGAACTTAGAAAATTAAACTCCAAGGAAAACACTGGCCCAATTAAAAATGGGCCCTGGAACTTCAAAGAAACTTTACCAGGGATGAATTAAAATGTCTAACAATTATCTTAAAAAATGCTCCACTTCCTTCGCCATCAGGGAAATGCAAATCAAAACTTCCCTGAGATATCATCTCACCCCGGTCAGGATGGCAAAAATCCACAGTACAAACAACGACAAATGCTGGAGAGGGTGTGGGAGAGGGGAACTCTCCTACATTGTTGGTGGGAATGCAGGCTCATACAGCCACTCTGGCGAGCCGTCTGGAGATTCTTAAAGAAATTAAAGATTGAAATGCCGTATGACCCTGCTATCCCACTTTTGGGAATAACCCCCCAAGCAGCAGAGGTTCGCCTCGATTGCACAAGCTCGACCATGTTCATAGCAGCACTGTTTACAATAGCAAAGTCATGGAATCAACCTAAATGTCCAACAGTTGACGAGTGGATAAGGAAACTGTGGTACATCTATACAATGGAGTACTACTCAGCCATCAAAAATGATGAATTACTGGAATTTGCTGGGAAATGGATGTCATTAGAAAGAATTATATTAAGTGAAGTATCCCAAACCCAGAAAATTAAGCGCCGTATGTACTCCCTAATAGGTGGCTCCTAGTACCAAACTCGCCCAGCCCACATTGGGACACTCAAAAGTAAACCTATGTAACACAGTAATTGCAAGGATTATGAACAAGAGAGATGGGTTAGGAGGGCCACACCAGAAACAAGGAGAGAGGAGACCATGTTACAGCAGAGAAAATAGGCCTCCATCAAGGTCTGCAAGTAAGTAATGAGAAACCTGGTTAAGTTCACAGACGTTCTTTCCTGATCTCACCAGAAGGGGAGGGCATATAGTCTAGCAGATAAAAAGTAATCATTGTGCAAATGGGTAATGGACCCCGCCCTCAGTGAGGTTTCCTACTCTTATTACATCTACCCTTGAATGTGCTATTACAACAAGACTCCAGTTTAACAGCTTTTTGTCTCTGGCCAGGGGGTGACATACAGTGCCCAGCAGAATGGAGTGAAGGGAATTGCAGGAGCAGAAAAACTGCAAAAGAAAATCAACAAACCACAATCCAGAACTTCAGAGACTCTATATCAATCACATAGAACTAGGACAGCCTAATCTCTCCCCATCCTGGAGCTCAGGGACATTTGCGGAAGAGGGGGCGGTAAGATTGTAAGAGCAAAAGGATGGGAGGAGCAACGATTTGCAAGATTCTCAACAATAGTTGGGGCCAAAGCAATCATAATGGAACTTTGCATGCCCTGCGCAATGTCCAGCGCACTGTTGCCCTCATAAAGTCTAGCATCTGTTAAGGGCACCGAGACCCCTGGAGGCAAGGGATTGACAGCCATAGTAGTAATCTTATGATTAAGGGGAACAAGAGAAAGGGCTTATGGAAATGCCACTGGGTCCTTATATGTCATCGGAGAGGAGGACCCAGTGGAGAGTTAGGCGCACACAATAAAGGACTCTCTGGGAATTGGGGGGGAGACACTGGGGGAAGGGGAGGGGGGAGGGAGGGAACTGGTAAAAAATTTTAAAATGTATAATTAAATTTTTAATAAAAAAAAAAAAAAAAAAAAAGAAAGGGACATAAGAGGGATTCAAATCGGCAAGGAAGAAGTCAAGCTATCCCTATTTGCAGATGACATGATCTTATACCTGAGTGATCCAAAAAACTCCACCAGGAAGCTCCTGGAACTAATTGAGAAGTTCAGCAGGGTGGCAGGATACAAAATAAATGTGCAAAAATCAGAGGCCTTCCTATATGCCCAGAATGAAAGAAATGAAAAAGCCTTGAGAGAAACCATACCATTTACTATAACCCCTAAAAAAATGAAATATCTTGGTATAAACCTAACTAAGGAGGTAAAAGACCTTTACAATGAAAACTTTAAAACCCAAAAGAAAGAAATTGCAGAACACACCAGAAGGTGGAAAGACCTCCCTTATTCCTGGATTGGCAGAATCAATATTGTAAAAATGACCATCCTACCAAAGGCAATATACAGATTCAATGCTATACCAATCAAAATCCCAAAGCATTTCTTCAAAGAAGTTGACCAAACAATCTCAAAGTTCATATGGAGGCACAAAAGACCCAGGATAGCAAAAACAATCCTGAGTAACAAAAACACAGCTGGAGGTATTACCATACCAAACCTAAGTCTACACTACAAATCCATAGTTATAAAGACAGCCTGGTACTGGCTCCAAAATAGACACACAGATCAATGGATAAGGATTGAAGACCCAGATATAAGCCCACAAAGTTACAGCCATTTGGTCTTTGACGAAGGGGCCCAAAGAATCCAATGGAAAAAGAACAGCATCTTCAACAAATGGTGCTGGCAAAACTGGATCTCCACATGCAGAAGATTAAAGCTGGACCCGTACTTGTCACCATGTACAAGACTTAACTCCAAATGGATCAAGGACCTTGATATCAGGCCAGAGACTTTAAAAACCATAGTTGAAAGGATAGGGAACTCCCTCGAGCTGATTGGGCTAGGCCAACACTTCCTAAACAGACATCCAATGGCACAGTCACTGCTACCAACTCTCAACAGTTGGGATCTTGTGAAATTAAAGAGCTTCTGTTCAGATAAAGAGATTGTCACACGAGCTCAAAGGCAACCCACAGAATGGGAGAAAATCTTCACTAACCACATATCTGACAGAGCTCTACTGTCCAGAGTGCACAAAGAACTTAGAAACCTAAACTCCAAGGAAAACACTGGCCCAATTAAAAAATGGGCCCTGGAACTTCAAAGAAACTTTACCAGGGATGAAATTAAAATGTCTAGCAATTATCTTAAAAAATGCTCCACTTCCTTCGCCATCAGGGAAATGCAAATCAAAACTTCCCTGAGATATCATCTCACCCCGGTCAGGATGGCAAAAATCCACAATACAAACAACAACAAATGCTGGAGAGGATGTGGAGAGAGGGGAACTCTCCTACATTGTTGGTGGGAATGCAGGCTCATACAGCCACTCTGGCGAGCCGTCTGGAGATTCTTAAAGAAATTAAAGATTGAAATGCCATATGACCCTGCTATCCCACTTTTGGGAATAACCCCCCATGCAGCAGAGGTTCGCCTCGATAGCACAAGCACGACCATGTTCATAGCAGCACTGTTTACAATAGCAAAGTCATGGAATCAACCTAAATGTCCAACAGTTGACGAGTGGATAAGGACACTGTGGTAGATCTATACAATGGAGTACTACTCAGCCATCAAAAATGATGAATTACTGGAATTTGCTGGGAAATGGATGTCATTAGAAAGAATTATATTAAGTGAAGTATCCCAAACCCAGAAAATTAAGCGCCGTATGTACTCCCTAATAGGTGGCTCCTAGTACCAAACCCACCCAGCCCACATTGAGACACTCAAAAGTAAACCTATGTAACACAGTAATTGCAAGGATTATGAACAAGAGAGATGGGTTAGGAGGGCCACACCAGAAGCAAGGAGAGAGGGGACCATGTTACAGCAGAGAAAATAGGCCTCCATCAAGGTCTGCAAGTAAGTAATGAGAAACCTGGTTAAGTTCACAGACATTCTTTCCTGATCTCACCAGAAGGGGAGGGCATATAGTCTAGCAGATAAAAAGTAATCATTTTGCAAATGGGTGATGGACCCCTCCCTCACTGAGGTTTCCTACTCTTATTACATCTACCCTTGAATGTGCTATTACAACAAGACTCCAGTTTAACAGCTTTTTGTCTCTGGCCAGGGGGTGACATACAGTGCCCAGCAGAATGGAGTGAAGGGAATTGCAGTGGCAGCAAAACTGCAAAAGAAAATCAACAAACCACAATCCAGAACTTCAGAGACTCTATATCAATCACATAGAACTAGGCCAGCCTCATCTCTCCCCATCCTGGAGCTCAGGGACATTTGCGGAAGAGGGGGCGGTAAGATTGTAAGAGCAAAAGGATGGGAGGAGCAACGATTTGCAAGATTCTCAACAATAGTTGGGGCCAAAGCAATCATAATGGGACTTTGCATGCCCTGCGCAATGTCCAGCGCACTGTTGCCCTCATAAAGTCTAGCATCTGTTAAGGGCACCGAGACCCCTGGAGGCAAGGGATTGACAGCCATAGTAGTGATCTTATGCTTAAGGGGAACAAGAGAAAGGGCTTATGGAAATGCCACTGGGTCCTTATATGTCATCGGAGAGGAGGACCCAGTGGAGAGTTAGGCGTACACAATAAAGGACTCTCTGGGAATTGGAGGGGAGGCACTGGGGGAAGGGGAGGAGGAGGAGGGGGTTCAGGGGGAGGAGGGGGGAGGGAGGGAACTGGTAAAAAAATTTTAAAAGGTATAAATAAATTTTTAATAAAAAAAAGAAAGAAAAGAGATAGGAAGCTGGAATTTCTGGGCAGAAGGAGGGCTATACTCTGATTTGTATTTCAAAATTATATTATATAAAGAAATTATAAAAAGCAAGTACAGCTAGGCATGGTAGTGCACATCTGCAATTCTAGCACTTGGGAGGTGGAGGTAAAGGACTGTGCTTTTGTGGACCACCGGGATATAATGGTTTGAATGTGAGTTGCTCCCCACAGGCTTGTATCCCCCCACCCCCCGCCAAGTGCTTGTATCCTCATGGCACCTGAGGCGGTGGACCACTGCTGGTTGAAGACATGTCACGGCAGACAGGGTGTGTGGTAGTCTAGCTTGCTTCAAACTTTGCTTTCATTCACTATCTCCACAATGACTGTGATGACTCCAGCTTGTGCCTCCAAGCATGCCTTCTGCTATGAGGTTCCTGCCGTAATGAACTATATCTCCCCTCTGGAACAATAAACCAAGTAAGCCTCACTTTCAAAAAAAAAAAAAAAAGAATTTGGTACTGAGGAAGTGGAGTACTGCTGATAAATCTGACTATGTGGATTTTTGGCTTTTGAATAGTTTTGCTGGACAAAGTTTGAAATGTTTGAAGATTTTGACTTTGTGGATCACCAATACCGTTCTGCAGAGTTTGGTGGGCCATTTGGAAAACAGTGATGCGGAGAGAGTTGTGAATTGTTTGGGCCCACTTTGTGATAAGGGGAATAAGGACTTTGGTGAAGTTGAATTTAAAGACAACAGACTGGTTTGCTTGACAGAGGACAGCTGTGTTGGTGGCTGTGAAGCTCTGGATGTAGAAAGGGCAGGCAGCAGAACATCTGCTGCTGTTGGAGAGATGAGCATCAATGAAGGAAAACCTAGTGACTTGCACTGGGATGGTGGAAGACCGGAAAACTACCTTATGGAGATTCAGCAGTTTGAAAACCCGGAGTCTTTCAGGGGCCAAAAGCCCAAGTTAAAGCCATTTTTTGCCCTTTGCAAGTTTGGCTACCTAAAAAAGAGACTTTTCCAGAGTCAGTGCACTAAAGTTGGTACAAGCTATAGCTTGAGTAGATCAGGCTACCTTTAAACCTCACTTTGGAATCTGGCAGCGTCTCCAACATGGTACTGGTTTTGGTGTACAGTTATGGGGTTCATGAAGAGCAGCAAAAGCTTAGCACCAAGTGGCAGCCATAGAGTCCTGAAAGGAAGGGTGAAGCTTATAGCTGCAGAGGTGAACCCAGAGTGTTTGAGATGCCAGAAGCATCGGATGTACGCTGAAGACGACTTTGAGTGGAGATTCATCCTGGTTCAAGGAACTCTGCTTTTACAACTTCAACCTGCAAAGGGACTGGGAATGCCTAGAATCTTTGAGCCACCTTGATTACATGATGAACAACAGAAGATGGACATTGAAGTAAAGGATGCAGTATTTGCCTTGCTAGACCTCTGATCTTATTTTAATGTTTTCTTATTATGTCAAGATACTTCTGTTTTAATGTTTTATCTATCTTAAAGTATTTAACTTATTTTGATTTAATACATTCTTAAAGTTAAGAAACTTTGAACTTTTAAAATGTTGGAACTGAAGTTTTAATGAGAGAACATTTTAAATTTATCTATGAAATGTATTTATATGTTTAAGATAACTTTTAACATCTGTGGGGACAAGGATTAAAGGTTGCAGCTTTAAAAAAAAGTAAACCTATGTAACACAGTAATTGCAAGGATTATGAACAAGAGAGATGGGGTAGGAGGGCCACACCAGAAACAAGGACAGAGGGGACCATGTTACAGCAGAGAAAATAGGCCTCCATCAAGGTCTGCAAGTAAGTAATGAGAAACCTGGTTAAGTTCACAGACGTTCTTTCCTGATCTCACCAGAAGGGGAGGGCATATAGTCTAGCAGATAAAAAATAATCATTTTGCAAATGGGTGATGGACCCCTCCCTCACTGAGGTTTCCTACTCTTATTACATCTACCCTTGAATGTGCTATTACAACAAGACTCCAGTTTAACAGCTTTTTGTCTCTGGCCAGGGGGTGACATACAGTGCCCAGCAGAATGGAGTGAAGGGCATTGCAGGAGCACCAAAACTGCAAAAGAAAATCAACAAACCACAATCCAGAACTTCAGAGACTCTATATCAATCACATAGAACTAGGCCAGCCTCATCTCTCCCCATCCTGGAGCTCAGGGACATTTGCGGAAGAGGGGGCAGTAAGATTGTAAGAGCAAAAGGATGGGAGGAGCAACGATTTGCAAGATTCTCAACAATAGTTGGGGCCAAAGCAATCATAATGGGACTTTGCATGCCCTGCGCAATGTCCAGCGCACTGTTGCCCTCATAAAGTCTAGCATCTGTTAAGGGCACCGAGACCCCTGGAGGCAAGGGATTGACAGCCATAGTAGTGATCTTATGCTTAAGGGGAACAAGAGAAAGGGCTTATGGAAATGCCACTGGGTCCTTATATGTCATCGGAGAGGAGGACCCAGTGGAGAGTTAGGCGTACACAATAAAGGACTCTCTGGGAATTGGGGGGGAGGCACTGGGGGATGGGGAGGGGGAGGAGGGGGTTCAGGGGGAGGAGGGGGGAGGGAGGGAACTGGTAAAAAAATTTTTAAATGTATAATTAAATTTTTAATTAAAAAAAATGAAATACCTTGGTTTAAACCTAACCAAGAAAGTAAGAGACATTTATAATGAAAACTTTAAAACCCTAAAGAAAGAACTTGCAGAAGACACCAGAAGGTGGAAAGACCTGCCATGTTCCTGGATTGGCAGAATCAATATCATAAAAATGGCCATCCTACCAAAGGCAATATACAGATTAAATGCTACACCAATTAAAATCCCAAAGCAATTCTTTAAAGAAGTTGACCAAACAATCTCAAAATTCATATGGAGGCACAAAAAACCCAGGATAGCAAAAACAATCATGAATAACAAAAATATGGCTGGAGTTATCACCATACCAAGTCTAAGTCCATACTACAAATCCATAGTTGTAAAAACAGCCTGGTATTGGCTCCAAAATCGACACACAGATCAATGGATAAGGATTGAATACCCAGATATAAGCCCACACAACTACAACCATTTGATCTGTGACAAAGGAGCCCAAAAAATCCAATGGAAAAAGAACAGCATCTTCAACAAATTGTGCTGGCAAAACTGGATATCCATATGCAGAAGATTAAAACTGGACCCGTACTTGTCACCATGTACAAGAATTAATTCCAAATGGATCAAGGACCTCAATATAAGGCCAGAGACAAAAAAAAAATAGTTGAAAGGGTAGGGAACTCCATCGAGCTGATTGGGCTAGGCTAAGAGTTCCTAAACCAACACTCAATAGATGGGATCTTTTGAAATTAAAGAGCTTCTGTTCAGATAAAGAGATTGTAACCCGAGCACAAAGGCAACCCACAGAATGGGAGAAAATCTCCAACCACATATCTGATAGAGAGCTCTATCATGCACAAAGAATTTAGAAGACTAAACGCCAAGGAAACAAATGGGCCAATTAAAAAATGGGCCTTGGAACTTAGAAGACACGTTACCAAGGATGAAATTAAAATGTCTAACAAATATCTTAAAAAATGCTCCACATCCTTAGCCATCAGGGAAATGCAAATCAAAACTTCCCCAAGATATCATCTCACCCCTGTCAGGATGGCAAAAATCCAAAATACAAACGACACCAAGTGTTGGAGAGGATGTGGAGAGAGGGGAACTCTCCTACATTGCTGGTGGGAATGCAGGCTCATACAATCACTCTGGCGAGCTGTCTGGCGATTCTTAAGGAAGTTAAAGATTGAAACAATTATATTGAGTGAAATATCCCAGACACAGAAAATTAAGCGCCCTATGTTCTCCTTAATAGGTGGCTCCTAGTACCAAAACCACTTAGAGACAACTCAAAGACAAATCTCTGTAATACCTACAGTAATCGTAAAGATTATGAACAGGAAGGATGGGGAAGGAGGGCCCCACCAGAAACAAGGAGAGAGGGGACCATGTTACAGCAGAGAAAATAGGCCACCATCAAGGAATGCAAATAAGTAATGAGACATTTTGTTAAGTTCACAGACTTTCCTTCCTGATCACTTGCAACTGATAGGGTATGATCTTACCAGAAGGGGAGGGCATATAGACTGCCAGATAGAAAGTAACCATTTTGCAAATGGGTGATTGACCCCTCTCTCACCGCTGTTTCCTACTTTTATTCCATCTACCTTTGAATATACTCTTATAACAAAACTCTAATTTAACAGGTTTTTATCTCTGGCCAGGGGGTGACATCCAATACCCATCAGGATGGAACCAAGGGCATTGCAGGAGCAGCAAAATCGAAAAAAAAATCAACAAACCATAATTCAGAACATCAAAGACTCCATATCAACCATCTGGAACTGGGCCAGCCTAATCTCTCCCCATCCTGAAGCTCAGCGAAATTTGCGGAAGAGGGGATGGTAAGATTGTAAGAGCACAAGGATGGGAGGAGTAAGGATATGCAAGATACTCCACACAAGTTAGGGCCAAAGCAATCATAATAGGACTTTGCATGACCTGTGCTATGTTCAACACATTATTGACCCCTCAAAGTCTAGCATGGACTAAAGGCACTAGAATCCTTGGAGGCTAGGGACTGACAGTCACAGTAGTGTTCCTAAGCTTAAGGGGAACACAGGAAAGGGTTCTGAGAAATGCCGCTGGGTCCTTGCACTTCATTGGAGAGAAGGACCCAGAGAAGTTTGGCATACACATTAAAGGATGCTCTGCGGATTGAGGAGGTGAGGCACTGGGGGATGGGGAGGGGTGGGGGAGGGAGATGGGGAGCCGGGGTGTCGGGGGGGGAGGTGGAGGATGGGAGGGGACTGGTATACCTGTTAAGTTTGTATGAGCGGAAATAATAATAAAAAAAATCAATACCATAACTGAAAAAAAAAGAAAGGAGGGCATAGAGTCTGGTAGATAGAAGGTAACCATCCTGCCAATGGGAGACTGACTCCCCCCCCCCCACAGCAGTCTCCTACTTTTATTCCATCCCTTTGAATCTACTCTTTTAATAAGAGCCTATAGATATCCAATACCCATCAGGATGGTGCCAAGGGCATTGCAGGAGCAGCAATACTGAAAAAAAAAATCAACAAACCATAATTCGGAAAATCAGAGACTACATCAACCACCTGGAACCAGGCCAACCTAATCTCTTCCCATCCTAAAGCTCAGAGAAATTTGTGGAAGAGGGGATGGTGAGATTGTAAGAGCCTAAAGATGGGGAGGAGCAACGATATGCAAGATACTCCATACAAGTTAGGGCCGAAGTAATCATAATAGGACTTTGCATCACCTGCAATTACCAACATATCATTGAACCCCCAAAGTCTAGCATGGATCACAGGCACTAGGATTCTTAGAGGCAAGGGATTAACAGCCACAATAGTGTTCCTACACTAAAAGGGAACACAAAAAAAGAGCTCTAGGCAATGCCACTAAGTCCTTACACCTCATTAGCGAAGAGGACACAGAGGGAAGTTTGACATTCACATTAGAGGATGCTCCAGGAATGGGGGGAAGAAGTACTGGGAGAAAGGGAGGAAGGGGGAAAGGAAAGGGAAAAGGGGAGAGAGAGCAAGGGCATCCATGGAAGGGTGGAGGGAGGGAGAGGAATGGGGTACTTACCAACTTTGTATGAGTGGAGGAAATAAAATAAATAAATAAATAAAATCCCCAGCACATTCTCATGAAAGAAGAAGGTTGGGAGATGAGGAAATGGCTTCCTGAAATTTATAGGATAATTCATTAAATAATAAATACAAAATCACTGCATAACAAGTTTCAATAATCTGTTATACTTTTCCAACAAAGGAAAATCTAGTATCTAACACAAGTTAAAAATAAGAAATAAAAATCTGATGACTTTTTTATATTTCTAAAATCTACCTCATCCCATAAAAAAAATCAGGAAATAAAATCTTTGCAGTCTAGTGACAGAAGCATAAACTCCCATAAGCCCACAGCCATCACACATCTTACACCCAAGATTCCAAGGGCCTGTTGGTCTCACCTTAGGAAGGAAATATCCCCGGAAGTGTGTGTCCTGGATGACACAGTGAGGGACACCAATGGGTGTGAGATCACTGTATCTCTGAATCTCATGGATTACAGCATCCGTATAAGGCAATTTCACTCGATCATCAAGGACCGGATGGCGGTGTGGACCAATCACGGCATCAATCTCTGCCTGGACTTTCTCTGTGAAGAACAGAGTGGGGAGGAGGGACATGAGGAAGCATCCTTAACAGATGGCTCAGCAAAGGTGCCCAGGAAGTGACTCACAAGTCTGGTATGGTGACTCATGCATGTAATCCTGGTATTCTGAAGACTGAAATGGACAAGGACCATAAGTTTGAAGCCATCCTGGCTACTTAGTAGAAGACAGACAGACAGACAGACAGACAGACACACACACACACACACACACCACCTGTGGTGTTGGGTCCTCAACAAAGCACCTGGAAGGATTCTTGTTTGATTTTCCAGTCTAACTATGAAAGAGGTTCATTTATGTGAAGATGGGTGGATGGACGTTAATAAATGTCTTTTTTTTTAATTCTCCTCTTTACTTTTTTTTTCTATTAATGAAAATGACTCCTGGTGAACAGATGTCATTACACCACACTGATTCGTCTGTGACCTTAGACAATCACTTTCCTTCTATGGATAGTAAATTCATTTCCTATAAAAATAAGGCATTTTGATTAAGTAAGAGTTCTCCCTTGACTGTTTGGAAGACAGTTGGCAGATGCATCAAGAAAGGAGCCTACAGGATTGCTGTGATTTCCTTTCCTTTCAATGATAATGAGGTTATATATTCCAAATTGTCAAGTTCTTCATCAGACTCAAAGCATTCTACCAAGAGTCACAGGGGCATTCAGATTACAAAGCACTTTGCAAAAAGAAATATTTTGGGACAAAGTATGCTGTATAAGAATGTCTTGCAACTAGAGCTGGGTGAAGCTCAGTAGTAGAACTGAATACCTAATACATGCAAGGCTTTGAGTTTACTTCCCAGCACTGCATGCACACGCGTGCACAGGATAAAATATGAAAGTACCAGGCTGCGGAGATGGCTCATGATTAAAACCTTTATCTCACAAGCAAAAGAACCTGGGCTCAGATACCCAGATATCAGGCAGATATGATATCAGGCTGTAATTCCAGCTCTGGAAGGCAGAGACTGGGAAAACCCAAAGCAAAGAAAGAAAGAGATAGAGCAATCAAGGATGATTCCTGGATTGGGCCTCACAAGTGCACACACACACACACACACACACACACACACACAGGCATTCCAAAAATCACAAAAGCACCTTATAAAACACATTTGAGTGTAAATACTAAAAAATGCATTGTTACCTTCAAAGATTTATTAAGATTTATTATAAATTCTAAATCTCTAGGATAGAGTTTTGTTTCTTCTGTTTGATCAGAGCAGAAATTGTCTTTTATTATACAACCATCTTTCCAGATAAAACATGCAGCCACAGTGTAACTTCATCCCCCATAAAACATAAGTCCTACTCACCTAAGACGTCAGGGTGCTTCAGTAAAATCAATACTGCATAGCAGAAGGTGGTGCTGGTGCTCTCAGTACCAGCAATGAACAGGGAGAGCACTGTGTGGACTAGATTCGTATAGTGGAACTCACTCCCAGGAACCAAGCGCTCCTATAGGTTGATGAATGTGATAGTCAGTTAGCTTCAGGTATCAACCCTGACAAGTAAAAGCTCAATGTCTGGGCACATTTATAAATAATTATTTTAGTTAAGCCCTGAGCAAGTCTAATTGATGGGGAAGACCAACCCATGATGGGTGGAACTTTTCCTTGTTCTGGTGAATAAGATGGGGGGAAAGTGACTTGGTTAAATTTGGCATTCTTCAGCACCAGACTGCTACTGCTAAAATGTTCAGCTCCAGAGCTGAGCTTAAAACACCAGTGAATTCCATGCACATGAACCACTGCTGCACTTCTTGAACTGGTTCAATGAGTTGCATGGTTCAGTACACCTGGACAGACATGCTATGAGGCTTGCCCATCTCTCAGAAGTCCTGTGCAAGTGGTGCACCCAGTTGTTCCCTTGGCCCCTGGTGTGGTATGAGCTCCCCTACCAAGACTAAGAAGTGTAACCAGATAACTGTAAGCCAGAATAAAATCCCTTGTTCCCATAAGCCATTTTATTGTGAATTTATCTGTAACATGTTGAGTAGCTGAGTAATTGCAACATTGAACTACACTTAACATCTCTCCTTGCAAAGTGTTCTGGCTTCTGGATCTCCTTTCCTACCTTCCCAACTCCATCTTATTCTGACCATTTTATCCTTTCCCTTATCTTTTCTATACTAAGTCAACAGAATAGCTGCAGGTTGGGATCTGAAGCCGGACTTCTTCGCTCAAAGGCAAGACTCTCTCCTTTCTAGCTGTGTATCTTTCAACAAAGATTTCAGCTACACTGTGCTCATCATCCAAAGTCATTTAAATATTATTAATTTAAATACTTGATAACTGGGCACAAAACCACACTGTGCCTTAAATGATCATCTGGAAATGTTTGAATACTATGAATTTAAATACTCAATAAATATCTAGTGATTAATTTTTTTGTTTTTGTTACTGTTTCTGCCTTCCACAGGACTTTGCTTCCTTGACTGGTCTTTTCAAGCTGTCTATCCAAGGATGAAAATAAAAGTATTTCACCACAGGGCTGGCATTAGCTGGACAAGTCAGAACATGCTTAGGCTGAGAACAGTGGGAACAGAGATGTGCCTGTGAGCAACTAGGAGAAGAAGGGGTGGGATCAAGGTCTTGGAACCAATGGCTAAGTCTCTGGTTACCAGCTCTTAGCAAACAATCCTGGAACAGTCAAGAAAGGAACAGGTGGTTGTGGAAGTTGGGCAGGTGCCTTTCTTACAAATTTGTAAGGATGTATTCAATACTTAGACATTTACACCCAAACATACTAATTCAGAACCAGAACCATGGTCTGGACTTTCTTTCCCATCCTTCCCCAAAACACTTAGATTCCTGCCTTGTCCATTTGGAGCAAGAAGGAGTCAATGAAGTCCCTGGGGTCACTGGGGTCCAGCGTTTTCTGATGTCTCTCCACCTTCTCAGTGATGAAATCTTTCAGTTCCTGAATGTTTCTGTACATGCAAACATGAGGTCCAGGAAGGTGCTTCAAGATGCCAGGAAAGAATTCAAACATCTGGAGGGAGGCAAGGAAGAACCAAAGACCCCATTTCACTACTTCTCTGGACTAGTGCCACAGCTCAGGACTTCCCTCTGGAGACTGTAAGATTGTACTATATACAACACAGCAATATGACTTGGGGAATAGGCCACTCCACTAAATATAAACAGTTCTCTCTCTCTCTTTCTTTCTCTCTCTCTCTTTCTCTCTCTCTCTCTCTCTCTCTCTCTCTCTCTCTCTCTCTCTCTCTCTCTCTCTCTCTCTCTCTCTCTGTGTCTCCTTCTCTCTATATAACACACACACACACACACACACACAGTTTTATACATGCCACCTATGCAGGTGCCTGCTACCACTATCACTCACACATCAATGAAGTTTCTTCTCCCGTCAGAACCTTGCACACTTTTTGAATGCCTGATTTTAAACTTCAATGTCAATTATTTTCATAATTTCAAGCTGACTCATCACATGATTTGAAAAAAATAAGAGGTGATATGTGACTTGGAGTCCATGAGAATGTGTGGGCAGGTAAAAAAGAATATATTCCTGAACTGAGAGAATTAGAAAGCTCCTGATGACTTCTTTGAGCAGATAATTAACAAATAAAAAGAGATACCTCTTGTGTTTTCACTTTTGTTTTTGGAGGAATACCTCAAAATCATTATGTAGCTATGGATCCTCCTGCCTCTGCCTCCTAAATGCTGAGATTATAGGCGTACACAACCACAAGAGGCTTATGTGGTGGTGGGGATCAAACCCACATGCATACTAGACATCATATGTACTAGGCAAGCATTGTACTATCTCAGGTACATCCCCAGCCACGGGGACCATTTTATAATTCCCTTTATAAAGTCACTATGAATACTAGCTGCTGCCTGGTGAAAGTTACTTCAGTCAGAAACAAGAAGAGATTAAATTGTGCTTCTCTTCTCTGGGAATCTGACTGCAGGATGCTTTGTTTTGTTCCCTTTTCTCTTCCTCTTCCTGCCAGGCTGTCATGGTAACTTTCTGACCTTAAGTTCTCTCTTCTATCCTAATGTTGTCCCACCTTAAAACTAAACTATGCCTCCTTTGGACACCAGGCCCCCAACTCGAAATAAACTTCTCTTTATTTAGTCTCTCCCTCGTGTCAGTTTCTCTTTATTCATAGACCTTCATATGGTCACCCACGTGTAGTAGAAGTCACTTCCCATTCCCTCCACTGCTAACCTAACACTAAATGCTAAGAAACCTAGAGTCATTGAAAGGATTCCCATAGGAGTTTCTCTTTCCTTCTATCCCTCTATGTCCTCACTGATCTTTGAACCTTCCCCTTCCCTTGGTGACTTTGACAGAGACCATCTCTGTCATTATGCTCAGTCCATCCTCTGTCAAATGATTTGTCCATTTGGGTGAGTTTTCCACCTTCCAGAAACTTTGTTTTCCTGCCCTAGATGTATTGTTGCCCAGCAGAGAACTGGAAAGACACAACAGAAGGGTTTTTCAAGTAAGACTTAGGCTGAAGGCAGCAGAACTTAATGAATGAGGCCTAGAGGCCAGTAGAGCTTAAGAGAGCTGGAAAAATCTGATTTGATGTGGGGAGAGCAGGAGACAAGCAAGATGGAGCAAAATCTAGAAGACAGAATGGAAGAGTTAGGCTCAGAGGTCTCTGAGCTTGGGAGAACCAGAGGTTAAGTAAAGACATTCCTTTTCCCCCAACGGGACCATATCTGGATAGTTCAAGGGGCTGTGGGAATACCTCTTCCACTTTTAATATCCCTGGGCATTCCCCTGGAAAAGATTTCTCTTTCTCATCCCCTTCTCCATAACAGCTATGGTCCAACACAAGACCTAGCCATAATACCCCTCCACAATAGCCATTTCTGTGTAGAAGGGGTACCTCTGATTTGTAAAACTGATTCTGATTCTAAAACTTCTTCCAAGACAATAAAAGTGCTCTGAGGTCCCTCCTCCTTTCTCTCAGCCTTCATCTCTCTTCTCATTCGCTGCCTTCTAAGGCTCCAAGCTCTGATACCTTCGGATCTAACTCTTTATGTTGCCTTCTGTGCTTTCCCCACTCTTCTCTCTCTCTCTCTCTCTCTCTCTCTCTCTCTCTCTCTCTCTCTCTCTCCTTTCAGTCTTTCTAGTTCTCCTAACCCATGGTTTCCTCTACTTGCTTCCATGCTTGGCCTCTAACTCTGCCATATGCTCTTCTTACCTTTCTAGTTTTCTCAAGCTCAGAGACCTCTGAGCCTAACTCTTCCATTCTGTCTTCTAGGTTTTGCTCTGTCTTTCCTCTCTCCTGCTCTCCCCTCATGCACTAGATTGTTCCAGCTCTCTTAAGCTCTACTGGCCTCTGGGCTTCATTTATTAAGCTCTGCTGCCTCTGGCCTAAGTCTTACTATAAAACCCCTACCTTTCTGCATTTTTAGCTCTCTGCTGGCCTGAATCTCTTTCTTAATCTCTGCTGTCCACCTCTAAGCCTGGTCCACCTCTGAACCTGTTCCTTCATTCTGCCTTCTCTTTAAAACATTCCTTACCTGGTCTCTCTCACTCAAAGTCCCTCTCAACTCCTTTTAAAAGCTGCTTATTTCACTCTGATTTCAGCTGAGAGCAGATCAACATGCCAGTCTGTGCATTTTCAAAATGGCTGCCAACATCCTTTACTGCCTTCTTCTCCTTCCCATACTCAGCAAAAACCACCCTGCCCTGTTGCAGTGCTGACTCGGTGCTCAGGAGGAGAACCCTACCCTCCTTGGAAACCCCACCCCTGGCAAGTCCCCCCTCCCCTTGCTACAGGAACTCTCCTGCCCTCCTTCCCCCTACAGTGCCTGACACTCACTTTGCTTCTGATTCACTCTTATGATGCCCCTCTCCTTACTTTAAAAATGTACGTTCTACAGACCCTCTCTGATATGATTGCTACATGTCGTTCAGTGAATCACGGTGTGCTGACCAGCTGTCACAGCTGTCTCTAAGGGTTAGGGTCTTCTCTTTGTTGTTTGTCTGACTGTATCATATGCTAAGTATGTGTATGGGTATGGATGTCTGTGAATGTATATGAATGGATATGTATATATAAGTATTTTATATGCATAAGGATTTTAACTACAACTGGTTATATCTCTTTGACAATAAAATTCTATACCTATTTTCTGAGCTTCAAAACCAGTTTCCTGATTTTTCATTTAATTCTAACAACCATTATAATAGGGTCAATTAATAACTAGGACAAACACCCTTGGATTCCAACTTATTTAGTTTATTACCCCATGGCTATTTCAGCAGGGATTTAAGCTCTTCTGCCCTTTATTAATGTATACAAGAGTCCTTTTAAAATTCTAAGCCCCATATTGGTTTTTGCTCAAAAACATACAGGGACATCTTTAAATTAATAGATAATATTTTTGTAGTTTGATGCTTAATAACACCATTTACTTTCCAGTAGAGTAGCCCAGCTTTCTACAATGCAATATAATTGATTGAATATCTATTTGTTTATTAAGAGAATTTTCAAAAGTCGCTAACAACAATCAAAAATTGCTTGAATTCAAATTCCTAAGATCAAAATTCTGCTCTACAAAATAACTAACATCAGATTTTGGTTCCAAAAATAAGGTTTACTTAAATATTAATGTGTTTTTGGTAGTGTTTGCAAAAAAAGAGAATTTCTAAATTTGACCAATTATGTGCTATTTCACTGTGTCATTACCTCCAGTATTAATTTAAAAACAACTGCTAGCAAATTATGTTTCCTTTCACAGAAGGCCCCTACAAAGTAAAGGCAACCAGATACATTCATTGATTGGAGGAAGACTCTCTTCAATGTAAAAAGACATTTTTCATTCCTTAAATTCTGGTGATTTGGCTTGGTCTTGACTTTAGTGAGACTGCAGAGAAAGATGACAGTGTGTCTTTATTCTAACCAAGTTTTAAATCTTTCAAAAGTTTTCTGAGATTTAATGGACTCTTTCCATCCAAGCGATCAGTATTCTTCCCTCTCTTTTGGGTTCCTGAAGTCTGCTGCTAGAGATCTGATGATTGACTGGTCCAAACTTCTGCCATATTTTGGAGTGCTGGTGGCCCTTCTAGGATTCTTCCCTCCTACCAATACTAACTTTTGTAATAAATTACAACTTTTCCATGTGTTCCCACCAAAGCTACCTATGTTGGTTAAACTTGCACATTCCTCCCACTTTCATGAGATCTTGTCTCAGCAGATATACCAATGAAGGAAAAAATGCAAATTTTCTTAGGACTCCATTGGATTTTCCTCATCCTCCTTGTAGTAAGGGCCATCAAAATCATGGCTTCAATCTTCCTGTTTAACTACTTGTTCTCTGTGTGTACTTCTGCCCTCTGCTATAACCATGTTAACTTAATTCAGGTGTAATGATTTCCGGATGTTTCTATTGACATGTGATAAGTTTAATACATTTCCTACACAGTGTGCCTAATGAGTTCTGGAGGAAATCTAGAAGATTTTCCTGTGACAATATGTTGCTTTCTCATTTGATATTTGGTAATGTTTTTGCTGTCTATCTAGATGTACATCCTCTAAACCAGACAAAGCAAGGTTAGTAAAGAAAGATAACTTGTGTTTTTGATAAGGTTTGTCTTAAAACTTACAAAAAATGGGTGGTATCTCAGAGAAGGAGAGAATTATAAGAATAGACTATAGAAACTGATATGCAGTTTAGGGTTTAGGACCTCAAAGGCACAGTTGTATTCTTGTCAGAGATGATATTGTCCTTAATTTTCGCTCTTTCAACTCAGTCTATACTCTATAATAAGCTAAAGCAGCTTCCATAATAAGTTCCTTTCTAAAAAATTTTCTTATCTATATACTGCTGCCTCTGCAATATAAGAACTATGTCCCTTGACAACTATGTCCCTTATTCATTCATTGCTTTCTAATAGAAACAAGAATCAGGAATATAGGCCACAGCCACCATTTTGAGTGAAGTATCCCAGACACAGAAAGTTAGGCACTGCACGTACTCCTGATAGGTGAATCTTAGCTTCAAACCCACTCTCAAACACCCACTGTAATCACAAAGGATTATAAACAGGAGAGAAGGGGAAAGAGGGTCTCAAAAGAAAATGAGATGGGGATCACACTTCAGTATAGAAAATAGGTCACCATCAAGTATTACATGTAAGTAGCAAGTCATCTGGTGCAGCTCACTCTCACTTCCCTTCCTGATCATTTGTGACCAAACAGGTTTGATCTCACCAATCAGGGAGGGTATTGTGACTAGCAGATAGACGGTAACTCTCCCACAAATGGAACACTGACCACCACCCCCATATTGCTGTGTCCTACTCCTATTCTTCCATCTACCTTTGAGTCCCCTCTTAAATTAAGATCTTCACTTAAACAGTCTTTTATCCTTTGATACCAATCAGGATGCAGCCAAGGGCAGTGCAGGCCAAACAAAACTGAAACAACAACAAACCATAATTCAGAACACCAAAGATCCTACATTAATCACCTGGAACCAGACCAGCCAAATCTCTCCCCATTCAAAGCTCAGGAACATTGCAGAAGAGAGGGTGGCAAGGTTGTAGGAGCCTAAAGATGAAGAGGACCAACGATATACAAGATACTCCACATAAATTAGGGCTGCAGCGACCAGAATTGGACTTTGAATGACTTACAAAATGACTGACATGTCAATGACCTCCCAAAGTCTAGCATAGATCACAGGGGAAAAGGCTCCAGGCAATAAAATCCTTAGAGGCAAGTAATTAACAGTCATAATAGAGTTCCCATACTAATGGGGGAGCCCAAGAAGGGGCTCCTGGCTATGATACTGAATCCTAAACCCTCACTATGGTGGAGGGAGGAGATTTGGCATTCACACAAAAAGATGCTCCAAGTGATGGGAGGGAGAAAGGGGGAGGCACTGGGAGTGCGGGAGGGAGAGTGAGTGAAAGGAAGGAGGGAAAGGGGAAGAGTGCAAGGGGGGATGACTGGGTAGTGGAAGAGGGAGGAAGATTATGGGGTACCTATTGAGTTGTATGATTAGGAAAAAAAATTAAATGTGGCAGAAAAATTAAAATAAAAAAGCCTTCATCTTATCCAGTGGGTTATTTTATAAAGATCATACTATTATCCTTTCTTAGTAACTCCTAGAGAACTCCTTAGCAACACCTGAGACATTAAAAGATTGTGACCCCATAATCTTTAGAGGATCTCTCTTCTTCTCCTGCTCTCCAAGCCCTCAAGTCTCTCCACATCCCTTTCTCTCTTCCTCTTCCTCTTCCTGTCAGTCTGTCATGGTGACCTTAAGCTCTCTCTTCTGTCCTAATGGTCTCCTACCTTAAGACTAAAACTATGGCTCCTTTGGCCATCAGGACCCTAACTGAATAGCTCCTCTTTCTAAAATCTGGGAAGAAGGGGGGGGACTAGAGAGATGGCTCTGAGATTAAGACTTTGCCTGGATAGCAGAAGGACCTGAGTTCAGATCCCCAGATCCTGAATCCCATGTAAAAAAATGCCATGGGGAAATGGTAGTTGTCTGCATTTCCAGCTCTGGAGGACAGAGCCTAGATAATCCCAGAGCAAAACAAATAAAGGGAGAAGCAATCCAGGATAATTCCTGAAGTCACCCTTAGTTCTCTACAGACACATACACACACACACACACACACACACACACACACACACACACATACACATACACACACACCAGGAAACACCTGGTCCCTTCACAGACCCATTCTGATTCCTGGAACCACTGTAGAATCTCTGACCTTACCTGGCTGTATAAAGAGCTGAGGATGGTGAAAATTTTGCTCAGCACACTTAAGAGCCGTTTGAATTTGCAGGTCCTGGTACTCAAAGCGCTCACCAAAGACGATAGAGCAGATGATGTTGGCCGTGATGGCATGAAACATGGGGGCTGGGTCCATGCAGGCTCCTGAGGGGAAGAGTGTGTCACAGAGATCTGGGTGTCCCCTGCTTTGTCTTGAGAGTCTCACACGGACTCACATTAAGAAACATTAAATAGTTAAAGAGAAAACATTAAATGGTTGGCTTCCCCAACTTCTAGTCTGTCCATCTTGTCTTCCTGTGTGTCTCCCTTGCTGTGCCCATTCTTCAGGTGTCTTCTTTGGTCTGTCTGTACATTTGTGCATTTCTCTCTATTCTATTCTTTGACTCTCACTCTCTCTCTCTCTCTCTCTCTCTCTCTCTCTCTCTCTCTCTCTCTCTCTCTTTGGGACTCTGTTCTTTTTTCATGCCCCCATTTGCTTTATGCCTTTTCAAATCCTTCTCATTGACATTTTGTGTCTCCCCTGATTTTTTTATTTTTTATTATCATCTTTTTGTTTCCAACAATTTTCTATGAAATTTCTATATTTAACTTTATGTTCCCAGCTTCTCTCTCTTTCTTTCTTCTTCCTCCTCTTCCTCCTCTTCCTCCTCCTCCTCTTCTTGTTCTTCTACTTCTCCATTTTCTTCTTCTCCCCCCCTTCAGCTACCTAGTTCTGTCTCTACACTTCCCTGTCTCTAGACCTTGGCCAGCCATACTCTCCACCTCTGTGGCCCCATCTCAATAACACCCAGCCCAGAACCTGGGCTCACCCTGGGACTTGCGCAGCTCCTCCACCAAACACTGAGCCTCCTCCTTGATTCTCTCCTCGATGCTCCATTTCCCCATTCCAAAGTCCTTCATGGTGGTCAGGCAAAACCGCTTGAGGACTTTCCAAGGTTTCCCATTGGCAAAGGCCACACCTAATTGGTGGGGCATGGTGGGAAGGTTGAGAGGACACACAAGATATTTTCTCCTCCTTCAACCCCATCCTCACTCACCTGCTCCCTGGAAGATGGGCTCGGCAATGGCAATGACCCCTCGGCCAGAGAAAGCCTCAGCCTGATCCACTAGGGCCTCCCGCATAGCTTCATAGCCGCACAGGACAACAACAGGCTGGGACCCCAGGTAGATTGTGAAGACATCTCCATATTTCTCCCGCATCTGCAGAGGCAGGGCATAGATTTCATGATCTGACCCAACAGAAGGGTCTTTGCTCTCATCCCTTTTGGTACATACTTTCAGGTGAAGCAGGAGCATGGTCAGGGAAGAACACAAACTTAAGCTCTACTGACCTCACACATGCCCTTCTTGCTTCCCCAAGGGTCCTTGCCAATGTGAGCTTTGCCAAGAACCTTCCCAGCTCTGGAGTTCATGAGTTGTGAAGATTCTCCACATCTGCTCACTCACCCCTCCATTGCACATCACAGTTCCGATCCTCAGACCTACCAAAATTCCTCCCTTCCAATCTCCCTCCCCTCCCTTCACTCTCATAGGTATGCCAGAAGTTTCTCTACTGCGCATATTACACCAAACCCTGTCAAGAAGAGCCAATTTTCACGTCAATCTGGAGGTGCTCACTCCACACTGGAACTTTAACTTCTTGGTACCTGTGAGCTCTCACTTAATTTTTACCCACTCCTCACGCCTCCTCACCCTGCTTTTCTCCCCATCTTACCACCTGGAAGAACTTGAGAAAGCCCTTTGGGTCTATTTGCAAAATGTTCCCCAGGAAAGGCAGCGGCCGGGGTCCAGGAGGGAAATGGCCCTTGGAGGTAGAGCGGCTCCAGATCCAGGTTAGCAGGATGCTAAAGAAGACGATGAAGACTGAGAAGCCAGCAAGCTCCATGGTCCTCTCTCTACCTGCTGTCTAGTCTTCTGCCTCTCTGAAGGTCAGGGTGCTTTGATTTGTTGTTTTAATTCTGTGGTTACTGTAGGAGGGTGTGACGGTTAATCCACTTTGGCAAATTCCTGGTTATTTGCCAAAGATTACAATGGGACACAATGTGACTGGCAGAAATTTAGTAACTAGCTTCTCATTGGTCACAGGCTGGCTGCAGATATCTTCTCCCAGGATGATGTTAAATAAGAAACAATGGTGCCAACACATGGGATGTTAAGAAGCTGCATTTCAAGTGGCTCCACTCAGAGCATGCCACTTTGGTCAGAGGCAGTGATAGTGATCAAGAGAAGTTTCATGTCAGAGTTAGAGTCTCCTTGATCCTTTGAAGACAAGGGTTTATTCTGGACATCAGAAGAAAAGGAGATTGCCAAAAGTGACTTGAGCTGATGCAAGAGATTTGGCTGCACCTTAGGTGACTTTGAAGGATGGCTGATTTAGCCATTTATTACTTATTCATATTCCTCGGTAAATATTTGAACCCCTGGCCTATGCCACCTGTTCTTCCAAGTGCTGATAATATAGCAGTGAATAAGACCTTAGATTTCCCTGCAGAGGAGATGGAAAGTAGAATAGAAGTAATGGAGAGGTTCTCGCCAGGAGACTTTCTGGAAAGATGCCGGAGAGTCCTGACAATCAATAGGTCACATACAAAAATAGCAAGGATTATCTCCTGACAAAGGAGGTCAGGTTTCAAGTGTTTAAAGGGGAAGATATAGACAATCAGGGTATCAGAATCACACAGCTCAAGGGACATGGACTAAGGAGGCCCTTGCATAAAGAAAAGATGAAGGGATAAGATGCTGAGGAAAATGAAGAAAAACTGTGATGATGTGACTGTGGCTTAGAAATTCAAAATATGGTGTGAAGACTGGAGAGATGGCTCAGGAGTTAGGCCTCTACCTCATAAGCAGAAGGACATGAGTTTGGATCCCAGATCCTATTAAAAAAAAATAAAAACCTCCAGTGGGTTGAATGACAGTGGTCTGTACTTCCAGCCCTGGAAGGCAGAGCCGGGAAAACCCAGAGCAAAGCACAAATGAGGGAGAAGAAATCCAGGATGGTTGCTGAAGCCACCCTTGGGTCTCCACGAACATACAGAGGGTCCACTGATACACACACGTGCACACATGCACACATACACACATACACACACACATGTACACATACACAAATATATGGTATGAATAACTGGCTAGAGTACAAACTAAATAATTAGGGCAGCTCAGCCCTAAACGGGATATCTGAACCACACCCCATTCCATGATCCAGCTAGCTTTCAAAAGAGGGGACAGAGATAGTAAGAGCCTGAGGATGGGAATAGGTGCTGTTAGACACTAGCTTCCATTCTTGTCCGAGCTTCCACAAGGAAGAGCTCAATGCTTTGATATCTACTTCCACCAGACCGCCACAATAACTGACCTGTCGAAATTTCCCCCACAGAAATGGGAGAATCTCAAAAGACAGGGGAACTACTCTGAGAGATTGCTTGGAATTGGTGTCAGACAGGAGAGGGGAAGCTTCTTTACTCAATGGCTTCTCCTGTAGTGAGCTGTTCATGCCCTAGTGGGTGTCCAGATATTTCCCAATGCAGATGTCCTGGTTGGGAGTCCAGTAAACTACACACATGCAGGGAGATGTGGAAGTGGAAGAGAGACAGGTGGGGAAGAGAACAAGTGGGGTGGGATGAGAGGGCTGGAGACGGTAGTAAGGGATGAAAATATGTACATTCATTGCATTTGTCAAAAAATAAAAAGGTATGCCATGAGGTAAAAGACATTCAATACAAAAGATCACACCTTGTATTACTATATTTATATGAAATATGCAAATTAAATAAATCCATAGACGCAGAAATGTTTACAGAGGATGGAGAGAAAGGGAGTGCAGAATGGCTGCTTAACCGATCTGGGGGAGTTGGTAAAAACATCTGGAACAAGATAGTGATAGTTTACAACATTTGTGGAAAAGGAAAGGAAAGGAAAGGAAAGGAAAGGAAAGGAAAGGAAAAAGGAAAGGAAAGGAAAGGAAAGGAAAGGAAAGGAAAGGAAAGGAAAGGAAAGGAAAGGAAAGGAAAGGAAAGGAAAGGAAAGGAAAGGAAAGGAAAGGAAAGGAAAGGAAAGGAAAGGAAAGGAAAGGAAAGGAAAGGAAAGGAAAGGAAAGGAAAGGTCGTCCAACATGAGCTGTGGCTCCCCAGAATCTCTGTATTCATACCAAGAGGTTCTTGACTATGTTTTGCAATTCTTCTAATAGGGGAGGGACACAGCACTTAAAGTCTCTGAACAGGTGTGGAAGAAGGAAGCAAGTACAATCTGTGGCAGATCTTCCAGAGCCAGGGAGCCAAGGACCATTGTCCATGATTAGTGATTCCAGAATCCTTTGTCCTTCTTCCTTCAGCCCATTCAGCGGGCCAGAAAGCGAATCTGGTATGTTTTGGGTACTTTGCCCACCCCACACTCCAGGGGAGTGAGGTCAATGTCCTTCGGGGACACAGGACTAGACACGGAGAAGTTCTGGAGGATGGTGGTGAAGAAGAGGAACAATTCGTCGCGGGCAATGCTTTCGCCAAGACAAATGCGCTTCCCTGTAAGCAGAGATGAGCTCTGTGAGCCCCAGGCAAAAACACAGTCCTTGCCTTGTTCTAAGCCCAGACACCCTGTGCCCATTATGCTGGATGAGCCTTGGTTTAACCCTAAACCTGCAATTCAGGGAAACTGCTATGAGATTCACAAAACTCTCACAAACTGAGTGCAAAACTTTGAGTGGATTTCCCACATCAACAAATGACAAAGTTTGTAGCTTTTGTTAGATTTCCCAAGGGCCCATTGCATGTGAAAGGTAAGGGCCAGCTAGAGACTCAGTGTAAGGGTGTTACATAGACATATACACTCAACATTTTTAGTGATTTTTCATAAGGAATGACACCTATTTCCCTATGGTATATAAGGCGACTGTAAGGGTAAAGTCAATATTTATGAAGACAGATTAATATTTGGCTAATATTAAGAATCTTACACAAGCCAGGTCTGGTGGCATATGCCTGCCATCCCAGGACATGGGAGGCCTTGAATTCAAAACAGTCTGTGCAATATAACAAGATCCTGCCTTTAAAAAAAATTTAAACCAAGAGGTCAAGAGAATTCGTAAGGTGCTTGCTGTGAAAGCCTGGTGACCTGAATTCATATCCCTGACATGTATGTAAATTCTGTGTGTCAATATGTGCCTATAACCTTAGCATTGACAGAATAAGGTGATGGCAGATCTTAGGTCAAACGGTCAGTCAGACTAGCTGATATAGTGATCTTCAGTTTTAAAGAGAGAAAAGGAGAGAGAGAGAGAGACTGTCTCAAAAAAAAGTTTTTTTTTTCCTTTTAATTCTTTTTTTTAATTTTCCACTCATACAAACTTAATAAGTACCACATTCCCCTCCCTCCCTCCACCCCTCTCTGGATCCCCTTGCTTGACCCCAACTTTTCTCCTTCCTTTCCCCCTTCCCTCTAAGGATCCTAGTGCCTGTGATCCATGCTAGCCTTTGGGGGGGTCAATGATGTGTTGGTAATTGCACAGGTCATGTAAAGTCCTATTACGATTACTTCGGCCCTAACTTGTGTGGAGTATCTTGATATCGTTGCTCCTCCCCATCGTTAGGCTCTTGCAATCTTACTGCCCCTCTTCCGCAAATTTCACTGAGCTTTGGGGTGGGGAGAGATTAAGCTGGCCTGGTTCCTCGTGATTAATGTAGGGTCTCTGATGCTCTGAATTATGGATTGTTTTTCTTTCTTCAGTTTTGCTGTTCCTGCACCATCGTGCAAATGGGAGACTGACCCCCCCCACCACGGTCTCCTACTCTTATCCTATCTACCTTTGAATCTACTCTTATAATAAGACTATTTTAACAGCCTTTTATCTCTGGCTAGGAGGTGACATCTAATACCCATCAGGATGGAACCAAGGGCGGTGCAAGCAAAAAGGATTAAGAAAAAGTTGAAGAAGACATTTGAGTCAGCCTCTGACCTCTATATATGCCTGCATAGGCAAGTATGCCTAAGTGAGTATATGTGTGCATGCAGGCACACACACACTCCGGAAGTGGAGTGAAGAGGGAAAAGGAGAGGAGAGCAATAAGAGGCAGGAAGGGAAGACAGAAGAGAAAGAAGTAAAAGAAAAAAAAGGAAGAATGAGACGAAGTAAAATGAATTCTTTATTTGGAACCAATTACTTATGAAAATGTGCAGGAGATTTTTTTCTCGAGTTTCAAGTTGATAATCTTCTGGTCTTGGGCTGAGATCCATGGGATTCAAGAACCTTCCCTCCAAAATATTGTTCATAAAATAAAATTGCAAGGAACTGGTGCATGAGGAGGTGTCAATGGCTCCTGCCCAACTCTCAGAAGTGGAAGGGACTCTTGTGTACACAGGCATGAGTCAGAATGAGAACAAAGAGAACCTGAAAGGTCAGGTGGTGGCACCAAGCACACGCCCTCTACCACAGGGTACAAAGCAGAGGGATGGGGGCTCCAGGCAACCAGAAGGTGACTTCCAGGATGTAGGAATGTTGTGTCTGCATAGAGGTATCTCGGAAGTGTCTGTGTCCTTTTGGCATCTCCAGAATTTAGACATCATGAGCTTACATGAGCAGTTGTCTGAGATGAGATGGTTTTTCAGAACAACTTAATCTCTCTCTCTCTCTCTCTCTCTCTCTCTCTCTCTCTCTCTCTCTCTCTTGGTCTCCTTCTCCCTCTCTCTAAAGATACTTTCACAGTTGTTCATTCAGCATGCCTATTGTCAATGTCTTATTCTGCTTCTCTCTTCATTTTTCCTCTGCCTCCTCTGTCTTTTTTATTTTAATGTTTCATACACACATACAAATAGTAAATTTATCATATTTTCACACTTTGATGCCCAATCCCATCCCCTCTCCTTTTCCCATTACAGCCCTTCTTCTTCCCTGCCAGTCTCCCTCCTGTTTTCATGTCTTTTTGCCTGTGTGACTTACTGAGTTTCATCGGGTTGCTTTTGATGGCCTGTGGCTGAGCACTCGCTGGAGTGTGAATCACATGAACGTGTACACTCTGACTCTCTCCTTTTCTTAATCTTTTGTTTACTGTCCTTCCTTCCTACACTTCCTTTATCAACTCATGTTTGTTCTCTATTTCTGACTAAACCTCTCATCATTTTCTCTCTCTTTCTCTCTCTCTCTCTTTCTCTCTCTCTCTCTCTCCCAAGTTCTCTATTTTTTCATGTGTATATATGTATTAAAAGGTAATATAGGTGTTTATGGAGGCCCAAGGGGACTCCAGGAATCATCCTGGATTATTCTACCTCATTTTTCCTTACTCTGGAGTTTTCCAGGCTCTGCCTTCCAGGGCCAAAGATACAGACTGCCACCATTTCTGCCCAGAATTTTTATATGGGCCCTGGAATCCAAACCCAGGTACTTATGTTTATGAGACAGAAGCTTAACCCCTGAGCCATCTCCCCAGCCACAGGATCCATATGTTAATTTCACCATCTCGTCTACTGTTTGCCTGTCTTTGTCTTCATTTCTTCATCTCCCTGACTCTCCAAGCTTGGGATAGATAGGTCTAGTAAATGGAGAAACTGACTCTTACTCCACGACCCTGCCTACATGTCCTCAACTCTAACTAATGTAACAAAGGAAGAACTGGCAAATTGTCCTTTGCTCTCCAATATGTGTACACTGATCAGCAGCCGACTGAGACCTGGGTCACTGAAGTTATAATGAAACTCAGACAGGTCTTGACTCAAGGGATGTTTGTACATAGAATACTTGCCTAGAATTCATCAGTGAGGAGCTGGGATCAGATTCAGTGGTAGAGTGCTTGTCTGATGTGCAAAGTCCTCGGTTCTATCCTTAGCATAGAAAAAATAAAGCGCTCTCTCTCTCTCTCTCTCTCTCTCTCTCTCCCCCCTGAGACTTTCTCCAGAACACTGGGATAGTTTCCATGTGTAGTTGGGATTTCCCATGGGTAGAGTCTGCAGACATTTTAGAATTGAATACATCTATCCTAAAGCTACTTCTACACATAACAAACTATGACTCAGTTTAATATACAAATAGACTGCAAACTAACCAGCAACTATATTTTTTCAAATAAGTAAGAGGGGCCTGGATACTCAAATAATAGCAATCGACCAAATACAGACTGCTAAATACTTGAGAATGTCCAAGTAAGGCAAAAGTGGTCCTGTCACCATTCAATCTGTTTCCACGATTGTTTGTGTCTCTTACTGGATGTGCAGAACTCTCTGAAATATCAATGGACCAGGATATTGGCCAACCAGGAATGGTTTCCTTGCTTAAATAAATTCAAATAAAGTTGATCTGTCTAATGTGTGCACATGTGTGTGTGATATGTAAGTGTAGGCACACATATGCCATGCACGGGGAGTAGGAAAGGTTAAAAACAAAAAGATTTCTCAAATTTCAAATAATTTTGTCTCTGCAGATGTACAGCTATATAATGCACGTGCACACACACACACACACACACACACAAATACACATACACTTGCCATAAATTTGCATGGAATTATATATTAAGGACACAGGACCAAGAACATGAACCTAGATCAAAAGATTAATTCATCAAAAATTTCATACAAAAAATAACTAAGTCGATCAACCAAGAGATGAATGAATTAATGGATGGAGAAATCGATAAATGAATTAATGGATGGAGAGATGGATAAGTGAGTTAATGGATGGAGAGATGGATGAGTGAGTCAAATGGACAAACAAATAGAGAGACATATTCAAAATATCAGTAAACAGACTAACCAAATCATGAATAAATCAGTAAAAGATCTCACTAGACAGTATCCTCTGCACATGTCAGGACTGTTGCACTTATGAACTCACTAAGGCTATGTAAACTTGCACAAAACCTGTAGGATGGACCTATCAGCTCATAAGGGTCAACCTTCCTTCCTTCAGTGGTGTAGCCAAAGATATATTGCCCACGCTCTAGTAAATGTCTGATCAATGCAAGCAACCTTATCAAATTCAGTGGATCACATACACAAAAGACATGAAAGTAGGAGGGAGACTTGTTGAGAAGAAGAATGTTTTCAGTGTGAGAAAGAGGGTTGGGATGGAGAAATACAGAGTGAGATAACTTAAGCTCATTGTATACATATATAAAATTATCAAGGCATAAAAATATTAAAATATCAATTAATTATAAACATTTCACAGACAAATAAGTCAATGACCACAAAGAACCAATATTCAGCTGAATGCTAGATAATGAAGTAACATGTGAATATATAACAAGTGAAGGCATGAATAAACACTAGAATAAATGGATAGCTGGAGTGAATAAGTATATGGGTGTTGCAGTTCTCCTGCATGGCTGCTGATAAATGACCATCAAATGGCTTAAGGAAACAAGGGATTTCTTTTCTCTTAGGATTACTGATTATAGTTCTTAGTCCAGCTTGACAGGAGAGCATGCACAAACACCAAGCCACACCATCTCTACATAATGGCTGAGAGACGGATGATCCTAACTTGCCAGACCAGCATGTCTGGTCAATTATACAAAAGGATGCTGCCATTCTCAATCAGCTCTCCGTGATTTATTCCATAGCCTCATCCTGCCCACCATAGGCTGGACCTTTCCCATCAGCTAGACAATCTCCTTCAGGTTCGCTCTGGGCTAATTCTCCACAAATGTGCCCAGAGCTCAAACCCTCAACAGTCAGGTTGACATCTGTGCCTAACTATGACAATGGGAAAGTGGATGAATAAATGCAAGTCATTAAATGGATAAATGGGGAAATTGATGGGTAAATGAAGGGTGAATGGCAATGGAATTATTAAGGAATGAAATTTATGGATAGATGAACAGATAGGAAAATAAATGAACAACTCTAATAGTGAATCAATAGCAATGAGTTCTTTCAACTATCATCCCTCAAAATATAAACTCAGGCCTGCCCGCCTGCCTGGGACAGGACTAGCTGATAGTCCTCCATCCCAGGTAAGTTCCACCGGCACTCAGGTCACAGTCTCAGGCAGAGTTCAAAATTGAACTAAAAGACAAGATATCTTCAACCAAAAACTCAACAGAGTCTTATCAGCAGAACTAACGAAGCAGAAAGAGAATTTCAGATATTGAAGACAAAGTAGAAGAATTAACCAATGCAATGGAAGAGGTTGTTAAGGCCAAAAAGATACTTGAGAGGAATATTCAAGCGATATGAGACACCCTGAAGAAGCCTAACATACGCATTCATGGAATACCAAAGCAAGAATCCCAAATTACCACACCTGAGGAAATTTTTCAAATTAACATAAATGATTACTTCCCTCATATAAAGAATGAGAGACCCATCAAATACAAGAGGCATTTCGCACCCCCATACAGATATGATCAAATTAGAAATGCGCCATGGCAAATAATAGTCAAAACACACCACATTTAAAACAAAGAAAAGGGCTGAGAGCTTCAAGGGAAAAAATAAAGAAGTCACTTTTAAAGATAAACCTATTAAAATAACAAATTACTTCTCAACGGGAACAGTAAAAGCAAGAAGAGCTTGGAGAGACGTACTTCAAGTATTAAATGAGCAAATGTGTCAACCCAGGCTTATATACCTGGCAAAGCTATCTGTCATGTTTGAGGGAGAAAGAAAAGTTTTCCAGCACAAATACAACTTGAAGGTTTACATGTCTACCAAACCAGGCCTTCAAAAAATGCTAGAAATGATACTCAAGCTTGAAGAACAAAACAAGTGTATGCAGGAGGACAGAAGGGAAGTATAATACAACCAAAATCTAAAAGCCAAATAATACAATTACAAAAGCCACTAAACATAAAAAATATCTGGAATTAAAAATAATTTCTCCATTATAACACTAAATGTTAATGGAATTAACTCACTGATCAAGAGACATACATTAAAAACTTGGATTAAAAACCACACTCATCAATCTGCTGCCTTGAGGAAACACATCTCACCACAAAAGATAGGCAGATCCTAAAAATAAAAAGCTGGTCCAAAATTCTGCAAGCTAATGGAACCAGGAAACAGGCAGGGTAGCCATTATGCTGTCAGACAAAGTGGACTTCAACCAAAAAAATCATAAGAGACACAGATAGATACTACATTTTTGTCAGAGGCACAATTCACCAGGAAGACTTCACAATATTCAATATATATGCACCTTATACGGGCCTCTCCACATTCATAAAACAAACCCTAGAGTGTTTAAAGAGATAAATCACTCCAAAGCAATAATTCTTGGGGATTTCAACACCACCCTCTCAACATGGGATATATCAACAGGTCAAAAGCTTAACAGAAACACTTTGGAACTTAATCAAACCCTTAATGAAATGGACCTTACAGATTTGTATCAAACTTATCATCCACGCACCAAAGAATAAACATTTTTCTTAGCAGCACATGGAACTTTCTCCAAAATAGATCACATATTGGGCCACAAAACGAATCTCCACATGTACAGGAAAGGTGAAATTCTAGCCTGTACCTTCTCAGACCACCATGGTCTGAAGCTTGACATCCACAACACAACAAACAACAGAAAATACACTAACTCCTGGAAACTTAACACTATGATGCTGAATGAGAATTGGATTCAGGAAGAAATTAAAAAAGAAATTCAAGATTTCCTGAAAGCGAATGATAATGAAAATACAACTTACAAAAATCTTTGGGATACAATGAAAGCTGTCCAAAGAGGTAAGTTCATAGCTCTTAATGCCTACATCAAAAAAAAATGGAAACGTCACAAATAAATAACTTAACAATGCAGCTTAAAGCTTTAGAGACACTAGAGCAATCTGATCCCAAAAGTAGTAGAAGAGAGGAGATTATCAAAATCAGGGGAGAAATATCTGAAATTGAGATAAGAAAAATGATACAGAGGATCAACCAGTCAAAAAGCTGATTCTTTCAAAAAATCAACAAGATTGATACACCCCTAGCTAAATTAACTAAAAGCAACAGAGAGAAAATGCAAATAACAATATTAGAAATGAAAATTGAGTTATCACTACTGATACACAAGAAATTCAGAGTATTATTACATCATATTTCAAAAATTTATACTCTGTGAAATTTGACAACACAAAAAAACTATAAATTCCGAAGTAAGCACAACTTACCAAAACTGAATCAGGAAGTTGCGAATTATTTAAATAGTCCTATAACATATGAGAAAACCGATGAAGTAATCTCAAATCTTCCCACCAAAAAATGTCCTGGGCCACATGGATTCAGCACAGAGTTCTATCCGACATTTAAGGAGTTAATAACACCAATACTCCTTAAACTGTTCCATCAAATAGCAAAGGAAGGAACGCTACCAAATTCTTTCTATGAAGCTAATATTGTCTTAATCCCAAAATCTAATAAAGATACACTTAAAAAAGAAAACTATAGGCCAAACTCTTTGGTGAACACAGATGCAAAGATTCTCAACAAAGTCTTAACAAATCGGATTCAAAAACATATCAAAAGATCATCCATGGGGATCAAGTAGGCTTTATCCTAGGCACACAAGGTAGGTTCAACATACACAAATCAATAAATGTAATTCATCATATAAACCAGTCCAAAGTCCAAGACCACATGGATACTCTCGATAGATGCAGAAAAAGCTTTTAACAAGATCCAACAGCCCTTTATGATCAAAACACTAGAGACAGTAGGAATGGAAGAAACCTTTATCAATATAATAAAAGCTGCATACAACAAGCTTACAGCAAGGATTACACTCAATGAGGAATAACTTGAAGCATTACTTCGATCAGGAACTAGAAAAGGCTATCTACTCTCACCACTTCTATTCAATATTGCACTTGAAGTCTTAGCTGAGCCCATAATACAAGAAAGGGAGATAAAAGGAATTCAAATTGGCAAGGAAGAAGTCAAGTTACCTCTATTTGCAGACGACATGATCTTATACCTGAGTGATCCCAAAAGCTCCACCAAGAAACTCCTGGAACTAATACAGAAGTTCAGCAGGGTGGCAAGATACAAAATAAACGTACAAAAATCAGTGGCCTTCCTCTGTGCCCAAAATGAAAGAAATGAAAAAGCCCTGAAAGGAACAATACCATTTACTATAGCCCATAAAAAAATGAAATATCTTGGTATAAACCTAACCAAGGAAGTAAGTGACCTTTATAATGAAAACTTTAAAACCCTAAAGAAAGAAATTACAGAAGACACTAGAAGGTGGAAAGACCTCCCATGCTCCTGGATAGGCAGAATCAATATCATAAAAATGACCATATTAAAATCCCAAAGCAATTCTTTTAAGAAGTTGACCAAACCAATCTCAAAATTCATAGGGAGGCACAAAAGACCCAGGATAGCAAAAACAATCCTGAGTAACAAAAACATGGCTGGAGGTATCACCATATCAAACCTTAGTCTATACTACAAATCCATAGTTCTAAAAACAGCCTGGCACTGGCTCCAAAATAGACACACAGATCAACGGATAAGGGTTGAAGACCCAGATATAAGCTCACACAATTACAGCCACTTGATCTTTGAAAGGGGCCCAAAAAATCCAATGGAAAAAGAACAGCATCTTCAACAAATGGTGCTAGCAAAACTGGATGTCCACATGCAGAAGATTAAAATTCAACCCATACTTGTCACCATGTATAAGACTTAATTCCAAATGGATCAAGGACCTCAATATAAGGCCAGAGACTATGAAAACCTTAGTTGAAAGGGTAGGGAACTCCCTCGAGCTTATTGGACTAGGCCAACAGTTCCTAAACAGACATCCAATGGCACAGTCACTGCTACCAACTCTCAACAGTTGGGATCTTGTGAAATTAAAGAGCTTCTGTTCAGATAAAGAGATTGTAACACGAGCTCAAAGGTAACCCACAGAATGGGAGAAAATCTTCACTAACCACATATCTGATAGAGCTGTACTGTCCAGAGTGCACAAAGAACTTAGAAGACTAAACATCAAGGAAACCAATGGCCCAATTAAGAAATGGGCCCTGGAACTTAAAAGAAATTTTACCAGGGATGAAATTAAAATGTCTAACAAATATCTTAAAAAATGCTCCACTTCCTTAGCCATCAGGGAAATGCAAATCAAAACTTCCCTGAGATATCATCTCACCCCAGTCAGGATGGCAAAAATCCACAATACAAACAATACCAACTGCTGGAGAGGATGTGGAGAGAGGGGAACTCTCCTACATTGCTGGTGGGAGTGCAGGCTCATACAGCCACTGTGGCGAGCCGTCTGGAGATTCTTAAAGAAATTAAAGATTGAAATGTCATATGACCCTGCGATTCCACTTTTGGGTATAACCCCCCATACAGCAGAGGTTCACCTCGATACCACAAGCACGACCATGTTCATAGCAGCACTGTTTACAATAGCAAAGTCATGGAATCAACCCAAATGTCCAACAGTTGACGAGTGGATAAGGAAACTGTGGTATATCTATACGATGGAGTACTACTCAGCCATCAAAATGGATGAATTACTGGAATTTGCTGGGAAATGGATGTCATTAGAAACAATTATATTAAGTGAAGTATCCCAAACCCAGAAAATTAAGCACCATATGTACTCCCTAATAGGTGGCTCCTAGTACCAAACCAATCCCAGCCCATCTTGAGACACTCATAGGTAAATCTATGTATTACCTACAGTAATTGCAAGGATTATGAACAGGAGGCATGGGGTTGGAGGGCCACACCAGAAACAAGAAAAGAAGTGACTATGTTACAGTAGAGAAAATAGGCCTCCATCAAGGACTGCAAGAAAGTAATGGGACACCTAGTTAAGTTCACAGACATTCGTTCCTGATCATTTACAACTAAGGGGGTATGAACTCACCAGAAGGGGAGGGCACATAGTCCGGCAGATTAAAAAGTAACCATTTTGCAAATGGGTGATTGACCCCTCCCATTGCCAAATGCCATATGACTCTGCGATTCCACTTTTGGGTATAAATATTACTTCTACCCTTGAATGTGCTCTTATAATAAGACTCCAGTTTAACAGCTTTCTGTCTCTGGCCAGGGAGTGACATACAATGCCCATCACGATGGAGTGAAGGGCATTGCAGGAGCAACAAAACTACAAAAGAAAATCAACGAACCACTATCTAGAACTTCAGAGACTCTATATCAACCACCTAGAACTAGGCCAGACTAATCTCTCCCCATCCTGAAGCTCAGGGACATTTGCGGAAGAGGGGGCGGTAAGAGTGTAAGAGCAAAAGGATGGGAGGAGCAATGATATGCAAGATACTCCACACAAGTTAGGGCTGAAACAATCATAATTGGACATTGCATGCCCGACGCAATGTCCAACACACTATTGACCTCACAAAGTCTAGCATCTGCTAAAGGCACCAAGATCCTTGGAAGCAAGGGATTGACAGCCACAGTAGTGTCCCTATGCTTAAGGGGAACACAGGAAAGGGTTCAGGGAAATGCCACTGGGTCCTTGTACGTCATCAGAGAGGAGGGCCCAGAGGAGAGTCAGGCATGCACAAGAAAGGACTCTGGAAATTGGAGTGGGAGGCATAGGGGGATGGGGCAGGAGGAGTGAGGGGAGGGAGAGCAGGGGGTTCGGGGGGAGGAGGAGGGAGGGAGGGAACTGGTGTACCTATTAAGTTTGTATGAGCTGAAATAATAAAAAATGTATAACAAAAAAAATAAAAATAAATAAATAAAATTCAACCCGTACTTGTTACCATGTACAACACTTAATTCCAAATGGATCAAGGACCTCAATATAAGGCCAGAGACTATGAAAACCTTAGTTGAAAGGGTAGGGAAATCCCTCGAGCTTATTGGACTAGGCCAACAGTTCCTAAATGGAAATCCAATAGCACAGTCACTACAGCCAACACTCAACAGGTGAGATCTTGTGAAATTAAAGAGCTTCTGCTCAGATACTATTATCCAGAGTGCAGAAAGAACTTAGCAAACTAAACAGCAAGGAAACAAATGGCCCAATTAAAAAACTGGGCCTTGGCATGCACATTAAAGGATTCTCTGGGGATTGGGGGGGAGGTACTGGGGGATGGAGAGGAAGGGGTGAGGGGAGGGGAAGCAGGGGGGTTGGGGGTAGGAGAAGGGAAGGAGGGAACCAGTGTACCTACTAAGTTTGTATGAGTGGAAATAATAATAAAAAATGTTATAAGAAAAAATGGCCCTTGGAACGTAAAAGAAACTTTACCAGGGAAGAAATTGAAATGTCTAACAAATATCTTAAAAAATGCTCCGCATCCTTAGCCATCAGGGAAATGCAAATCAAAACCTCCCTGAGATATCATCTCATCCTGATCAGGATGGCAAAAATCCACAATAGAAACAGGACCAAATGCTGGAGAGGATATGGCAAGAAGGGAACTCTCCTACATTGCTGGTGGGAATGCAGGCTTATACAACCACTCTGACGAGCCATCTGGCAATTCTTTTTTTTTTATTAAAAATTTAATTATAAATTTTAAAATTTTTTACCAGTTCCCTCCCTCCCCCCTCCTCCCCCCGAACCTCCTCCTCCCCCTCCCCATCTCCCAGTGCCTCCCCCCCAATTCCCAGAGAGTCCTTTATTGTGTATGCCTAACTCTCCACTGGGTCCTCCTCTCCGATGACATATAAGGACCCAGTGGCATTTCCATAAGCCCTTTCTCTTGTTCCCCTTAAGCATAAGATCACTACTATGGCTGTCAATCCCTTGCCTCCAGGGATCTCGGTGCCCTTAACAGATGCTAGACTTTATGAGGGCAACAGTGTGCTGGACATTGCGCAGGGCATGCAAAGTCCCATTATGATTGCTTTGGCCCCAACTATTGTTGAGAATCTTGCAAATCGTTGCTCCTCCCATCCTTTTGCTCTTACAATCTTACCGCCCCCTCTTCCGCAAATGTCCCTGAGCTCCAGGATGGGGAGAGATTAGGCTGGCCTAGTTCTATGTGATTGATAGAGTCTCTGAAGTTCTGGATTGTGGTTTGTTGATTTTCTTTTGCAGTTTTGCTGCTCCTGAAATGCCCTTCACTCCATTCTGCTGGGCACTGTATGTCACCCCCTGGATCTGGCAATTCTTTAAAAAAGTTAAAGATTCCCTTTCACCCGACCCCACTCCGCCAGTCGGGACGCATGTGCCCGGTCCAGCCAGGCCTCACCCCGCGACCTAGGTAAGTCTCCGCCCACACCCGCCCACCAGGACCCCAGGCCAAATAATTCAGTTTAGTGAAATTGAAAGATCTTAAGAGTTAAAACAACAATGCCAAAGTCAAAGTGCAAATCCATGAGAAGCAACACTCAAGTAAACAAATCTCCCACTGAAGGAATTAATCCCATAATGTTAGATTCCAACCAGAACAAACCCGCGGAAAAAGGCCAAGAAAGCCTCACCCAGGATAACGACTTTCAAAATATGATCATTACCATGTTCAATACTATGAAAGAGGAAATCCGGGAGGAATTAAATAATCGAATCAATCGCTTTGAAGAGGAACACAACTGACATTTGGAGGAGTTGAAAAAAACAGTGCAAGAAACAAAAAGTGGCATAGAGCAGTTAAAACAAACTCAAGCAGAGTTTAAAACTGAGCTACAAGACAAGTTATATTCAACCCAGAACGCCACAGAGTCTTATCAACAGAACTAAAGAAGCAGAAAACAGAATTTCAGACCTTGAAGATAAAGTGGGAGTACTAACCAGCTCAATGGAAGAGGTTGTTAAAGCCAAAAAGATACTTGAGAGAAATATCCAAGAGATATGGGACACCATGAAGGAGCCTAACATGCGTATTCATGGAATACCAGAGCAAGAATCTCAAAATACCACCCCTGAGGAAATTTTTCAAACGATCATCAAGGAAAACTTTCCTCATCTAAAAAAAGAGAGGCCCATCCATATACAAGAGGCATTCCGCACCCCAAACAGATACGACCAAAGCAGAAGCACGCCGCGGCAAATAATAGTTAAAACACTCCACATTCAAGATAAAGAACTGGTGCTGAGAGCTTCAAGGGAGAAAAAACAAGTCACTTTTAAAGGTAAACCTATTAAAATACCAAATGACTTCTCAGTCGAAACAGTAAAAGCAAGAAGAGCTGGGAGAGACATACTTCAAGTATTGAATGAGCTAAAAGGTGAACCCAGGCTGATTTACCCTGCAACACTATCAGTCATCATCAAGGGAGAAAGAAAAATTTTCCAGCACAAAGAAAACTTGAAGGGCCTTCAAAAAATGCTAGAAATTATACTCAAGTGTGAAGAAAAAAACAGGCATATCCGGAAGAACAGAAGGGAAGTACAACACCATTAAAAGCGAAGCAATATACTTATAAAAACTACTAAACATAATAAATGTCTGGAATTAAAAATAGTTTCTCCATTATAACACTAAATGTTAATGGAATTAATTCACCGATCAAGGGACACAGATTACAAACTTGTATTAAAAATCACAATCCATCAATCTGCTACCTGCAGGAAACCCATCTAACCACCAAAGATAGGCACGCTCTAAAAATAAAAGGCTGGTCAAAAATTCTACAAGCAAATGGAAGCAGAAAACAGGCAGGGGTAGCCGTTATGCTATCAGACAAAGTGGACTTCAAACCAAAGAAAATCATAAGAGACACGGATGGATACTACATTTTAGTGACAGGTACAATTCACCAGGAAGACTTCACAATACTGAACATTATATGCACCCAATACAGGCCCCTCCACATTCATTAAGAAAACCCTACAACGTCTAAAGCATGAAATCAACCCGCAAACGATAATTCTTGGGGACTTCAACACCGCCCTCTCAACATGGAATAGATCAACAGGTCAAAAGCTTAACAGAGACACTTTGGAACTTAATCAAACTCTGAAAGAAATGGACCTTACAGATCTCTATCGAACTTTTAACCCACGCACCAAAGAATAAACATTTTTCTCAGCAGGACATGGAACTTTCTCCAAAATAGATCACATATTTGGCCACAAAATGAATCTCCACATATACAGGAAAGTTGAAATTCTAACCTGTGCCCTATCAGACCACCACGGCCTAAAGCTGGACATCCACAACACATCAAACAAGAGAAAATACACTAACCCTTGGAAACTTAACACTATGATGCTGAATGAGAACTGGATTCAGGAAGAAATTAAAAAGGAAATTCAAGATTTCCTGAAAGTGAAAGATAACAAAAATACAACTTACCAAAATCTCTGGGACACAATGAAAGCTGTTCTAAGGGGTAAGATCATGGCTCTTAATGCCTACATCAAAAAAAATGGAAACATCAGAAATACACAACTTAACAATGCAGCTTAAAGCTTTAGAGAAACTAGAGTAATCTGATCCCAAAAGTAGTAGAAGAGAGGAGATTAGAAAATAAGGGGAGAAATATCTGAAATCGAGACTAAGAAAACGATAGAAAAAATCAACTAGTCAAAAAGCTGGTTCTTTGAAAAAATCAATAAGATTGATACACCCCTAGCTAAATTAAGCAAAAGCAAGAGAGAGAAAACCCAAATTAACAAAATTAGAAATGAACATGGAGTAATCACTACTGATACCCAAGAAATCCAGAGAATTATAACATCATATTTCAAAAACTTATACTCTGTGAAGTTTGACAACACACAAGAGATGGATGAATTTCTAAGTAAACACATCTTACCTAAATTGGATCAGGAAGTTGTGAATTACTTAAATGGCCCTATAACATATAAGGAAATTGAAGAAGTAATCTCGAATCTTCCCACCAAAAATGTCCTGGACCAGATGGATTCAGCACAGAGTTCTACCAGACATTTAAGGAGTTAATAACACCAATACTCCTTAAACTGTTCCATCAAATAGCAAAGGAAGGAACACTACCAAATTCCTTCTATGAAGCTAATATCGTTTTAATCCCAAAACCTAATAAAGATTCACTTAAGAAAGAAAACTATAGGCCGATCTCTCTGATGAACACAGACGCAAAGATTCTCAACAAAGTCTTAGCAAATCGGATTCAAAAAAATATCAAAAAGATCATTCACGGGGACCAAGTAGGCTTCATCCCCGGCACACAAGGTTGGTTCAACATACACAAATCAATAAATGTAATTCATCATGTAAACCAGTCCAAAGTCCAAGACCACATGATACTCTCGATAGATGCAGAAAAAGCTTTTGACAAGATCCAACAGCCTTTTATGATCAAAACGCTAGAGACAGTAGGAATGGAAGGAACCTTTATCAATATAATAAAAGCTGTATACAACAAGCCCACAGCAAGGATTATGCTCAATGGGGAACGATTGGAAGCATTCCCACTTCGATCAGGATCTAGACAAGGCTATCCACTCTCACCACTTCTATTCAATATTGTACTTGAAGTCTTAGCTGAAGCCATAAGACAAGAAAGGGACATAAGAGGGATTCAAATCAGCAAGGAAGAAGTCAAACTATCCCTATTTGCAGATGACATGATCGTATACCTGAGTGATCCCAAAAACTCCACCAGGAATCTCCTGGAACTAATTGAGAAGTTCAGCAGGGTGGCAGGATACAAAATAAATGTGCAAAAATCAGAGGCCTTCCTATATGCCCAGAATGAAAGAAGTGAAAAAGCTTTGAGAGAAACCATCCCATTTACTATAGCCCCTAAAAAAATGAAATACCTTGGTATAAACTTAACTAAGGAGGTAAAAGACCTTTACAATGAAAACTTTAAAACCCTAAAGAAAGAAATAGCAGAAGACACCAGAAGGTGGAAAGACCTCCCTTGTTCCTGGATTGGCAGAATCAACATCGTAAAAATGACCATCCTACCAAAGGCAATATACAGATTCAATGCTATACCAATCAAAATCCCAAAGCAATTCTTCAAAGAAGTTGACCAAACAATCTCAAAGTTCATATGGAGGCACAAAAGACCCAGGATAGCAAAAACAATCCTGAGTAACAAAAACACAGCTGGAGGTATTGCCATACCAAACCTAAGTCTATACTACAAATCCATAGTTATAAAGACAGCCTGGTACTGGCTCCAAAATAGACACACAGATCAATGGATAAGGATTGAAGACCCAGATATAAGCCCACAAAATTACAGCCATTTGATCTTTGACAAAGGGGCCCAAAGAATCCAATGGACAAAGAACAGCATCTTCAACAAATGGTGCTGGCAAAACTGGATCTCCACATGCAGAGGATTAAAGCTGGACCCGTACTTGTCACCATGAACAAGACTTAATTCCAAATGGATCAAGGACCTTGATATCAGGCCAGAGACTATAAAAACCATAGTTGAAAGGATAGGGAACTCCCTTGAGCTGACTGGGCTAGGCCAACAGTTCCTAAACAAACATCCAATAGCACAGTCACTGCTACAAACTCTCAACAGTTGGGATTTTGTGAAATCAAAGAGCTTCTGTTCAGATAAAGAGATTGTAACACGAGCTCAAAGGCAACCCACAGAATGGGAGAAAATCTTCACTAACCACACATCTGATAGAACTATGCTGTCCAGAGTGCACAAAGAACTTAGAAAACTAAACACCAAGGAAACCAATGGCCCAATTAAAAAATGGGCCCTGGAACTTAAAAGAAATTTTACCAGGGATGAAATTAAAATGTCTAAGAAATATCTGAAAAAATGCTCCACTTCCTTAGCCATCAGGGAAATGCAAATCAAAACTTCCCTGAGATATCATCTCACCCTGGTCAGGATGGCAAAAATCCACAACACAAACAATAACAAATGTTGGAGAGGATGTGGAGAGAGAGGAACTCACCTACATTGCTAGTGGGAATGCAGTTCATACAGCCACTGTGGCGAGCCATGTGGAGATTCTTAAAGAAATTAAAGATTGAAATGCCATATGACCCTGCTATTCCACTTTTGAGAATAACCCCCCATACAGCAGAGGTTCACCTCGATAGCACAAGCACGACCATGTTCATAGCAGCACTGTTTACAATAGCAAAGTCATGGAATCAGCCCAAATGTCCAACAGTTGACGAGTGGATAAGGAAACTGTGGTATATCTATACAATGGAGTACTACTCAGCCATCAAAAATGATGAATTACTGGAATTTGCCGGGAAATGGATGTCATTAGAAACAATTATATTAAGTGAAGTATCCCAAACCCAGAAAATTAAGCGCTGTATGTACTCCCTAATAGGTGGCTCCTAGTACCAAACCCACCCAGCCCACCTAGAGACAGTAATTGCAAGGATTATGAACAGGAGGGATGGGGTAAGAGGGCCACACCAGAAACAAGGAGAGAAGGGACCATGTTACAGCAGGGAAAATAGGCCTCCATCAAGGACCCAAATAAGTAATGAGACATCTGATTAAGTTCACAGACTTTTGTTCCTGATCATTTACTACTGAGGGGGTGTGATCTCATCAGAAGAGAAGGGCATATAGTCTGGCAAATAAAAAGTAACCATTTTGCAAATGGGTGATTGACCCCTCCCTCTCACTGAGGTTTCCTACTTTTATTACATCTACCTTTGAATGTGCTTTTATCACAAGACTCTAGTTTAACAGCTTTTTGTCTCTGGCCAAGGGGTAACATACAATGCCCACCAGGATGGAGTGAAGGGCATTGCAGGAGCAGCAAAACTGCAAAAGAAAATCAACAAACCACAATCCAGAACTTCAGAGACTCTATATCAACCACCTAGAACTTAGCCACCTTAATCTCTCCCCATCTTGAAGCTCAGGGAAATTTGCGGAAGAGGGGGCGGTAAGAGTTTAAGAGCAAAAGGATGGGAGGAGCAATGATATGTAAGATACTCCATACTAGTTAGGGCTGAAGCAATCATAATTGGACTTTGCATGCCCTGCGCATTGTCCAACACACTGTTGACCTCACAAAGTCTAGCATCTGCTAAAGGCACCAAGATCCTTGGAGGCAAAGGATTGGCAGCCACAGCAGTGTTCCTATACCTAAGGGGAACACTGGAAAGGGTTCAGGGAAAGGCCACTGGGTCCTTGTACGTCATCGGAGAGGAGGGCCCAGAGGAAAATCAGACATGCACAAGAAAGGACTCTCTAGGAATTGGGGCGGGAGGCACTGGGGGATGGGGAGCGAGGGGGTGGGGAGGGGGAGCAGGGGGTATGGAGGGAGGAGGAGGGAGGGAGGGAACTGGTGTACCTAATAAGTTTGTATGAGCTGAAATAATAATAAAAATGTATTAATAAAAAAAGTTAAAGATTGAAATGCCACATGACCTTGCTATTCTGCTTTTGGGAATAATCCCCCATACAGAAAAATTCACCGCGAGATCACAAGCATGACTATGTTCATAGCAGCACTGTTTACAATAGCAAAGTCATGGAATCAACCCAAATGCCCAACAGTTCATGATTGGATAATGAAAATGTGGTACATTTATGCAATGGAATACAACTCAGCCATCAAAAATGATGAATAAATGAAATTTGCTGGGCAATGGATGGAATTAGAAACAATTATTTTGAGTGAAGTATCCCAGACACAGAAAAGTAAGTGCTGTATGTACTCCATAATAGGTAGATCCTAGTACCAAACTCACTTTGTGACACACTCAAAGATAAATCTCTGTAATACCTAGAGTAATTGTAAACATTATAAGCAGGGAAGGAAGGGGAAGGAGGGCCCTGCCAGAAACAAGGAGAGAGGGGATCATGTTACAGCAGAGAAAATAGGCCACCATCAAGTGCTGCAAGTAAGTAATGAGACATCTGGTAAAGTTCATAGACTTTTCTTCCTGATCATTTACAACTGATGGCGTATGATCTCACCAGATGAGGAGGGCATTGAGTCTGGCAGATAGACGGTAACCATCCTGCAAATGGGAGACTGACCCCCCTCACCCCAGTCTCCTACTCTTATTCCATCTACCTTTGAATCTACTCTTATAATAAGACTCTATTTTAACAGTCTTTTATCTCTGGCCAGGGGGTGATATCCAATATCCATCAGGATGGAGCCAAGGACGGTGCAGGAGCAGCAAAACTGGAAAAAAAATCAACAAAGCATAATTCAGAAAATCAGAGACTCTACATCAACCACCTGGAACAAGGCCACCCTAATCTCTCCCCATCCTAAAGCTCAGGAAATTTGTGGAAAAGGGGGCGGTAAGATTGCAAGAGCCTAAAGATGGGGAGGAGCAAAGATATGCAAAATACTCCATACAAGTTAGGACCGAAGTAATCATAATAGGACTTGCATGACCTGCACAATGTCCAACATATCATTGAACCCCCAAAGTCTAACATGGATCACAGACACTACAATTCTTAACCAAGGGATTAACAGCAACAATAATGTACTATACTAAAGGGGAACACAAAAAATAGCTCTAGGCAATGGTACTGAGTCCTTACACCTCATCGAAGAGGAGGACCCAGAGGGACGTTTGACATGCACACTAAAGGATGCTCCAGGAATGGGGGGGCCACTGGGAGAAAGGGAGGAGGGGGGAAAGGAAAGGGAAAAGGGGGAAGGAGCACAGGGGTCCATACTATTGACCCCACACACTGTTGACCCCACAAAGTCTAGCATTTGCTAAAAGCACCAAGATCCTTGGAAGCAAGGGATTGGCAGCCACAGTAGTGTTCTTATGCTTAAGGGGAACACGGAAAGCGTTCAGGGAAATGCCACTGGGTCCTTGTACGTCATCGGAGAGGAGGGCCTAGAGGAGAGTCTGGCATGCACAATAAAGGACTCTCTGGGAATTGGGGCGGGAGGCACTGGGGGATGGAGAGGGAGGGGTGAGAGGAGGGGGAGCAGAGGGTTCGGGGGGAGGAGGAGGGAGGAGGGAACTGGTGTACCTATTAAGTTTGTATGAGCTGAAATAATAATAAAAAGGTATAAAAAAAGAGTGTATGAGCAGAAATAAATAAATTATTTATAAAAAAATAAAAATAAAGAAAAGATGAAGAAGATTAATAAACCCTCCACCAAACTAGGCAAAAGAAAAAGAAAATACAAATTCATCAAATTAGAAGTGAAAATGGATATGGTACAACACAAAGTCAAGGAAATCCAGAAAATCATGAGACATACAGAGAAATCACATGCCCATAAAGTCAGAAAATATAAAAGAAATAAATGGATTTCTAGATTAACAAAACCTACCAAAATTACTCGGTTTACAGTCTCTTTATCTGAACAGAAGCTCATTAATTTCATAAGATCCCATTTGTTCAGTGTTGGTTTTAGTGACTGTGCTATTGGATTTCTGATTAGGAACCATTGGCCTAGTCCAATAAGCATGAGGGAGTTCCTTACCCTTTCAACTAGGGTTTTTATAGTCTCTGGCCTAATACTGGGGTCCTTGATCCATTTGGAATTAAGCCTTGTACATGGTGACAAATATGGGTCGAGTTTTAATCTTCTGCATGTGGAAATCCAGTTTGGCCAGAACTATTTGTTGAAGATACTGTTCTTTTTCCATTGGATTTTTTGGGCCCCATTGTCAAAGATCAAATGGCTGTAATTTTGTGGGCTTATATCTGAGTCTTCAACCCTTATCCATTGATCTACGTGCCTATTTTGGAGCCAGTACCAGGCTATTTTTATTTCTATGGATTTGTAGTATAGATTAAGGTTTGGTGATACCTCCAGGAGTGTTTTTGTTACTCAGGATTGTCTTTGCTATCCTGGATCTTTTGTTCCTCCATATGAATTTTGAGATTGTTTGGTTAATTTCTTTAAAGAATTGCTTGGGGATGATGATTGGTATAGCATTATGGTATATTGCCTTCGGTAGGATGGTCATTTTTATGATATTGATTCTGCCTATCCAGGAGCATGGGAGGTCTTTCCACCTTTGGTGCCTTCTGCAATTTCTTTCTTCAGGGTTTTAAAGTTTTCATTGTAAAGGTCTCTTACTTCCTTGGTTAGCTTTATACCAAGGTATTTCATTTTTTTAGGGGCTATAGTAAATGGAATTGTTTCTCTTAGGTCTTTTTCACTTTTTCCATCCTGGGCACATAGGAAGGCTACTGATTTTTGTACATTTATTTTGTAACCTGCCACCCTGCTGAACTTCTGTATTAGTTCCAGGAGTTTGCTGGTGGAGTTTTTAGGATCATTCAGGTATGTGATCATGTCATCTGCAAATAGAGATAACTTGACTTCCTCCTTGCAGATTTGAATCCCCTATATCTCTCTCTCTCGTCTTATGGCTCCAGCTAAGACTTCAAGTACAATATTGAATAGAAGTGGTAAGAGTGGACAGCCTTGTTTAGTTCCTGATCAAAGTGGGAATTCTTCAAGTTATTCCCCATTGAGTATAATCCTTGCAGTTGGCTTGCTATATACAGCTTTTATTATGTTGATAAAAGTTCCTTCCATTCCATATTTTTAAATCTGCTTTGCTAAGAATTTGTTGAGAATCTTTGCATCTGTGTTCATCAAAGAGATTGGCCTCTCTTTCTATAGATAAGGAAAGGTTTCCTTTATGATCATTTAAAAATTTTCCTCATCTGTGGTATTTTGGGATTTTTGTTCTGGTATTCCATGAATGTGAATGTTTGGCTTGTTCAAGGTGTCCCATAACTCTTGAATATTCCTCTCAAGTTTCTTTTTGGCTTTAACAACCTCTTCCATTTAGCTGGTTAATTCTTCCACTTTGTCTTCAAGATCTGAAATTCTATTTTCTGCCTTGTTAGTTCTGCAGATAAGACTCTGTTGAATTTTGGGTTGAAGATAACTTGTCTTTTAGTTCAATTTTAAACTCTGCTTGAGACTGTTTTAGCTGCTCTATGCCTATTTTTGTTTCTTGAACTGTTTTTCTCAATTCCTCCAAGTATCTGTTGTATTCCTATTCAAAGTGATTGATGTGGTTATTTAACTCCCCCTGGATTTCCTCTTTCATAGTATTGATTATGGTAATGATCAGGATTTGAAAGTCATTATCTTGGGTATGGCTTTCTTGGCTATTTTCTTGAGTTTGTTCTGGTTGGAATCTATTATTCTGGTGCTAATTTTTTCGGTGGGAGATTTGTTTTATTGGATTTTGTTACTCATGGATTTGTGCTGTGACAAATTGTTGTTTTATCTCTTTAGACCATCTTTCAGTTTCTGTGTGTTTTTGACTGAACAGTTGGTATTACTGCTCTCAAGCAGTTATTTCTAGTTTTTGCCTTGGGTATGCTGGTTTGTTGTTATTGTTATTTCCTAGATGATGCTATTAAACTGTGACTACATCAATTAATCAGGTTTAGTGGACAGGGAGTGAAGATTCGTATGGTAGTGCACTTTTATGATTTAGTGCCTTGATGATATGTGAGGGTGAATGGTATAGTCCCTCAAGTTCTATATGTTTTGGGGGTGGCTATATGGAAAAGTTAAACTACAGTGACTAAAAATTGAAAGGAACAGGGTAGTTTTTAAAAAGGGGTTTACTTATCATTGAGCTGGATGTGAAGAATCTCTCCAATGTGATAGGATGATTTCTTTGGACTCTGTTGAATTCTGAGGAGCAGTGTGTCCTCCCTGGACCACATGTGTCCTGGGCAGAAAGGGCAGAGCTTCTAGTTGTCGTGCAGTTCACCTGGGACCTGGGGTGTGGCCAAAGGTCCTCCCCTAGCCCAGAGCAGTCTGGGTGCTGCTCTGGCTGGCTGGTAGGAGGAGCTGGGACAAGCCGGTGACCTGGGACCTGGGGGTAAACTAGGGGGTTTACCTGAGGAGTAGTGTGTCCCCCTGGTCTGCACCTCCTGGGCAGAAAGGGAAAGACAGCTTCTTATCTGGAAGTACTCCAAAAAAAGAAGTTGAGTCAGAATACCCCACAACATCAAGTATGAAGGTTCTACTTCCACAGAAAAGAGCCTAAAGAAATGACTTGATTGCCTCCTACAGAAATGGTCTGATTTGTCAGCATCCTGTGACTGGCTGAAGTCTAACTGCAATGATTGGCTGAAACTTGACTGCTTTACTCTCTGTGGTAGATAACTTGGCAGTTTATGGCTTCAGCTCTGTGCACATTTGTAAAGAATTAGTTGTTGAGTTGAGCACTCAGCAAGCCTGCAGGAGATTGCTTGATTGGGAGGGTGTAGGCCGTGATGGGTATGACCATTTCTTGAGCAGGTGGATAAAATGAAGGGAGCTAGTTAAACAAGTTGGCATATTTGAACAGACCATGCTTTCTGTAGAAGAAAGCTTGCCCTTCTTTCAGAAAGATGCTTCTGAAATGTTGCTTAACAGTTTTTGTGGCCACAAAAACCTTTCTACATTTCCAAATTTCCCAGCAAAATCATTCGAAGTCCATGTAGCCACATAGATTTGTCAGTAACACCCCATTCTTGGTACCAAATTCCTCACAGTTACTCTCTGCATGTTGTCAATCAATTTATGACAAAATGGTTTAAAGGGAAAACAAAGAGTTTTATTCTTGGTTTAAAATTGTTCTGCTACAGTTTTTACTTCAGTTTGCAAGAGAGCTCATACCGGCACCAGGAATTGAGGGAACTGGCCATACCATTTTCACACAAATTGTTGCAAGAGGGGCAAACTCACAGTTCTTAATCCAACCTAGCAGGAGAATCCACATAACACCAAGGGATGGAGGGAAATAATCATATTATATTCACAAGACAGCTGAGAGATTATGAAAATATTATAATGGAACATTTTATGCAATTGATACATGCTAATAAAAATTTTCTAACGTGAGACTTGGGGAATGAATAGCCTGCTGCTATGCAAGCATAAGGCTGGGACTCAGAGCCTCAGAACCCACATAAAAAACTGGTGCAGACCACAGTGTTAGGAGATGGAGACAGGCAGATGTGTTAAGATCCCTGGTCAGCCAGGCTGGCTGAACTGGTCAGCTCCAGGTTGAGAAAGAAACAAGTTGAAGGTATCTGACATGGACCATTGACCTATACCACACACACACACACACACACACACACACACACACACACACACACACATATGCACAATGTAAACTTCGTAGGTGGTCATTTGCTTGAGAAAGTACTTACAATGGCATATGACTAAAATCCTTTGCTCTGACCTTCTGATTCATTCCTGTTGTATCTAGTTTGCTCTCTGTTAGAGGGACTTATCACTACCTGTCATTGTCTTCTTTATTTATCATTTTGTTTATTCTCTCCTGCACTTGTGAGTTCTGCTAGGATCTGGTCATCTCAGTGGTACAGTTGCCAAATTTCAACCTCCGCACCTTACCTGCCCCCTAGTGGATATTCAGGGCACTTGCAAATGAAATGCTGGAAGGCTGAATAAACTCCATCCAGGTGCTTTGGAAAAGTTTAAGGCATTATAAAGTGCTTTTTCTGTTTGATATGATCTGTGAGTGAAGTAAAGCCCTTTGTCCATGGCAACTTCTCTGGAAACATTACAAAGGAATTAATTAAATATTTGCTTTGTAAAATGGAAAATTATTTCATAACAATGAATGTTCTCAAAGGTGCTCTCCAAACAAAAGTTGTTTAGAATTTGTAAGAAGCTTGAAAAACCACACAGTTATAATCCTCATTTGGACAATTTAAAATGTTGTGCAGGTTTCTAAGCTTTATACTGTAGAATACTCTGTAAACACAGAAATGAATGGGCAAATGTGGCAGACTTATTTTAATACACCATGATTCATCCATATTGAGTTACTTAACTACGAAGTGCTCTTGAAATGGAAATACTTTTATTATGTTCCTCATAACAATAAAACTTATTTGTATGAGACCAAGGCCCTCATACAGTAGTACCAGTGAGATACAGGTGTCAACTTCATAATTCAGGACCGGAAATTGTCTAACTGATGTGGGAGGACCCAGCCCATAGTGGGTGAGACGACTCCCTGGGCAGGTGGATCAGATGGGGAAACTGGTTCAGCAAGGTGGCACTCCACAGCATCCTTGGCAGATTTGCAGTCTGGCAAGTGAAAAGGTTTGCCCTTCTCTCAGCAGTCCCTGTGACTATGGTTTCTCCAGTTCTTTCAGCTCCTGTGACAAGGGACAGAAGGGGAATTCTACTCATTGCAAGAAAATCCTCACTTAAGCTTCAGAGAGCCACAAGCACTTAAAACCCACGCACCCTCAGCTGACTGTCCTTGGCCAGTCCAGGTGCTATCAGGAACTGGCATATGTTCTTGCACTGGTCATCCTGTAGCTGAATTACTTCTTATTCTGGATGCTCAATTACAGTGTCATTTCAGGCAAATTTCTTCTTAAATGCCTTCACTAGTTTCTTTTTGTCATAATATTCAGCAATCCTTTGGACAGTAGTAAGGGTCTTCCTGCCATTTCTCTGTTGAATTCTTCTATGACTATAATCCTCAGTGCCAGCAGGAAGCAGGTAATCACCCTTACTTGCATTAGCAAAGGAGTTAAAAGAGTGGAGGTTCTGGATAGCTGACATAGGATTCCTTTCCTGGGTGAAAACGACCTGCAGAAAGCCACTGCAGGAAAAGGCGGGCAGAGATGGAAGGCAGGCGGGGATGGAGCTTCGGGAAGTGAGGGGGCTCAAGGGAGAGGCAGCTGAGTCTTCAGTAGTGGTTCAGTGACTGGGGCCAATTTGGTGGGTTTTATTTTGTTTTGTGATCCACTGAGTTTGACCAGGGACATGTTACCAGTATAGTTTCGAAAGTCGTAACTACCTCAGAAATAGTCGTGGAAACTCTTAATTTATTTGTGACCCCAAGTGCCTACAGCAGCAACCAACACATACTAGAATTTGTCAAATGCATGGATATGTATCATGAACTTGAAAGTGCTTTGCAAACTGAAGAATGATTTTAAACATAAGCCTATAGATAACATGAGTTTTTCCTATACGTTGTTTTCAAAACAGAAAGATTTAGATATATAAATAACAAAATGATTATAGGTTGTTGGAATAGTTTAATCTTCATTGTCCATTTGATTGGATTTAGTTAGAATCACTTAAAAGACACTTCTGGGCATATCTGGGATGATGTTTCCAAAGAGGTTAACTGAGGAAAGAAGATGCACCCTCAGATGATGGGTTCCCTGGGCTGGGTTCCAAACTGAGTAGAAAAGAAAAAAGTTGATGTAGTTAAGAAGAAAGTCACAATGTGTGTGTTTTTTCTTAACACCATACCTTCCTACCCTGACTGCAAACTCTTCTCTTCTGAAGTTACTTTTGGCAGGCATTCTGTCACAGCTTGAGACGTTATGAAGCATTTCATTCATTGTTATGTCTAAAGACTGAGAAACTGGGAGAATTTTATTTCTAAAATCCTACCTACATGATGAAATAATTTTAAAACTAACTGTTTAGTAAAGTATAAACTGATTTGTGAAGAGTAAAACATTTTAGAACAATGAATACTTAAGTACATTCATTAAGTAACTTATAAATGGAAATATATTTGGAAACAACTTTATGCATTTTATGTTTATTTGGGATTATTTAAAATTGAAATTCAATTAATTTGGCGGTTGATACAAAAATGTACAAGCAGGTGACATATAACATGATTTTTTTCCCAGACGTGTGTATACTATGTAATATTCAAAACAATTAAATGGAAGGGGACTGGATTTACAATACTAGGTGTGAATTACCTCTCACAAAGTGATTAATTACTCCCATAATAGCCATGCCACTATTGCACTAGTAGGCTTACTTTGCCTAGCAAGTTGGTCTTACTGTTCATAGAGTTCACAGCTAGATAAAATCCTTTCTTTTAGCTTTCTAAAATGTACTGTACATTATTTTTTTCTATGGACATGCTACCATACAATAGTACACACAAATTTCATTTGGCTGTCTAACTAAGCTAACTGTCTAACTAACTCAATCTCTTTCATCCTCCCTTACAGCATATCTTCCCCAGTCACTGGTAAGCACCATTCTACTCTCAAGTTACATGAAATCATCTCTAAGACTCTAAATGCATGAAGTCTCTAGTACTTGTCTTTCTGTGCCTAAATAATTTCACTTTACAGAACGATCTCCAGTCTGTCCATATTGCCACAAATAGCCAAAATCCATTCTTTTGTAACTGTTTTGAATATATGTCATGTCCTCACTTCCCCGCCCTGTTGTGACACAGACAAACCTGTCTTCACTAGAAGGCAAACTGATGGGGCTATTCAGTCACAAACTTTCAACCTCCAAACCTATGAGCTAACTCATTTCCTTTGCAAGTACCTAGCCTCAGAAAATTTTGTTACAGTAACTCAAAATAGGCCAAGACAAGAGATCAGTAAAGATATGGAATACATGTGTGTGTGATGGATCCACATATATGTATGTGAACATGCCTTTGGACATCCAAAATTAGCATGGGGTATTGTTCTTGGTCACTCTCCACTCTCCATTTTCTACTGAGACAGGGTCTTTCAATTGAACCCAGAGCTACCTAGGCAGCTTGTCCCAGAGAACACCCATCTCTGGCTAATAAATGCTGGGATTACAGATGGTTGATAGATATAAATGAATACTATATATATATATATACATATGCACATCTAGGAAATATCTGATAAATTACATATGTGTATTCATATGCATGTGGTGAGTTTTATATATGTACAGCTGTATGTGTATACATATGTATTTATGTGTACATACCTATATGTGTATATTAATATGTTATATATACATGTATTATGTATATGTATGGTAAATGAATCAGAAAAATCCAGGAGATCCATACCATAAATTCAGCAACAAGAGGGAATGCAATAATGGCACATACCTCAGAGTAGCTAAACCTTGAGAACATTATGCTAAGTAAAATTTACACATTTCTATTTATGATTCATTGATCCCACTTATTAAAAACTTTTGCGATAGGTCAGTCCATGAAGGCAGAATTATACTAGTGGATACCGAGAATCACAGGAAGGAAAGAATGAAGACTGACTTTTCATGGGAACAAGGTAACATTTTGCAATCAGGATGTTTTGAAGGTCAGGTGTGGTGTGGTCCCAGCACTCATGAGGTGGAGAAAGCAGCATTAGGAGTTCAAGACTCACTTTGCCTAGACAGTGAGTTTGAGGCCATCCTGCACTACCTAAGACCCTGTCTCAAAAATAAACCAATAAATAAATCTGTTCGAACTACACAATATTCTAAGTTAATATGCTGCCTTTCATATTGTACATTTATGTTTTGTGGTTCATTTTCTCCTTAAGAAATCACAAAAGAGGGGCTGGAGAGGTGGCTCAGAGGTTAAGCCTCTGCCTTGCAGGCGGAAGGTCCTGAGTTCGGATCCTAGACCACATGTATAGACGCTAGCTGAGGCAGGGGCGGCCTGCATTTCTAGTCTTGGTAGGGCGGAGCCTGTGAATCCCAGGGCAGAGTAAACAAGAAGGAGGTAGAGGCCTCCATGGTGGTTCCTGAATTCACCCGTGGTTCTAAACACACACACACACACGCATACATACACACACGCTCGAACAACTGAATAAAAAAAAATTGTCCTAGGAAGGATATAAATTTATTGTGAGCTTAGAAGTTTGGAAGGACTCAGGTGACAGATGTAGTGGAGAGTTTTGGAGTCACACAGTGCAGACATTGAGGGCTGAACCGGATCTTTAACTTGAAGGAGGGAAACGGGGTTATGGGACAACAAGGAGGCAGGTAGAGGCCTTTACTGCCACTATTGTTCCTGGGTAAGCCTGGAAATAAATGTTGCTCACGTGTTTCTCTAATCACTATAATTGGTATGGACACTAAATCTTTACAGGTATTTCTCAACATGGAAACCCTAAGGATTTTCCCTCTGCCTACCTGCGCAGGCCATCTGGCAGAATCTGGGAGCTGTTGCGGGATAGATGGAGTGGAGACTTTCCTCAAGAAGAGCAGACAGAGGAGCACTCGGGAAGTCTCCACAGTTCTGTGCTTGGTAGGACTAGGGGCTGAGTGGAAGGGTGCTGAGGGCACCTACATCCCTTCTTTCTCCATGTGTCGAGGCAAGAAGCAGACCTCAAACTCAGGGGGCAGCCTTCCCAATCCATTTTTCCTGGGTGTGAGGTCTATTTCTTCTGGAGTCTTGGGACATTGCAAGGAGAAATTCTGCAGCAGTGTGGTCAGGAAGAGGAAGAGCTCAGAGCGGGCCAGGCTCTCACCCACACACATGCGCTTGCCTAGGAGGAGAGGGGAAAAAAGCGTCAATGGAGGAACCCTTGAGGAGCACCCAGGTGCCATGCACCCTCCCCATGTATGTGCATGGTTCTTTGCATTAATTTACATGTGAAGTGCTTCTGCTCACATTGGTTCTCACTACAAACCTGTGCGTGCATGTCTGTCTGTACATCTCTCTGAGTCTGTGTCCATCTCTGTTCCACTTGAATTCAGCCTTCCTGTAGCATCCCCTCTGTTGTGGTCCCTTATCTTTGCCTCTCATTCTCTTTCTCTAGGTGCCTCTGGTTGGGTATATTTTCAAGTGTTGAGTAGCTATTTCTCATTTGCATAAATTTACATGTGAGGCATTTCTATTTATATTCATGTCCTCAATACAAACAACATGAGCATATGACTCTGTGTGTGTGTGTGTGTGTGTGTGTGTGTGTGTGTGTGTGTACACATGTCCATCTCTCTCTGTTCCACCTCATCCCAGCCCTCTTGTACCATTTCCCCCATCTTGATCCCTTGTCTTTGTCCCTCTCATTCTCAAATGTTATGAGCCTCTTTTGTCTGAATTGAAGCTTTCCCTACTTAACCAAGGCTCATAAGGTTAATGAAACATCTAAGACTCGGGAAACTCAGGATTCACCTGGTTACATAAGCAGCAACACATACTCAGGGAGGAGACTCTGACTGTCAGAGTTGCCTGTGAGTTCAGTGGGTGGTTCCAGGTATGTAGCTCACTTGAGTTGTCTCCATACTGGGTTGACATTTTGAAGATTCTGTTGTCTTTGGCTCACTTATGCTCCTCACCCAAGGTTTTGTAAATAATCCCAGTAAACTCACTGGTTCTAGAAGATGTGAATGGGATCATTTCTTTGGTTTCTGTTGTCACACTTGTCTGGTGTGAACAGACATTTGCTCATGTCTCCTGAAGAAAAGTCATACCATGTATTATAATTCAATTTAAGGAAAAATGTGAAGACACAGAAGAGTCCCTGCTCACATGCCCTGTGGGGATTGCTGAGTAATGCCTGTGTTAGATGTCAGAACACTGAACTATTTCTAAAGGAAGTCAGATGTGGCTGTTGCACTTAGCTTCCAGCACCCACACTATTTTGGTCCACTGTTCCCCTGCCCTGAGTCCACCTAAGCCCTTTTCCATAGTCAGCATCACTTTCCAAACTCAGATCCATGGAATACCACCCATCCTCATAAGTTGGGAGGTCATCAGAAACTTTGGGCCACGCTCCTGTCCACACTCATTCCTAAATTATTGCCTCTTGTAGCCCTTCTGCTTATGTCCTTCAGCAAGGTACAAAAAAAGTGCTGTGAAACTGACCCCTGTTAGATAGAGTCCTTATTGTTCACTAAGGTCTCCGTCTATGCCTGAAGCCATGAGATATAACAAAGAATGGACAACAAAAGTATCAGTGTGATGGGCTACAGCATCCTGTTAGCAGGTCCAATGGCAAATGATGGAGCTCAGAGAGCTGTGCTAAATTATGGTCCTCCATGGATTTTCACAGTACATCTCAAGCACATTAACCATCTCTGTCACACTGAACTTGGATGGGATTTGCTTAGGCCAGTACAGTGTGGACCATATGCATAGGTGTCATGATTTTCTCTCCTTGTTTCTGTGCATAAAGACTCCATTAGCCATAGTTTCTAGAGGTCTGTGATAAGCCACGCCTTCTGATGAATTGTGATAAGCACATTGGAAGACTGTGAAATTGTTTTAAATTTAAACTACCATGGTTTTATATTATCTGTCATAGTGTGGGTTATATTGGATTAACGTAGATCCTGACTTTCTACATCCTTGGGCAAGTCCTCTGGTTTCCTGGGACTCTGTTATATGAGAGGAATATGTGAGTCAGCATTAAGATATTATTTTTGAATCATCAAGAAGGATCATTTGATCACTGTGTGGTTAATATTGATTATAAATATAACAGGTCTATAGTCACCTAGGAGCAAGCCTCTAAGCATGCCTATGAGGAATTATTGATATTAGATTAGCTTCTGGCCATGCCTTATAGGATTATTTGATTTGGTTAACTGAAGTGGGAAGATCCACCATACAAATTGGTGGCACAATCCTTACACTGGGTGAAAGAAAGAAAGAAAGAAAGAAAGAAAGAAAGAAAGAAAGAAAGAAAGAAAGAAAGAAAGAAAGAAAGAAAGAAAGAAAGAAAGAAAGAAAGAGAAAGGAGGGAAGGAAGGAAGGAGAGAGGAAGGAGAGAGGGAAGGAAGGAGGGAGGGAGGAGGGAGGAGGAGGGAGGGAGGGAAGGAGGGAGGGAGAGAGCAAAAGAGAGAGGAAAGGAGGAGGGAGGGAGGGAGGAAGGAGAGAGGGAGGGAGGAAAGGAGAGAGGGAGGGAAGAAAGAGGGAGGGAAGGAAGAGGGAGGGAAGGAAGAGGGAGGGAGGAGGAGGGAGGGGGAGGGAGGAGGGAGGGAGGAGGGAGGGAAGGAGGAGGGAGGGAGGGAGGAGGGAGGGAGGGAGGGAGGAAGAGGAAGGGAAGAAAGAAAGAAGAGGGAGGGAGGAAGGAAAGAGGGAGGGAAGAGGAGGGAAGGAGGGAGGGAGGGAGGAGAGAAAAGAGGGAGGAAAGGAGGAGGAGAGGGAGGGAGAAGGAGGAGGGAGGGAGGGAGGAGGAGAGAGGGAGGGAAAGGGGAGGAGGAGGAGGGCGGGAGAAGAGGAGGAGGGAGGGAGGGAGGAGGAAGGGAGGGAAGAAAGAGAGAGGGAAGGAGGAGGGAGGGAGGAAGGAGAGAGGGAGGGAGGGAGGAGGAAGGGAGGGAAGAAAGAGAGAGGGAGGGAGGGAGGAGGAAGGGAGGGAGGAAAAAGAGAGGGAGGGAGGAAAGAAGGAAGGAATGAATTTGAGTATGACTCTTCATCATTCTCTGCTTCCTAACTGTGGGGAAACTGCTAATGGTGAAATCAATATCAGAAGCTGGGCAGGTCTGTAAACACAGTGCTCAGAAAGGGCTCTCCAGAAGGATCACAAGTTCTACACCAACTTAAGCTATATACTGAGACTGTCTAAAAAAATGGAAGAACAATCTTGAAAATACTAACAAGTCTTTTAGGTAAATTACTGGTTACCCTTACATTCAGCTTTATTGTTTTCTTGTTTGCAGAAAAACTGCTATTTTAGAACTACTTTTTTATTTTATGAGAGACAAAGAGAGAAAGAGGGACAGGGACAAGGATGGGAGAGAGAGAGAGAGAGAGAGAGGGCATGTGCATGTCATGCTGAAGGTCAGAGGACATAGAACTACTTCTAAAGGAATTCAGATGCTGAAAAAAAAAAAAGAAAATGCCTTATCCAATGCCTGTCACACACCAGATGCCCAGCAATACATTATCTACCTGTTCTGTGTGGTCCTGTGTGCATTTTCTCACTTGCCACAAGCTCAGTCTCCATCTTTCTCTCCCATCATCTCTCCTCTTTCCTTCTCTCATTGTCCTTGCAGAGGTTCCCTTATTCTTCTCTTCTCATAAAATTCTTCAAAGAATGCCAAAGGCCGGGGTGGTGGCTCCTCAGTTAAAACAATGCCACACAAGCATGAGGGCTGGAGTTTGGATCACCAGAACCCATGAAAATGGCAGATGGGATGCCATCCTGCTTATAGTTTCAGCACTTAGAGGATCCCCCACTGTAACTGGACAAGCTAGGCTAGCCAGGTTGGCAAAGTTTAGTTCTAATGGCAAAACTCAGTGAGTAAGATAGACTGTCGTACAGGAAAGTCCCTAATGTAAACCTCAGGATCCACAAACAAGGATACATATGTGCATATGTATCTACACACATATACCACATACATACATACATACATACATACGAATATATTTTTAAATGGCATAAAATGCAAAGGGCACAGCTTACCCATGGAAAATGAGATAAAGGTTTCCCGTTTCTTGAAATTGCCCTTTGCATCCAGGAAGTGTCCAGGGTAGAAGGTGTCTGGCTTCTCAAAGTGACATGGATCATGGTGGACAGAGCTCATGACTGGGTACACGGTAGTGTTCTAAGAGGATGTCAAAAGCAAGAAGACCCGAGTGGTCATCAAAGAAGCAACATTATGGAATATCAATGATTGATCATGAACTTCATCCACTGTATGGCTCTGAAGTAATAACTAAAATATTGAAATAATTCTGTCTCAGTTCAAAGTAATTATGTTCTGATCTTTATGGGTATCTCTGCTCTAACATGATCGTTCATCCCCCAAAGATCCCTTGGAGATCCACCAACTGCTAAATCCGCATCTCAGCTCCAGCACCAGTGCCAGAATTGAATCTGCTGAGTTGGTGCCCATTCGGTGACCTGAATATCAACCCTTGATACATCCATACAACTCATGAATATATGCACCTGTGTATGAGGCAATAGTTAGAAACAGACTGTTGATCATGGTAGCTCACACAGTGTCTCAAAACAAACAGAAAAGGAGAAGCAAAGAAATGCATAAAATAAGAGACAAGTTTCCAAATGTGTTTGGATGTAACCAAGAGTCACAAAGACGAGCATCAGATGTTTTAATGCATATGGTGAAAGAAAAGAGAGATGAGAAAGCAAAAGGGAAGCAGAAGAGGAAGGAAGGACAAGAGAAGTACTGAGCTTGGAGGCACAACCCTGTTACCCCAGCACTCTGGAGGCTGAGGTGAGGCCAGGTTGGAATGTACAGTGAGTCCCAGACCAGTCTGAGCAACCCTGTTTCAAGTATGATAATAATAGGTACTAGTGAAGTTAGTGTAATCAAAGTACATTATACTCGTACTTGGAAATGTCATAATTAAATGCATTGCTTGGTAGAATCAATATATGCTCATTAGAATATATTAATCCTGGACCAAGGAGAAAGCTCACAAGTTAAACTGCCTGCTTATACACATGGAGCCCTGAGTTGAGCCCCTGGAAAACCACATGGTTGAAGGAGAGAGTTGATTTCCAAAAGCTGGCCTATGACTTCCACCTGTGTGCAATGCATGCATGTGTTTCCTCTCCTCCCTATCATCTCCTCCCTCCTCTCCCCTCTCCTATGGTCTCTTCTCTCTTCTCTCTCTGTTACATAAATATATGTCACTTAAAATTTTAAAAATCTTAATAGTTTGTTGTTATGTATGTAAAGATAAAAAGAAAAAGATATGCCACACTGAACACAAGCTGAAAAGTGGAAGTTATACTATAAACCAGCCCTCACACATGTATGTGCAGAGATGTGGCAGGTAGCGTGAGAAATCAAAGGAAATACAAAAGAGAAACATCTGAACTGTGCCCAGCATGGTGGTAAAGCTTTGAATTCCAGGACTTGATTGGTGAAGACAGGAACATCAGGAAGTTCAAGGTCATTTTTGACTATACAGGAAGTGTGAGGCCAGCCAGGGATACATGAGACCTTGTCTTTTTAAAAAATAAAATTGCCAGCACTTTCTCATGAAAGAAGGTTGGGAGATGAGGAAATGGTTTTCCTGAAATTAATAGGCTAATTTGTTAAATAATAAATACAATTTCACTGCATAACAAGTTTCAACAAGTCTGTTATACTTCTTCACCAAATGAAAATCTAGCATCTAATACAAGTTAAAAATGAGAAATAAAAAGATGGCTTTTCTATATTTCTAAAATCTCCCTCATCCCATAAAATATCTGGAAATAAAATCCCCCTTGTAGTCTAGTGACAGAAGCATAAACTCCCATAAGCGCTCAGACATCTCACATCTTATATCCAAGATTCCAAGGGCCTGTTGGTCTCACCTTAGGAAGGAAATATCCCCGGAAATGTGTGTCCTGGATAACACAGTGAGGGATACCAATGGGTGTGAGGTCACTGTATCTCTGAATTTCATGGATGACAGCGTCCATATAAGGCAATTTTACTCGATCATCAAGGACCGGAGGACGATGTGGACCAATCACAGCATCAATCTCTGCCTGGACTTTCTCTGTGATGAACAGAGTGGAGAGGAAGCACATGAGGAAGCATCCTTAACAGCTAGTTCAGCAAAGATGCCCAAGAAGTGACTTATATGACTGGGTATGGTGACTCATGCATGTATTCTGAAGATTGAGATAGACAAGTTTGAAGCTATCCTGGCTACTTAGTAGCAAGACAGACAGACAGACACACACACACGTGCACACACACAGGACCTGCAGACTAGGGAACAATCTTCAATGTGGCATTGGGTCCTCAACAAAGCACCTGGAAGGAATCTTGTTTGATTCTCCAGTCTAACTATGAAAGAGGTTCATTTGTGTGAAGATGGGTGGATGGAAGTTAATAAATGCATTTTTTTAAATTCACTTTCTTATTTTTTTCCTTTTACTGAAAATGACTCTTGGCTGAACAGATGTCATTGTATCACACTGTGTGACCTTAGACAAGTCACTTCCCTTCTCCGGGTCATAAATTCATTTCCTATAAAAATAAGGCATTTTGATTAGGAAAGAGTTCTCCCTTGACTGTTTGGAAGACAGTTGGCAGATGCATCAAGAAAGGAATCTATGGGATTGCAGTGATTTCCTTTCCTTTGCTTTCAAAAGTATAGGGTAACAAAGTGATATATTCCAAATTGTCAAGTTCTTCATCAGCCTCAAAGCATTCCACCAAGAGTCATAGAGCCATTCACACAACACTTTGCAAAAAGAGATGTTTTGGGACAAAGTATGCAGTATAAGAATATTTTGCAACTAGAGCTGAGGTTAAGCTCAGTAGCAGAACTAAATATCTAGTACATGTAAGGCTCTGAGTTTACTTCCTAGCACTGCACGCACATGTGCACGCACGCGTGCGCGCGCGCGCGCACACACACACACACACACACACACACACACACGATAAAATATGGAAGTACCAAGCTGGGGAGATGGCTCATGATTAAAACCTTTGCCTCACAAACAAAAGGACCTGGGTTCCAATACCCAGATGTCAGGCAGATATGATGGTGGTCTGTAATTCCAGCTCTGGAAGGCAAAGCTTGGGAAACCATGGAGCAAAGAAATCATCCAGGATGATTCCTGGATTGGGCCTCCACAGGCTCAAAAGTGCACACACACATGTGCGCACACACACACTCACACACACACACACACACACACACACAGAGACAAAGGCATTCCAAAAATCACAAAAGCACCTTATAAAACACATTTGAGTGTAAATACTAAAAAATGCATTGTCATCTTCAGAGTTTTGTCTATGATTAAGATTTATTATAAATTCTAAATCTCGAGGATAGAGTTTTATTTTTTCTGTTTGATCAGAACAGAAATTGTCTTTTATTATACAACCATCTTCCCATATAAGACATGCATCACACAGTGTACCTTCATCCTCCATAAAACATAAGCCCTACTCACCTAAGACGTCAGGGTGCTTCAGTAAAATCAATACTGCATAGCAGAGGGTAGTGCTGGAGGTCTCAGTACCAGCAAAGAACAGGGAGAGCACTGTGTGGACTAGATTCGTATAGTGGAACTCACTCCCAGGAACCAAGCGCTCCTACAGGTTGATGAATGTGGTAGTTAGCTGCAGGTATCAACCTGACAAGTGAAAGCTCAAGGTCTGGGCGCATTTATAAATAATTATTTTAGTTAAGCCCTGAGCAAGTCTAATTGATGGGGAAGACCAACCCATGATGGGTGGAACTTTTCCCTAGTCTAGTGAATGAGATGGGGGAAGGTGACTTAGTTAAATTTGGCATTCTTCAGCACCAGACTGGTACTGCTGGAATGTTCAGCTCCAGAACCTAGCTTATAAGACCAGTGAATTCCATGCACATGAACCACTGCTGCACTTCTTGAACTGGTTCAATGAGTTGCATGGTTCAGTACACCTGGACAGACATGCTATGAGGCTTGCCCATCTCTCAGAACTCCTGTGCAAGTGGTGCACCCAGTTGTTCCCTTGGCCCCTGGTGTGGTATGAGCTCCCCTACCAAGACTAAGAAGTGTAACCAGATAACTGTAAGCCAGGATAAAATCCCTTGTTCCCATAAGCCATTTTGTTGTGAATTTATCTGTAACATGTTGAGTAGCTGAGTAGCTGCAACATTAAACAACACTTAACATCTCACCTTGCAAAGTGTTCTGGCTACTGGGTTTCCTTTCCTACCTTCCCAACTCCATCTAATTCTGACCATTTTTCCCTTTCCTTTATCTCTTCTATTTTAAATCAACAGAATAGCTGTAGGGTGGGATCTGGAGCCAGACTTCCTGACTCAAAGGCAAGACTCTCTCCTTTTCTAACTGTGTGACTTTTGACAAAGATCTCAGTTACACCGTGCCTTAGCTCATCATAGAGTCATTAAATATTATTAATTTAAACATTTGATACCTCTGGACACAAAACCACACTGTGCCTTAAGTTATCATCTGGAAATGTTTGAATACTATGAATTTAAATAATAAATATCTAGTGATAAATTTTTCTTGTTTTTGTTATGCCTTCAATAGGACTTTACTTTTTTTTTTTTTTTTTTTTTTTTTCCGGTGCTGGAGACCGAACCCAGGGCCTCGCGCTTGCTAGGCAAGCGCTCTACCACTGAGCTAAATCCCCAACCAGGACTTTACTTTCTTGACTGGTCCTTTCAAGCTGTCTATCCAAGGATGAAAATAAAAGTATTTCACCACAGGGCTGTCATTAGCTGGACAAGTCAGAACATGCTTAGGCTGAGAATAGTGGGAACAGAGATGTGTCTATGAGCTATTAGAAGGAGAAAAAGGGGTGGGATCAAGGTCTTAGAACCAACTGCTAATTCTTTGGTTACCAGATCTTAGCAAACAATTCTGGACAGGTCAAGAAAGAAACAGATGGGTGTAGAGGTTGGGCAAGTGCCTTTCTTACAAATTTGTAAGGAGGTATTCAATATTTAGCCACTTATACCCAAACATATTAGTTCAGAACCAGAACCATGGTCTGGACTCTCTTTCCCATCCTCCCCCAAAACACTGAGATTCCTGCCTTGTCCATTTGGAGCAAGAAGGAGTCAATGAAGTCCCTGGGGTCACTGGGGTCCAGCGTTTCCTGACGTCTCTCCACCTTCTCAGTGATGAAATCTTTCAGTTCCTGAATGTTTCTGTATAGGCAAAAATGAGGTCCAGGAAGGTGCTTCAAGATGCCAGGAAGGAATTCAAACACCTGGAAGGAGCCAAGGAAGAAACAAAGACCCCATTACACTACTTTGGACTGGTGCCATGGCACAGGACTTCCCTCTGGAGATTGTAAGATTGTGCCATATACAACGCACCAACATGACCTGGGGAATAGGCGTCCCCACTGAATATAAATAGTTTCTCTCTCTCTCTCTCTCTCTCTCTCTCTCTCTCTCTCTCTCTCTCTCTCTCTCTCTCTGTGTCTGTCTTTCTGTGTGTAGGGGATGGGTGTATGTGTGTGTGTGTGTGTGTGTGTCCTATATAACACACACACACACACACACACACACACACACAGAGTCTTATACATGCTACCTGTACAGGTGCCTGCTACCACTATCATTCACACATAAATGAAGTTTCTTCTCTCATCAGAACCATGCACACTTTTTGAATGCCTAATTTTAAATTTCAATGTCAATTATTTTCATAATGCCAAGCTGACTCATCACAAGATTTGAAAAAAATAAGAGGTGATGTGACTTGGAGTCCATGAGCATGTGTGGGCAGGTAAAAAGCATGTATTCCTGAACTGAGAGAATTAGAAAGCTCCTGATGACTTCTTTGAGCAGATAATTAACAAATAAAAAGAGATACCTCTTGTGTTTTCACTTTGTTTTGGAGGAAGGCCTCAAAATCATTATGTAGCTATGGATCCTCCTGCACCCGCCTCCTAAATGTTGAGATTATAGGCGTACACAACCACAAGAGGCTTATGTGGTGGGGGGGATCAAACCTACATGCACACTAGACATCATGTGTACTAGGCAAGCATTGTACTATGTCGGCAACATCCCCAGCCAATGGGGACCATTTTATAATTTCCTTTATAAAGTCATTATGGATACTAGCAGCTGCCGGGTGAAAGTTACTGCCGTCAGAAGCAAGAAAAGAAAAAAATTGTGCTTCTCTTCTCTGGGAATCTGACCTCAGGATGCTTTGCTTCTGAGTTCAGGTCAGGAAAAAGCTTTCTTCTTTTCCTGCTGTCAATGCCATGATGTCTCTCCATCTGTTCCCTTTCCTCTTTCTCTTCCTGCCAGGCTGTCATGGTGACTTTCTGACCTTAAGTTCTCTCTTCTGTCTTAATGTTGTCCCACCTTAAAACTAAACTATGCCTCCTTTGGACACCAGGCCCCCAACCTGAAATAAACTCCTCTTTATTTAGTCTCTCCCTCATGTCAGTTTCTCTTTATTCATAGACCTTCATATGGTCACCCACGTGTAGTAGAAGTCACTTCACATTCCCTCCACTGCTGACCTAACACTTAATGCCAAGAAACCCTGGAGTCGTTGAATGAATTCCTATAGGAGTTTCTCTTTCCTTCTTTCCCTCTATGCCCCCACTGATCTTTGAACCTTCCCCTTCCCTTGAGTGACTTTGACAGAGACCATCTCCATTGTGTTCAGTGCACCCTCTGGCAGATGATTTGTCCATTTGGGTGAGTTTTCCATCTTCTAGAAACTTTCTTTTCCTGCCCTAGATGTATTGTTGCCCAGCAGAGAACTAGAAAGACACAACAGAAGGGTTTTTCAAGTAGGACTTAGGCTGGAGGCAGCAGAACTTAATGAATGAGACCCAGTGGCCAGTAGAGCTTAAGAGAGCTGGAACAATCTGATTAGATGATAGGAAAGCAGGAGAGAAGCAAGATGGAACAAAACCTAGAAGACAGAATGGAAGAGTTAGGCTCAGAGGTCTCTGAACTTGGGAGAACCAGAGGTTAAGTAAAGACATTCCTTTTCCCTCAACGGGACTATTTCTGGATAATTCAAGGGGCTGTGCAAATACCTCTTCCACTTTTAATATCTCCGGGTATTTTCCTGGGAAAAGTTTTCCCTTTCTCATCCCCCTCCCAATCACAGCCATGGTCCAACACAAGACCTAGCCATAATACCCTTCCACAATAGCCATTGCTGGCTGGAAGGGGTACCTCTGATTTGTAAAATTGATTCTGATTCTAAAACTTCTTCCAAGGCAATAGAAGTGCTCCGAGGTCCCTCCTCCTTTCTCTCAGCCTTCATCTCTCTTCTCATTCACTGCCTTCTAAGGCTCCAAGCTCTGATACCTTCAAACCTAACTCTTTCATGTTTCCCTCTGTGCTTTTCTCACTCCTCTGTCTCTCTCTGTCTCTCTCTGTCTCTCTCTGTCTCTCTCTGTCTCTGTCTCTCTCTGTCTCTCTCTGTCTCTGTCTCTCTCTCTCTCTCTCTCTCTCTCTCTCGCTCTCTCTCTCTCTCTCTCTCTCTCTCCTTTCAGTCTTTCTAGTTCTCCTAACCCATGGTTTCCTCTACTTGCTTCCATGCTTGGCCTCCAACTCTGCCATATGCTCTTCTTACCTTTCTAGTTTTCTCAAGCTCAGAGACCTCTGAGCCTAACTCTTCCATTCTGTCTTTAAGTTTTGCTCCGTCTTTCCTCTCTCCTGCTCTCCCCTCATGCACTAGATTGTTCCAGCTCTTTTAAGCTCTACTGGCCTCTGGGCTTCATTCATTAAGCTTTGCTGCCTCTGGCCTAAGTCTTACTATAAAACTCCTACCTTTCTGCCTTTCTAGCTCTCTGCTGGCCTGAATCTCTTTCTTAATCTCTGCTGTCCACCTCTAAGCCTGGTCCACCTCTGAACCTATTCTTTCATTCTGCCTTCTCTTTAAAACATTCCTTACCTGGTCTCCCTCACTCAAAGTCCCTCTCAACTCCTTTTAAAAGCTGCTTATTTCACTCTGATTTCAGCTGAGAGCAGATCAACATGCCAGTCTGTGCATTTTCAAAATGGCTGCCAACATCCTTTACTGCCTTCTTCTCCTTCCCATACTCAGCAAAAACCACCCTGCCCTGTTGCAGTGCTGACTCAGTGCTCAGGAGGAGAACCCTACCCTCCTTGGAAACCCCACCCCTGGCAAGTCCCCCCCCCCCGACCCTGCCTCGCTACAGGAGCTCTGTCAAGTCTCCTCCTACCTTCCTTCCCCCTACAGTGCCTGACACTCGCTTTGTTTCTGATTCACTCTTATGATGCCCCTCTCCTTACTTTAAAAATGTACATTCTACAGACCCTCTCTGATATGATTGCTACATGTCGTTCAGTGAATCACAGTGTGCTGACCACCTGTCACAGGTGTCTTAGGGGTCAGGGTCTTCTCTTTGTTGTTTGTCTGACTGTATCATATGCTGAGTATGTGTATGGGTATGGATGTCTGTGAATGGATATGATGGATATGTATATATAAGTATTTCATATGCATAAGGATTTTAACTACAACTAGTTATGATATCTCTTCGACAATTCAATTCTATACCTGTTTTCTGAATTTCAAAACCAGTTTTCTGATTTTTCATTTAATTATAACAACCATTTATTATAGGGTCAATTAATAACTAGGACAAACACCCTTGGACTCCAACTTATTTGATTTATTACCCCCATGGCTATTTAAGCAGTGACTTAAGCTCTTCTTCCCTATATTAATGTATACAAGAATCCTTTTAAAATTCTAAGCCCCAAATAGGTTTTTGCTCAAAAACATATAGAGACATCTTTAAGTTCACAGATAATATTTTTGTAGTTTTCTGCTTAATAACACCATTTATTTTCCTTAGCCAGCTTTCTACAATACAATATAATTGATTGAATATCTATTTGTTTATTAAGAGATATTTCAAAAGTTGTTAATAACAATCAAAAACTGCTTGAATTATTAATGTATACAAGAGTCCCTTTAAAATTCTAAGCCCCAAATAGGTTTTTGCTCAAGAACATATAAGGACATCTTTAAGTTAATAGATAATATTTCTGTAGTTTTCTGCTTAATAACACCATTTACTTTCCATAGCCAGCTTTCTACAATACAGTATAATTGATTGAATATCTATTTGTTTATTAAGAGAATTTTCAAAAGTTGTTAACAACAATCAAAAATTGCTTGAACTCAAATTCCTAAGGTCAAAATTCTGCTCTACAAAACAACTGACATCAGATTTTGGTTCCAAAAATAAGGTTTTTTTAAATATTAATGTGTTCTTGGTGGTGCTTGCAAAAAAGAGAACTTCTAAATTTGACCAATTATGTGGTATTTCACTGTGTCATGACCTCCAGTATTAATTTAAAAACAACTGCTAGCAAATTATGTTTCCTTTCACAGAAGGCCCCTACAAAGTAAAGGCAACCAGATATGTTCATTGATTGGAGGTAGACTCTCTTCAACGTAAAAAGACATTTTTCATTCCTTAAATTCTGGTGATTTGGCTTGGTCTTGACTTTAGTGAGACTGCAGAGAAAGATGACAGTGTGTCTTTATTCTAACCAAGTTTTAAATCTTTCAAAAGTTTTCTGAGATTTAATGGACTCTTTCCATCCAAGAGATCAGTATTCTTCCCTCTCTTTTGGGTTCCTGAAGCCTGCTGCTGGAGATCTGATGATTGACTGGTCCAAACTTCTGCCATATTATTGGGGTACTGGTGGCCCTTCCAGGATTCTGCCCTCCTATCAATACTAACTTTCGTAATAGATTCCAGCTTTTCCATGTGTTCCCACCAAAGCTGCCTATGTTGGTTAAACTTGCACATTCCTCCCACTTTCATGGGATCTTGTCTCAGCAGATATAGCAATGAAGGAAAAAATGCAAATTTTTTTAGGACTCAATTGGATTTTCCTCATTCTCCTTGTAGTAAACTATGTGGGCTCCCCATCCTTGGGTTGAGGCCATCAAAATCATGGGTTCAGTCTGCTTGTTTAACTACTTGTTCTCTGAGTGTACTCCTGCCCTCTGTTATAACCATGTTAACCTAATTCAGATGTAATGATTTCTGGATGTTTCTACTGACATGTGATAAGTTTAATACATTTCCTACACAATGTGCCTTCTGAGTTATAGAGGAAATCTAAAAGATTCTCCTGTGACAATATGCTGCTTTCTCATTTGATATTTGGTAATTTTTTTTGCTATCTACTTAGATGTACATCCTCTGAACCAGACAAAGTAAGGTTAATAGAGAAAGATAACCTGTGTTTTTGATAAGGTTTGTCTTAAAACTTACAAAAAATGGGTGGTATCTCAGAGAAGGAGAGAATTGTAAGAATAGAATATAGAAACTGATAGGCAGTTTAGGGTTTAGGACCTCAAAGGCACAGTTGTATTCTTGTCAGAGGCGATATTGTCCTTAATTTTCACTCTTTCGACTCAGTCTATACTCTATAATAAGTTAAAGCAGTTTCCATAATAAGTTCCTTTCTAAAAATTGTCTTATCCATCTATTGCCCACTCTGCAATATAACAACTATGTCCCTTGACAGCTATGTTCTTTATTCTTTCGTTACTATCTAATACAAACAAGAATCAGGAATATTAGCCACAGCCACCATTTCGAGTAAAGTATCCCAGACGCTGAAAGTTAGACACTGTATGTACTCCCTGATAGGTGGATCTTAGCTTCAAACCCACTCTTGAATACCCACTGTAATCACAAAAGATTACAAACAGGAGAAAAGGGAAGGAATGCCTCAAAAGAAAATGAGATAGGGGCTGGAGAAGTGGCTCAGGGGTTAAGCCTCTGCCTTGCAGGGGAAAGGTCCTGAGCTCGGATCCTAGACCCTACGTATAGACGCCAGGCGGAAGCGGGGGCGGCCTGCGCTTCTGGTCCTGGTAGGGCGGAGCCTGTGAATCCCGGGGCAGAGTAAACAAGGAGGAGGTGGGGGCGGTCCATGGTGGTTCCCGAATTCGCCCGTGGTTCTACATACACATACATACATACACACATACATGCACAATTGAATAAATAATAAAAAGTAAAAGAAAATGAGATAGGGGATCACACTTCTGTAGAGAAAATAGATCATCATCAAGTATTGCACATAAGTAGCGAGTCATCTGGTGCAGCTCACTCTCACTTCCCTTCCTGGTCACTTTAGACCAAACAGGTTTGATCTCGCCAATCAGGAAGGCATAGGGATTGACAGATAGATGGTAACTCTCCCGTAAATGGAACACTGACCCCCACACCCACATTGCTGTGTCCTACTTCTATTCCATCTACCTTTGAGTCTCTTCTTATATTAAGATCTTCATTTAAACAGTCTTTTATGTTTGGTTAGGAGGTGACCTTTGATACCAATCAGGATGCACCCAAGGGCAGTGCAGGAAAAGCAAAACTAAAAACAATAACGAACCATAATTCAGAACATCAAAGATCCTACATTAATCACCTGAAACCAGACCAGCCAAATCTCTCCCCATTCTAAAGTTCTGGGAACGTTGAGGAAGAGGGGGTGACAAGATTGTAGGAGCCTAAAGAAGAGGAGGACCAATGATATGCAAGATAATCCATACAGGGGCTGGAGAGGTGGCTCAGGGATTAAGCCTCTGCCTTGGAGGCAGAAGGTCCTGAGTTCAGATCCTAGACCCCACGTAGACACCCGGCAGAAGCGGGGAAGGCCTGCATTTCTGGTCCTGGTAGGGCCCAGCCTGTGAATACCGGGGCAGAGTCAACAAGGAGGAGGTGGAGGTGGTCCATGGTGTTTCTACACAGACACACACACATACACACACACACACACACACACACACACACACACACACAATTAAATAAATAAAAAAAATTTAAGAAAAGAAGCCACACAAACTAGGGCTGCACCAGCCAGAATTGGGCTTTGCCTGACCTACAAAATGACTGACATGTCAACGCCCCCCCCCCAAAGTCTAGCATGGATCACAGGGGAGAAGGCTCCAGGCAGTAGGATCCTTAGAGGCAAGGAATTAACAGTCATAATAGAGTTCTCATACTAATGGGGGAGCTCAAGAAGATCTGGGATATGCCACTGGGTCCTAAACCCTCACTAGGGTGGAGGACTCAGAGGGAGATTTGGTGTTCACACAAAAGGATGCTCCAGGGGATGGGAGGGAGAAAGGGCACTGGGAGAGGGAAAGGGAGAGAGATGAAAAGAAGGAGGGAAGGGGGAAGAGTGCAAGGAGGGATGACTGGTTAGTGGAAGAGGGAGATAGAGGACAGGGTACCTATTGAGTTTGTATGATTAGGAAAAAAATAAAATGTGGCAGAAAAAAATTAAAATAAAAAAGCCTCCACCTTATCCAGTGAGTCATTTTGTAAACATCATACTCCTACCCTTTCTTAGTAATTCCTAGAGTACTCCTTAGCAACACCTGAGACATTAAAAGATTGTGATCCCATAATCTTTAGAGGATCTCTCTTCTTCTCCTGCTCTCCAAGCCCTCAAGTCTCTCCACATCCCTTTCTCTCTTCCTCTTCCTCTTCCTGCCAGTCTGTCATGGTGACCTTAAGCTCTCTCTTCTGTCCTAATGGTCTCCCACCTTAAGACTAAAACTATGGCTCCTTTGGCCATCAGGACCCTAACTGAATAGCTCCTCTTTCTAAAATCTCAGAAGGAGAAGAAGGATGGACTAGAAAGATGGCTCTGAGATTAAGACTTTGCCTGGAAAGCAGAAGGACCTGAGTTCAGATCCCCAGATCCTGGATCCCATGTAAAAATGCCATGGGGAAATGGCAGTTGCCTGTACTTCCAGCTCTGAAGGACAGAGCCTAAACAATTCCAGAGCAAAACAAATAAAGGTAGAAGCAATCCAGGATAATTCCTGAAGTCACCCTTAGTTCTCTACAGACACATAGACACACACACACACACACACACACACACACACACACACACACACACACACCAGGAAACACCTGATGCCATCACAGACCCATTCTGATTCCTGGCCCTGCTGTAGAATCTTTTTTTTTTTAACTTTTTTTATTATTATTTATTCAACTGTGTGCATATGCGTGTGTATGTGCGCGCGCACGTGTGTGTGTGTGTGTGTGTCTGTGTATGTGTAGAACCACGGACGAACTCGCGAACCACCATGGACGCCTCCACCTCCTTTTGTCCCGGGATTCACAGGCTCCGCCCTACCAGGACCAGAAGCCCAGGCCGCCCCCGCTTCCGCCTGGCGTCTATATGTGGGATCTGGGATCTGAACTCAGGACCTTTCGCCTGCAAGGCGGAGACTTAACCCCTGAGCCACCTCTCCAGCCCCAGAATCTTTTTTTAATACATTTTTTATTATTTCTGCTCATACAAACTTAATAGATAGACCAGTTCCCTCCCTCCCTCCTCCTCCCCCTGAACCTCCTGCTCCCCCTCCCCTCCCTGCCCATCCCCCAGTGCCTCCCCCCCAATTCCCAGAGAGTCCTTTATTGTGTATGCCTGACTCTCTTCTGGGTCCTCCTCTCCGATGACGTACAAGGACCCAGTGGCATTTCCCTGAACCCTTTCTCGTGTTCCCCTTAAGCATAGGAACACTACTGTGGCTGTCAATCCCTTGCCTCCAAGGATCTTGGTGCCTTTAACAGATGCTAGACTTTGTGAGGTCAATACTGTGTTGGACATTGTGCAGGGCATGCAAAGTCCAATTATGATTGCTTCGGCCCTAACTAGTGTTGAGAATCTTGCAAATCATTGCTCCTCCCATCCTTTTGCTCTTACAATCTTACCGCCTCCTTAGAATCTTTGACCTTACCTGGCTGTATAAAGAGCTGAGGATGGAGAAAATTTTGCTCAATATACTTAAGAGCCGTTTGAATTTGAGGTCCTGGTACTCAAAGCGCTCACCAAAGACGATAGAGCAGATGATGTTGGCTGTGATGGCATGAAACATGGGGGCTGGGTCCATGCAGGCTCCTGAGGGGAAGAGTGTGTCACAGAGGTCTGGGTGTCCCCTGCTTTGTCTTGAGTGAGTCTCACATGGACTCACATTAAGAAACATTAAATAGTTAAAGAGAAAACATTAAATGGTTGGCTTCTCCAACTCCTAGCCCGTCCATCTTGTCTTCCTGCATGTCTCCCTTGCTGTGCCCATTCTTCAGGTGTCTTCATTGGTCTGTCTGTCTTTGTTCATTTGTGTGTTTCTCTCTATTCTATGCCCTGAATCAATCTCTCTCTCTCTCTCTCTCTCTCTCTCTCTCTCTCTCTCTCTCTCTCTCTCTCTTTCTGGGACTCTGTTCATTTTTCATGCCCCTATTTGTCTTTTTGCCCCCTCAAGTCCTTCTCACTGACATTTTGTGGCTCCCCTGATTTTTCTATTATCATCTTTTTGTTTCCAAAAATTTTCTATGAAATTTCTATATTTAGACCTTTATGTTCCCGGCTTCTCTTCCCCACTCTCTTTCTCTCTCCTCTCTTCTTCTGCTTCTTCTTCACCCCTCCCTCCAGCTACCTAGTTCGGTCTCTACACCTCCCTGTCTCTAGACCTTGGCCAGCCATACTCCATTTCTGTGGCCCCATGTCAATAACCCCCAACCCAGAACCTGGGGCTCACCCTGGGACTTCCGCAGCTCCTCGACCAAACACTGAGCCTCCTCCTTGATTCTCTCCTCGATGCTCCGTTTCCCCATTCCAAAGTCCTTCATAGTGGTCAGGCAAAACCGCTTGAAGACTTGCCAACGTTTTCCACTGGCAAAGGCCACACCTGAATGGCAGGGCATGGCAGAAAGGTTGAGAGGACACACAAGATATTTTCTTCTTTCCCCAACCCCATCCTCACTAACCTGTACCCTGGAAGATGGGCTCAGTAATGGCAATGACCCCTCGGCCAGAGAAAGCCTCAGCCTGATCCACTAGGGCCTCGCGCATAGCTTCATAGCCGCACAGGACAACAACAGGCTGGGACCCCAGGTAGATTGTGAAGACGTCCCCATATTTCTGCCGCATCTGCAGAGGCAAGGCATAGATTTCATGATCTGACCCAACAGAAGGGTCTTTGCTCTCATTCCTTTTGGTACATACTTTCAGGTGAAGCAGGAGCATGGTCAGGGAAGAACACAAACTTAAGCTCTACTGACCTCACACATGCCCTTCTTGCTTCCCCAAGGGTCCTTGCCAATGTGAGCTTTGCCAAGAACCTTCCCAGCTCTGGAGTTCATGAGTTGTGAAGATTCTCCACACCTGCTCACTCACCCCTCCATCGCAGATCACAGTTCCGATCCTCAGACCTACCAAATTTCCTCCCTTCCAATCTCCCTCCCCTCCCTTCACTCTCATAGGTATGCCAGAAGTTTCTCTACTGCGCATATTACACCAAATCCTGTCAAGAAGAGCCAATTTTCACGTCAATCTGGAGGTTCTCAGTCCACGCTGGAACTTTAACTTCTTGGTACCTGTGAGCTCTCACTTAGTTTTTACCCACTCCTCACACCTCTTCAAGTAAGATGCTTTTCTCCCCATCTTACCACCTGGAAGAACTTGAGAAAGCCCTTTGGGTCTATTTGCAAAACGTTCCCCAGAAAAGGGAGCGGCCGTGGTCCAGGAGGGAAATGGCCCTTGGAGGTGGAGCGGCCCCAGATCCAGGTTAGCAGGATGCTAAAGAAGACGATGAAGACTGAGAAGCCAGCAAGCTCCATGGTCCTCTCTCTACCTGCTGTCTAGTCTTCTGCCTCTCTGAAGGTCAGGGTGCTTTGATTTGTTATTTTAATTCTGTGGTTGCTATAGGAGGGTGCACCGGTTTATCCACTTTGGCAAATTCCTGGTAATTCGCCAAAGATTACAATGGGACCCAATGGGACCGGCAAAAGTTTAGTAACTCGTGGCTGAGTGTAAACGCTGGCTTCTGATTGGTCACTAGCTGACTGCAGATATCATCGCCCAGGATGATGTTAAACAAGAAACAATGATGCTAACACATGGGCTGTTAAGAAGCTGCATTTCAAGTGGCTCCACTCAGAGCAAGCCACTTTGGTCGGAGGCAGTGATAGTGATCAAGAGAAGTTTCATGGCAGAGTTAGAGGCTCCTTGATCCTTTGAAGACAAGGATTTATTCTGGACATCAGAAGAAAAGGAAATCCCCCAAAAGTAACTTGAGCTGATGCACGAGGTTTGGCTACACCTTGGGTGACTTTGAGGGATGTCTGATTTATTACTTAATCATATTCCTCAGTAAATATTTGAACACCTGGCCTATGCCACCTGTTCTTCCAAGTGCTGATAATACAGCAGTGAATAAGACCTTAGATTTCCCTGCAGAGGAGATGGAAATTAGAATAGAAGTAATGGAGAGGTTCTTGACAGGAGACTTTCTGGAAAGATGCCTGGGAGTCCTGACAATCAATAGGTCACATACAAAAACAGCAAGATTATTGACCCCACAAAGTTTAGCATGGACTAAAGGCGCTAGGATCCTTGGAGGCTGTGGATTGACAGCCATAGTAGTGTTCCTATGCTTAAGGGGAACACAGGAAAGGGTTCTGGGAAATGCCGCTGGTTCCTTGCACCTCATCCGAGAGGAGGACCCAGAGGAGAGTTTGGCATGCATATTAAAGGATGCTCAGGAGATGAGAGGGGGAGGCACTGGGGTATGGGGACAAAGGGGGAGGGGAGGGGGAACAGGGGGGAGGGGAGTGGAAGGAGGGAGGAGACTGGTGTACCTGTTAAGTTTGTATGAGCAGATATTAAAAATTTTTTTTTAAATAGCAATGATTATCTCCTGACAAAGAAGGTCAGGTTTCAAGTTTTTAAAGGGGAAGATACAGACAATCAGGGTGACGGAATCACACAGCTCAAGGGACGTGGACTAAGGAGGCCCTTGCATAAAGAGAAAATGAAGGGATAAGATACTGAGTAAAATGAAGAAAAACTGTGATGATGTGACTGTGGCTTAGAACTTCAAAATATGGTGTGAAGACTGGAGAGACGGCTCAGGGGTTAGGTCTCTGCCTCACAAGCAGAAGGACCTGAGTTTGGATCCCAGATCCTATTAAAAAAAAAAAAAACCTCCAGTGGGCTGAATGACAGTGGTCTGTACTTCCAGCCCTGGAAGGCAGAGCCAGGAAAACCAAGAGCAAAGCACAAATGAGGGAGAAGAAATCCAGGATGATTGCCGAGGTCACCCTTGGGTCTCCAAAGATATACAGAGTGTCCTCTGATACACACACACGTGCACACATGCACACACACACCCACACCCACACCCACACACACACACACACACACACACACACACACACACACACAAATATACGGTGTGAATAACTGGCTAGAGTACAAACTAAATAACTAGGCAGCTCGGCCCTAAATGGGATATCTAAACTACACCCCATAACATGATCCAGCTAGCTTTCAGAAGAGGGGACAGAGACAGTAAGAGCCTGAGGATGAGGATAGGTGCTGTTAGACACTAGCTTCCATTCTTGTCTGGGCTTCCACAAGGAAGAGCTCAATGCTTTGATATCTACTTCCACCAGACCACCACAATAACTGACCTGTCGAAATTTCCCCCACAGAAATGGGAGAATTTCAAAAGACAGGGGAACTACTCAGAGAGATTGTTTGGAATTGGTGTCAGACAGGAGAGATGGAGCTTCTTTACTCAATGGCTTGTCCTGTAGTGAGCTGTTCATGCCCTAGTGAGTGTCCAGATATTTCCCAATGCAGACATCCTGGTTGGGAGTCCAGTAAACTACACACATGCACGGAGATGTGGAAATGGAAGAGAGACAGGTGGGGAAGAGAACAAGTTGGGTGGGATGGGAGGGCTGGACAGGTAGTAAGAGATGAAAACATGTAAATTCATTTCATTTGTCAAAAAATAAAAAGGTATGCCATGAGGTAAAAGACACCCAATACAAAAAATCATACCTTGTATTACTATATTTATATGAAATATGCAAATTAGGTAAATCCATAGACGCAGAAATAGAATTCGTGTTTACAGAGGATGGGGAAAAAGGGAGTGGGGAATGGCTGCTTAACAGGTCTGGGGGAGTTGGTAAAAACATCTGGAACAAGATAGTGATAGTTCACAACATTTGTTGGAAAGGAAAGGAAAGGAAAAGTCATCCAGCATGAGCTGCGGCTCCCCAGGAATCTCTCTGTATTCATACCAAGAGGTTCTTGACTATGTTTTGCAATTCTTCTAATAGGGGAGGGACACAGCACTTAAAGTTTCTGGACAGGTGTGGCACTAGGCAGAAGGAAGCAAGTACAATCTGTGGCAGATCTTCCAGAGCCAGGGAGCCAAGGATCATTGTCCATGATTAGTGATTCCAGAATCCTTTGTCCTTCCTTCAGCCCATTCAGCGGGCCAGAAAGCGAATCTGGTATGTTTTGGGTACTTTGCCCACCCCACACTCCAGGGGAGTGAGGTCAATGTCCCTCGGGGACATAGGACTAGACACGGAGAAGTTCTGGAGGATGGTGGTGAAGAAGAGGAACAATTCGTCGCGGGCAATGCTTTCGCCAAGACAAATGCGCTTCCCTGTAAGCAGAGAAGATGAGTTCTGTGAGCCCCAGGCAAAAACAAAGTCCTTGCCTTGTTCTAAGCCCAGACACCCTGTGCCCATTATGCTGGATGAGCCTTGGTTTAACCCTAAACCTGCAATTCAAGGAAACTGCTATAAGATTCACAAAACTCTCACAAACTAAGTGCAAAACTTTGGGTGGATTTCCCACATCAACAAATGAAAAAGTTTGTAGCATTGTTAGATTTCCCAAGGGCCCATTGCATGTGAAAGGTAAGGGCCAGCTTGAGACTCAGTATTCTTCATTTTTCATAAGAAGAATGGCACTTATTTCCCTATGGTATATAACGCCATTGTGAGGGTAAAGTCAATATTTATTAAGACACATTAATACCTGGCTAATATTAAGAATCTTACACAAGCCAGGTCTGGTGGCATATGCCTGCCATCCCAGGACATGGAAGGCCTCGAATTCAAAACAGTCTGTGCTATATAACAAGATCCTACCTTTAAAAAAATTTTAAACCAAGAGGTCAAGAGAATTAGTAAGGTGCTTGCTGTGAAAGCATGGTGACCTGAATTCATATCCCTGACATGTATGTAAATTCTGTGTGTTGATATGTGCCTGTAACCTTAGCATTGATGGAATAGGGTGATGGCAGATCTTAGGCCACATGGTCAGTCAGCCTAGCTGATATAGTGATCTTCCGTTTCAGATAGAGAGAGAGAGAGAGAGAGAGACCCTGTCTCAAAAAAAGGGTTTTTTTTTCCTTTTACTTCTTTTTTTTTATTTTTTCCACTCATACAAACTCCCTCTACCCCTCTCTGGATCCCTTTGCTGCCTCCCCCCTTTCCCCCTTCCTTTCCCCCACCTTCGCTTTCTCCCAGTGCCCCCTCCCCCACATTCCTGGAGAATCCATTACTGTGCATGTCCAACCTTCCTCTGGGTACTCCTCTTCTGATGAGGTGTAAGGACTCAGTACAATTGCCTAGGGAACTATTTTGTGTTCCCCTTTAATATAGAAACACTATTGTGGCTGTTGATCCCTTGCCTCTAAGGATCCTAGTGCCTGTGATCCATGCTAGCCTTTGGGGGGGGTCAATGATGTGTTGGTAATTGCGCAGGTCATGTAAAGTCCTATTACGATTACTTCGACCCTAACTTGGGTGGAATATCTTGCATATCATTGCTCCTCCCTATCTTTAGGCTCTTGGAATCTTACCGCTCCCTCTTCCGCAAATTTCACTGACCTTTGGGATGGGGAGAGATTAGGCTGGCCTGGTTCCTGGTGATTAATGTAGGGTCTCTGATGCTCTGAATTATGGGTTGTGTTTTTTTCTTCCAGTTTTGCTGTTCCTGCACCATCCTGCAAATGGGAGACTGACCCCCCCCTCACTGCAGTCTCCTACTCTTATCCTATCTACCTTTGAATCTACTCTTATAATAAGATTCTATTTTTTATAGCCTTTTATCTCTGGCTAGGAGGTGACATCCAATATCCATCAGGATGGAACCAAGGGCAGTGCAAACAAAAAGGTTTAAGAAAAAGTTGAAGACGACATTTGAGTCAGCCTCTGACCTCTATATATGCCTGCATAGGCAAGTATGCCTAAGTGAGTATACATGTGCATGCAGGCACACTCACACTCAGGAAGTCAAGTGAAGAGGGAAAAGGAAAGGAAAGCAATAAAAGGAAGAGAAGACAGAAGAGGAAAAAGTAAAAGAAAAAAGAGGAGGAATGAGGCAAAGTAGAATGAATTTTTATTTGGAAACATTTGCTTATGAAAGTGTGCAGGAGATTTTTTTCTACAGTTGCATGTTGGTAATTTTCTAGTCCTGGGCTCAGATCCATGAGATTCAAGAACCTTCCCTCCAAAATATTGTTCATAAAATAAAATTGCAAGGAACTGGTGCATGAGGAGGTGTCAATGGCGCCTGCCTGATTCTCAGAAGTGGAAGGGACTCTTGTGTACACAGGCATGGGTCAGAATGAGAACAAAGAGAACCTGAAAGGTCAGGTGGTGACACCAAGCACACGCCCTCTACCACAGGGTACAAAGCAGAGGGATGGGGACCCCAGGCAACCAGAAGGTGACTTCCAGGTTGTAGGAACATTGTGTCTGCATAGAGGTATCTGGGAAGTGTCTGTGTCCTTTTGGCATCTCCAGAATTTAGACATCATGAGCTTACATGAGCAGGTATCTGACATGAGATGTCTTTTCTAGAACTGGTTCTGTGACCCAGATTTTTTTCAGAACAGCTTGATCTTTCTCTCTCTCTCTCTCTCTCTCTCTCTCTCTCTTTCTCTCTCTCTCTCTCTCTCTCTCTCTTCCCCCTTGTTCTACTTCTTCCTTTCTCTACAGATACTTTCGCACTTGTTCATTCAGCATCCCTGTTGTCAATGTCTTATTCTGCTTCTCTCTTCATTTTTCCTCTGCCTCCTCTGTCTTTTTTTATTTTAATGTTTCATACACACATACAAATAGTAAATTTATCATATTTTCACACTTTGATGCCCAATCCTGTCCCCTCTCCTTTTCCCATTACAGCCCTTCTTCTTCCCTGCCAGTCTCCCTCTTGTTTTCATGTCTTTTTGCTTGTGTGACTCACTGAGTTTCATCGGGTTGCTTTTGATGGCCTGTGGCTGAGCACTCGCTGGAGTGTGAATCACATGAATGTGTACACTCTGACTCTCTCCTTTTCTTAATCTTTTGTTTACTGTCCTTCCTTCCTACACTTCCTTTATCAACTCATGTTTGTTCTCTATTTCTGACCAAACTCTCCTTATCATTCTCTCTCTCTCTCTCTTTCTCTTTTCCAAGCTCTCTATTTTTTTTGCATGTGTGTATGTGTATTAAAAGGTAATATAGGTGCCTATGGAGGCCCAAGGTGACTCCGGGAATCATCCTGGATTATTCTACCTCATTTTTGCTTTGCTCTGGAGTTGTCCAGACTCTGCCTTCCAGGGCCAAAGGTACAGACTGCCACCATTTCTGCCCAGAGTTTTTACATGGGCTCTGAAATCCAAACTCAGGTACTTATGTTTATGAGGCAGAGGCTTAACCCCTGAGCCATCTCCCCAGCCACAGGCTCCCTATGTTTAATTTCACCATCTCTCTACTGTTTGCCTGTCTTTGTCTTCATTTCTTCATCTCCCTGACTCTCCAAGCTTGGGATAGATAGGTCTGGTAAATGGAGAAACTGACTCTTACTCCACGACCCTGCCTACATGTCCTCAACTCTGACTGGCAAATTGTCCTTTGCTCTCCAATATGTGTACACTGATCAGCAGCAGGGGAAGGACTGAGCCCTGGGTCACTGAAGTTATGATGAAACTCAGACAGGTCTTGACTCAGGGGACGTTTGTACATAGAATACTTGCCTAGAATTCATCAGTGAGGAGCTGGGATCAGATTCAGTGGTAGAGTGCTGGTCTAATGTGCAAAGTCCTCGGTTCTATCCTTAGCATAGAAAAAATAAAGCTCTCGGTATCTCTCTCTCTCACGAGACTTTCTCCAGAACGCTGGGATGGTTTCCATGTATAGAGTTGGGGTTTCCATGGATAGAGTGTAGACACTTTAGAATTGAATACATCTATCCTAAAGCTACTTCTACACATAACAAACTATGCCTCAGCTTAATATGCAAATAACTAGCAAACTAACTAGCAACTATAATTTTTCAAATAAGTAAGAGGGGCTTGGCTACTCAAATAATAGCAGTCAACCAAATACAGACTGCTAAATACTTGAGAATGTCCAAGTAGGGCAAAAGTGGTCCTGTCACCATTCAATCTGTTTCCACAATTGCCTGTCTCTCTTACTGTATGGGCAGAACTCTCTGAAATATCAGTGGACCAGGATACTGGCCAACCAGGAATGGTTTCTTTGCATAAATAAATTCAAATAAAGTTGATCTGTCTAATGTGTGCACATGTGTGTGTGATATGTAAGTGTAGCACACATGTGCCATGTATGGAGAATCAAAGAACAATCTTTAATCTTGTCGCTTTCCTTACCAAAATATTCTTTAGTTCTCCAATATTCTTTAGTCTCTTTAGACTCAAGAGGCTGTAGCTAGGATGAAATAAGATACCTTAACAAAGCAGTTAAATAGACTAACTGCTCATTAAAGTCTTTTTGTGGTTTCTGTCCTGGAGGACAGGACTTGCCCTCTGGTGTCTGGGAAAAGATGGAGACTCAGCTTACCTACAGAGAAAGGCATAAAAGCTTCATTTTTCTTCAGTGCACCATTGGCATCCAGAAAATGGTCAGGGTTGAAGGTGTCTGGATTTTCAAAGTATTGTGGGTCATAGAGAGCCGAACTCAGGATGGGGTATATTTCAGTGCCCTGAAGAAAATTTATAGCATAAAAAGGTATTATCATTCCCTGATTCCATATGCAAAACAATACATAAGTAGATAAATAAAAAAAAAAATAAGGGGATCCTATACAGAAGCCATAAACAGGCTGAGAATGGAGTTAAGAAGATGGAATATGTTCCACAAATGAGATATGGGGTCCAGATGGTCTCACCTTCGGGAGGAAGTACCCTCGAAATAGAGTGTCTTTGGTGACTCTGTGTGGCACGCCCATTGGGACGAGGTCTGAGAATCTCTGAATCTCGTGGATGACTGCATCAGTGTAGGGCATTTTGCTGCGGTCATTAAGGTTTGGTGGGCGGCTTGAGCCAATCACCTGCTCAATCTCCTTTTGGATTTTCTCTGCACAGAAAAGGGGAACGATTAACCCCATTTCTCAGAGGTTTTGCAGCAGTGACACTGTTATATGAACCAGTAACCCAGTGAAACCACATAACCAGGCAACTCTCTTTAGAAGCTTCCAACCCATTACTGTATATGTACTATTATATTTTATTAATCCCCCATACTTAAAATTACATTAAAACATTTTGTTAATAAAGTGCAACCTTGTTCCATTACAAAAAGAAAAAGGAAAAATCTTCAGCAAAGGATCATTTTTTCATTGGTATCCCTCGGAACAGTCAATTTGGAATGAAAGTAAGAGAGATAAAAACAAAAAGATTTCTCCCAGCCTCTCTGTCCCTCCCTCCTGTCCACCTGGGACAGGACTTGCTCTCCATCCCATGTGAGTTCCCCCAGCATCCAGGTAACGTTCCCCCAGCATCCAGGTAACCACTCGTCCCACCTCCTCCCACCAGCCAGCCCAAGCAACACCCAGGCTGTCTTGGGCTTATGTGTCACACCCCAGGTCCCAGCCCCTCTGCCCGCTGGGGACCCTCACACGTGGTACAGGAAGTACACAGTGCTACTCAGAATTCAACAGAGTCCAAAGAAAACTCAAGCAAAGCTCTAGGGTACAAAGGCCATACATCTGAAGTTCTCTAAAATCACCCTATCACATGGGAGAGATTCTTCACTTCCAGCCCGAAGATAAGTAAACCTCTTTTTTTTTTACCATATTGCTCCTTTCTAGTATTAATCACTGTAGATTAACTTTTCCATACAGCCACCCCCAAAAATATAAACAACTCCAGGGATTATACCACTCACCCTCACATATCACAAGGTACTAAATCGTAAAAGTGCACTACCATACTAATATTCACCCCCTGTCTACTTAACCTGAGTTAACTGATGTACTAACAACCTAATAGCCTTGTCTAGGAAATAATACTAACAACAGACAAACGTACCCAACTCCAAGGCAAACACTAGTAATAACTGCCCAAATGTAGTAATACCAACTAAATCGGTTCAGTCAAAAACACACAGAAACTGAAAGGACTTAAGAGACAAAGCAACGATGCCCAAGTCAAAGTGCAGATCCATAAAAAACAGCATCCAAGAAGACAAATCTCCCACCAAGATAATTAACCCCATAATGATGGATTCCAACCAGAACAAATTCATAGAAAATAGCCAAGAAAACCAGACCCAAGATAACGACTTTCAAAGCATAATCATTACCATGATCAATATTATGAAAGAGGAAATCCAGGAGGAGATAAACAACCATCAACCACTTTGAACAGGAACACAACAGACACTTGGAGGAGTCGAGAAAAACAGTTTAAGAAACGAAAATAGACATAGAGCAGTTAAAACAGTCTCAAGCAGAGTTTAAAACTAAACTAAAAGACAAGTTATCTTCAACCCAGAACCGAACAGAGAGTCTCATTAGCAGAACTAATGAAGCAGAAAATAGAATTTCAGAACTTGAAGACAAAGTGGGAGTATTAACCAGCTCAATGGAAGAGGTTGTTAAAGCCAAAAAGAAACTTAAGAGGAATATTCAAGAGTTATGGAACACTCTGAAGAAGCCTAACATGCAAATTCATGGAATATCAGAGCAAGAATCTCAAAATAACATACCTGAGGAAATTTTTCAAATTATTATAAATGAAAACTTCCCTCAACTCAAGAATGAGAGGCCCATCCAAATACAAAAGGCATTCCACACCCCAAACAGATATGACCAAAGTAGAAAATCAACACAGCAAATAATAATTAAAACACTCCACATTCAAGACAAAGAAAAGGTGCTGAGAGCTTCAAGGGGAGAAAAAAATCAAGTCACTTTTAAAGGCAAACCTATTAAAGCAACAAATCACTTTTCAATGGAAACAGTAAAAGCAAGAAGAGCTTGAAGAGACACACTTCAAATAGTAAATGAGGAAAAATGCCAACCCAGAATGATATACCTGGCAAAACTATCCATCATGATTGACGGAGAAAGAAAAGTGTTCCAGCACAAAGACAAATTAAAGGCATACATGTCTACTAAACCCGGCCTCCAAAAAAATGCTGGAAATGATACTCAAGGCTGAAGAAAAAAACAAGCGTATCCAGGACAGAAGAGAAGTATAATAACACCAAAACCTACAAGTCAAATAATACACTTAAAAAAGACACTAAACACAAAAAATGTACGGAATTAAAAATAATTTCTCCATTATAACATTAAATGTTAATGGAATTAACTCACTGATCAAGAGACACAGATTACAAACTTGGATTAAAAACCACAACCCATCAATCTGCTGCCTGCAGGAAACTCATCCCACCACAAAAGATAGGCACATCCTAAAAATAAAAGGCTGGTCCAAAATTCTGCAAGCTAATGGAACCAAGACCAGACAAAGTGGACTTCAAACAAAAAAAAAAATCATTAGAGACACACATGGATACTAGATTTTAGTTACAGGTACAATTCACCAGGAAGACTTCACAATACTGAACATATATGCACCCAATATGGGCCCCTCCACATTCATTAAGAAAACCCTACAGCATCTAAAGTGAAAAATCAACCCCCAAGCAATAATTCTTGGGGATTTCAACACCACCCTCTCAACATGGGATATATCAACAGGTCAAAAGCTTAACAGACACACATTGGAACTTAATCAAACCCTTAAAGAAATGGACCTTACAGATCTCTATTGAACTTTTCATCCATGCACCAAAGAATAAACATTTTTCTCAGCAGGACATGGAACTTTCTCCAAAATAGATCACATATTTGGCCACAAAATGAATCTCCACATATACAGGAAAGTTGAAATTCTAGCCTGTACTCTATCAGACCACCATGGTCTAAAGCTTGACATCCACAACCCAACAAGCAATAGAAAATACACTAACTCCTGGAAATTTAACACTATGATGCTGAATGAGAATTGGATTTAGGAAGAAATTAAAAAGGAAATTCAAAATTTCCTGAATGTGAACGATAATGACAATCAAATTATCGAAATCTTTGGGACACAATGAAAGCTGTCCTAAGAGGTAAGTTCATAGCTCTTCATGCCTACATCAAAAAAAGGAAATATCAAAGATAAATAACAGTGCAGCTTAAAGCTTTAGAGACACTAGAGCAATCTGATCCCAAAAGCAGCAGAAGAAAGGAGATTAGAAAAATAAGGGAAGAAATATCTTAAAATTAAGATTAGGAAAACAATACAGAGAATCAACCAGTCAAAAAGCTGCTTTTTTGAAAAAATCAATAATATTGATACACCCCTAGCTAAATTAACCAAAAGCAAGGAAAAGAAAACCCGAATTAACAAAATTAGAAATGAAAATGGAGTTATCACGACTAGTACCCAAGAAATTCAGAGTATTCTAAAGTCATATTTCAAAAACTTATACTCCCTTGGGTTGATTGGAGTAGGCCAATAGTTCCTAGTTGGAAATCCAACTGCACAGTCAAAACAACCAATACTCAACAGATGGGATCTTATGAAATTAAAGAGCTTCTGTTCAGATAAAGAGATTGTAACGCGAGCTCAAAGGCAACCCACAGAATGGGAGAAAATCTTCACTAACCACATATCTGATAGACCTCTATTATCCAGAGTGCACAAAGAACTTAGAAAACAAAACACCAAGAAAACAAATGGCCTAATTAAAAAATGGGCCACAAGGATGGGAGCAGCAATGATATGCAAGATACTCCACACAAGTTAGGGCCCAAGCAATCATATTTGGACTTTACATGCGCTGTGCAATGTCCAACACACTATAGATCTCACAAAGTCTAGCATTTGCTAAAGGCACTAGGATCCTGGGAGGCAAGGGATTGACAGCCACAGTAGTGTTCCTATGCTTAAGGGGAACACAGGAAAGGGTTCTGGGAAATGCTACTGGGTCCTTGCACATCATCGGAGAGGAGGACCCAGAGGAGAGTTTGGCATGCACATTAAAGGATGCTCTGGGGAAAGGAAAGGGAGGCACTGGGGGATGGGGAGGGGAAGGGGAGGGGAGGAGGGCACAGGGGGATAGGGGATTGGAGGGAGGGAGGGACCGGTATACCTGTTAAGTTTGTATGAGTGGAAATTTTTTAAAAATGGGCCTGGAACTTAAAAGAAACTTCAAGTTCCAGGGTCCATTTTTTAAGTGGGCCATTGGTTTCCTTGGTGTTTACCAGGGATGAAATTAAAATGTCTAACAAATATCTTTAAAAATGCTCCACTTCCTTAGCCATCAGGGAAATGCAAATCAAAACTTCCCTGAGATATCATCTCACCACAGTCAGAATGGCAAAAATCCACAATACAAACAACAACAAATGCTGGAGAGGATGTGGAGAGAGGGGAACTCTCCTACATTGCTGGTGGGAATGCAGGCTCATACAGCCACTCTGGCGAGCCGTCTGGAGATTCTTAAAGAAATTAAAGATTGAAATGCCATATGACCCTGCTATTTCACTTTTGGGAATAACCCCCCATACAGCAAAAATTCACCTCAATAGCACAGGCATGACCATGTTCGTAGCAGCACTGTTTACAATAGCAAAGTCATGGAATCAACCCAAATGTCCAACAATTGACGAGTGGATGAGGAAAATGTGGTACATCTATACAATGGAGTACTACTCAGCCATCAAAAATGATGAATTACTGGAATTTGCCAGGAAATGGATATTATTAGAAACAATTATATTAAGTGAAGTATCCCAGACCCAGAAAATTAAGTGCCGTATGTACTCCCTAATACATGGCTCCTAGAACCAAACCCAATCAGCCCACCTAGAGACACTCAAAGATAAATCTCTGTAATACCCACAGTAATTGCAAGGATTATGAACAGGAGGGATGGGGTAGGAGGGCCACACCAGAAACAAGGAGAGAGGAGACCATGTTACAGCAGAGAAAATTGGCCTCCATCAAGGACTGCAAGGGATGACATACAATACCCATCAGGATGGAGTGAAGGGCATTGTAGGAGCAGCAAAACTGCAAAAGAAAATCAACAAACCACAATCCAGAACTTCAGAGACTCTATATCAACCACCTAGAACTAGGCCAGACTAATCTCTCCCCATCTTGAAGCTCAGGAAAATTTGTAGAAGGGGGGGCGGTAAGATTGTGAGAGCACAAGGATGGGAGGAGCAATGATATGCAAGATATTCCAAATAAGTTGGGGCCAAAGCAATCATAATTGGACTTTCCATGCCCTGCGCAATGTCCAACACACTATTGACCCCACAAAGTCTAGCATTTGCTAAAGGCACCAAGATCCTGGAGGCAAGGAATTGACAGCCATAGTAGTGTTCCTATGCTTAAGGGAAACACAGGAAAGGGTTCAGGGAAATGCCACTGGGTCCTTGTACGTCATCGGAGAGGAGGGCCCAGAGGAGAGGTAGGCATGCACATTAAAGGATTCTCTAGGGATTGGGGGGGAGAGGCACTGGGGGATAGGGAGGGAGAGGTGAGGGGAGGGGAATCAGGGGGGTCGGGAAGAGGAGGAGGGAGGGAGGGAACCGGTGTACCTATTAAGTTTGTATGAGCAGAAATAATAATAAAAAATGTTAAAAAAAAAAAAAGAAACTTTACCAGGGAAGCAATTGAAATATCTAACAAATATCTTAAAAAATGCTCCACATCATCAGGATGGCAAAAAGCCACAATACAAACAGCACCAAATACTGGAGAGGATGTGGAGAGAAGGGAACTCTAGTACATTGCTGGCGGGAGTGATGGCTCATACAACCACTCTCATGAGCCGTCTGGAGATTCTTTAAAAAGTTAAAGATTGAAATGCCATATGATCCTGCTATTCCACTTTTGGGAATAATCCCCCATACAGCAAAAATTCACCTTGATAACACAAGCACGACCATGTTCATAGCAACACTGTTTACAATAGCAAAGTCTTGTAATCAACACAAATCCCCAAGTGGATAAGGAAAATGTGGTACATTTACTCAGCCATCAAAAATGATGAATTAATGCAATTTGCTGGGAAATGGATGGAATTAGAAAAAATTATATTGAGTGAAGTATCCCAGACACAGAAAATTAACCGACATATGTACTCCCTAATAAGTGGATCCTAGTACCAAACCCACTTAGAGACACTCAAGGATAAATCTCTGTAATACCTACAGTAATTGCAAAGATTATAAACAGGAGGGATGGGGAAGGAGGGCCCCGCCAGAAACAAGGAGAGAAGGGATTATGCTACGACAGAGAAAATAGGCCACCATCGCGGACTGTAACTAAGTAATGATACATCTGGTTGGGCTTACAGTCTTTCCTTACTGGTCACTTGCATCTGATTGGGTATGATCTCACCAGAAACGGGGCATAGAGTCTGCAAATAGAAGGTAACCATCCTGCAAATGGTCTCCTACTTTATTCCATCTATCTTTGAATCTACCCTTATAAGACTCTATTTTAACAGCCTTTTATCTCTGGCCAGGGGGTGACATCCAATACCCATCAGGATGGAACCAAGGGCGGTGCAGGAGCAGCAAAACTGAAAGAAAAATCAACAAATCATCATTTAGAAAATCAGAGACTCTACATCAACCACCTGGAACCAGGCCAGCCTAATCTCTCCCCATCCTAAAGCTCAGGGAAATTTGCGGAAGAGGGGGCGGTAAGATTGTACGAGCCTAAAGATGGGGAGGAGCAATGATATGCAAGAGACTCCATACAAGTTAGGGCCAAAGTAATCATAATAGGACTTTGCATGACCTGAACAATGACCAACATATTATTGAACCCCCAAAGTCTAGCATGGATCACAGGCACTAGGATCCTTAGAGGCAAGGGATTAACAGCCACAATAGTGTTCCTATACTAAAGGGGAACACACACACACACACAAAAAAAAAAAAAGAGCTCTAGGCAATGCCACTGAGTCCTTACATCTCATCAGAGAGGAGGACCCAAAGGGAAGTTTGACATGCACATTAAAGGATGCTCCAGGAATGGGGGGGGAGGGATGGGAGGGGACACTAAGAGAAAGGGAGGGAGGAGGGAAAGGAAAGGGAAAAGGTGGGGAGGAAGTAAGGGGTTCTAGGGAGGGGTGGAAGGAAGGAGGGGAATAGGGTACTTATCAACTTTGTATGAGTGGAAGAAATAATAAAATTAAAAAAAGATTTCTCCTCCCTTTCACCACCCCTCTACGCCGGTCGGGACGCACGCGCGCGGTCCAGTGTGGCCTCAACCCGAGACCTAAGTAAGCTCTGCCTGCGTCCGCCCACCAGAACCCCAGGTCAGCCCAAAGGGACCAAGCTCCTACCCCACCATCCAGCCGGAGCCGCGCGCAGGGCCGAGGGACCAGGAGGAGCTCCCCCTGCGCCCGGGACCCGCCCCAGCTCCCCCTCGGGTTAAATAGCTACACACCAACGCCCCCATCATCCCTTTCCCCACCCCGCTCCGCCCGTCGGGACGCATAAGGTCCAGCCGGGCCTCATCCGCAACCTAGGTAAGCTCCGTCCCTGCCCACCCCCAGAACCCCAGGCCAAATAATTCAGGTTAGTGAAATTGACAGATCTTAAGAATTAAAACGACAATGCCAAAGTCAAAGTGCAAATCCATGAGAAGCAACACTCAAGTAAACAAATTTCCCACTGAGGAAATTAATCCCATAATGTTACACTCCAACCAGATCAAACCCATGGAAAATGGCCAAGAAAGGCTGACCCAGGATAACGACCTTCAAAATATGATCATTACCATGTTCAATACTATGAAAGAGGAAATCCAGGAGGAATTACATAATCGAATCAATCGCTTTGAAGAGGAACACAACAGAAATTTGGAGGAGTTGAGAAAAACAGTGCAAGAAACAAAAGCTGGCATGGAGCAGTTAAAACAGACTCAAGCAGAGTTTAAAACTGAGCTACAAGACAAGTTATCTTCAACCCAGAACTCCACAGAGAGTCTTAACAAAACTAAGGAAGCAGAAAACAGAATTTCAGACTTTGAAGATAAAGTGGGAGTACTAACCAGCTCAATGGAAGAGGTTGTTAAAGCCAAAAAGATACTTGACAGAAATATCCAAGAGATATGGGACACCCTGAAGAAGCCTAACATGCGTATTCATGGAATACCAGAGCAAAATACCACCCCTGAGGAAATTTTTCAAATGATCATCAAGGAAAACGTTCCTCATCTAAAAAAAGAGAGGCCCATCCATATACAAGAGGCATTCCGCACCCCAAACAGATACGACCAAAACAGAAGCACGCCAAGGAAAATAATAGTTAAAACACTCCACATTCAAGATAAAGAACTGGTGCTGAGAGCTTCAAGGGACAAAAAACAAGTCACTTTTAAAGGTAAATCTATTAAAATAACAAATGACTTCTCAGTCGAAACAGTAAAAGCAAGAAGAGTTGGAGAAACATACTTCAAGTATTGAATGAGCAAAAATGTCAACCCAGGCTGATTTACCCTGCAAAACTATCCGTCATGATCGAGGAAGAAAGAAAAATCTTCCAGCACAAAGACAACTTGAAGGGATACATGTCCACCAAACCAGGCCTTCAAAAAATGCTAGAAATGATACTCAAGCATGAAGAAAAAAACAGGCATATCCAGGAGAACAGAAAGCAAGTATAACACCATTGAAAGCGAAGCAATATACTAATAAAAACTACTAAACATAATAAATGTCTGGAATTAAAAATAGTTTCTCCATTATAACACTAAATGTTAATGGAATTAATTCACCGATCAAGAGACACAGATTACAAACATGGATTAAAAATCACAATCCATCAATCTGCTGCCTGCAGGAAACCCATCTAACCACAAAAGATAGGCATACTCTAAAAATAAAAGGCTGGTCAACAATTCTACAAGCAAATGGAAGCAGAAAACAGGCAGGGGTAGCCATTATACTATCAGACAAAGTGGACTTCAAACCAAAGAAAATTATAAGAGACACGGATGGATACTACATTTTAGTCACAGGTACAATTCACCAGGAAGACTTCACAATACTGAACATATATGCAACCAATACGGACCCCTCCACATTCATTAAGAAAACCCTACAGCGTCTAAAGCAAGAAATCAACTCCCAAACGATAATTCTTTGGGACTTCAACACCGCCCTCTCAACATAGGATAGATCAACAGGTCAAAAGCTTAACAGAGACACTTTGGAACTTAATCAAACCCTGAAAGAAATGGACCTTACAGATCTCTATCGAACTTTTCATCCACGCACCAAAGAATACACATTTTTCTCAGCAGCACACGGAACTTTCTCCAAAATAGATCACATAGTGGGCCACAAAACGAATCTACACAGATACAAAAAAGTTGAAATTCTAACCTGTGCCCTATCAGACCACCACGGCCTAAAGCTGGACATCCACACCACAACAAGCAATAGAAAATACACTAACTCCTGGAAACTTAACAATATGATGCTGAATGAGAACTGGATTCAGGAAGAAATTAAAAAGGAAATTCAAGATTTCCTGAAAGTGAAAGATAACGAAAATACAACTTACCAAAATCTCTGGGACACAATGAAAGCTGTTCTAAGAGGTAAGTTCATAGCTCTTAATGCCTACATCAAAAAAATGGAAACATCAGAAATAAACAACTTAACAATGCAGCTTAAAGCTTTAGAGAAACTAGAGCAATCTGATCCCAAAAATAGAGAAGAGAGGAGATTAGCAAAATAAGGGGAGAAATATCTGAAATCGAGATTAAGAAAACGATAGAAAAAATCAACCAGTCAAAAAGCTGGTTCTTTGAAAAAATAAATAAGATTGATACACCCCTAGCTAAATTAACCAAAAGCAGGAGAGAGAAAACCCAAATTAACAAAATCAGACATGAACATGGAGTTATCACTACTGATACCTAAGAAATCCAAAGAATTATAACATCATATTTCAAACACTTATCCTCTGTGAAGTTTGACAACACAAAAGAGATGGATGAATTTCTAAGTAAACACAACTTACCTAAATTGAATCAGGAAGTTGTGAATTATTTAAATAGTCCTATAACATATAAGGAAATTGAGGAAGTAATCTTGAATCTTCCCACCAAAAAATGTCCTGGACCAGATGGATTCAGCACAGAGTTCTACCAGACATTTAAGGAGTTAATAACACCAATACTCCTTAAACTGTTCCATCAAATAGCAAAGGAAGGAACACTACCAAATTCATTCTATGAAGCTAATATAGTTTTAATCCCAAAACCTAATAAAGACTCACTTAAAAAAGAAAACTATAGGCCTATCTCTCTGATGAACACAGACGCAAAGATTCTCAACAAAGTTTTAGCAAATCAGATTCAAAAACATATTAAAAACATTATTCACGGAGACCAAGTAGGCTTCATCCCTGGCACACAAAGTTGGTTCAACATACGCAAATCAATAAATGTAATTCATCATGTAAACCAGTCCAAAGTCCAAGACCACATGATACTCTCGATAGATGCAGAAAAAGCTTTTGACAAGATTCAACAGCCTTTTATGATCAAAATGCTAGAGACAGTAAGAATGGAAGGAACCTTTATGAATATAATAAAAGCTGTATACAACAAGCCCAAAGCAAGGATTATGCTCAATCGGGAACAATTGGAAGCATTCCCACTTCGATCAGGAACTAGACAAGGCTGTCCACTCTCACCACTTCTATTCAATATTGTACTTGAAGTCTTAGCTGAAGCCATAAGACAAGAAAGGGACATAAGAGGGATTCAAATCAGCAAGGAAGAAGTCAAGCTATCCCTATTTGCAGATGACATGATCTTATACCTGAGTGATCCGAAAAACTCCACCAGAAAGCTCCTAGAACTAATTGAGAAGTTCAGCAGGGTGGCAGGATACAAAATAAATGTGCAAAAATCAGAGGCCTTCCTATATGCCCAGAATGAAAGAAGTGAAAAAGCCTTGAGAGAAACCATCCCATTTACTATAGCCCGTAAAAAAATGAAATACCTTGGTATAAACTTAACCAAGGAGGTAAAAGAACTTTACAATGAAAACTTTAAAACCCTAAAGAAAGAAATTGCAGAAGACACCAGAAGGTGGAAAGACCTCCCATGTTGCTGGATTGGCAGAATCAACATCACAAAAATGACCATCCTACCAAAGGCAATATACAGATTCAATGCTATACCAATTAAAGTCCCAAAGCAATTCTTTAAAGAAGTTGACCAAACAATCTCAAAATTCATATGGAGGCACAAAAGACCCAGGATAGCAAAGACAATCCTGAGTAACAAAAACACTGCTGGAGGTATTGCCATACTGAACCTTAGTCTATATTACTATATATAACTAACTATATATAACTAATATATAACTATATTATAGTTATAAAAACAGCCTGGTACTGGCTCCAAAATAGACACACAGATCAATGGATAAGGATTGAAGGCCCAGATATAAGCCCACAAAATTACATCCATATGTCTTTGACAAAGGGGCCCAAAGAATCCAATGGAAAAAGAACAGCATTTTCAACAAATGGTGCTGGCAAAACTGGATCTCCACATGCAGAAGATTAAAGCTGGACCCGTACTTGTCACCATGTACAAGACTTAATTCCAAATGGATCAAGGACCTTGATATCAGCCCAGAGACTATAAAAACCATAGTTTAAAGGATAGGGAACTCCCTCGAGCTGATTGGGCTAGGCCAACATTTCCTAAACAGACATCCAATGGCACAGTCACTGCTACCAACTCTCAACAGTTGGGATCTTGTGAAATTAAGAGCTTCTGTTCAGATAAAGAGATTGTCACACGAGCTCAAAGGCAACCCACAGAATAGGAGAAAATCTTCACTAACCACACATCTGATAGAGCTCTACTGTCCAGAGTGCACAAAGAACTTAGAAAACTAAACACCAAGGAAACCAATGGCCCAATTAAGAAATGGGCCCTGGAACTTAAAAGAAATTTTACCAGGGATGAAATTAAAATGTCTAACAAATATCTTAAAAATGCTCCACTCCTTTAGCCATCAGGGAAATGCAAATCAAAACTTCCCTGAGATATCATCTCACCCCGGTCAGGATGGCAAAAATCCACAATACAAACAACACCAACTGCTGGAGAGGATGTGGAGAGAGGGAAACTCTCCTACATTGCTGGTGGGAGAGCAGGCTCATACAGCCACTCTGGCCAGCCATCTGGAGATTCTTAAAGAAATTAAAGATTGAAATGCCATATGACCCTGCAATTCCACTTTGGGGTATAACCCCCCATACAGCAGAGGTTCACCTCGATAGCACAAGCACAACCATGTTCATAGCAGCACTGTTTACAATAGCAAAGACATGGAATCAACCCAAATGTCCAACAGTTGATGAGTGGATAAGGAAACTGTGGTGCATCTATACAATGGAGTACTACTCAGCCATAAAAAATGATGAATTACTGGAATTTTCCGGGAAATGGATGTCATTAGAAACAATTATATTAGGTGAAGTATCCCAAACCCAGAAAATTAAGCACCGTATGTACTCCCTAATAGGTGGCTCCTAATACCAAACCCACCCAGCCCATCTTGAGACACTCATAGGTAAATCTATGTATTACCTACAGTAATTGCAAGGATTATGAACAAGAGGGATGGGGTTGGAGGGCCACACCAGAAACAAGGAGAGAAGTGACCATGTTACAGTAGAGAAAATAGGCCTCCATCAAGGACTGCAAAAAAGTAATGTGACACCTAGTTAAGTTCACAGACATTCGTTCCTGATCATTTACAACTAAGGGGGTATGAACTCACCAGAAGGGGAGGGCACATAGTCCGGCAGATTAAAAAGTAACCATTTTGCAAATGGGTGATTGACCCCTCCCATTGCCAAATGCCATATGACTCTGCGATTCCACTTTTGGGTATAAGTATTACATCTACCCTTGAATGTGCTCGTATAATAAGACTCCAGTTTAACAGCTTTCTGTCTCTGGCCAGGGGGTGACATATAGTGCCCAGCAGGATGGAGTGAAGGGCATTGCAGGAGCAGCAAAACTGCAAAAGAAAATCAACGAACCACTATTCAGAACTTCAGAGACTCTATATCAACCACCTAGAACTAGGCCAGACTAATCTCTCCCCATCCTGAAGCTCAGGGACATTTGCGGAAGAGGGGGCGGTAAGATTGTAAGAGCAAAAGGATGGGAGGAGCAATGATTTGCAAGATACTCCACACAAGTTAGGGCCGAAGCAATCATAATTGGACTTGGCATGCCCGGGGCAATGTCCAACACACTATTGACCTCACAAAGTCTAACATCTGCTAAAGGCACCAAGATCCTTGGAGGCAAGGGATTGACAGCCACAGTAGTGTTCCTATGCTTAAGGGGAACACAGGAAAGGGTTCAGGGAAATGCCACTGGGTCCTTGTACGTCATCAGAGAGGAGGGCCCAGAGGAGAGTCAGGCATGCACAAGAAAGGAATCTGGGAATTGGGGCGGGAGGCAAGGGGGGATAGGGCGGGAGGGGTGAGGGGAGGGGAAGCAGGGGATTCGGAGGGAGGAGGAGGGAGGGAGGGAACTGGTGTACCTATTAAGTTTGTATGAGCTGAAATAGTAATAAAAAATGTATTAAAATAAAAAAATAAAAAAGATTTCTCAAATTTGAAATAATTTTGTCTTTATAGATGTACAGCTACATAACACACACACACACACACACACACACACACACACACAAATACACATACTCTTGCCATAACTTTGCATGGAATGATATATTAAGGACACAGGACAAAAAACATGAACCTAGATCAAAAGATTAATTCATCAACAACTTCATACAAAAAATAACTAAGTCGGGGCTGGAGAGGTGTCTCAGGGGTTAAGCCTCTGCCTTGCAGGCGGGAGGTCCTGAGTTCAGATCCTAGACCCCACGAATAGACGCCGGGTGGAAGCGGGGGCGGCCTGCATTTCCGGTCCTGGTAGGGCGGAGCCTGTGAATCCCAGGGCAGAGTAAACAGGGAGGAGGCAGTCCATGGTGGTTCCTGAATTCGTCAGTGGTTCTACACACACATACACACGCGCACACACACATACATGCGCACAATTGAATAAATAATTTTAAAAAAATAACTAAGTCGATCAACCAAGGGACAAATGATTTTAATGGATGGAGAAATCGATAAATGAATTAATGGACGGAGAAATGGATAAGTGAGTTAATGGATGGAGAGATGGAGAGACACATTCAAAATATCAGTAAAGAGACTAACCAAATCATGAATAAATTAGTAAACAATCTCACTAGACAGTATCCTCTGCATATGTCAGGACTGTTGCACTTATGAACTCAGTAAGGCTATGTTAACTTGTACAAAACCTATAGGATAGACCTGTCAGCATTTTATCATGGAAGAGGAAAGAGCTCATAAGGGCCAGTGTCTTCCTCAGTGATGTAGCCAACGATACATTGCCCACATTCTAGTAAATGTCTGATCAATGCAGGCCACCCTTATCAAATTCAGTGGGTCACATACACAAAAGACATGAAAGTAGGAGGGAGACTTGTTGAGAAGAAGGAGGTTTTCAGTGTGAGAAAGAGAAATACAGAGTGAGATAACTTAAGTTCATTGTATACATATATAAAATTGTCAAGGCATAAAAAGTATTAAAACATAAATTAATTGTAATTAATCAATTAAATGTTTCACAGACAAGTCAATGATCGCAAAAAACCAATCATCAGGTGAATGCTAGATAATGAAGTAACATGTGAATGAATAACAAGTGAAGGCATGAGTAAACACTAGAATAAATGGATAGCTGGAGTGAATAAGTACATGGGTGTTGCAGTTCTCCTGCATGGCTGCTGATAAATGACTATCAAATGGCTTAAGGAAACAAGGGATTTCTTTTCTCTTAGGATTACTGGTTACAATTCTTAATCCAGTTTGACAGGAGAGCATGCACCAACACCAGGGCCACATCATCTCTACATAACGGCTGAGAGACGGATGATCCTTACTTGCCAGACCAGCATGTCTGGCCAAGTACACAAAAGGATGCCGACCTTCTCAACCAGCTCTACGTGATTTATTCCATAGCCTAATCCCGCCCACCATAGGCTAGGCCTTCCTCATCAGCTAGACAATCTCCTTCAGGTTCGCTCTGGGCTTAACTCAACTACTAATTCTCCACAAATGTGCCCAGAGCTTAAACCCTCAACTGTCAAGTTGACACCTATGCCTAAATATGACAATGGGAAAGTGGATGAATAAATGCAAGTCATTAAATGGATAAATGGGGAAATGGATGGGTAAATGAAGGATGAATGGCAATGGAATTATTAAGGAATGAAATTTATGGATAGATGAACAGATAGGAAAATAAATGAACAACTCAAATAGTGAATCAACAGCAATGTGTTCTTTCAACTACCATCACTCAAACTATAAACTCATGACTTGATTAATACAAACCACTGAAAAAATGAAGGATATGTCCCTGAATTAATCATAAGAAGTGAATCCACAGATAAATGAATCAATTGGGTAGATGTAAGGAAGACAATGGGTGGGTAAACGGATGAATGGATAGATGTGTGGGTGGGTGAAGAGGTTTATGGATGCACAGATAGAGTGATGTGTGGTAGGTGAATAGGTGTGTGGATACAGGGGTGGATATGTGGGACCTGAACATATTTGTCTCCATTTTGTACTTGTTCACTTGCTCTCCCTATGAAACATCAGACATGCTAGTCCATACACTTTTTGACCCAATTTGTATATGTGACTATAACCATGACCAGTCAGCTCCAAATTAGGAAATACTTAACATTCTGGGAACCCCCCTAAACTGGAAGAGCAGCCTTTACAGTAACATTTCACCAACTTTGTCAAGGACAGATTGTGGTCAGAGCAGGTGGAACCCAGTTACTAACTGCTCAAGGAATTCCAAGGGCCATGAGTAATTCAAGGGGTGCTAGAACTGTTTATGGGGGTGGGAGATGACAAATCTCCATATGTCAACAATACTTTTGCTTCAATCTATCTAATCAAGTATCTGCTGGGTTAGAAGCCCTTTCCCCTAGAAGTAGCCACTATAAAAACCCCTGCTGAACAAGACTCAAGGCACTCTCCTGATTTGCTGTCAGGGATGGGGAGAGCCCAGGCTCAAGCTTTAAATAAAGGCCTTCGTTTAATTGCAATGGTGTTGGCTCCATGGTGGTCTCTTGGGATTCAGAAATTTGGGCACAATATTATGGGGGCTCATCCTGGACTCCCAGAATCTCCTGGACCCCAGACCTGGAGGGCTTTGTGCCGGCTGGTGGGTACACTCTATGTCTTTGTGCTTTGTTTATGTGTTTTGTGTAAATTCATGTTTGCTTGGAATTCCAGTTCATTTGGGGTTTACATAAGACTTAAGTGGAAGCACAGGAGAGCCAGTCAACCGGGATTCCAGGAGACGTCCTAAGGGTCCCTTCAGATGAAGGCTTAGACCTGCTGTTAAGAACAGAAGAGTGGTAATTGCCTTCTTGGTGTAAGGCTTAGATCTGCCATTGAGAATGGAAGAGTGGTCAATTGCCTATTTGCCTCCAGAGGAAACTTTTCTTCTTTTTGTCCTTCTAACTGGCCACCAGAGGACACCCTTAAACTTTCATTTGAAATTTTCATTTCTGTCTCCACGGTAGCAGAGATAGAATCCTTCCTTGTTTCTGTTGTCCTTCCTTTTTGTTGTGTGTTGTCTTGGGTACTACTGACAGATGAAATGGGACAGACTCAGATGGCTCTTTTGTCTCTTATGACAGACCACTTCAGGGAGGTTAGGGAAAGAATTCAAAATCTAAGTGTTGAAATGAAGAAAGGAAAATTTATCACCCTCTGTTCTGATGAATGGCTTACTTTCAAGGCCAGTAGATGTGTGTTTTAAACTGTCTCCTGTTTAATTTACCCAGTAACACCTCTATTTTAATTTCTAAAGCAACTAAGGAAAAGAAAGCCTCTGCCCCCTGTACTGGAGGGGCCAGAAGAACTGTCTGTTGTTCTTTGTGCTTCGACTATAGTGATCTCATTTTAAGAGTTACTTTAAGTGTTTTGACCTGCTTGGTTATCTGGATTTCTCATAATATGTGTGTTTTGTGTTTCAAAATAACAGAGCTGTGGTCACTTCAATTTTTATTCTTATTGTGCACTTATATTCTTATTTTGGTTTTTTACTCTTTATTATTTGGCATGCTCAATTTAAATGCATACACACACTTAAGAATGAACCATTTTGATAACATTAAAAGGCCTAAGTACGTACTGGCTAAAATTATCTTGTTTAATCTTGATTTTTATGAAGCTTCACAAAAGGTGGTATTGTGTTTTTACCCAGGATCTGATAAAATCACTTTTATAATTCCTTTAAAAATTTTGTTTTCCTGTGTGTTATACCAACATATCTAGCAGCTAGAAAGGAAAACTGATTTCTGAGAAATTCATTGGAATTTTTTTTATTCTCCTGGTATGTATGAGCTCCCTTTCTTGGGGACAAATCTGCTTTCTCATTCCATGTTCCCATGTGTACTAGTGTGTTCTGTTACAACCTTGCTAACCTAATTCAGATATAATTTTAAAAATAAGGTCTACCATTATTGCCTCCTTTAAAAGACATTTCCTAAAGAATATCAAGCATGTTTCATAATAACCATACTTCTGTTAAGTAACAGGGAACTCAGAAAATTTCAAGCATGGGTAGACCATAGACCCTACCTATAATGCTTGGCAGAGCTTTGCTGAGGCATGCATCCTTTCCCTAAATCCAGGCACATTAAACTGAAGCCAAACAAGGTTTCCCTATCCTGTGTCCAGGGACTGACTAGAGAATGTTTAGTCCTACTAACCTGAAAAAGAGTCAGTGTGTAGTGTATTCTCAGGCATGGCCTCTATACATCTTAGGTGATGGCAAGAGATGGCCCCACAGGAGGATCTTTAAATTATAATACCATCCTCCAACTAGACAAATGATGACAAACAAATGGCAGAAAGTTAAGAGACTACAGAGATCGCTACCAAAAATACCAACTAATAGTGCAGGAAAAGCTTTGTCTCTCAATAGAAATGCCCTCAAGACTAAGGTAGAATAGGAATTTCATCTAGCTCCCACATCAGCAAACCCTCCCTAAACTCAAAAGTTAATAGGATCAATGTAGGTCAGATCCAGCATTAGAATCTCTAAAGAAGATAGACTAAGTATATTTGAGTCAACTCAGGTTCATGTTTCCTTTCCCTTACAAGATTTTGGCCTAGGTTACATAGGGATTTTTCTGAGGATCCAGGTTACATAGGGAGTTTTTCTGAGGATCCAGGTTAATGCACTTTTCAAACAGAAAAGAAGGAAAAGAGAAAGAACCAGGAAACAAAGAAATCAAAATTTGACATTTGCCTAAGGGGATAGATAAAATACTAACAGCCATATCCAAACAGGTCAACCCAGGACCCCCTTCCAACAGGGGAAAAATAGAAAAGATGCTTTGAAGATGACCAGAGTGGGCACTTTGAGACTGTTCCAAGCACAGAGGAGCTTCTATGTGGCCTATGTCCCAACTTTGGGAATCTCAACTGGAGGAAGAATTGCCCCCTGAAACCCAAGGCCCAGGAGTCAAGCCCCTCTGCTGGGGGCCAATAAAATGGCCTGAAGCTCTTAACTTCCCTCCCATGGGAAAAGGAGTTTACTGCTGATATTTTATGAAAGCCCAAAATGCCAGGTCTAGCATCTCATGAGAACCTTGGGTTTAACATGCAGATGGGAAGCCTCTATTAATAGACAAGGGAGCACAAAATTCTAGTGCTCAACTTCCTTCCTAGGCTTTTGTCAACCTTTGATTTTAGTAAAATGTTTAATATTAGGGAAGTGACAAGTTTGCCAGTCACTGACAAAGTAACTGACAAAGTAACTACTGAGATTCTTTACATACTTAATGATATTATTTTTAGACATTCCTTTGTTTTTATGCCTGAATGGACAAATATCATCAATTAAATAAGATATTTTAGCACTACTATGAAGTCATCCAAGTAGTTCTAGTTTTAGGGGCATCAAAGATGCTGAAGAAAAAAAGAATCATAGATTTCTGAGAGTGATGAAATCAAACAGCATGTAGCAGAAAGTTTGCAGGCCCAAGAGAGACAGTTTGTGCTATTAAAGCCAGAGACATATGTTGGTGGAAAGTTTAATAAAGTTTTACACTTGTCCTAAAAGCTTCCCTGAAACTAAGCTTAGTGCTTTGCAGAGGAAAATGCAATGACAAACTTAGTTAAACCAGAAAGAAGCAGAGAACAAAATGTCTGCTATTAAACAGACTAGTTCCATAGACAAATTGAAGCTGGCTTTTCATTTAGATCAGAGAAGTGGTCCTACATCCTTTGGTCCCAAAAAGACCTGTCACTTTGCTTTTAAGAATCCAGAAAGGAGAGGAGGACTAAGATAGTCTAGATTTTTTTGGACAGGCCTTAAAATGTGACCTTGGAGATTTACAGCTGCCAGAGGAGAAAGGTCTCCAGTATGTAGATTAGCTCTTGGCTTTTACACTAGACAAAGGTAGTGACTATTCCAGGTGAGGCAACAGATTTTCTTTACTAACTCTTGCCTGTGCCCACAGTAAGATTGCTGAGCTTGTTTGGTTTAGCTCATGTGCCCTCAGAATTAATGGTTTAACCTTTGTGTAGTTCTTATAGGCTTAATCTATCTGGTTTTTTTTTTTCTCCTTTAGATGGACCTTGAAACAAAGCCATCAGTTAAAGACGTCTAGACCATCCCAGCATTTCATAGATGAGGATATCAGACTGCTCACACACTTCCTTCACCCAAACTCAGCAAGAAGTAGCCAGAGCAGTTGTCGCCCTTCATCCCTTGAGCAGGCTGGGACCTCAGAAAGTTAAAGGGTACAGTAAGCAGGTCTAGAATAGTCCATGGTGGGACAGTCTCTAAGGTCTTTGGAAGTCTTTAAAATTCCTAAAGGGCATTCCCCTCTGCTGGGATCATCCTGAAGAAACATCCTGCTGAAGAAATGACTCCAGTCCTCCCAGAGATAAGATATAAGGATATGGAGATCAGCTCTCCATATTAAACAAACAATTAACTGATGGGCAGGAAGAATATTCTGCTTCAGACCCATGATTGGGCCTCAGGATGACCTAAGAAAAAGGGGAGAATGTGGGACCTGATCATATTTGTCTCCATTTTGTACTTGTTCACTTGCTCTCCCTATGAAATACCAGACATGCTAGACATAGACTTTTTGACTCAATTTGTGCGTGTGACTATAACCATGACCAGTCAGCTCCAAATTAGGAAATACTTAATGTTCTGGGAGCCCCCTAAACTGGAAGAGCAGTCTTTACAGTAACATTTCACCAACTTTGTCAAGGACAGATTGTGGTCAGAGCAGGCGGAAGCCAGTCACTAACTGCTCAAGGAATTCCAAGAGCCATGCGTAATGCAAGGGGTGCTAGAAACTGTTTATGGGGGTGGAAGATGACTAATCTCCATATGTCAACAATATTTTTGCTTCAATCTATCCATATCTGCTGGGTTAGAATCCCTTTCCCCTAGAAGTACCCACTATAAAAAGCCCTGCTGAACAAGACTCGAGGCACTCTCCTAATCTGCTGTGTCAGGAATGGGAAGAGCCCAGGCTCAAGCTTTTAATAAATGCCTTCATGTGATTGCAATGGTGTCAGCTCCATGGTGGTCGCTATGTATAAATAGATATATTGATGGATGGATGAATGGAGGATGGACTGAGGTGTGTATAGGTGCACAGATGCATGAATACATGCATGGCTAGATTTGTGGGTAAATGAATAAATGGACAGATAGTGGATGAATGGGTAGGTGAAGGGATGAATGGATGGACCTGTAAGTGTTGGTAGAAAAATTTTGAAAAAACTGTCTCCATTCACTCACCACCAGCAGAACTGACTAAGTTTGAAGACAGACCAAAGCTTGCAGAGCTTCTGGAGTAAGACACCAGGGTTACCTCTGCATCATCCACACCCAGCCTCTGCAGTGTAAAGAAAATTACAAACCCTCCCATGGCTCACCAACAACATGGGGGTATTTGAGCATGAGCAGGAAGCCATAGCGAAGAGTGGTGCTGCTGGTCTCTGTGCCGGCAAAGAAGAGCGACAGCAAGGAGATGATGAGGTTCTGGTGATGGAACTCTGTGTTCTTGTTGGACTTCTCCTAGTTCCAGACGGAGAGAGGAGAAGGTCAAGGAGAACCAGAGCCTCCCTGCAGAAAGACGTGCACATCCCTCCAGGCACTGTCTTCCTGTCTCTGGTTGTCATACGATCTGACTCACTTCACATTTCTCTATCCTGACACCTCAATATTTAGCTCTGTTTCTTTACCTGTCTTTATTCAATCTTCATCTCACTATCTTTTGCTCTTTGGTTCCTCCCAGGCTCTATCTGACTCTGAAAGTCTTTCTGATTTTCATCTCTTTCCCTGTATTTCTTTTTCACCTATTCCCTCCACCCCACTCTGCTCTCCCCCTTCCTTATTTCACCTTCTCCTTCCCTTTTTCTTTCTTTCACTTCATCTTTTGGATTCCTCCACATGCCCTCCCTTCCCTTTTCCTCTCTCCCCATCCTCTGTTCCTTCCTCCCCCTCTCGTCCCACCCCTTGTCCTAACTCATGGATGAAGATCTTACTTTCTCCATGCGCAGAAGGTAAGTATCAATGAAGTCTCTGGGGGAGTTGGGGTCCAGAGTTGCCCGGTGCTTCTCCACGCTGTGGCCAATGTAGTCAAGGATTTCATGCAGGTTTTTGAAAATTTGCCTGTGGGCACCAGGAAAGTACTTCAGGAAGTCAGAGAAAAGCTCAAACACCTATAAGAAAGAAGGACTCATGAATCACCTGGAGTTGTCAGATCTTGGCAGACATGCAGTGCTCCTGGGTCTACATAGTTCATGATTCCTTAGGGGAATCTCTCTCTCTCTCTCTTTCTCTCTCCCTCTCTCTCTCTCTCTCTCTCTCTCTCTCTCTCTCTCTCTCTCTCTCACACACACACACACACACACACACACACACACACACACACACATGCACACACATTTCTTTCCTTTATTCTTGGAAACGTTCTTACATAAATAGAATGAATTCATGTGTCTTCACCCCACCACCCTTCCTCTTCACCGAATATCTTCCTATCCCACCTGCCTCCAAATCTCCATTCCAGCCATCTCCTTCTTGAGCCCTTGAGCCCATGTCTATCTGCATGTGGGAACAACTAGGCTCCATTTTGGCTGCCTGCACTAGCAAACACTGGAGGACCTATACGAGCACAAGCAATCCACCAGTCTGTAAACCTACAAGCCGAGAAGCTCCCATTCTTTTGTCTGGCACCAGCCTCAAAGATTCTCTTAGATGATGTTCTATCTCCTGAGATCCCTTGCTTGTCCAAGGAAAAATGATGATACTTGCGTGTTTTTGAACTATCAGCATTTTTCTCTGTCTTTCTGTCTTTCTCTTTTCCTCACCTCTATTTTCTCTAAAACCCTCATTTATTTTGATCCAAGATCTCCTATAGCTGGCCTTGAACTCAATATCCTGCTAAAAATAACCTTGAACTTCGGATCCCCCTGCCTCCATTTCTCCAGGGCTGGGATTACAGACATACTGCACCATGGCTGGTGCACACCCAGCTGGGAAACAAATTGAAGGCTTCATGCATCCTATAAGTGGTATCCTGAGCTACATCTGCAGTCCCTTAAACCTCATTTTTTTCATCTTTCCTTCACTCTATATCTCTTTGTTTCTCTCACCCCTCTTTATCATCACTCTCTCCTTTGGGTCTTAGCCTTCATGTCCGTCCATTTATCTCCTCCCTTCTTCCAAGACGCTCTGAATACAGTCTGTCTTTTCCCCTGTGACATGGAAGTTGCTCTTTTTCCCTCCCCCTAACCTGGCTGGAGAAAGAGCTGATGAGTGCAAAGGACTTATAGAACATCTCCAGCAGCCGCAGGAACTGGCGGTCCTTGTAGTCAAAGCGTTCTCCAAACACAATCGAGCAGATGATGTTAGAGGTGATACACTGGAAGAGGAAAGTGGGATCCAGGAGTTCTCCTGGGAAGACAAGAAGGTCAAATATAAAACAGAATTAGGAACCCAGGAAACATTTGTCTATAGCCCCAGCTCCCTAAGATTATACCCCACCACTCACTGATTAAACAAAAAATGGCCAGTACCCACCAACCCATACTATATGTCAGGTTCTATTTTAAATACTTTGCATTTTGTGTAATTTGCTCACAATGTCGTAAGGAAGAATAAATTCTATTATTATTCTACCACCACTATCATACAGATGGGCAGAGAGGTTTGCTAAGTTAACCAAGGTAATATAGCTGTTTGAGACTGAAAGCTGAGAGGCAGAGTATATGTGGTTATTAGTCTATGCCCTGCATCTCCTCCCAGGCCTCCATTCTGACTCTGTGATTTAGTAGAATGAGTTCCCTGGGGCAGGAAACTACAACAGTTTCAGTCGATCGCTTGAACTTAGAAGCCCTGCTCACTGCATTCCCATTTATAATTCTTCCCCATCCATTGGCCTCACTTCTAGACTCCCTGGTTTCCCAAAAATAACACTTTACTTCCTACTTAGGGTCTGTGTGTGCCAGACTCAGGTTTGGTCTCTATGGGTGGGGAGCGGAGCTGATGTTTTCAGTCTGAAAACACCAGGTGGTATGGTGGTATATGGCCCTTCTTCCTGGGTCTTATCCATCTGTCTCCTTGGATTCCTTCAAAGACCCTTCCCTGAGATTTATCTGTTTGTCTTTCTGATTTCCTGCCTCAGTGCCTTTTGGCCTTTCTAAACCCTCCACACTCTCTCCCTCTTTTCCTCCCTTCCTCCCTCTTTCTCTGCCCTGTATACTGTTTCCCATTCCTTTGCAGTGCACCCCTGGGTATTTCCCTATCTTCTTTGCTGCCTGTCCCCCATGACTCACCCTTGGATTTCCGCAGCTCCTCCACTAGACACTGAGCTTCCTCCTGAATCCGCTCCTCCACACTCCTCTTCCCCATCCCAAAGTCTCTCATGGTGGCTAGAGAGAATCGCCGAAGGGCCTTCCAGCGTTCTCCATTAGCAAAGACAACACCTGGGGATGTGAGGTGGCAAGGATTACAGAGGCAGTCCAAAGACATCCGGGACATTCTCTTGCCCTTTGTCTTCCATTCCCTCAAGCTCATCTTCCTGGACCCATCCTCCATGCCTCCCCTCATGGTGCTTTTGAGATTCTCACCATATCCCTGGAAAACTGGCTCAACCACAGCAATTGTTCCCCGGCCAGAGAAAGCTTCAGCTTGATCCACCAGAGCCTCTCGTATGGCATCCGTTCCACACAGCATGACCACGGGCCTCGGTCCCAGGTGCACCGTGAACACATCTCCATATTTTTCTCGAATCTGCCAAACATAAAGACATCATGGTCTTTATGCTTCACATAAAACATTTAGCTAGATCGATAATTAGGCATAGCTTCCATGACCCTCTTTCCCAGGCTACCCTTCCCTCTTCTGAGGACTCAGGAACTTAAAAGTTAATACACCCAATGTAGTGGTGTCTGCAGTGATTGGTTGGGAGTCCTTAGCATTATAATAATACAATAAAGGGCCAGAGAGACTGTGCAGGGTCTAAATCCTTTGCTTCACAAGCAAAAGGTCTTGAGTTCAGATCTCAAATCCCATGTAAAAATGCCAGGCCTAGAAGGCAGAGCCTGGGAAACTCCAAAACAAAGCAATAAGTAGGTATAACAATCCAGGATAGTTCCCAATGTCACCCTAGGATCTCCACAGGCACATACAAATGCCTTCTGACACACATACACAAACACATATACATACATAAAATAGTCCAGTAAGTTGGGCAAGGGGCAGAGATGGAAATACATACTTACAATCTCTGTACTTGGGAAGTAAAGACAGGAGCTCAAATAAAGTTCAGAAGCTCAAGGTCAGTCTTAGCCATACACAGAGTTGGAGCCTAGCCTGAGCTTCAATGAGACACTACCTCAAAATATGTATATACGCATGCACATGCACACAGAGATAGATAGATAGATAGATAGATAGATAGATAGATAGATAGATAGATAGATAGATAGATAGATAGATAGATAGATAGATAAGTGCGGACATGCCCCAATGGAGGAACCATACAGGCAGAGGGATGAATAACCAATGGGAAAGAGGGATGAACAACCAATAGGAAGCAGCCATCTAACCTGCCCCTGCAATGGACACCTAGTAAACAGTTAAATGATTGGTGACTGTCCCCCTGAGCAGAGGGATGGCAAAACCTGATTGAACCCCTGATCCTATATAAGCCCAAACACTTCCTTAACAAATTAAGTCTGCAGCAACTCGTCCACTGCCTGCCGTTTTTCACCTGACCCCCAGGGTCTATAGTGACCCCACACCAGCTCACCCCTCGCCTCAAGCTCCGAGGCCCTGCCATTTCCCCTCCTTTCCCCAGGTGGCCCAGTGGGGATTCAGCAACATCTGGTGCTCCAACGTGGGGCTGCCATCAGTGTAGAGGAGATACCCTCTTTGGTAAAGTTTGGTGAGTTTGGCCCCTTCCTCTGGTTTTGTGTTCTGTGTGTTTACAGCACCTGAAGGTGAGCAGATGGCCCCCTCCTCTTCCCTTTTTACTGTTTGTCCATCGTTGTCCCCAAAAGGTTAGGAACACAATTGCATGCTTGATTTGCCAGTGATCAAGGAGCCCCTCTTAAGGTTAGGAACACACTCACTCATTTGACTTCCTGATCAATGAGTCCCTCTTAAGGTTAAGAATGCAATTGTTCATTTAATTTCCTGATCAATGAGCCTCTAAACCTAGGCTCATCCCGGCAAGTTCATGTGAGAGATTGATCCCCTCAGAACTTGGAGCCCACTGAATCAGCCTGACCTGGAGACACCATATGTGCATACAGCCCAGGGGAAGTAATGAACCAAGCACAAGACATTTGTATCTGATACATTCCTTGTCTCGTCTGTTCCTCTTTTGGTCTCATCTCTGTCCTTTAGAAAAATGGACAACCTCCACTCACACTGTATGGAGCCCCAAATACGTGTCTTAAAATCTCTTCTAGAGACTAGTGGCCTCAAGGTTAAGACTGCTGGCCTAGATGAATTTTGGAATGAGGCTGCAGTTTTAGCACCTTGGATCTCCCCAGAGATGTGGGAACTGAATCTATGGATGAGGGTGCTTTTCCTTGGTAGATGTTTTTCATAATTAAGCTAAGGTGCCAGATTTAACTAATATAAGGTCTTGTTTTAAATAAGATTTTCCTAAATGTTAATCCACCTTTGATAAAACTTTCAAGGGTAATTTTGACAGTTGCCGGTAAATTGTACAGTTCCTGGTAAATTATATGTTGTTCATGTGCTTGCATGTTTATATGTTCTGTGTTTACATGTTGTGTGTCTTGTGTTTCAACATAAAAAAATCTGTGGGCACTTCAATTTTTTTTCATTTCTTTTTTTTTTTTATTTCCGCTCATAAAAACTTAACAGGTACCCCGTACCCTCCCTCCCTCCACCCCCCTCCACATCCCCCAGTGCCTCCCATCCCCGAAGCATCCTTTAATGTGCATGCCAAACTCTCCTTTGGGTCCTCCTCTCTGATGAGGTGCAAGGACCCAGGGGCATTTCCCAGAGCCCTTTCCTGTGTTCTCCTTAAGCATAGGAACACTACTGTGGCTGTCAATCCCTAGCCTCTTAGGATCCTAGTGCCTTTAGTCCATGCTAGACTTTGAGGGGTCAATAATGTGTTGACCATTGCGCAGATCATGCAAAGTCCTATTATGACTGCTTCGGCCCTAACTTGTGTGGAGTATCTTGCATATCATTACTCTTCCCATCCTTGTGCTCTTACAATCTTACCACCCCCTCTTCCGCAAATTTCCCTGAGCTTCAGAAGGATGGGGAGAGATTAGGCTGGCCTAGTTCCAGGTGGTTGATATAGAGTCTCTGATGTTCTGAATTATGGTTTGTTGATTTTTTTTTCAGTGTTGCTGCTCTTGCAATGCCCTTAGCTCCATCCTGATGGGTATTGGATATCACCCCCTGGCCTGAGAAAAAAACCTGTTAAATTAGAGTTTTGTTATAAGAGTATATTCAAAGGTAGATGGAATAAAAGATAGAAAGTAACCATTTTGCAAATGGGTGATTGACCCCTCCCTCACCATGGTCTCCTACTTTTTTCATTTCTGTTGTGCACTAATATAAAAAATTTTGGCATGCCATTTTTAAATACATGTATGCATACTTAAAAATGAGAACAAATAATTTTAATAATATTTAAGACCTCAACTAGTTATATTTTATATCAATCACAATTGTTTTTTCTGATAAATTGTAAATTTTCTTTCATGAAAAATTATCTCGCTTGGTTTTGATCTTTAATATGAAATGAAAATGCCATTGTGTTCTTAAAGGTTTTTCGATGTGTTTCCAAAATAACAAAGCTACTATGATATTGCTTGATTGAACTTGCTCATTCCTCTGACTTCTTTTATAGAATTTTATCCCATCAAATCTAGCAACCAGGAAAATAAATTGTCTTCTAAAAGAGTCATTGGAATTTCTCCCTTTCCTGGTATGTATGAGCCCCCTTTCCTGGGGACAAATCTGCTTTCTAATTCCATGTTCCCATGTGTACTCCTTCTAAGGTGGAACAGGAATTTCAGGCTTCCACCTTAGCCAGACCCCATTCCCTTGAAACAAAATAAGATCAATGCCAGACCCAGCATAGTCAGTTTTCAGGAAATTCTAAGTGCATTTGGGTCAACTCAAGTTCATGTTTCCTTTTTCCTTGCAAGATTTTGGCCTAAATTACTTAAGGAGTTTCTCTGAGGATCCATCTGCCTAAGGGGATAGATAAAATATTAGCAGGCACGCCCAAGCTGACAAACCTGAAATTCCCTTCCCCACAGGGAAAGAAAAAAAATGCTTTAAATGTGTCCTGAGCATAAACAGCCTCCATGTGGCCCATGTTCTGACTATGGGAATCTCTACTAGAGAAAATATTTCCCCCTGAACCCCAAGGCCCAAGGATCAACCCCTCCTCTGGGACCAATGACAAGGCTCTTAGCTTCCCACTGATGGAAAAAGTAGTTTGCAGCTGATAATCTGATAAAAGCCCCAAAAATGCCAGGCTGGTAATAGAATCTCATGAAAACCTTGGGTTTAACATGCAAATGAGAAGCCTCTTTGTTTATATGTTAATAGACAAGGGAGCACAAAATTTTAGTCTCAACTTCCTTCCTAGGCTTTTGTCAACCTTTGATTTAACTAAAATAGTTACGATCAGAGAAGTGACAGATTCACCAGTTATTCACAAATAACTACTGAAATTCCCTACATGCTTAATAGTGATGTTTTTTAGGTAATATTCTAACTCTGTTATAAAGTTATCCACATGGTTCTGGTTTTGGATGCACCAAAGATGCTAAAGGAGGAAATCATAGACTCAAAAAAATGGTGGAATCCAGATAGCATGTAACAAAAGCCTGCAGTTTAAAGGCCCTAAGAAAGACAGTTTGTGCTATAGAGGTAAAATCAGACATGTATTGATGGAAATTTTGCCCTCATCCTAAAAGCTTGTCTAAAGTTAAACTCGGTGCTTGACAGAGAGAAAATACAATGGCAAACTTAAGGAGTTAAACCAGGAAAAACAGCAAAACTCCAGGTGTTAAACAGAGTAGTGGCTCCATTAGCAAATCAATGCTGGCTTTTCATTTAGATCTGAGGAGAAAGGTCTCCAGTATGTAAATTACTTATTTGCAGCTCTTGGTTTTTCCACCAGACAAAGGTAGTGCCTATTTCAGGTGAGATAACAGGTAGATATTTAGGCTTAATTTATCTGGTTTGTCTCTTTTAGATGGACCTTAAAGTAGTAAGGTCAGCCATCAAAGACCTCTAGAGGATCCCAGCACTTCATAGATGAGGATCATTGACTGCTCACACTTTCTTCGCCCCAACTTAGCAGAAAGTAGATAGAACCATCATTACCCCTCATCCCTTGAGCAGTCTGGGTCCTCAGAAGGTTAAGGGGTAAAATAGGCAGGTCTAGAACAGCCCACGCTGGGACAGTCTCTAAGGTCTTTGAAAGTCTTTGACATCCCTAAAGGTCATCCCCCACTGCTGGAATCACCCTGAGGGAACACTCCTGCTGAGGAACTGACTTGAATCCTCCCAGAGACAAGATGGCCAAATTCCCAAAATCAACTGGGTTGGGCCACAAGGTGAGCCAACCCTTTGCTTAGGAAAAGCCATTTCACCCTGGGCTCACCTAAATAGAGATCTTTGTTTCATTAACTCTTTAACCAGGTATAATGCCATCATGACCTTACAGCAACAAGTAGATATATTAGATGAGGAGACTACAACTGCTCAGAGGTTTGCTCTTGCCTCATGTGACCCTCCACATGGCTCTACATACTTAATACCTTATTGGGTCTCCAACATTTCCAAGGCTCATGAACAACTTTCTCAGTACATCAAGGGGCCTTGGTCTCAGGCCTTCCTTAATTACTCATTGATTTTGAACCAACAGATAGAACATATTAACATGATGCATGTGGCTCCCCTCCCTATAGATATTGGATTTCTAACCAGAATCTTGAACAATTTTAAAAGGCTGTTTGATCCTTCATGGATATTAAACTATCATAGAAGGAATTGTTCTTTTATTAATTATATTGCTTAAGTGTCTCCTTCAGCACATCTTGTTACAGCACTCCATCTTCAGCATTTACAACACAAGTTTGCTTTCCAGGTCCTCAGGGCATCCATTCAGGCCTCAGACATTTCTTTTTTTTTATAATTTACATTTTTTATTATTATTTCCGCTCATACAAACTTAATAGGTACATCAGTTCCCTCCCTCCCCCCCCCAGCCCCCTGCTCCCCCTCCCCTCACCCCTATCTCCCCATCCCCCAGTGCCTCCCGCCCCCATTCCCAGAGAGTCCTTTATTGTGCATGCCTGACTCTCCTCTCAGGCCTCAGACATTTCTAAAGTCCACCGAAGGCCCATTGGAAGCCTGGCTGTCCTCCACTGAAGCTATGCCTTAATAATTTACAATTATTAGATTTTGATTTATGTCTCACCAGCTCTTCTGTATCATTTGTGCACCTGTGCTGTCTACAGCCTCTCTGTCTGCTCCTGCCCTGAGGAAAACCTCCTTTTCTCTGCCACTTCTTGAGTTTCCCTTTTGGACCATGATTCCTTCTCTGTGATGGTCTCATGACTGGTAGTCTATGACAGGTAAGGCTCCACACAAGGGTGGTTTCCAACTTAAGACAGGCAGAGTCACCTATATGTCGCACAGCTGAAGAGGCTCAGGGTCACCCTAGCTATCATGGTCTCCACTGAAAAAAATTATAAATAAATAAAAGGGTGAAGATGTGGCACCATTGATTCAGGGAGGACCCCAGCCTGGACTCCCAAATCCAGGAGATCTGGTTACAGACAAGCCCAAACAAGTACGGATATGCCCCAGACATGTCCCATAGAGAACCATACAGGGATGAACAACCAATGGGAAGCAGCCATCTAACCTGCCCCTGCAATGGACACCTAGTAAACAGTTAAATGATTGGTGACTATCCCCCCCAGAGCGGAGGAATGGCAACACCTGATTGGATCCCTGACCCTATATAAGTCCAAACACCTCCTTAATAAATTGAGTCTGCAGCAAACTCGTCTACTGCCTGTTGCTTCACACCTGACTCCCAGGATCTGTGGTGACCCCATGCCAGCTAACACCTTTGCCTCAAGCCCCGAGGCCTCTGCCAAATTCACCCTCTTTTTCCTGGCTGGCCTGGGAGGGATTTGGCAATAGGTAGGTAGGTAGGTAGGTAGATAGATAGATAGATAGATATACAGACAGACAGATAGACAGACAGACAGATAGATACATAGATAGATAGGTAGATACATAGATAGGTAGATACATAGATACGTAGATACATAGATACATAGATAGATACATAGATAGATAGATACATAGATAGATAGATGATAGATTCCTGCCTATAAACTGCAGTCTAGTCTAGTCAGATCTCTCTGGCATCTCAATCAAATATCCTCCTTTCTGTGACCAAACTTGAATCTGTCTGCCTCTTTAACTTTGCAGAGGCAATGATGCCTCACCTACCCACCCAGTCAGATAGGAAGGAAAGTGACAGTCCTCTAGTGTTCTTGAAATATGAATCAGAACAACAGTGCAGTCGCTTGGGAAACTGCCAGGCAACATGGTCATCTCTTGGCATTTACAGGGAATGATCCCACAGAGACACCAAAACCCCTAAGTGCTCAAATCTCTTATATAAAATGTTTGCATGGAGCCCACTCTTATCCTCCTGCTTATGTACCTAATAGAAACAGAAATGCTATATAAAGTTTAGTCCGTGTGCTATATCATCCAAGAAATAATGCTAGGTTTAAAAAATCTGTGCATAATTCATAAAAATCCATTTATGATTTAAGACAGGGTCTCATTCTATAGGCCAAGTTACCCTCAAAGTCATGATATTCCTGTTTCAACCTCCTAAGTGTGGGATTACAAGTATAATTACATCTAGCTTTGGATGCATTTCTTCTCATATTTTCAATTTTTTTGCATATGTGTAGGTGCTGGTGTGTATGTGTAGCATGTGTGGGAGGAGTACTTGTAAAAGACAGCACTATGTGCACCTGTGGAGGCCCAGGGGTGACTTCAGGAATCATCCTGGATTGTTCTACCTCCTCATTGCTTTGTTCTGGGATTTTCCAGGCGTTACATTCCAAGATCAGTAGTGCAGGCTGCCACCATTTCTTTCTGGTGTTTTTACATAGGATCTGGAATCCAAACTCAGATCCTTCTAGTTTCAAGGCAAAGATTGAACCCCTGAGCCATTTCTTCACCTCCAAATATTTTCAATTTTCAACCACAACTATTTGAATCTGTGAATGTAGAATTCACATGTGGAGAATACGTGAAGAATCATATATTTTTCTTTGAACCCACATGTTTACATACACAGCAACTTCACTGCCATATACATTCCAACAAAAGCGCACATATGTGTGCACCAAATAAGCCAGAATACTCATACAAGTCTTCTTTCGAATTGTTAAAAATATATTTATATGTGTGTGAGTGTGTGTGTGTGTGTGTGTGTGTGTGTGTGTGTGTATGTACAGCTCAGAAGACATTGTGTATTCCTATGGAGGACCAAGGGTTACTTTGGGAATCATCCTAGATTATTTCTACCTCCTTTTTGCTTTGCTCTGGGGTTTCCCAGCCTCTACCCTCCAGAGTTCGAAGTATAGGCCACTGCTATTTCTGCCTTGTGTTTTTTTTTTTACATGGGATCTGGGATCTGAACTCAGGTTCTTTGTTTGCAAGGCAGATTCTTAACCCCTGAGCCATCTCTCCAGTCTGTAGTTTTCTTAGTAAAGGTTCATCAACATATAGACAGAATATAAATATATGGCTGGTTCATGTTATTAAATATAATACATCAATGAATGCCCCCTTAAAAGTGTCACCACCATCCAAACAAAACATTCATAATGAAACACAAATTGGTTAATACTGTTAAACCTCTCCAATCATCCTAATCTCCACCATACTGATGAAACTTTGATCAAAGTCTCCATTGTAGCCCACACAGCCTATGTTTCCAGATTTCATAACAACTCAAGCTTCGACTCTTCTCTTCTCTTGCTTTTCTCTTACCCACAGCCCATATCACTCCTGACCTTGTTCCTCTTCAGGCTCTTTCAACAGCACCAGCCTCCCTCAGGAGCCAACACCTGCACTTTTCATGACCAGAGCAAGACAGAGTCTTTCCCTAAACACTCGTCTAAGACACTGCCCCCACTTTATAAAATAGTATGCTGTTTCCATTTTATTCATAACTCCTGCTCACCTTCTACCAACTTATCTGTTGACTTTCTATTTATCTGCCCTTCCCAGGGCAACAGCCAGGAGCCTGGTGACCTCATATGCCTCCTCTGAGATGGCACATTTATAATACCTGGAATGTTCCCTCAGCACATAAGAGCTCAATAAATTATTATTGAGTGGTGAATAAATGAATGAGTAGAAGGAAATATGTCCCACTGAACAAGTTCTTACTAGCCAGTGTCCTCACCTCACCTTTTGGAGTCATGTACCTAAACTGTTATCAGGGGGAAAAATGAGACTCACACAAAATTGGGGCTGGGGAGGTGGCTCAGTTGTTAAACTTCTTGCTTCTCAAGCAAAAGGACTGGAGTTCAGATCCCAGATAAAAATATCAAATAGGTATGTGGCACACCTATAATTCCAATCCTAAAAATCAGAGTCTGGGGATCTCCAGAGCAAGCTGGCTAGCCACACTAGTCCTCATGGCACACTCTGGGTTTAATTAGAGACCCAGGCTCACAACGAAAAGATGGAAGAACTAAGGATGATTCCCAGTGTCACTCTTGGGCCTCCACAAGCACATGTATTCACACTTACTCATGTATATACACCAACATGGACACCCACAATATGCAAACACACACTTACCATACACCCCATAAACACATGCATGAAATTAAAAAAAAGGTTTGAATCTGAGACACAGACCCACATCTTTGACTCGAAAAGGATTGGGGCGCTTACTGGAGGATGGAGAAGGAACATTTCCATAATCATTAGTACTTCTCATAAAGGTAAAACATATCTCTCCCTCTCTCTATTATATAGTCAAACCAAACAGAGAATCATAAATAGGTAGGAGGCCCATGAAAGACCTGGGGGAGCAGTCTGAGGCTCTTCAAAATATTTACTGTTAGTTCTTTAAGACAGGATTGGCCCCATAGCCAACACTGTTCTCAAGTTCTCCACATAGTCAAAAATGACCTTGAACTACTGATCTCCTGAATCCCTCTCAAATGCTGGCATTACAAGTGTGCACCACCATACCTAGTACATCCCCCAAACTTAATGCAAAACTGTGTAAGCATATTTAGAGAGGCAATGACCAAACCTTTTTTGTGGTATTTTTTCTATGGTAGTCTCAGACATGTATACAACGTGTTTAAGTCATTTTTATCCTATATTACCCACCTGATACCTCTTTTTTGTTTCACTGGAGACCAATGTAAGAACCAGATATATGACATTTTCTTATGACAGCCTTAAAAAACTGATAGAACTCCCCAAACAGAGAATCAAAACTAGTGACTTCCAGATAAAATGACAGAGTATAACCTTCTAAGGAAACCAGTGTGATGGTTAGTATTCATTGTCTGACTGATGCCTAGAAGGTAGGACTCTGGCCTTCCCTAAGAGGAAGTCTCAAGCTTATGACTGGCTTTTGGGCATGCCTGTGAGAGACTCTCTTGATTACATTGGTTGATGTGGGGTGGGGTCATTCCCCAGGCAGGGATCCATATGGTATGTGAATGAGAAAAATAAACATGACTAAGTACCCATTGCTATCTGATTCTGATTGTAGTTATAATATGACTGGTCTTCTTTTAAATTCTCTTCTATTTTTAAGCAAATATTCAAGTGAGTCAGTGATACCCTTGTTAAGTGACTGCAGTCTAGGTGGACTTCAGAAGGAAAGGACCCTTCAGCCTGCTAGATCCCAGCTTTCCCCACACCATCTGTTCACCCATAGTTGAAGACCTTCCCTGTGTACACTTCATCCTTCATCATAGTCCATCTTCTGCTTCTCAGACAGAATGCCTGAGACTGAATATTTACTTTAAATAATAGAAATTTGGGACTGGGAAAAACAGTTCTCACAAGAAAAAGGAACTTATTTCAGATTCCCAGATCCCAAGGGACAAAAAGAGCAGTGTATTTCTGCCAGTTCTTGAGGCAAGAAAGTCAACAGGGTCTTCTGACAAGGACCTTCTTGTTATACCAACCATCATAGGAGAAAGACCCAAAAAGCAGGCATCCAATACAGAGGGGCTGAACTCATTTAGACATCATTTCCTGTGGTAACAATATTAATCCATTCATGAGAATGAGCTCAGAAGAAAAAATATGAAGGAAGAAGAAGAAGAGGAATATCAGGAGGAGGAGCAGGAGTAAGAGGAGGAAGAAACAACTTTTAAACCTCCCACCTCTCAACATTGTTGCATTAAGATTAATTTCCAACACATGAACTTTATATAGCATCTCAACTCCAGCCCCCATTCCAGATTCATGTCCTTCTCACATACAAAAAAACATTCATTTCATCCCAACATCCATGTCTTAAACTGCTCTTTAGCTGCTGTGATGAACAAGGACCTGTTTATTCGTGATCATGATTATCTAGGCTACAGTCCATTGTGATGGCAGGAGATAAGTGCCAGCATCAGGAGTTAAGGGTAACTTGTCACCCCATGTGCACAGGAAGAACTGGAATAAGGGCCTACCTTCAAACATGCCAGTCTGCCAACAACAATGATCTCCTCCTCTATCTTATTCACCTGCCCAAGGAATGATCCACCCACAATGGGTTGGAACTCCCCATATCAATTAGATAATCTCCTATTTGCCTTAACTACATAAGTCTTCACAAAGTATGCTTCAAGAGTCAATTCTCAATTATCAGTTGATACCTGTGTATAATTCTGACACTCACAAAGCCTAAACTCATTAAAGCATCAATTAAAAAGTCTAAAATCAAGAGTATCTCCTGTAAGATTTAAGGCATGGTTCATTCCAAGGCTAATTCCCCTCCTACTGTGAGCCTCCAAAACCAAACAAATTAGGGGATGAGTGAGCTACAGAATAGACATTTCCATTTCAAAAGGGAGAAATAGGCAAGAATAAAGAAGTAACCGGTCACAAGTAAGTTCAAGACACTGAATGAGTCATCAAGAATCTCCCATAAGAACTTGTGTTTAGGTTTCAGAATTTTTCTTTAGAATTTTGTTTGCATTTGATACTTTGGTGCTTAGCCAAAAAAAAAAAAAAAAAAAAAACAAGGACTTAAGACTGCTGTGTTAAATTACTAATTTAGGCCAAGCTGATCACACCTGCATCCAAAACCTGTCACCTCAATCCCTGCCTTATAGGAACATTCTGCCAAGTGTATAACCACAAAAAATTGTCCTCTCTCTCTGAGCTAACAAAAGCCACTTGGCCTTTAAAAATGCTTATAAGCTCGTGGGTTTTGCTTTAATATACACTGTAACATTCTAAAATGTGGGCTTGAGATTTGTTTGTTTGTTCATTTGTTTGTTCGAGCATGAGCTTATTGAAGACTCTTGCTAGCAATAAAGTTTGTTGCAAAGAAAGAAATCAGATTGGTCATTTGTCCATTTCGACACATCAGAGAAAATAATACTATATCCTTATGATGTGTGGAAAGCAACCTTCACAGTTTGCCTGCATGCTGTTGATAAATTAATGACAAAAAGGCTTAAGGGTGAACATAGGATTTTATTTTGGTTTATGACTGTCTGGTTTACAGTTCTCATTCCAGTTTGGCAAGAGAGTTGACACAAATAATAAGAAATGAAGAAACTGCATAACACCATATCCAAAAGAATGTTGAAAGAGGGGCAAACTTTCCTTGCCAGACAGCATGAGTAGTCAAGTATGTGGAAGAATACCAAACTTTCTTAACCATAGCTGCCCCTCCCACTGCAATCAATTAGTCAATCTCCCGCAGATTTGCTTAGGGCTTAACTTCTAGTTTTTCACAAACGCGTCCAGAGCAGGAGCCTCTAACAGTTGATACCGTTTCTATGATACCAATTACAATGAAATAATAGCATGCACTTCAGACTCTCTCATCTATGGTAAAATTGTTAAGTGTTGAAAGGAGCTGTATCTACAGCATAGAGGCATGCCCTGGCCAACTACAAAAGCAATCAAAAAGACTCATTGCTCCTATTCATTTGCTTCTCATTCTCTCAAGTAACTATATTAACCCAGCAACCTACCAACACATGCCAGGTAAATGTCTGATAGATGTCTCAATACCATGGACATTGGTCCAAAAATAGAGAGGCAATGATCATGAGAGGATATATTAGAGACCAGACCACAACTGTAAGTCAGGATGCTTGCCCAGACATGTGGGAAACCCCCAATTATGTGAGGAAGGTTGACCATGTTCCAACCCACAATGCCTAAAAAGAAACCTCAAACAGGACCCATAAAATAAAAGTGATTCCCACACAAGTCTGACAACTCAAGTTCAATTCCTGGAACCCACATAAAAGTGAAAGGAGAGAACCATCTCCAAAAGTTGTCCTCTGACCTCCATGTGGGCACCATGGTACATGTATGTACACATCATACATGCATACCTAGATACACACTAATTATAATTAACATGTTTTAAAACCTTGCACAATTTACCCCAAGCTTTTACTACGAGAAAACTGAGTCTTTATTTCAATGAAAAGAACCAAACTCAGATTCTTCAAATACTCATGAGGAATAAATATGTTCAAGTGCAAGAAACAGATCAGTCCAAAGAAGCCGAAGAAGGGAGGTAGTGTATGTCCATAGTCCCAGGCCGTGGGCAGCGGATGCTCACCCACAGTCTGCCCAAGAGATCATTGCTGGTTGTCTCTGAGGATCACCACAGGAGATCACTTGGCCTTCACAGCTTTCTATCTGGACCACTTGCCCTTTTTCCTGTCTGTATCATATGCTAAGATAGCAGTGTTGCGAGGGAATGGAGCCTTTAAGTGGTGGAACCTGGTGAGAGGGATTCAGTCTTCAGCAAAGTATCTGCACAATACATTAATTGCAGGTCTTACAGTGCAGACTAGTTCCTCAGAGAAATGGTTGATATGAAGCAAGACCATCCAGCATGGTTGACAGCTTCTACACTTGACAGTTCCCCTCTCCTCCACTCTGTCATGGCATTGAGGAAGGTTCCTTAGCAAAGGCTAAACAGAAGGAGCTCCTGATCTTAGGCCATCAACCTCCACAGCTATGAACTAGATAAACCTCCTTACATTATAAGGTACCCAGTCTCTGACATTCTGTTATAACAAAAAAAAAAAAAAAAAAAAAAAAGACATCTTGTCTATCTTGCCTGCTTCAGTGGAACACTTCACTTCTTACCATTCTCTCAGCTTCGGTCAAGATATTTCCTTCCCAGAGTGACAAAGCTCAGCATCTGCACATTTCCCAATTACCCCACACTTTCATTCATCTGGATCCCCCTCCTTCTTCATCTGTCACAGCCTCTTCATTCCTTGAAAACAGCTTCTTTCCCACAACTTGTCCCACCACTCTGTGAAGCTCTGATCAAGTCCTGCTTCTTCTAGGAACCACTGTAGACCCTCAAATGATCATAAAACTCCTATTGCTTATGTTCAGTTTCACCAAAGTGAGAAGATACCTTAGCTGATTCAATTTTATGTGTTTATTCTATATCTGTCAGCTCCTGATGAGCAGGGGATGCACCTCAGATCCCAGAGTCTTCCCAAGTCTAGAACTTTGTTTTGAGTGATCATTTTCTTCTCTCTCTCTCTCTTTCTCTCTCTCTCTCTCTCTGTGTGTGTGTGTGTGTGTGTGTGTGTGTGTGTGTGTGTGTGTGTGTGTTTATCTATCTGTGTCTGTATCTGTGTCTGTCTATATGTATAAGAGAGTACTTGAGTATGAGAGTGTGTGCGCATGTGGAGGCCCAAAGGTGACATCAGGAATCATCTTGAATTTCTCTACTTCCTATTGCTTTGCTCTCGGGTCTCCCAGACTCCACCATCCAGGGCCAAAGGAGCAGTCCGATATCATTTTGGCCTGGTGTTTTTTCATGGGAATCTGAAATCCAAACTCAGGTGTCTTTGCTTGCAAGGCAAAGGTTTTAGCTCCTAAGTCATCTCTCAGCCTCTGAATAATCATATTAGCTATTCAAAATCCATAGGTAGAAGGGTAATTAGTCCATTCCCTTCAAGGAGATGCAGGCAGTAACTTCCTGCCTTTACCACATTATCTGGACCCTCAGAATTCTCTTTACTCATCCTCTGAAGACCTTCTTCCCTGCAGACACAAGGCATAGCATCCTCATTTTATTAGAACAGTATGCTGATGAGACCTTTTCAGTATGAGGGAAACACAGGTCTAAAAGCCTTTTTGGTCAGTCATGGTGGCACACATCTATCATCCTAGCACTCAGGTTGTGCATGAAGCTAAGGCCAGTCTGGGACATATGGGGAAATGACACTGTCTCAAAAAGAATGAATATAAATAAATAAATAAATAAACAAACAAACAAACAAATAAAACTACTGATGGCAGGGAATACGACCAAGAGGTAACAAGCCCAAGATTCAAGAATGTGGTCCCCATGACAGTGAGAAAAGACAGAAGAAGCTGTTCTGTTATTCCTGTTCCAGTTCTCTTGTTGGGAGATGGGTTTGTGGATGCTGATTAATTATTCATAAATAAGTGACCATTAAACATAATGTCCCACACTGAAACATACAGGTGATACTGTGCATATAGTGTCAATGCTGGCTGGTGAATCGGTGTGCAGTGTTTATTGTGGTAAGCACTCCCTCTCAACCCCTCCACTGCCCTCTGCTTTTCTCCCCTTTATCCTTGCATAGACCTCCTCCTCTTCCTCCTCCTCCTCCTCTTTCTCTTCCTCCTCTTCCTCTTCCTCCTCCTCCTCTTCCTTCTCTCTGTCTCTCTCTCTGTCTCTCTCTGTCTCTCTCTATCTCTCTCTGTCTCTCTCTGTCTCTCTCTATTTCTCTCTGTCTCTCTCTCTGTCTTTCTCTCTCTGTCTCTCTGTCTCTCTGTCTCTCTCTCTCTCTCTCTCTCTCTCTTATCTAAGAAAGCCCAGAGTGAAATTTCATACCCAGGGCTCATACCCCAACACCTCTACAGACCCTGAAGAATTGCTCCCTCCAAGAATAGCGCCCCCACACAATTCCAACCAAGTCAGTCCACCTCTGACAATCTGACCACCATCCATCACACCAGCATCTCATCCCTCACTGGCCAACCTTCCCATCGCACTCAGGAGCCAGGAAGGAGGAGCCCTTCTCTTCTAGACAAGTATAAAAACAGCCCACCCTGAGGTCCCATTCATTTCTTACCCGCATGAAAGATTTGAGGAGGCCCCTTCGGTCCATCTGCAGGAGATTCCCTAAGATGGGCAGAGGACGGGGTCCTGGCGGGAGGTGACCATGGGCCTTTGGATGAACCTTGAACAAGAGAAGCAAAAAGCCTGTCAGGAAGGCGAGGAAGAGGAGGACACTGAACTCCATGGTCCTGGTCTCAGGGCTGTCTCTGCACTGCAGACTCACACTGGACCTTTTATTCACAGCCTGCCTCTCCACCCAGTTATGCAACCTCACCAGTTGCCTCCTCCCCCTCCTCAGCTGTGTCCAAAAGTGTGAGCACCTAAATTTCCTGCTTGAGCAGGTTGGTGAACTGCTCACTCCCTATCCCTTTATCCCTACGCTGGACGTTGACAAGGACACTGTGAAACAGATATCAAAGTACAAAAGAGTGTGGAGAATGTGTGTACCTTGATTTCTGTGGGGAAGCATGAGCACACATCTGCTCAGTCATCTGTTTATGCAAGCATGCAACCATGTGGGTGCTAGTGTACTTTTTAATATGCAAAGGAACATTTCTTGTGAGAAAGTGTAGGTGTGTGCTTCTGTGGTTCCACATGTTCTTGCATGTACATTCTTGCATGTATGGGAATGTGTTTGCAAATATATTCTTGCATGTGTAGGGGTGTTTGTATATGTCCTTGACATTGCACAATGAAGGTGTGGATGCTTCTGAGTAACAGAAGGAGTGATGACCTGTGTTCCTTTCTCTGAGTCTGTGTATTCTGGTTGCATGGGAGCTTGTGTGTTTTTGCATCCCCTATTCCCTGTCTTGGAAAGGCCTGCGGATGTGACGTTTTTCACTCTTTGGCCCACTGACAACCACAAATGAGAGTGCTGGGAGACGCAGGAGATGATGGCATTGCAAGGTAAAGAAGGAGACAAGAATCAAGTGAAGAGAGATTGAAGGTTGATGCTTGGCAAGAGGAATCACTTCCAGTCCTCCAGATCTCTGGTTGCTCTGACTAGCGCTGGGCAGTTCAAAGCTTGATTTTTACTATGATCAATACTATGAAACAGGAAATCCAGGAGGAGTTAAATAACTGCACCAACCATTTTGAACAGGAACACATTGAGGAGATGAGAAAAATAATTGAAGAAACAAAAATAGGCACGGAACAGTTAAAACAATATCGAGCAGAACTTAAAATTGAACTAAAAGACAAGTTATCTTCAACCCAAAACTCAACAGAGAGTCTTATCAACAGGACTAATGAAGCAGAAAATAGAATATCAGATCTTGAAGACAAAGTGGAAGGACTAACCAGCTCAATGGAAGAGGTTATTAAAGCTAACAAGATACTTGATAGTAATATGCAAGAGGCATGGGGCATCTTGAAGAAGCCTAATGTGCACAGTTATGTAATACCAGAACAAAAATCCCAAATTACCACAGACGAGGAAATTTTTCAAATTATCATAAAGGAAAACAGTCTTCATCTAAAAAAAGAGAGTCCCATCCAAATACAAGAGGCATTCCACACCCCAAACACATAATGAACAAAACAGAAACTTGTCACAGAAAATAATAGTCAAAACATTCCACATACAAGACAAAGAAAATGTGCTGAGAGCTTCAAGGTAAAAAAAAAAAAAAGTCACTTTTAAAGGTAAACCTATTAAAATAACAAATGATTTTTCAATGGAAAGAGCAAAAGCAAGAACAGCTTGGAGAGACATACTTCAAGTAATGAATGACCAAAAAATGTCAACCCAGGCTGATATACCCAGCAAAAATTATCAGTCATGATCACTATAAAGACAACTCAAAGGCTTACATGTCTACGAAACCTGGCCTTCAAAAAAAATGCTAGAGAACACAGTCACTACAACCAACACTCAACAGATGGGATCTTATGAAGTTAAAGAGCTTCTGCTCAGATAAAGAGATTGTAACATGAGCTCAAAGGCAACCCACAGAATGGGAGAAAATCTTCACTAACCACATATCTGATAGAGCTCTATTATCCAGAGTGCACAAAGAACTTAGAAAACTAAACACCAAGGAAACAAATGGCCCAATTAAAAAATGGGCCTTGGAACTCAAAAGAAACTTACCAGGGATGAAATTAAAATGTCTAAGAAATATCTTTAAAAATGCTCCACATCCTTAGCCATCAGAGAAATGCAAATCAAAACCTCCCTGAGAAATCATCTCACCCTGGTCAGGATGGCAAAAATCCACAATACAAACAACACCAAATGCTGGAGAGGATGTGGCGAGAAGGGAACTCTCCTACATTGCTGGTGGGAATGCAGGCTTATATAACCACTCTGTTGAGAGTCTGGCAATTCTTAAAAAAGATAACGATTGAAATGCCATATGATCCTTCTATTCCACTTCTGGGAATAATCCCCCATACAGCAAAAATTCACCTTGATAGCACAAGCATGACTATGTTCATAGCAGTAGTTTACAATAGCAAGGTCATGGAATCAACCCAAATGCCTAACAGTTGATGAGTGGATAAGGAAAATGTGGTACATTTATACCATGGAATACTATTCAGCCATCAAAAAAGATGAATTAGTGAAATTTGCAAGGAAGTGGATGGAATAAAAAAAATTATATCGAGTGAAGTATCCTAGACACAGAAAATTAAGCACCATATGTACTCCTTAATAGGTGAATCCTAGTACCAACCCCACTTAATGACAATTCAAAAATAAATATCTGTAAAACTACAGTAATTGAAAAGATTATAAACAGGAGGGAAGGGAAAGGAGAGCCCCTCAAAATAAGGAGAGAGAGATTCATGCTTCAGTAGAGAACGTAGGTCACCATCAAGTATTGCAAGTAAGTAGGGAGACATCTGGTGAAGCTCATTCTCATTTCCTTCATAATTGCTTGCGACTGAGGAGTTTGATCTCACCAATCATTGAGAGTATAGAGACTGGCAGATAGATGGGACATAGACCTGCCAATGAGACATAGACACTCTCCCCCCCACTGTGGTCTCCTACTCCTATTCCATCTACCTTTGAGTCTCCTCTTTTAGTAAGATCTTCATTTAAACAGCCTTTTATCTTTTGTTATGAGGTGACCTCCAGTACCAACCAGGATGGAGCCAAGGGCGGTGCAGGAACAGCAAAACTGAAAACAACAACAAACCATAATCAGAACACCAGGAACCAGACCAGCCAAATATCTTCCCATCCTAAAGCTCAGGGAAATGTGTGGAAGAGGGGGGCGGCAAGATTGTAAGACTAAAGATGGGGAGGATCAACGATATGCATGATACTCCACACAAGTTAGGACTACAGTAGCCATAATCGGACTTTGCATGGCCTGCACAATAATTGACATGTCAACGACCCCCCAAATTCTGGCATGGATCACAGGCACTAGGATCCTTAAAGGCAAGGGATTAACAGTCATAATAGTGTTCCCATATTAAAAGGGAGCCTAAAAGAGGGAAGTTTGGCATCTATATGAAAGTATGCGTGCTCCAGGGGATGGGAGGGGGAAAAGAGGAGGCACTGAGAGAAGGGGAGGCAGAGAGGGATGGGGATGAGAGGAAGGGGAAAAGGGGGGAGAGTGCAAGAGGGGATTGGTGAGGGGTGGAGTGAGGGAGAGGACCGGAGTACTTACTGAGCTTGTATGATTGAGGGGAAAAATTAATGTGGGAGGAAAAAAAAGATAATGGCAAAAAAATAGAATGATCTGTCCCTAACACTTTTTTTTTTGAAGAACCTTCTGAATATCTTTAATGGAATTTTTAATTACAATGGTAACAGCAGAGATGCTCTATGATTACATCATAGCAAGCAACTACTAAGATCGAGATGAGCCGAAAGTCATTCACATCACGGTCATTATGTGACTATGACTTAGGGATATTTATTTTTTCTCTCGTTTTCTTTCTTATAAGACAGGGTCTTACTCTACATCCAGGCTGGATTGAACTCGCTGTGCAGACCATGCTGCTCCCTGACTCCTGTGGGGTCACAGGCTTGAGTCATCACCTAGCTCAGGCTTTTTTCCTTAAAAAGAAAAACCATTGGTGTCCACTGAGGTCTAGGCAGGCTGATGCTGCTCTGGTCCCAAATGGAGCGAATTTTTAAAATTTCTGTGATTTTGACGGTCTTATCTATGTTTCAGAGGGCTTTTGTTTTTCTTTTAGTCACCAGATTTTTCAAGAAAAATTCACCTTCTTTGTATGAAGAGCGCACCAGAGGGCCACTTGCAGTGTAATGAAATCCAAGTTCATTCCCTACTTTTTCCCAGTATTTGAACTTTTCAGGAGTAATATATTCTTCCACCTTAAGATGGCGTTTTGTTGGTTGCATATACTGTCCTAACGTTAAACAGTCCACGTCAGCTTCCCGAAGTGCTTTCATCGCTTCGTAGACTTGCTCATCATTCTCCCCCAAACCCAACATGATTGATGTTTTGGAAATAACATCAGGCCGGATCTCCTTGGCATGTTTCAGGATGTGGAGAGACTGGTCGAAATTGGCCCGGGGATCACGGAACCGTTTCCACGTTATGTGCGTACACATCTAATCCTGACAGAGTAACTTTTTCTACTGCTTTAAGATCACCTCGGAAATCAGGGGTGAGGCATTGCACAAGAATTTTTGGATTCCTTTCCTTCAAGTAGGACACCGTCTTCGCGATGTGCTCAGCTCCCCCGTCAGGCACATCATCTCCATCCACTGACATCAGGACAACATAATCCAGACCCCACTCTGCAATCGCCTTTGCCGTATTGTAAGGCTCACTGGCGTTCAGGGGAGGGGGTATCTAGCTGTCTTAACAGAGCAAAATCTGCAACCTCTTGTGCATGTGTCACCCATCAGCATGATCGTGGCCGTGGCGGTGGCATACTCCCCGCCTCCCCAACACTCTCCAATATTGGGACACCGAGCTTCCTCGTATGGAGATTTAAATTCCGCAATGTATTTTTCAATTTATTGCAATTTTCCCCCATAGGAATCTCTGTCTTTAGCCATGGAGGTAGTCTTAACCTTTCTCCTTTCTGGCGTTTTAAATTCCTTTTATAGTCATCCCAGGTACTTTTGTCTGCAAGATCACCAGATACAAAATCTTGAAAGTCTGATCCATTCCGCAAAAATTCCTTTTTCTTATCTGGCAACGAAGTTAATGCTCTAACCTGTGTGTATTATCTTTTAAATACCAGGGGCTAGGGTGGGGGTGGGCATCTCCGCAGGGAAGTGACATTCTTCCCGACCCTTATCCCCAGCGGGGACAAAGGGGTCGCAGGGACCGGCAATTCCACAGCTGAGACCCGTCGAAAGCGGTCGCTGGGCTTATCCCCTAACACTTTTTATTCCTTTCTTCACTATCTTCCTTCACCTCCGAGTCTTCTGCACCAAAAGCTCACAAAGAAGTGACAGTGACAGACCTTCAACCTTACATCAGAGGTTCCCAAAAAATTGTCAAGTGAAGAATCAGGGTATCATTATATTTGCATCTGTCATAACATAGACCTTCTGTTTGGAGGGGCACCCCAACACATTGAACTGAGCAGACAGGAGTTGTTGAGACTTCTTTCCAGTGATCTCATGCTCTAGGTTGACTGAGACAAAACATTCTGCAGAGTTGAAGAAGCTGGTTGCATTTCAAATGATTGGTTGGTTGGGTAATGTTTTATAAAGGGTCTCATTATGTTGGCCAAGCTGGCCTTGAACTCACAATCCCCTTGACTCAGCTTCCCAGCACTTGGGAATACCTGGCTCATCTCAAACATTTAATGACCATGTCTGGAAAGCGATTTCCATATTGGGTATAGCAGCTCTAATCCACAGTGTGACAGTAGATAAAATTCTCAATCTCCCTGTGTTTTAGCTCTTTTATCTATAAAAAAAAAAAAAAAAAGTGGGAAAACAGGCATGGGCAGTCAGCTCCACAGTTCAGGTACTTGCTTCTCAAACAAAAGGACAAGAGTTTGGCCCCCAGATCCCACGTATAAAATTTTAGGTAGGTATGGCAGCCTACCTACAATTCTATCCCCAGAAGGTAGAGCCCAGGAATTCCCAGAGCAAGCTGGCCAGCCAGAGTAGCACTACTGGTACCCTCTAGATTTAATTAGACAACCAGGCTCTAAACAATAAGGTAGAAGAATAATAAGGATGATTACTGACATCAATATCAGACCTCCATACACAAGTGCACTTACACACAAACATACACACATACACACACACATGTCCAACCACATGTAAACATGTGTACACATACAGCACATACTCTGTACATATGTGAAGCAAACACAAAAAGGAGAGAGAATACAATAATTTTCCTTCAACAAATGTAAGAACTGTGTAAATTACAACATGCAATACACTTCATGGGTCTTCATCAGAAAGCCTGGAGCTGGAATGATGATCCAGTTCAGTGCCAGATCACATAGCATAGCAGGAACAAGGTCCAGAAGTCAGTAAAGTCTATTCAGGCATATTGCCAAGGTCAGGAAAGTACAAGTTCTGCCCCTAAAAATCACTATGTTTTTCTACCCCTCTTCCTGGGTCACTGGAGTATAACCCACCAATTAAGGTCAAGGTCCTATTCCAATAGGACTCCTGCTTACCACTGCAAAAAAGATGCTGCCTCCTCTCCTTCAGTGCATCTCACCCCCACTTAGAAGAGAAGCCAGCTGGTGAGATGGCTCCGCTGCTAGAATTACTTGCCACATAAGCCTGGGAGCCTGAATTTAACCTCCCAAAATTCAAAACAAATTAGAAAAAGAGAACCAACTCCACAAAACCCCATGTGTTCTCACATATTCATTCTAGACACAGACATACATGTACATACAAATAGTAAATAGTAGCAATGGTAATGTAATAATAATAATGATAATATTTTTAAAAAGAAGGGAAATTTCTTAGTATCTTTGATAAAGAGAAGTCCATGCTGAAGAGATGGCTCAGGGGTTAACCCTCTTTCTCACAAGTAGAAGGACCTGAGTTCAGATCCTAGAATCCATATTAAATCACCAGGCAGAAATGGGGGCCACTTAACTTCCAGCTCGGGAAATGGAAGTCTGGGAAATCTCAGAGAGATAGAAAAAGGAGATAGAAGCATTCCAGAGTGATTCCAGAAGTCACTCTTGGGCTTCTACAGGCACCCTCTCATACACACACACACACACACACACACACACACACACACGCACGTACGCACGCGCGCGTGCACACACACACACACACACGAAAAAGAAAAGGCCAAGAATGGTTATCACAATCCATGCCTATGACCCAGAATTAAAAAAGAGCATCAAGTCCAGCTTGGGAAACTTAGTAAGACCTTATGTCAAAAAAAAAAAGTTTTTAAAGGACTGATGATGTAGCTTAGTGGTTAAGCACTTACCTAGATTATGTAGCTTAGTGGTTAAGCACTTACCTAGATTCTAATAGTCACTAATAAGGGGTTTGGAGATATGGCTCAGTGGTAAGGAGTTTGCTTCCCATGTATAAAGCCTTAGGTTCAATCCTCAGTATGTATCAATACAGTGAAAGAGAAAGGAGATAAAGACAGAAAGACAGACAAAGATATAGACAAAGAAACAGGTATGATGAGAGGCACAAGAAGAAGCAGAGGGAAAAAAAACAGAGACAGAGAAAACTGCCGAGATAAACAAGGGGGCATAATTCAAAGATAGAGTCAGAGAAAAGGAAAGTCAAGAGTCTCAGAGAGGGAGAGAGCAGAACAGGAAGGAGGCCAGAGATGTGAGGACACAGGATCAGAAGGCCTGGGATCTGCCACCCAAGCCCTAAAGCTGAGAGATCCATGGTGCTTTGATGAATAATTATCATTGTCAACTTGACTGGCTTTGGTATCATGATGCAAACACACCTCTGGGTCTGTCTGTGAGGGCATTTCCAGAAAACTCAACCTGAATGTAGGTGGGCATCATCTCATGACCTGAGGCCAAGACTGAATAAAGAGAATAAAGCAAGTAAGCTCCAGCACTCGTCTCTCTCTATTTTCTGACTGTGAACGCAGTGCAGCCAGCTGCCTCACACTCCTTCCTCCATGCTTCCCTGACATGGTGGACTGTACCCTTGAGCAGTGAGCCAAAATAAATCCTTCTTTAAGTTACTTCTAGTAGGGAATTTGCTCACAACAATGAGAAAAGTAACTAAAACTTAAAATTGATACCAAAGAGTGTGACCGTTGCTGTGATTGACCTGTGGAAAGAACATAAAAGAACTTGGAGCTGTTAGCTAGAGAAAACACAAAATGCTCTAACCAGTGCTAAATGGACCATTCTGATGGGAGTCTGGGTGACTACTGTGCAGAGAGAAATGCAGACTATGCAAACTCTGCTAGTAACTGCACTAGAGGTCATTCTTGTTACATTCTGGCTTCATTCTGTTCATGTCCTCAGAACACGAGGAATGGGCTAAATTTGTTTGGTGACATAATCTCCAGACAAGATTGTGTTCAGACTGTGGCATGAATACTGCTTGCCACTCTGATCCACATCTAAAGAGAGAGCAAGAACTAGAACAGAAAGATATGAAAAATGTGCAGTCTGGGAAGAGAAAGAACATGAGTGAGTTCAGAGTTACAGACAAAGTAGGTTCAGAGAAAGGAGTTTTAATTGTTAAAGAGATCAAAAAAAAAAGAGAGATTAACACCACTAAAGAAAAACCTATGTTCTGCTTTACAATAATAGTAAAGATGCCCTGAGGGTAAGAACTCACCCTTAGAGGCTCCACTGTGTGAAAATGTAAACTAATTTAAAAGGAGAGAGTCAGAAATGAGATGTCATTGAAGGAATTCCCTTTTCATAAACAACTACCTAGGAAGGGCTTTCCCCAGCGTCAGTGCCCAGGGACCACTGCAACATACCCTATACATACATGAAACACAAAAAGGAGAAGGAATACAATACTTTCCCTCCAACAAACGTGAGAACTGTGTAAATTACAACATGCAATACACTTCATGGGTCTTCATCAGAAAGCCTGGAACTGGAATGATGATCCAGTTCAGTGCCAGATCACATAGCATAGCAGGAACAAGGTCCAGAAGTCAGTAAAGTCTATGCCTGCATAGTGCCAAGATCAAGAAAGTACAAATTCCATCCCTGAAAAGTACTACTATGCTTTTCTACTCCTCTTCCTGGGTCACTGGAGTATAACCCACCAATCCAAGGTCAGGGCCCTATATCCAACAGGACACCCTGCTTAGTTTAGTGAGAAAGATGCTGCCTCCTCTCCCTCAGTTCATCTCACCTCCACTTAAAGAGAGGGGAAGTCAGGTGGTGATATGGCTTCATATTCACATCTGAAAGAATGTTTCTATTATTTCAAAATGTTAAAAATAGTTTTACTAAATGATAAGTAAAATGCAATACTGTACCTTTATTCAAAGAGTGCAGTTTTCAAAGTCCAATGTTGTGGTCAGCCTGCATGGTTGCTGATAAATGACCATTAAATGGCTTAAGGGAACAAGAGGATTAATCTCTCTTACAATTACCAATTACAGTTCATAGTTCGGCTTGATGAGAGAGCATGTGCCATCATCAGGGCCGAGGGAACTGGCCACACCATCACCATCACATGACGGCTCAGAGATGGAAAATCCTTACTTGCCAGACCAGCATGTCTGGCCAAGTGTACAGAAGGATCCAACTTCCTCAACTGGCTCTCAGTATTTTATTCATCTGTTCAAGGCCTAGTCCCACCCACCATAGGCTGGGCCTTCTCCATCAGCTAGACGATCTCCTGCAGGCTTGCTCTGGGCTTAACCCAATCACTAATTCTCCACAAAAATGTGCCCAGAGCTCAAACCCTCAACAGTCAAGTTGACACCTGTGTCTAACTATGGCACCAAGTAACACATATAAGTCTTTCGTCTCTGTCAGGATAGTCAGCACCTACTATCTCCAACGCTCCCTCCATCCTTCATGTAACTTCTTCCTTTCTCATTCTCCCATTCCTTTTCCATGGGCTAGTCTGCTGGATCCCTTAGAATTCATTTTCTGGAACTTCACACAATGGTAATCAGATCACATGTTTTCTTTTCTTGGTCCTCTTTCTCTCAACATCACTATTTCTGACACCTATGGCAGAGTGAATGATCACCTCATCCAAATGTGTGCCCATTCCTAAGACCCCACATCCTGGAAATGTGACCTTATATTTCAAGAAAATACTTTGCAGATGTGATTAAATGAAGGTTCATGAATGCAGAGATGACCCTGGATGACCCAAAGGGCCAGGGTTGTTCTCATAAGGGGAGAGTTGGGGAGGTCAAATTACAGGGTAGGAGTGATGACCACCAGAGGCAGGGAAAGATAAGAAGCCCCTTCAGGTCTGCCAAGGGGCTCACATCCCTGAAAATAAATAAAACTATTTTGGGAAAGCCAGGCTCCAGAACTGTGTTGACTTTTAAGCACTGAGCTGCTGCTGACATATTACAGCATGTGCAACAACTAGTGCAAGGTTTGCTCATGTCGTTGCAGATACCCACAGCTTCCACCAGCTATTGCTGAAAGTTTAGTGCTGCATGGAGACTTCACAGTGGGACCACGCCTCACTTAGTTGATGGACATTTGAATGAGTTCTGGTACAAAACCGGTACTCATTTGTTTTAGGGTGTGTGTGTGTGTGTGTGTGTGTGTGTGTGTGTGTGTGTGTGTGTGTGCAAAAGGACATTTGCGTATGTGTGCCTATGGAGACCCAAAAGTGACTTTGGGAATCAACCTGGATTGCTCTACTTTCTTGTTGCTTTGTTCTGGGGTTTTCCAGGCTCTGCATTCCAGGACCAGAATTACAGGCTGTCACCATATCCACCTGGAATTTTCGTCTTACAGGTATAGGTGTGGGTGTATGTGCCTATAGAGACCCAGGGTGACTTGGGGAATTATCCTGGATTGCTCTACCTGGATTGTTTGTTCTGGGGTTTCTCAGGCTCTGTCTTCCAGGGTTGAAAGTTCAAGCTTTTGCCATTTCCACTGGACATTTTTATAGCCCCTTTTGCTTTCAAAGCAAAGGCTTTACCCCCTAAGCCATCTCTCCAGCTCTCCACCTGGCATTGTAACATGGGCTCTGTGGACTGAATGCAGATCCTTTTGCTTGCGAGGCAAAGGCTTTAACCACTTGGCCATCCCCCCAGCCCTGAAAGAGTTTTTTACAGTTAAAACTGCAATAGGAACATTTGCATACAAGTTTTTGTGTGCATGTAGCTTACACTTCCCTGAGGTAGACACCAGTCATAAGTAACTGGGTTATTGTATCATTCTGTAAACTGTATACAAAGCTACCACACCATTTTCCAAAGTGGTTGCAAAATTTTGCATTACAGTTAATAATGTGTGAGAATTCCAGCTATTCCACATCTTTGTAAACACTAATTGTGATGGTTGGCTTAACTGTTAAGTTGACACCTGGAAGGCAGGAATCCAGTCACGTCTTGTGAGAGATTATCTTGATTGCATTCATTGTTGTGGAAGGCTCAGCCTGAAAGTGGGCAGTACTTGTTCTGGACTTGGGGGCCTGGACTGAGTAAAAGGAGAAAGCAAACAGAGCACAAGCATTCAATCACTCTGCCAACAAATTGCAGGAGCAGAGCGACCAGCTGTTTCAAGCTCTTCATGGCTGCTTCTCTGCCATGCAGAACTAAACCCTCAATTGTGAACTTAATAAAATACTTTCTCTTAAGTTGTGTTTGTCAAAGTATTTTATCACAGCAGCAGAAGAGAAACTGGAACACTAGATATGATCTGCCTTTATCATTTTAGCCAGTCCGTGCCATGGCAGAGAGACCCCAGTCATAGCTAAATGCATGTGTCAAACTTAACAACTGAGAATTGGAGCTCTGGGCACATTTGTAAAGAATTAGTAGTTAAGCCCTGAACAAACCTGCAGATGATTGTCTAATTGACAGGGAAGACCTAGTCCACAGTGAGTGGGACAAGTCCCTAGGCAAGTGAATAAGATGGAGGGAACTGGTTGAGAAAGTTGACATCCTTCTGTACACTTGGCTAGATTGTCCCTCTCTCAGCAGTCCTGTGGATATATGGATATGGTGTGGCCAGTTCCCCAGACCCTTGGTATTGGTGTAGATTCTCCTGCCAAGCTGGACAAGAAATTGTAGATGGGCAATTGTAAGCTAGGGAAAAAAAAATTGTTCCCCAATAAGCTATTTGGTTGTGAATTTATCAGGAACCATGCAAAGTAATTGCAAACCCTCTCTATAATATTTGTTTTGGTTTTTGAGATAAGGCCTGTTTGTGTATCCTTGGCTGCCTGGCACTCACCCCTGAACCATCTCCCTAGTCTCCTTATCCACATTTTGAGATGAGAGATCACATGATGAGAACCATCAAGATAGCACTTAAATGAGACTCTCTTTTGAGAATCCATGCTTGTGTTCTCGGGTGCATATTATTCTTTTTCAGAGCATCTTAACTCCTGTGTTCAACTTTCTTCTTAATAAGCTCAGATTCTGTTTTGCAGTGCCTCATCCTGAAATTCTTTTCTGAAGAAAAGTCAAGGATGGAATTCTGTAAAGAATAAGAGAGTATCCCTGGCTGCTACCAGCAGTTCTTGTCTGTCTCCTGCTGCCTCACAGAAAGACAGTGGATTTGTTCCTGTTCTGTATTGAAGTGCTGTTTTCATGAGTGTAAACTATATCTCAAAACCCAAGTCTTTTTGTTTGTTTGTTTGTTTTTGTTTTTGTTTTTTTTTTAAATAATGTATTCTTTTCCGCTCATACAAACTTAATAGGTACCCCAATTCCCTCCCTCCCTCTACCCCTCCCTGAACCTCCCTACTCCTTCCCCCCTTTTCCCCTTCCTTTCCCCCCTCCCTCTCTCCCAGTGCCCCCTCCCTCCATCCTGGAGCATCCTTAATGTGTATGTTAAACTTTCCTCTGGGTCCTCCTCTCTGATGAGATGTAAGGACTCAGTGGCATTTCCTAGAACTCTTTTTGCATTCCCCTTAAGTATAGGAACACTATTGTGACTGTTAATCCCTTGCTTCTAAAGATCCTAGTGCCTTTAGTCCATGCTAGACTTTGAGGGGTCAATGATATGTTGGTCATTGCGCAGATCATGCAGAGTCCTATTATAATTGATTCGGCCCTAACTGGTGTGTAGTATCTTGTATATCATAGCTCCTCCCCATCTTTGGGCTCTTACAATCTTACCGCCCCCTCTTCCGCAAATTTCCCTGAGCTTTAGGATGGGGATATAGCGTCTCTAATGTTCTGAATTATGGTTTTTGGGTTTTTTTTTTTTTCAGTTTTGCTGCTCCTGCAATGCCCTTGGCTCCATCCTGATGGGTATTGGATGTCACCCCCTGGCCAGAGATAAAAAGCTGTTAAAATAGAGTCTTATTATAAGAGTAGATTCAAAAGTAGATAGAATACAAGTAGGAGACCGTGGGGGGGGGTCAGTCTCCCATTTGCAAAATAGTTGCCTTCTATCTTCCAGACTGTATGCCCTCCCTTTCTGGTAAGATCATACCCCATCAGTTGCAAGTGACCAGGAAAGAAAGTCTGTGAACCTAACCAGATGTCTCATTACTTACTTGCAGTCCTTGATGGTGGCCTATTATCTCTGCTGTAGCATGATCCCCTCTCTCCTTGTTTCTGGTGGGGCCCTCCTTCCCCTTTCCTCCTGTTTATAATCTTTGCAATTACTGTAGGTATTACAAAGATTTGTCTTTGAGTGTGTCTCTAAGTGAAAACCCAAGTCTTGAGTCCATTTTCAAGTCGAATCACTTGTTTTCCAGTTATTTTTGGTTGACAGCTTTTTGTTGTTTTGCTTGTTTTTCTGTTTGTTGTTTTTTTCTAGACAGGGTCTCCGGAAGTCCAATGTGACCATTAACTCACTATATACTCAAGGATGACCTTGAACTTCTAGTCCTCCTGCCCCAAATCCCAAGTGCGCAAATGAGAAGTGTGTGTCGCCACATTGGACTCTTTTTTTAGTAACTGAGCTTAAAGAACTCTTTCCACATTCTCAATAAAAGTCTTTCATTAGATGTGATGAATACTGTAATAAGCATGATGTGAAAGTATCTCTTTGGTAAGCTGACTTGAATTTCTTCAGTTATATACCTAGGAGTGGATTAATTAAGTCATGTGCACTTCTGTTTTTGGTTTTTTGAGGGACCTCTGTACTGCTTTCCACACTAGTTACACAAACTTACACTCCCACCAGCAGTATAAATAAAGGCTTCCGGGCTGGAGAGGTGGCTCAGGGGTTAAGCCTCTGCTTTGCAGGCGGAAGGTCCTGAGTTCGGATCCCAGATCCCACGTATAGATGCCAGACGGAAGCGGCGGCGGCCTGCGCTTCTGGTCCTGGTAGGGCGGAGCCTGTGAATCCCGGGGCAGAAGGAGGTGGAGGCGTCCGTGGTGGTTCGCGAATTCGTCCGTGGTTCTACACATACACAGACACACACACACACACACACACACACACACACACACACACAAGCAGACACACGCGCGCGCGCACATACACATGCACATGTGCACAGTTGAATAAATAATAATAATAATAATAATAATAAATAAAGGCTTCCATTTCCCATGTCCTTGCCAGCACTTGCTGGCATTTGTTTTTGTGATGATAGCCACTCTGACTGGGATGAGACAGAATCGAAGCATGGTTTTGATTTTCCCTGAAAGAAAAATGCTGTTTTCTTTATCTGAGGCTGTCTCTTTCATCTATTTTGGTAGACAAGTTGTTTGGAGAGAGTGAAGAAGTTTTCTTTGAAATTCCCCGTGCAAACAGTATAGTTCAGTCATAATGTCTCCTACACGAGCAATGGAGAAGGCAACAAACAAAACCACTAGAAGGAAGTAAAAAGTGCTGAAACAAAAGGTATATGGTGGTGCACACCCATAATCTCAGTGCCCATGAGGCTGAGCCACTGCAGTTGCCACAAATTGGGGGCTAATCTTCTGTGTAGAGAGTTTCAGGCCAGCTAGGGTTAAACCTTATCTAAAACAAATGAACAAACAAACAAAGACAAGCCATAAAACTGGACAAAATAGTTTCAGATCACTCTTAAAGGTCCCATTTCATCCCAATAACACCAGACTAGGGGGACAAAACTTTAAATATGGACTTTAAAAACTGGAGAGATGGCTCAGGGGTTGAGCCTCTTCTTTGAAGGCAGAAAGACCTGAGTTTGAATCCTAAATCCTACATAAAGCAGGCATACAGCTTTGGTAAGTCACCACACATCCTGGGATGCTCCTGTAAGTAACTCCAATGGATTGATTCCCCCGAGATACACTTGGGTGGAATCATTTCTTTAGTTTATTGATAATGCCCTATCTGAAGTTAATAGATGTTTGTTCACATCTCCCTCGGGGGGAAAAAAAAGTCTCACAATTAGGGATCATTCTAGAAACACACTACAAAATTAAGTGCCCTTTATATTGAAAGAATTAAGCCTCTTCCTTTCAGGAGGGCATGCCGCACATCTTTTATAGGCATCTTTTATCAGATTGATAAATGTCATTCATTTCTAGTTTGATAGAACTCATTGGGTCTTTTTATGTAAGTGTATTCATATTAGGCAATATATACATGAGAACTGCTTTTCTTTATCTGTGACCTAACATTTTAACCATCAGTTTACATGTAAAAATGATATTACTAGGCACAGGTTTACAAGCAACTCTTCATCCTATCTGACTTACTAACTGTAAATCCTTGTTTTGTTGTGGTGGTAACTATGACTTGATCTTATCTCATTTGTTGGCTTACTAGCTCTCTGTTCTTCTTACAATTGCTTTAGGGCTCACAGTGTACATCTTTCTTATTAGTCTGCCCTCAAGTGATATATACCATTTTGCATGATGTATAAGGTCAGGAGAACATACCAGACCCCTAGTTATTGTTTCTTTACTTTTGCATCTACTATGAGCTTCATGCAATTCTGTTCTTATTTTTGTTTAAGCAGTCAGCTTATCTTTTCAAGAGGTTTAAAAAAGCATTCTGGTTGAAGCAAGATGGAATCTCAATGTAGGTGATATGTGCATGTGTGTGCAATGTGTGCACATGTTTTTTACATTATGTGTGTGAATGCATGTCTTACATGTAATTCAAATGGATAGGTATGTACATGTGCACTTATATGTGTGCACATGTAGGAAATAGAGGTTATCTTAAGATACCTTACTCTGTCATTTTCTGCTTAATTTTTGAGACAGGATTATTTTATTGTACCTGAAGCATGTTAATTTCAGCTGCACCAGCTAGACAGTGAACCCCAGGGATCTTCTTGTCTCTGTGGGGTTATAGGCGCAGGCCTCCTTGCCTGGCCCTTACCTCAGTTTTAAGAATTCAACCTTAGATCCTTGCACTCATACAGAGAATGTTTCAACTCACTGAGCCATCTCCCCAGCCCCCTCAATACAGGTGTGTCTGTGTGTGTGTGTGTTTGTGCATGTGTGGAGGCTCAAAGGTCAAGGGTAACATAAAGAGTAATCCTGGTTTGCTTCATCTCCTTAATCCTTTGCTCTGGGAATTCCCAGACTCTGCTTTACAGAATTACAGTCCACCACCATATCTGCCCAGCATTTTTATATGGGATCTGGAGGTTTGAACTCAGATCCTTTTGCTTTCTAGGCAAAGGCTTTAACCACTGAGTCATCTCCCCAGGCTTTTGATGCAGTTTTAATTTACACTTTCCAACGACACGCTTCACTCACAGGTGGCAATTTTCAGTTCTACAAGTTCAAGTGGATCATCTTCATGTTTTCCATGTCTGCATTTAACTCTTTGAGCACAAGGAAGACAGTTACAGTACCTACTTCAATATCTGGATTCTATTTTTAATTTACTTTTTAGTGTTTCGGACATGAATTTAGTGAATTTATGACACTTAAATTGGTTTTATTTATTTTTCCTCCTTGTTCAGGCACATATTTTCCTGCATTGCATGATCATTTTCTGTTGAAAACATCATGAATTTGTTGACTGGACATTTGTATTAAGATAAATATTCTGACCTTCATTAGTCTCACAGGAACAAAATTTGAGAAGTCTGTTACTTCAGGTTTTGCTTTCTTTTTATTTTTGTGCATTTTTTTCTGGTGTGTGTGTGTGTGTGTGTGTGTGTGTGTGTGTGTAAGAAAACACTATGTTGCCTGTGGAGGCCCAAGGGTGACTTCAGTAATCATCCTGGATTGCTTCTACCTCCTCCTTTTTGCTTCATTCTCTGGCTTTCCAAGCTCTGCCTTCCAAGGCCAGAAGTACAGGCAGCTACCATTTCCACCCAACAGAAGAACCCAGGTCCTTCTGCTTGAGGGCAGAAGCATCTCCCCAGGCATTGTTTAATTTTTGAGACAGAATCTCATGAAGCCCATGCTGTGTTTGAACTTATTCGTCTACCTTCTGAATTCCTGGATTTCAGGTCTACACCACTATCTTCTTTCTGTCTTGTTTTTAAGATGTATTCACTAAAAGACAGAAGCAAAAAGATCAAGAGTTCAAGGCCAGACCTAGCCTACATAGTGAGTTTAAGACCAGCCTGGGTTACATGAAACTCTGTCTCAAAAATAGAAAAAAAATAAAAATAAAAATAAAAAAATAAAAAAAATAGAAAAAAAAATAAAAGAAGGGAGAGACAGAGGGAGGGAAGGAGGAAAGGACGGAGGAACGGAGGGAGGGAGGGAGGGAGGGACGGAGGAAGAAAGGAAGGAAGGAAGGAAGGAAGGAAGGAAGGAAGGAAGGAAGGAAGGAAGGAAGGAAGGAAGGAAGGAAGGAAGGAAAAGGTTCAGAAATTTGGGAAGTATTTAGTCTGATATTAATCATCCCACACACACACTAGACAACACTTGCCTGAATAACAGAATCCTATACTTTATGAGCACTATTCCTTCTGAATGGTGGGAACAGCATTATTCCTGACATCTAGGAGCCATTACTCTGTCTGTCATCCTCAGCTACTCTTTTCCCTGTCTTCAGGTGGCTCCTGACACGTGTGCTATGAGCAGTTTTCAGTGGTGACCCTCTGAAGACATCCTTGTGATCCCCTGTTGGAATACCATCTCATCTCCTCTGTGAATTCCAGTTGCCTTGGTCCCCTCAGATACTTGATTTTTTTTTAATTCGGGTTGTCCTTTGGGTCCCTCTGCATTTCAGGGCTCCTAAGGGCAGCATTTGAGGTAGAATGTAGCCACCTCTCCTCTCAGGCCTCTCTGTCTCTGCAGCCCACCCATGTGTCTCAACCACTGTTTTCACCTCCACGGTCTCTATTTTGTGATTGTGCCCACGGAAGCTGGTCTGGTCCATGTTACTTCATCTTGTCCACAAAATAATGTGTAAGAGCCAAGTATGGTGGCACACAGCTGCAATCCTAGCACTCCAGAGGTGGAAGCAAAAGGATTAGTAGCTCAAAGTTATCCTTGATTACACAGCGAGCTCAAGAGCTCCATGAAAACCTGTCTCAAGAAAACAAACAATGCTGCGATGTCTATGTGATGGTAATGGTGTTGCATGTTCTTGTACTGAGAGCTCTGTAAGAGCTTGTTCTATTCATTCTTGTGTATGTGAGTATGTCTCTACAGGTTTTTGCATGTGTACATGAGTGTCTCTATAGGTATTTGTGTGTGTGTGTGAGTGTGTCTCTATGGGTATTTGCATGTGTATGTTAGTGTATCTCCATAGGTATTTGTGTGTGTGTGTGTGTGTCTATAAGTATTTGCATGTATATGTGTATATATGTATATATGTGTGTGTGTGCACGTGTGAAAGTCTGTGTATTTATGTATATGTATGTGCACACATGTGTGAATGTCTGTATATCTATGTCTGTATGTGTATCTATGAATGTGCATCTGTGTGTATGTGTGTGTGTTTTATGTGTATTTATGTGTATGAGTGAGCATTTTCATGTGAATTTGGGTGTGTATGTATATCTGTATGTGCATTTCTATGAGTGTCTACATGTGTATTTGTGTGCAGTGTGAATATCTCTATCTTTATTTGTGTATGTATATGTCAGTATGTGTATTTGTGTATGAGTGTGAATGTGTACCTGTGTACATGTGAGTTTTGTGTGTGTCTGTATGTATACTTGTATATTTGTACATGTCTATATGTATATTTGAGTGTGTGTGTGTACCTGTATGTATTCTTGTATATTTATGTGTGTATGTATAATTGTGCATTTATGTATATGAGTATATATGTATTTGTGTATGTGAATTTGTCTGTCTGCATGTGCATTTCTGTGTGTATCTGTATGTATTCTTGTGTATTTGTATGTGTCTCTATGTGTATTTGGGTGTAAATGTTCCAGTTTATCTTCTTTTTTTTTTTTGCTTTGAGTTTCTTTTTTTTTATGGGAACAAGCGTCTTTATTTCTCATTACAACTGTCCAGTCACAGTTCTTTTTTTAAAAACATTTTTATTCTTATTTCTGCTCATACAAACTTAATAGGTACAGAAGTTCCCTCCCTCCCTCCTCCTCTCCCCACCCCCCTGGTCCCCCTCCCCTCACCCCTCCCTTTTCATCCCCTAGTGCCTCCCCCCAAAACCCCGGAGTATCCTTTAATGTGCATGCCAGACTCTCCTCTGGGCCCTCCTCTCCGATGATGTACAAGGACCCAGTGGCATTTCCCTGAACCCTTTCCTGTGTTCCCCTTAAAGCATAGGAACACTACTATGGCTGTCAATCCCTTGCCTCCAAGGATCTTGGTGCCTTTAGCAAATGCTAGACTTTGTGGGGTCAATAGTGTGTGGGACATTGCGCAGGGCATGCAAAGTCCAATTATGATTGCTTCGGCCCTAACTTGCTCCTCCCATCCTTGTGCTCTTACACTCTTACCGTCCCCTCTTCTACAAATTTCCCTGAGCTTCAGGATGGGGAGAGATTAGGCTGGCCTAGTTCTAGGTGGTTGATATAGAGTCTCTGAAGTTCTGGATTATGGTTCGTTGATTTTCTTTTGCAGATTTGCTGCTCCTGCAATGCCCTTCACTCCATCCTGATGGGTATGGTATGTCACTCCTTGCAGTTCTTGATGGAGGCTTGTTTTCTCTGTTGTAACATGGTCCCCTCTCTCCATGTTTCTGGTGTGGCCCTACTACCCCATCCCTCCTATTCATAATCCTAGCAATTACTGTAGGTATTACAGAGATTTATCTTTGAGTGTCTCTAGGTGGGCTGGGTGGGTTTGGTACTAGGAGCCGCCCATTAGGGAGTACATACGGCAGTTAATTTTCTGGGTCTGGGATACTTCACTTAATATAATTGTCTCTAATGACATCCATTTCCCGGCAAATTCCAGGATTCATCATTTTTGATGGCTGAGTAGTACTCCATTGTATAGATGTACCACATTTTCCTTATCCACTCGTCAACTGTTGGACATTTGGGTTGATTGCATGACTTTGCTATTATAAACAGTACTGCTATGAATATGGTCGTGCTTCTGCTATCCAGGTGAATTTTTGCTGTATGTGGGGTTATTCCAAAAAGTGGAATAGCTGGGTCAAATGGCATTTCAATCTTCAATTTCTTTAAGAATCTCCAGACGGCTGGCCAGAGTGTATGTATGAGCCTGCATTCCTACCAGCCATGTAGGAGAGTTCCCCTCTCTCCACATCCTCTCCAGCATTTGTTGTTTATATTGTGGATTTTTGCCATCCTGATCAGGGTGAGATGATATCTCAGGGAAGTTTTGATTTGCATTTCCCTGATGGCTAAGGAAGTGGAACATTTTTTAAGATATTCATTGGACATTTTAATTTCATCCATGGTAAAGTTTCTTTTAAGTTCCAGAGCCCATTTTTTAATTGGGCCATTAGTTTCCTTGGTGTTTAGTTTTTTAAGTTCTTTGTGCACTCTGGATAATAGAGCTCTATCAGATATGTGGTTAGAGAAGATTTTTTACCATTCTGTGGGTTGCCTTTGAGCTCGCGTTACAATCTCTTTATCTGAACAGAAGCTCTTTAATTTCATAAGATCCCATCTGTTGAGAGTTGGTAGCAGTGACTGTGCCATTGGATGTCTGTTTAGGAACTGTTGGCCTAGCCCGATCAGCTCAAGGGAGTTTCCTACCCTTTAACCTATGGTTTTTATAGTCTCTGGCCTTATATCAAGGTCTTTGATCCATTTGGAATTAAGTCTTGTACATGGTGACAAGTACGGGTCCAGCTTTAATCTTCTGCATGTGGAGATCCAGTTTTGCCAGCACCATTTGTTGAAGATGCTGTTCTTTTTCCATTGGATTCTTTGGGCCCCTTTGTCAAAGATCAAATGGCTATAATTTTGTGGGCTTATATCTGGGTCTTCAATCCTTATCCATTGATCTGTGTGTCTATTTTGGAGCCAGTACCAGTCTGTTTTTATAACAATGGATTTGTAGTATAGACTAAGGTTTGGTATGGTGATACTTCCAAGCAGTGTTTTTGTTACTCAGGATTTTCTTTGCTATCCTGGGTCTTTTGTGCCTCCATATGGATTTTGAGATTGTTTGGTCAACCTCTTTAAAGAATTGCTTTGGGATTTTGATTGGTATAGCACTGAATTTGTATATTGCCTTTGGTAGAATGGTCATTTTTGTGATGTTGATTCTGCCAATCCAGGAATATGGGAGGTGTTTCCACCTTCTGGTGTCTTCGGCAATTTCTTTCTTTAGGGTTTTATAGTTTTCATCGTAAAGGTCTCTTACCTCCTTGGTTAGGTTTATACCAAGTTATTTCATTTTTTTAGGGGCTATAGTAAATGGGATTGTTTCTCTCAGGGCTTTTTCACTTCTTTCGTTCGTATAGGAAGGCCACTGATTTTTGTACATTTAATTTGTATCCTGCCACCCTGCTGAATTTCTGTATTAGTTCCAGGAGCTTCCTGGTAGAGTTTTTGGGATCACTCAGGTATAGGATCATGTCATCTGCAAATAGAGATAACTTGATTTCTTCCTTCTTCCTTTGAATCCCTTTTATGCCTTTTCTTGTCTTATGGCTTCAGCTAAGACTTCAAGTACAATATTGAAAAGAAGTGGTGAGAGTGGACAGCCTTGTCTAGTTCCTGATTGAAGTGGGAATGCTTCAAGTTTTTCCCCATTGAGTATAATCCTTGCTGCTGGCTTGTTGTACACAGCTTTTATTATATTGATAAAGGTTCCTTCCATTCCAACCTTCTCTAGGGTTTTGATCATAAAGGGCTGTTCGATCTTGTCAAAAGCTTTTTCTGCATCTATCAAGAGTATCATGTGTTCTTGAACGTTGGACTGATTTATATGTTGAATTACATTTATTGATTTCCGTATGTTGAAAAAACCTGTGTGCCGGGGATAAATCCTACTTGGTCCCAGTGAATGATCTTTTTGATATATTTTTGAATCCGATTTGCTAAGACTTTTTGAGAATCTTTGCATCTGTGTTCATAAGAGAGATTGGTCTATATTTTTCTTTTTTGAGTGTATCTTTATTAGGTTTTGGGATTAAAACGATATTAGCTTCATAGAAGGAATTTGGTAGTGTTCCTTCCTTTGCTATTTGGTGGAACAGTTTAAGGAGTATTGATGTTATTAGCGCCTTAAATGTCTAGTAGAACTCTGTGCTGAATCCATCTGGTCCAGGACATTTTTTGTTGGGAAGATTTGAGATTACTTTCTCATTTTCCTCATATGTTATAGGACTATTTAAATAATTCACAACTTCCTGATTCCATTTGGGTAAGTTGTGTTTACGTAGGAATCCATCCATCTCTTTTGTATTGTCAAATTTCACAGAGTATAAGTTTTTGAAATATGACGTTATAATTCCCTGGATTTCTTGAGTATCAGTAGTGATAACTCCATTTTCGTTTCTAATTTTGTTAATTTGGGTTTTCTTTCTCTTGCTCTTAGTTAATTTAGCTAGGGGTGTATCAATCTTATTAATTTTTTCAAAAAACCAGCTTTTAGACTGGTTGATTTTCTCTATCATTTTCCTAATCTCGATTTCAGATATATCTCCCCTTATTTTGCTAATCTCCTCTCTTCTACTACTTTTGGGATCAGATTGCTCTAGTGTCTCTAAAGTTTTAAGCTGCATTGTTAATTTATTTATTTCTGATGTTTCCAATTTTTTGATGTAGGCATTAAGAGCTATGAACTTACCTCTTAAGACAGCTTTCATTGTGTCCCAGAGATTTTGGTAAGTTGTATTTTCATTATCATTCACTTTCAGGAAATCTTGAATTTCCTTTGTAATTTCTTCCTGAATCCAGTTCTCATTCAGCATCATATTGTTAAGTTTCCAGGAGTTAGTGTATTTTCTGCTGCTTGTTGTTTTGAGGATGTCAAGCTTTAAGCCGTGGTGGTCTGATAAAGTGCAGGCAAGAATTTCAACATTCCTATATATGTGGAGATTCGTTTTGTGGCCCAATATGTGATCTATTTTGGAGAAAGTTCCGTGTGCTGCTGAGAAAAATGTGTATTCTTTGGTGCGTGGGTTAAAAGTTCGATAGAGATCTGTAAGGTCCATTTCTTTCAGGGTTTGGTTAAGCTCCAAAGTGTCTCTGTTAAGTTTTTTACCTGTTGATCTATCCCATGTTGAGAGGCCGGTATTGAAATCCCCAAGAATTATCGTTTGGGAATTGATTTCTTGCTTTAGACGTTGTAGAGTTTTCTTAATGAATGTGGGAGGGGCCGTATTGGGTGCATATATGCTCAGTATTGTGAAGTCTTCCTGCTGAATTGTACCTGTGACTAAAATGTAGTATCCATCTGTGTCTCTTATGATTTTCTTTGGTTTGAAGTCCACTTTGTCTGATAGCATAATGGCCTGTTTTCTGCTTCCATTAGCTTGTAGAATTGTTGACCAGCCTTTTATTTTTAGGGCGTGCCTATCTTTTGTGGTGAGATGGGTTTCCTGCAGGCAGCAGATTGATGGATTGTGATTTTTAATCCAAGTTTGTAATCTGTGTCTCTTGATCGGTGAATTAATTCCATTAACATTTAGTGTTATAATGGAGAAACTATTTTTAATTCCAGACATTTATTATGTTTAGTAGTTTTTATAAGTATATTGCTTCGCTTTTAATGGTGTTGTACTTCCCTTCTGTTCTCCCAGATATGCCTGTTTTTTTCTTCATGCTTGAGTATCATTTCTAGCATTTTTTGAAGGCCTGGTTTGGTGGACATGTATCTCTTCAAGTTGTCTTTGTGCTGGAAGATTTTTCTTTCTCCCTCAATCATGACAGATAATTTTGCAGGGTATATCAGCCTGGGTTGACATTTTTGCTCATTCAATACTTGAAGTATGTTTCTCCAACTCTTCTTGCTTTTACTGTTTCGACTGAGAAGTCATTTGTTATTTTAATAGGTTTACCTTTAAAAGTGACTTGTTTTTTGTCCCTTGAAGCTCTCAGCACCATTTCTTTATCTTGAATGTGGAGTGTTTTAACTATTATTTGCCGTGATGAGCTTCTATTTTGGTCATATCTGTTTGGGGTGTGGAATGCCTCTTGTATATGTATGGGCCTCTCTTTTTTTAGATGAGGAAAGTTTTCCTTGATGATCATTTGAAAAATTTCCTCAGGTGTGGTATTTTGAGATTCTTGCTTTGGTATTCCATGAATACGCATGTTAGGCTTCTTCAGGGTGTCCATGTCTTTTTGGCTTTAACAACCTCTTCCATTGAGCTGGTTAATACTCCCACTTTGTCTTCAAGATCTGAAATTCTATTTTCTGCTTCGTTAGTTCTGCTGATAAGACTCTCTGTGGAGTTCTGGGTTGAAGATAACTTGTCTTTTAGCTCAGTTTTAACCTCTGCTTGAATCTGTTTTAACTGCTCTATGCCAGTTTTTGTTTCTTGCACTGTTTTTCTCAACTCCTCCAAGTGTCTGTTGTGTTCCTCTTCAAAGCGATTGATTCGGTTATTTAATTCCTCCTGGATTTCCTCTTTCATAGTATTGAACATGGTAATGATCATGTTTTGAAAGTTGTTATCCTGGGTCAGGCTTTCTTGGCCATTTTCCATGGGTTTGTTCTGGTTGGAGTCTAACATTATGGGATTAATTCCTTCAGTGGGAGATTTGTTTACTTGAGTGTTGATTCTCATGGATTTGCACTTTGACTTGGGCATTGTCGTTTTAACTGAACTGAATTATTTGGCCTGGGGTTCTGGGGGTGGGCGGGGAAGGTGCTTACCTAGGTCTCCGTGAGTCCCAGCTGGACTGCGTGAGCGTCCCCGGAGGCGGTAGTAGGGGAAAGGCCAGTTTATCTTCTATGTTGATATAAATACATGGGCAAACAGTTTAGAGAAACAAGAGGCTTATTCTTACTTTTGTAACTCTTGGCTACATTTCAGCAGCATAGCAGGAGAGCCCATAACAGAATCAAGAGCTGAGGAAACTGACTGTACCATATCTGTAGGAATCCCTGAATAAGAAACAGTCTGTCTCACTTGCTAGCTTTGCCTGTATGCTACAATATTGAACAGTCTCTTCGTCTTATCCAACTGCCCAGGAAATGTTTTTACTTACCATGGTCTGGGTCTTTCACATCAGTTGATAACCTCCCACGGCTTGCTCAAGACTTGACTTAATTAAATATTTCTTCATAAGAGAACCTAAATTCTCAGTCTTCAATCATCAAGTTAACACCTATGTCTAACTAGCACAGTGAATATGTATTTGTCTATATGTGTATGTGTGTGTATGTTTGTGTGTATATATTTATGTGTATGTGTATATGTATATATTTGTATGTATATGTGTGTATGCACTTGTGTTTGAGCATGTGTACATGCTATGTATGTGCATCTGTGCTTATATATATATATACATGCATGTACATGTGTACTTGTATATGTATATATGCATGCATGTATGTGTGTCTGTATGTGTATGAGTATTTGTGTGTATGTATATATGTGCGTTTCTGCTTATGTGTTTGTACATGTATGCATGTACCTGTGTCCTTATGCATGTATGTGTATACATGTATTTGTATGTATAATATGTGTACTTGTCTTTTGACTGTGTATCCATGTACATGTGTTTTTGCATTGTATGTGTGTGTTACATTTGTTCTTGTGTGTGTCCATGTGTGTATTCTTATGTGTCTCAGTGTGTGTTATATGTATATATATATCTGTGTGTGGGGTGTGTGTGTGTGTGTGTGTGTGTGTGTGTGTGTGTGTGTCATACAAATGTTCAGTGTCTTCTTCCTTTGCCTCTCCTCTTCTGGAGCAGACACAGAGACAGTAGAAAGACGGTGAGAGAGCTCTGACTCTTGAGACCCAGAAATAGAGGTGGAACAGGTGACAAAAGGCAGTAAGACAGTGATCTGAGGATGTGGGAGCATGGGAACACAGCTGCTGGGAGACCTGACTCCTCAATTCCAGTGTCTCTTGGATAGAGCTGGTCAGGCCTCTCCTTTCTACTTTCTGCCTGTGCCTCTCACTGTCTGTAAAATGTCTTTTTCTTCCCCTTGTGTTTGTTCTCTCTCCCTTCTTCTTTCCTCTCTCCCTCTTTCCTTGTCAGCTCTGTTCTTTCCCTACCCCCCTCAGGATATAATTGCTCACTCTGCAAGTGAATATGTCCATGCTTTCTCTTGTTTAAAATGTAGAACTGAAGGCTTGCCAAGCTAAACAAACCACTTGTGACCACAAACTATCCTTATCTAAGGTGGGAGTGGCTAGGCAGTATCACACAAGGAAGGGTCAGATGAAGGCACTGTTGTTATACATGAGCCTTAAAAATCAGCTACCAGAACCCGCCTCACTCCACACTCCACTCACCCCACAGGAAGGGAACAACAAAGTCCACACTGACCTTGGTGTACTCCTGACCTCAGCTTAGTGCCTCCATAGACTATTCTGAACCCAGGGCCTTGTTCCTACTGGTCTTGAGGTACACAACTCGGGTCCTTTTTTCAATCATAGAGAGACCAATTGGGAGGGCATTGGCGTACTTTACACAGTGGTATACTCAGTCCTCGCTTTCAGCATAGAATTACAGTCCTCTTCACTTTAAAGATGGAGAGAGACACAAGAGAGGCCAACTCTTGTCTCAGGCACACAGCATCCTAGAAGCAAATCAATTATTGTCATCGTTTAAATATAAGTTACCCCTCAAAGGCTGACGTGTTTGAATCCTTAGTTGATATTTGGGAAGGTCATGGCATCACAAGGAGTGGGCCTTGAGGTTGGTTAGCCCTGCCCTGTTTCTTCCAGGAGTCTGCTCTTGAAATTAGCAGTTAGCTCTCTCATCCTCCATGATCTCTGCAGTGATCTAAACCTCCTCCAGCTTCTGCCAGCCAACCATGCCTTTTTTACCATAATGGACTATATCACCCTTCTGGAGCCAAAAGTTAAATAAATCTCTTTATCGCCCATTAAGTTGCTTGATTTTAATGGTGTCTCATAGCAGCAGAGAGAGTAACTGGAACAGGTGTCAAACCCACTTTTGCTTAAGAGCTGATATTTCAACAGCTTCATGATCTCAGAGACATGTGAAAATATATGGAAAATGGAAGAGAACGTGAGGCAGACAACAAGAGACAGAAAGGGTGAGAGGCAAATGAGGGGAAGGGTTCTAGGGAATAGGAGTCTGTGAACGAACAAACAAGGAAAAGACGGGGTTCCTGATGGGAAGCAGAGAGTTTGGAGTAGGGATGTAGCTTAGCGTGCTGTTCTGGCATCTGTGAAACCCTGGATTCCATCCCCAGCGCGTCATAAAACCAGGCTTGGCAGAAGCTTAGCCCAGCAAGATTTGGAGATCTTCCCAGAACAGATGACTGTGGAACACTCAGGCCCAGGTGGAATATTTAACCCTCTCTCATCAAGGATCAGGGAATGCAAATTTTAAAAAACAAAATCACTAAAATAGTGCAAATACATAAAGTGGTAAATAAAAACTCTCAAGTCTTTTGTGGGATTTTTTTGGCCTGTAACTAAGAAACTCATGAGTAACTCTATCTGGAATAGCTTTCTAAAATAGGTAGGTAGACAGACAGACAGACAGATAGATAGATAGATAGATAGATAGATAGATAGATAGATAGATTCCTTTTTTAAATTTTTTTATTATTTATTCAATTGTGCATGTGCACGTGTGTGTGTGTGTGTGTGTGTGTGTGTGTGTGTGTGCGCGCGCGCACGCATGTGTAGAATCATGGGTGAATTCGGGAACCACCATGGACCACCTCCACCTCCTCGTTTACTCTGCCCCGGGATTCACAGGCTCCGCCCTACCAGGACCAGAAACGCAGGCCTCCCCCGCTTCTGCCTGGCGTCTATACGTGGGGTCTAGGATCTGAACTCAGGGCCTTCCGCCTGCAAGGCGGAGGCTTAACCCCTGAGCCACCTCTCCAGCCCCGATAGATTCCTTTTATATAAGTGTAAAGTTAATACAGTAATCCTTTGCAATATTTCTAAAATTTTGACAACATGTGCTAAGTATCTCCAATGAATACATATGATGCTGCTTTATTGCTTTTTGTTTTAAGGATACTGTGGAGCAGGAGACAGGCTGAGACAGTTGGGGACAGGCAAAGAGAGTAGTGACAGGGTAGGAGAGTGAGATTGACAGCTTGGAGAGAGACTCGACACAGAGACTGCTGGGATAGCTATAAGATAAGCTGAGGAGCTGGAGACAGGCTAAGGGAACTGAGTGCAGATAAAGAAAGCTGTGGACTTGCTGAGGGAAGGACAGAAATGACAAAGGAGTAGAGGTGGGCTAGCGAGACAGGCACAGGGCTAACAGTGGACAAGATGAGGGAATGGAGACAGGCTAAGGAGCTGGGACCAGGCTGAGGGAGACAGAGAAAGGCAGAGTTGGGGATAAGTCAAGGGAGCTAGACACGAGCTAAGGGGATGAGAGAAGGCGCCAGAAGCTAGCCATCTGTTCCAGTTAGATACCACTCAGGTTAGAGGTGTAAAGAAAGCACTGTGAGGGATGGAAGCCAGACCTTGCCACGCCCTTCAGCCTATCCTTAGACTTGCAGGAGCCTGTAAGGAACACTTCCTGTTCCTGTTTTCCCTGAGCCTGCGTCTTCTGTCAGTGTCCTCACCTCATGGCCCTGCTGGTGGCTCTTCTCTTTTTCCTCCCTCTTCTTGTCCTTCTTGGCCTCACCTTCTGGGGCCGGGCTCCAGCCACCAGTGCCAGACTGCCCCCAGGCCCACCAGGCCTCCCAGTCCTGGGCAACCTTCTGCAGCTGAGAGGTGTGCCTCTTCTCCAGGCTCTGCTCAGGGTAAGCCAGGAGGGGCCAGAGGCAGAGACATGAAGCCCGCCCTTCTATAAATGTCTCCCTAGAGACAGGCAACAGTGGGGGACAGGGCATGGGACAGGAAGAGATAAAGGTGAGAGGGAGAAGGGGGAGATTTCTAATCAGAAACAGAGGCCTAGAGAAACCCGAAGGCAGGAAAATTGCAGGAGACAGAAACAAAGACAGGAAGAGAGAAGGAAAGGCAGAGACACTGAGAAACACAGAAAGAGTGAGGCAGAGGGAAATGCAGAGAAAGAGATCAGATCAGAAAAGACAAGAGATATGAGGAGAGAATAGGGCAGTGCGGCGGAGATACCAAGAGATACAGTCACTGCAGAGAGAAGTGAGACAGACCCTGTGCAGCCAAATAGAGATGGGGGAACCAAGAGATAGGGACCTTCAGCAAGGGACCCTGAAAGAAGCAAGCAGAAGGGGACAGACAAGAGCAAAATGAAGAGCAGATTTCACTGAGATAAAGAGACACCGAACAGGAGCAACAAAGACCATCTCCCAGAATGATCCGGAAGCATCAAGGAGCGTGGGAGATGGAGACGCAGGGTCAGAGGGCACAGGGGAGATCGCTGGCAGAGGGGTGTGGAGCAGAAACACAGACAAACTCTGGGTCAACCCCCCTTGGCTCATGGCAAATGTCCCCGTCACTACAGCTGAGAACACAGTTTGGGCCAGTGTTCACGGTGCGTCTGGGCCCGACCCCCGTGGTGGTGTTGTGTGGCTGCGAGGCCATACGAGAGGCCCTAGTGGAGCAAGCAGATGCCTTCAGCGGGAGAGCACAGCTGGCTATTTCAGAAAAGACCAACCGAGGCTACGGTGAGGCTGAGGCAGGGGGAATGGAGGGCACTGGGCGCCGGGTTGAATCACAAAGAAGTTCCCCTCCATCCAGATGCATCCTGGCATGGTAAACAGCTGGCTGACATACCTTTCTGTGTAACAGCAAACAGGTTGCCCAACCTGCCTGTGCTTTCCTCTCCTCATCTGTGAGAAGTAGGTTCTACCTGCTCCCTCATCACAGGCCCCTCTCTACAGGTATTGCCTTCAGCCAAGGCGAGCGGTGGAGGACCCTGAGGAGGTTTGCCCTGACCACCCTTCGTGACCTGGGCCTGGGCAGGCGGAGCCTGGAAGAACGAATCCAGGAAGAGGTGGGCTGCCTGGAGGAAGAGTTGGCAACTATGTGTGGTAAGAGCCCAGGCTAGGGAAGAATCAACCACATATGTATGCTTGTCTACATTACACGCAATCATGTGCATGGGTCACTAGTCTGAGCCTAGCTGGTCTCACCCATGTGACTCCTTCCACTTCTGTTCTCTAGTTGGGTCTTCAAGGGCAGATGAACTCCAGTGGCAATTTTCTAACTGGTGGTCGCCAACTCCCAAGGAGCTCTAGGAAACACTCTGGTGGCTCCTTATAGACACATTGACATAGGCCTGTATTCCTTTTCTTTAGTTGCCCAATGAAGTTATAAATTATAAACCAGGTCTGAAGGAGCATAATTCCATTCATTCACTCTGGGATTCAGCAAGTTCAAGGCTATCCTAGATAACTTAACAAGATCCTGAATCAAAACTAAGTTGAAAAAAGGTTGAGAATATAGCTCAATGGTAGAGTGCTTGCCCAGCATCTCCATTGAAGATCTGGTTTTGCATGGTTCAGTATCAGAGCACTTACCCCAAACCCATCCATGAGGGACTGGGAATGTGCCTAATCTACCAGTGAGGGGCTAGGGGCCTAGCTCAGTAATAAAGTATCTGCCTAGAATCCACCAGTTATGGGTAGGAGGCCTGGGCTTTGTGGTAGAGCATTTACCAATGAGGTGCTGGGGGCATGGCTCAGTGGTGAGGTGCTTGCCTGGAATCTACCAGTGAGGGGCTGGGGTCATAGCCCAATGGTAGGGCACCTATCCTGAACACACCAGCAAGGAGCTGGAAGTGTGACTCAATGGCAGAGCACCCACTTCATATGCAGTGAGGCTCTGGGTTCAATGCCCAGTACAGTACAAATAAGCAAATAAAATTACAGTGTTGTATATTTGAAATCTTCAAGATCCCCTAAGGGCTGAACCACTTCCAGGTCATGTGGTTCTCTCTATAAATTAGAAAAGCCACCCCTTTAAAAGCAAGACACCTAATGGTCATCTGACAAGAAATTGTTCCAGCAGATGGATAGATACAGATGTTAGCCAGACAAAGTAGTGCGAACTTACTGCTAGATGAGAGAGTACTTTTCCCCAGAGGTGACAGAATCTCCTGAGCCTATGGTTTCAATACCAGCCTAGGCAACATAGCAAGACTCTGTTTCTGAAACAAACAACAAAGTCTGGGCATCTGGGATGCAGCTGGTAATCCTTGATGGTACACCTTCATTCATTTTCACAAACTGTACGACCTCCCAGATTTAGGTCCTAAGAGAGTTTCATGTTATCTTAGTGTGACTTCTTATCCTGTGTAACTACAACTTCTCCTCAATCCAAGCTCTTGGCTGCAATCTCCACAAAGACTTCACTGATCACCATTCTTCTAATCACACAAAAGTCTGGGTTCCTGTGGTCAACAAGAAAGAACTCATGACTAAGACAAGGATTCTGGAACAGGGAAGGCACCTTGGAGGAGACAATTATGCTGACACTGTAGGATGAACCTGCAAGATGGTTCAGGCAGTGAAGGCACTTGTCACACAAACATGGCATCCTGAGTTCAATCCCCAGAACCCATGTAAAAAATGGGAGGAAATCAACGACATAAAAATCAACCTCTGACCTACACATATGCACTATAGCATATATGCATGTACTTGAGTGCATGTACACATACACACACACACACACACACACACACACACACACACACACACACATACACACAGCAACATCATCGCCATCATCATAAAAAGAAGTTAGAAAGGATGTAGGATAAAGATCCAGAGATGAGAGCATATAAGGAACAGGAGAAACTGGGGGAAATTCCATTTTTTTCTGGAGCCCCCAGGGTAGGAAGTGGTAGTGAGGTCATAGCAACACGTAGTGGGAACCAGCAGCATGTGGGCCGTGTTCAGAGCCTGAGCCTGGACTTTGGTTTGAAGGCACTGAGGAACCTCTGGCTCAGTGGATGGTGGACTAAAATCTCATCTTTGATGGCTAGCAGAAGCTGACCCTTTGACCTTTGGTGCAGGAACACCCTTTGATCCTACCTTCCCCATCCGCCGCTCCATTGCCAATATCATGTGCTCTGTGATCTTTGGCCGTCGCTATGACTACAAGGATAAGGACTTCAAGAACTTTCTAGGACTGCTAGCTGAAAACCTGAAGCGAGTGGACACGTTTTGGGTACAGGTACCTGAATTATCCCTCCCCCTCCTGGTATCCCTGAAATCCTTTCCCCAAAGTTCCTTCATTCAACATGAAGACCCACACCATGAACCTGTAGAATCCACCAGTGAGGAGTTAGGGGCATGACTCAGTGGTACAGCACCTGCCAAGAATCTAACAGTGTGGGGCTAGGTATGTAGCTTAGTGGTACAGCACCTGCCTAGAATCTACCAGTGAGAGGGTGGGAAGTCCTAGGTTCAATTCACAGCATTATATAAATAGAATAGAGTGATTGTACCTCATTGCATTGAATATAGGAGACATCACAGTGACCTCCAAAACAGCTCAATTCTGTCCTCAAGGGTCCAAAAGTCCAGTGGGGTACACAGACCCATCATCAAACACCTGTGACCTAAAGGAGTCAGAGCTGTGGCAAATTTAACAGCCTTTCCTGAAGTTCACTGAACTTGGAGCTCTATTCAGCCAGAGTTGTGCTGAGGACAGAGGTGACTGAAGACAGTCCTAGGATTGTCTCTCTTAGAGGTTCCACTCCAGAAGTAGAGATGTGACCTGTCATAAGACAGTAACAGCTCAGAATGAGGACACTCAGGCAGAAAGGACCAGATAGGACTGGGAATGGGAAGGTGGGCACACGCAGAAGGCCCCAGATGGAATGGAGGATGCAGGCAAGAGTCAAGATGGAATAGGAAGTATGGACAGATACAGGTCCTGGATAGGATGGGGGCACAGGGAAATGGGGAGAGGTTGGGGGAACAACAGTCAAAAAATCCAAGATGGGGCAGAGGGGAGTAGACAGAAGATCCTGGCTAGATGAGGATGCAAGCAGTAGGACACAATGCAAGTAGACAGAAAGTCATACTTTAGGAGTGCAGGCAGGTCAGGATAGGATGGGGGCACAGACAAAAAGTCCTAGATGGAATGGAAGAGCAGGCAGAAATTGCAATATGATGGTGGTGGACAATAGGTTGCAGTTGGAATGGAGGAAATGGGGGCAGGTTAGGGTGGAATGGGGGCAAAGGAAGAAGGTACAGAATTGGATACAGGTGTAAGCAGAAGGTCTCATGTGGTATTGGAGTTCAGAGGGAAGGTCCCAGATGGTATGTAGGTGCAATAAGAAGATCAGGATGGATACAGAGTACCAACAGAAAGTCCCCGGTGGAATGGAGGAGCAGAGGGTCGGGATGTGAATAGAAGGTCCTACATGGGAGGAGGAAGGGAGCAGAAGGTCACAAGTAAGATAAGGTGTACCAGCAGGATATAGATACTGCTTGATATGGCCCACAGTGCAGGAATTCTCTCTGAAGGAGCTTATATCTGACTGGAGACTTCAGCAATGAACAGAAGTAAACAATGAAAGATGGGAAGGATATGTGGCTCAGTCCACAGAGTATTTGTCTAGCACGCAGGAAGCCCTGGGTTCAACCCACAGCATTGCATAAATCAAGTATCATGATGCATGTCTGTAATCGCAGCACTCAAAGGCAAAAGGATAAGAAAGTGCTATATCCTCAGCTTCATAGAGAATCTGAGGTCCCTCAGATTCTAAGGAAGGAAGGAACGGAGGAAAGAAGGGAGGGAGGAAGGGAGGAAGGGAGGGAGGGAAGGAGGGAAGGAAAGAAGGAAGGAAGGAAGGAAGGAAGGAAGGAAGGAAGGAAGGAAGGAAGGAAGGAAGGAAGGAAGGAAGGAAGGAAGGAAGGAAGGAAGGAAGGAAGAAGGAACGGAGGGAGGGAGGGAGGGAGGGAGGGAGGGAGGGAGGGAGGGAGGAGGGAGGGAGAGATAAGAAAGGGAGATCAGGTGCTGATAACTGTTCTACACCTAGATATATGGTCTTTTCCCTGCTCTCCTGAGGCACCTTCCTGGTCCTCACAACCGGCTCTTTGAGGTCTTTGGGAAGCAGAAAGAGTTTGTGGCCCAAATCATGAAGGAGCACCAAATCTCTCTAGACCCAGCACAGCCTAGGGACTTCATGGATGCCTTCCTCATTCGCATGCAGCAGGTAACCTTGGCGAGAGACCTGTTTCTTCTTGGGATGTGTGGGGCTGGGGTCCTTGGAGCCTTTTTGAATGGAACATATTTCCCTACTTTGCCTTTCCGTTAACTGTGGATCACATGCAATTCATCCCACGTGTCTGGGTCTCTGGTTTCTATTCAGAAAATTAGTTTACTGGAAGACCAGCCCTATAGGTTCATTTCAGAGTATGGCAGCTCATGACAGATTCTAGCACTCAGGAAGCTGAGGCAAGGGAATCAGGAGATGGAGCTCAACCCTAACTACACAGTGACTTCATACTGGGAATGTAACTCACAGACTAAAGCACTGGACATGCAAGCAAAAAGAACCAGAGTTCTGATCTTCAGCTCCCATGTAGAATGCTCTGTGAGTGCAGCAACCCACCTGTAATTCCAGTCTTAGAAGGCAGAGCCTGGGAATCTCCAGAACAAGCTGATTATCCAGAGTAACACTATTGGTGAACTCTGAGTTTAATTAGACCCCAGTCTTAAAACAATAACATGGGAGAGTGATAAAGAATGATTCTCGACCTCACCCTCAGGCCTCCACACATACTCACATGCAGTCACATACATGCAAGCATACATACATATAAAAAGGTGGGAAAAAATTCATCTCATGGATTGAGTACACTCATTTGATAACAAAGATTTGCCTAGCATCTAGGACTGAGGGAGAATAGCTCAGCAGTAGAGCACTTGCCTAGAATTAACATGAGAGAGGGCTGGAGGCGGGACTCAAATGGTAGAATGCTTACCTGGCGTCTACCAGTGAGAGACTGGGGAAGTGGTTTCTGGTATTTAATAACAAAGAGTTCTGATACTGATTAGTGATGTCTTCAGCGAACAAAGAACAGACATGAACAAGTGTTGCATAGTTGCTGTTCTGGCCTCCATGATCTCTGTTGACTCTTCTCTACTTCTGATATCATGTGATATCATGTATAGGAGCAAGGGGATCCTCATACTGAATTCAACCAAGAGAATCTGCTCAATTGTGCTCTGGACATCTTCTTTGCTGGGACAGAGACAACCAGCACCACGCTCAGATATGGACTTCTGATTCTCCTGAAATTCCCACAGGTGACAGGTGAGTACTCATAGATGACAGGACCCTTTTGTTCCTCAATTCAATATAATCGAACTAGGAATTAGAAGCAAGGTTCATGATATTTTGCTAGAAGGTTGGAGGATGAGAGGAGAGAAATATCATATTTAGAAGCTGTACAAAATACTGATTTGAGGTTTAGGAAATAAGATTTAGGGTGTGGCTCAGAGATAGAGTTCCTACATAGGATCCACCAGTGAGGAGCTGGAGGCGTGGCTCAGCGGTAAAGCACCTGCCTAGCATCCAGCAGTGAGAGGCTGGGGACATGGTTCAGTGATTAAAATATTTGTCTAGAATCCACTCATGAGCCTTTGAATGTGGCTCACTGGGCAAGTGCTTTGCCTAACTTAAGCAAGGCTCTGGGTTCAGTCTCTAACACAGCAAATAATAATAATTCTAATAATGATAATAATAGCCTCAGAAGTGGAGTAGTCAGCTAGGAGGCATCCAGTGAATGAACCTTCCCAGGGTCAGGACTCTCTTTTTCTCACCCCTCCTCTGGAGCAGAACTCATCCAGCAGGAGATTGACCGAGTAGTGGGGTCGGAGCGACGGCCCTGCCTGGGGGACCGAGCCCGGATGCCTTACACAGATGCCACCCTCCACGAGATGCAACGGTTTGCAGACATCATGCCTCTGGGCGTGCCCCGCGCTGTCACCCAGGACACCCAGTTCTGGGGGTACCACATCCCCAAGGTAAGACTAAGCATGGGCCCTTTGAGTTCATCTAGAGTGACAGATCTCCCACACAGAGGGAACCATGGATTTTGGAGTTCGTAGTGTCTGTTTAGATCTGAGTGAGAATGTCTGTGTCTGTGTCTGTTTGAGACAATAGGTAGTGGAGATGGAGTGTGTCACTGGGGAGGAAGGAAGGGGTGTGTTCAGCCGTAAAGTAACATGCCTCTTCCGCCAGGGAGCACAGATGTGTTCCATCCAAGCCTCTGGAAACGACTCTGAAAATACATGGAATCCAGGGCTGAAGTTCAGTGCGCACCTAGCATTCACAGGGAACTGAACTCCAACCCCATCACCGGAAAGAAAGGGGGAGCACCTAGGGCTGTGTAGCAGTTACTTTATATGACTGCTGATAAGTTAACAACAAAGCTGTTTAAGGGAACAAAGGGTTTTATTCTGGTTTACAATTCCTGGCTACAGTTCCTTGTCCAGCTTAACAAGAAAGTCTATACCAATCGCAAGGGCTGAGGGAACTGGCCACACCATGTCCACATAACAACTAAGAGAGGGACAATCCTTACTTGCCAGACCAGCATGCATGGCCAAGTATGCAGAAGAATGCCAACTCTCTCAACTAATTTCCTCCATCCCAGGGACTAGTCTGGCCCACCCCATCAACGAGACAATTCCCTGCAGACTTGCTCAGGGCTAACTAGTAATTTTCTACAAATGTGTCCAGACTTTGGATCATCAACCATCGAGTTGATACCTGTATCTAATTATGACAGGCTAGATGGACAGCCATGATTGTAGGTGCTGACTCCTCCCACAGGGTACTACAGTGCTCCCATTGCTCCACTCTGTCCTTCATGACCCTGACCAGTTCCAAGACCCAGCCTGCTTCCAGCCTGAGAAGTTCCTGGACACCAAAGGAGCTTTTAAGAAGAGCCCTGCCTTCCTGCCTTTCTCTGCAGGTCAGTGTCCATGCTGTGTGACTCTAGAGAGGACTCCTGCCCTCTCTGTTCTTTAACACAAGACAGATTTGGTCTTCTGATGGTTGGTTGGGAAGACAAATGGCACAGCTGGGCTAGGGTGAAAAAGGAGAAGGGAAAGTGAAATATTCCCCAGGCACACTTACTCCTGAGCACTCTCAATTCATTCAGGATCTAGATATTGTGTCCAGCTATGAAAACCACTCAAAGTGCCTTGAATGGAAAGTCCATTTTCTAAAATAAAAAAAAATCTAAATCTAAATGCAAGTATATTCACCAAACTTCTAAATTAACATTATTTGATATAAAATACTAAGCACTTTATATGATCATTTTGTTATGATGTAGAAATTCCACATATATGCAAACACTAGAATATAGTTTTTATTCACATTAGTTGCAGGCATAATGCAAACATTTGTTTTTAAAAAAAAAAAAAGTCAAGGGAATCATGTAATCTAATCACTTGGGAGGCTGAGCTGAAGGACAGCTACAAGTTTGAGAGACACTAGGCTACACAGTCCATACTAAGCCATCCTGGGTTACAGAATAAGACTGTCTTCCTCACCCCTCCTCCCAAAAAAACAGGAAGGAGGATAGGGATACAGCTCAGTGGTAGAGCACCTGCTTAGAATCCAGCAGTGAGGAGCTGGGAGGTATGCTCAGTGGTAGGTACCTGTCTAGAATTCATCACTCAAGGCCTGAGAGTGCGAATCAGCAGCAGAACATTTGCCTAGCAAAATGTGAGACACTGAGATCAATCCTCAGAATGAAAGAGAGAGAAAGAAAGATAATATAAAATGAAAGTAGTCTCCCTCCTTGTGTCTATTTTCTTGATGGTAAGTTCTATAACCTAAAGATAGTAGTTTAGGGCTTTAATTTGTATCTTTTTAAAATTTGTTTAAATGAGTAAAAGCATAAATATGAACATATAAATATGTTTCACAAAAATAGGTTCATCCATTTTGGGGCCATCATAAAATTCCTGACTCGGGATATTCTTGTGAGAAAAAGAAGTCTGTTCGGCTCACTGTTCTGGAGGCTGTGAAGCTTGAGGTCAGACAGCTGCCTCCAGTGGGGTCCTCCTGTAGCATCAACACATGACAAAGGGACAGTGAGATGGCTCAGCAAGTGAAGGTGTCTGCGTACCAACCTGTTGACCTGGGTTCAATCCCCAGAAACCCACATGGTGGAAGGGGAGAACTGACATCTAAAAATTAACCTCTACCTGTGTGCCATGCCATGCATATCCATTCTGTCTGTTCCCTCCCTTCTCTCTCTCTCTCTCTCTCTCTCTCTCTCTCTCTCTCTCTCTCTCTCGTCTCAGCCTGCTCAACTTTCAGAAGAGTCTCTTCTCCCCAGTAATTGCTTACTGCTTATCCTAGACCTTCTTAAGTTTCATTTGCTTCCTGAATCTCATGCCCTCCACTCCTCCCTCTAGTAGGGAGTGTCTCTATTCTGAGCAAGCAGCTGCACGACAATCTCTCATCTTCTTTCTGATTCCTCCCATCCCTGACTCATTGTGCATCTCCTGCCTCCACAGGGCGCCGAGCATGCCCTGGAGAGTCTCTGGCCAAGGCTGAGCTCTTCCTCTACCTGACATGGCTGCTGCAGCGTTTCTCACTGGCCTCACCGCTGCCTCCTGCTGCCCTGGACCTGCAGCCCCAGGAGAGCGGCTTTGGGAAGCTGCCACCACCTTTCCAACTCATCCTGCAGCCCAGACAGCACCTGCGGACCCAGGTCCACCTCCCACCTTAATATTAGCCACCACCTGTCTGTGCCCCTGGGCCTGTCCCCTGTGGCCTGGCCTGGGCATCCAGGCTGTATTGGGTCCCTATGCTGGCTCAGGAGGCTCCACTTGGGGCTGGGTCTCCCCCTCACACATCCACTGCTGTCATCCTTCAGATCTAGAAGTGCATCTAGCTCACAGTAGGTGTTCATTAAACACCTCCAGAATAAAGGAAGCTATTTGACCTTAACCAAGTGACACCTCTTCTGTAAAATGTGATAATCAGATATGTCACACAGCGTCATGCTTCATCTAGTTCGCAAATACTTGCCAAGTGCACATGTTGTTCTCAGTAGTATTCTAGAGCCTCGGGTACCTCAGCAAATACACAGACTTTTGTCTTTATGAAACTACAATGAAGTAGAAAGAAGACATATTGAGTGTGGTGTCTCAGCCTGGTATATCAGCATTTAGAAGGAGAAAGCAGAGAAGTGCCACCAGGAGACCAGTCTCAGCTACATGGAGCAACCCTGTGAGAAGGGAGAAGGGGCTGGAGGGATGACTGGGCAGATAAGAGCACTTGCAACACAGACATGAGGAACTGAGTTTGGATCCTAGCACACACATATAGTGGACTTGGCCCTGTATACATCTGTAGTCTAGTACTGAGAGGGGTGGAGACAGGGAATCACTGGGACTTGATGGGTCCATCCTAGCTGAAAATGACCGGCCCCAGGGAGAGACCCCACCTCAGGGAGTAATACGGAGAGCAATAGGGGAAGACACCCAATGCCCTTTTCTGGCTGTGTGTGTGTCCACACATGCACACACACGTACACACACACACACACACACACAACATACACACACACTACACATACGTATAATTTTCTCCAGGAAATTTATTTACTGGTTACTAGAAAATACTTATCTTTTTTAACAATCAAAATAATGACAAAAAATCAATGATATCTCTGCTCCAGTAAAATTTGTTCCTTTTATGTATTAAATAAATAATATAAACAAAAGAGAAGGAGGAGAAGTAAAAGGAGGAGGAGGAACAGGGCAGCCACAAATTATGAAATATCGCAAGGTGATGAAAGGCACAAAAAGAGACCATCGATTTAGCTCAGCAACTAAGGCATCTGCTTGCAAGCCTGGTGACCTGAATTTGATCCCCAGAATCCCACATGGTAGAAGGAGAGAAGTGATTTCTGAAAGTTGCCCTCCGAGCTCTGCCAGTGTGCACAGCATGTTCTCTCTCTCTCCCTCTCTCTTCTTTTTGTTTTTCTCTGGCTCTCTCTCTCCCTCCCTCCCATTTCTACTTTCTCTTAAATAATACTTAAAAATAAAAAAGATGTGAGAAAATAAAATCAGTGGTATAATGGGGGCAAGATATGAGACAGGGAGAGAAAGAGGCATAGAAGTTTAGTTGAGGTCAGGGCTGTGCCTGGAGTCTGGAGAAGCAACCAAGAGGTTAGGGTCACTGGCACAAAGTGAATGTGCCAGGACACTGGGACAGGTGAGAACCGAAACTAAACCTGTGGGAAGTGCTAACCAGAGCCAGGCCATCTTGTAAAGCGCCTCCACCCTAGCTGGAATATGGCCATTCCCAGAATCCCAGATCCCTCACACCTTGCCTTCATGACCTTGAAACATGACTATCTTTGGCCTTCCCCCAAGCCCCACCGTCCTGCTTTCCTGGCAACTCCTTAGCAATATCTGAAATAAATGATAGCAGCCCCCTTTGTCCATGACAGCTCTCTCCCTGTTCTTTCTAACTTTAAACTATCCCTTTTGTACTGATGCTGTCCTACCTTAAAGCTAAACTATCTTGGCCACCAGACCCTCAGCTCTAATAAACTCTGTTTTCTGACTCTGTCCCTTGTATTATCTTCTTTATCAGTGGACCTGCATACTGATCTTGTACTTTGTTGTGGAATCAATCACTCTCCATTCTTTTTCTACCAGTTGACCTAGCAGGATGTTTCTGAGCAGAGAACTTGATTTGATTTATGCTTTTGATTTTTTAGATAAGGGTCCACAAACTGAACCCAAAGTTTAACAGGTTAAGTAAATACTCTACCACTGAACTACACCCTAGCACATGATTTATGTTTTAGGGTGTGATTTGATTGGGGTCTGAGGGGAGGTAATGGTATCATGGGAGCTCAGACTAACCTTGAACTCTCTGTGTAATCAAGGATGATCATAAACTCCTGACCCTCCTGGCTCTACCTCCCAAGGACTCAGATACTGGAATGGAAGCAAGCATTCTGCCTACTGAGCTAAATTCCCCATCCTGGTTTGGGCATTTGTTTTGAGACAGGGTCTCATTCTGTAGTCCAGGCTACCCTGGAAGTCCCTCTGTAATACAGGCTGGCCTTGAAAAAGCACTACTCTTCCTCTGATTCGGGTTTTAAAAGGATCCTTCCATCTGAGCTCTGACTCTCTGAAGCAGGTATGGGCATAGGAGAAGCATACAGTCATCTCCTCTGTCTCACCCAGGGGCAGGGTGCCAGGCATGGTTCCCACACATGCTTTTGCTAGTGAGCAGCAGATGTACAAAAGAGACAGGTCACGGTCCCCTCCTCTGTGTAACTCAATCCAGTTGTTTACCCAATGGGGACCTGGCATAGTGCATGACCTGTGTTGCCTGTTTCATAACCTTAGGAAGCGGTTCTCCCTTTGCTGTCCCCTCACAAGTGGTGAGTTTACTACAAGGATGATTCTTTGACTTTTTTAAATAACATATTTACTTAATCATGTTTGTTTCAGAAAATTTAAAAGCCTTGTGCAATTTATCTCCGTTACAGACTTAAAGATGTCCGTTGCCTTTTTTAAAAACATTTTTGCTTATTCTTTGACAATTTCAAAGTGGGTATGATACATCTTGATCATGTCCCCCACTGCCCCTCTAATTCCCCACACACCCTCCCAACATTTCCCCTCTCCACTTGCATGTCCTCTTCTGTTTTATGTAACCCATATAGTGCTTCCCCCACTCATGTGGTATGAAATCACCCACTGGAACACGGGCAACTTACCAACAGCCATGCCCCTGATTAAAAAAAAAAAATGACTCCCTCTTCCTCAGCAGCCATCAACTGCCAATAGCTCCTCTGCTGTAGACAGGGCCTCATGAGCCCCTCCCCCTTCCCTGCTGAAGCACTGACTGATTGGGTCTTGCGCAGATCAGCATAGCTGCTTCGAGTTCATGAGTGCAACAGCCATGTCATGTCCAGAAACCAGAGTTTCACGGCACTCCTCCTTATCCTCCTGCTCTTACATTCTTTCCACCCCTTGTTCCTCAATGTTCCCTGAGCCTTGAGGAATAGAGTTGATACCAATGTCCCATTTAGGGCTGAGCGCTCAGCAGTCACTTATTATCAGCACTTTGACCAGTGATGAGTCTCTCCATTAACCGCTGTGCCAAGGTTTGTCTGTGGTCATGAGTGTATTTAAAAGGCAGTTTGACAACAGGTTCCTTTAGCAAAACAACAGTAGTAGGTTTCCCCTCAAGTTTTACAACCTTTCTAGTTATGCACTTTAGACCTAGTTTCCAGTACTGGGTATGATTCCCTCCTGGAAGCAGGCCTCAAATCCAATCAGAAAGCATTTGGTTCCCTCTCATTTGGTACCATACCACTATTGCACTAGTGGGCACATCTTGTCTAGCTGCTCCATATTGCAGTATGCAGGGTTCAGTTCTGTATTTTCTCCACCAGTGACCTGCCTAGAACCTTCCAGCACTGTGAAATCTAATCAGAAGGGGAAAAGTTTCCTTGTAGATTCCAGCTTAAGTTTTCTATATCTTACAACCAAAATGTGTGGTATATCCAGCAGTAGGATCTGACTTTCTAGCTATAGTGGATAGCTAAGAGCAATGACAGCAGTCTATAATTTTTTTTTTAAGAAAGTCTCGTCATGGATCACAGGCACTAGGATTCTTAGAGGCAAGGGATTAACAGCCACAATAGTGTTCCTATACTAAAGGGTAACACAAAAAAGGAGCTTTAGGCAATGCTACTGAGTCCTTACACCTCATCAGAGAGGAGGACCCAGAGGGAAGTTTTACATGCACACTAAAGGATGCTTCAGGAAGAGGGGGGGAGGCACTGGAAGAAAGGGGGGGAAAGAAGCAGAATAGGGTGAAGGAAGCAAGGGGATTCAAGGAGGGATGGAGGGAGGGAGGCGAATGGGATATTTATCAACTTTGTATGAGTAGAAGAAATAAATAAAAAAAGAGAGGCTTGTGTATATGTGGCTGGCCTTGAACTTGATGTGTAACTGAAGATAACCTAGAAATTCTGATTCTCCTATCTCCACCTCCACAATACTTGGATTATAGGCATTCACCACCATGTATGGTTTCATGCAGTACTGGGGATTGAACCTAGGGTTTTGTGCATGCTGGACAAGCACTCTACCAGCTATGTTATATCCCCTGTCTTAGGGATGATTTTTCAAAACAATCTACCAGATCATCTGGATAATGCTTCCTTCCCTGGCTTAATCATTAATAGCACTCTTTCACTCTTGAAATACTCCTAGTGTAAGTAACAAATTATATGGTCCCTAATGTTAGTCTGCTTTGATTTTACGGCGTAAGATTTTCTTTTTAAAAAATGGGGTTAACAAAACATACATGATATTCTAGGTAATATTTATGGAAGAGGTGTGTGATAGTTAATCCTGGGTGTCAACTTGACCACACCTGGCATTAACTAAAATCAGTTGCCAGACTACCTGAAGAGATTATCTAGATCAATACATTTACAATACAAAGACCAGCCCTAAACCTCATAATAGCAGACCAGATAAAAGGAACCACAGAACAAAAGACTTAGAAGGAGACTCCCTGCTTCTTCTCTTCAGCAGTCACCCACTCCCTCCTTCCCTTCCTTCATCAGTTCATTCCACTCCCTACCTCTCTCCCATCTGTCTGCTTCTGTGGGTCCCAGGGTTCCCTCTGGATTGTCTGCTCCAGTAGAGTTTCAGGTCTCTGTGGCAGATCAGGTGTCCCCTCCTTGGGCGGATCCACTGACAGGAGCATTCTCCTTCATCTATCTAGCTCTAGTCCCTGAGGTTTCCACTGTATTTTAATTATTTCTCCTGAAATCCTTGCTAGTCTGTGGGGGCAGGTGTCAGTCATTGTGCATGGCTGGTAAAGACAGGTTTCATTGCAGTGAGTTCCTGGGTATAGCAACCCTGTCTTGAGTGGAATGTCTTGTCCAGTGATGGATGGCCCCTTCTAGTCTCTTGCAATCTTACTGCTCCCTCTTCTGCAAAGTTCCCTGAGCCTTGGGATGGAGAGAGACTTGGTTGACTCAATTCTAGGTGAGCATTGCAGGGTCTCTGGTTCTCTGCATTCTGGTTGGCTGGTGTCATCTATTTATTGTTATTTCATTGTGCTTAGCAAGTTTATTATTATTATTATTATTATTATTATTATTATTATTATTATTATTATTTCCGCCCATACAAACTTAACAGGTATACCGGTCCCCTCCCTCCCTCCACCTCCCCCTGACCCCCCTGCTTCCCCTCCCTTCTCTCCTCCCTCCCCATCCCCCCAGTGCCTCCCCCCCAATCCCTGGAGCATCCTATACTGTGCATGCCAAACTCTCCTCTGGGTCCTCCTCTCGATGAGGTGCAAGGATCCAGGAGTATTTCCCAGAACCCTTTCCTGTGTTCCCCTTAAGCTTAGGAACACTACTGTGACTGTCAGTCCCTAGCTTCCAAGGATCCTAGTGCCTTTAGTCCATGCTAGACTTCTTAGCAAGTTTTTTTAAGTATTAATATATATTGTGTTAGACTACTCCATCTCACATATGAAACATATTTGATCTAAGTTCTTTTGTTTTATAATTATGCATGTACCTTTAAAATATGTTACATTACTTTATGTCTTCAATAAGTATTAAATGTGATCTACTTAAAAAATGTTAAAAAAGGGGCTGGAGAGGTGGCTCAAGGGTTAGGCCTCTGCCTTGCAGGCGGAAAGTCCTGAGTTCCGATCCTAGACCCCACGTATAGACGCCAGGCAGAAGAGGGGGCCGCCTGCGTTTCTGGTCGTGGTAGGGCGGAGCCTGTGAATCCCGGGGCAGAGTAAACAAGGAGGAGGCGGTCCATGGTGGTTCCCGAATTTGTCCGTGGTTCTACACACACACACATACACGCACACACACACACATACACACGCACAACTGAATAAATAATAAAAAAAAAATTTAAAAAAAATGTTAAAAAAGAAAGAAAAATTTTATTCCCACTTCTGGTCTTCCCTGTATATCCTATTACTGAAGGAGAAGAAGAAAGAAGAAGAGGAGGAGGAGGAGGAGGAGGAGGAGGAGGAGGAAGAGGAGGAAGAAGAAGAGGAAGAAGAAGAAGAAGAATAGAAAATGTTTAAAAAATTAAAATAGGGTTATAAAACTGACCAAAGTGCATAGAATAAGTGACTGTGAGCTGCTTGGCCCTAAACAAGACATCTAACTCACCCACACACACCACCCAAGGCTCAGGGAACAAACGTCACAGAACACAGGGCATAAGAAAGTAAAAGCCGGAGGGGGGGAGGGGTGCTGCCAGACAGTATCCTCCACAGGGCTGCTGCACCCATGAACTCATTGCAACCATGTGCTGCTTTCACAAGAACTGCATGAGATTTGTCCTATTGACATTTCACCTTGGAATGGGAAAGATCTCCAAAGGCATCACACCTTCCTGAGAGGTTATTGAGAGTTAATGCAGATGAAGAAAGGGCAGCTACTTTCTTATATGGTGGCAAATACCCAGGATATAAAATTCATTCTCCAAGTGTTCAGACGCATGCCAGAACAGGAATACCAGAAGCAGCTCAATGAACTACATGTGCAGAAAGATGTAGATGTAGGAGGAAGACTGGTTGGGAAGTAGAAAAAGAAGGGAAGATGGGATCAGGTATAAAGACATAAATTCATTGTATTCGTGTATGAAACAGTCAAATAATAAAAGTAAAAAAAAGTGATTTTGCTTCTGGAAAGATGATTCAGGGATTAAACTTCTGTGTCCAAAGCAAAAGGACTTGAGTTCAGATCCCCAGATCCCACAGTAAAAAAAAAAAAAAGAAAGAGAAAAAGTTCAGCAATAAGGCAATAGAGCAATTCAGGATAATTTCTGAAGTCATCCTTGGGCTTTCACAGGCACACACACTCAAGTGTTTTCTTGTACACACACACACACACACACACACACACACACACACATAAACCTATATACACCAAAAGAGAAGCTTTTGTGGCTCTTCAAGTGTGTAAACCTTTCACAACTTTCAAGAGGCAGGTGGGTACTCATACCTGTTTTGCAGATGAGACCACTCAGGCACAGAGCTGGGAAGTGGGATGGCAGAATTTACAATGTCCTTGTTCTAGTGCTATGCTGTCTTTCCCTTTGTTAACTCTGTCCACTTGAAACTCTATAGAGCCAGGCATCAAGGAGTCACCTGTAAGCCCAGCACTAGGGAAACTGTGGCAGGAGGATTACAAGTTCAAAACCACCTTAGGCTACATACAGAGAGTCTTTTTGAAAAGAAAAGTTTGGGGATTTGAGCAAGATAGAGAAAAGAATGGTGTTTTAATACAGGGTCTACCTAGGTATCCCTGGTTAGTCTAGAACTCACTATGGAGACCAGATTGGCCTCCAACTTTCAACAATACCCTTGCTTCTTCCTCTACAGTGCTGGGATTATGGTATGTGTCACCTAGCATGGCCTTTAAAACAATTTTCTTTAGGACTAGAGAGATGGCTCAGGGGTTAAAGCCTTTGCCTTGCAAGCAAAACGACATGAGTTCGGATCTCCAGATCCCACATAAAAATGCTAGGTAGAAATGGCTGGGGCCTCCAATATGTACCCTAGAAGACAGAACCTAGGAAGCCCCAGAATAAGGTAATAAGAAGGTAGAATAATTCAGGATGATTTTCAGTATCAACCTTGAGCCCTTGAGGGCACTCAAGTGCCCTCTGGTACACACAAACAAACAAAAAAAAAAACTTTCAAAAATTTTAGTGAACTCTATATTAATAATCACCGCGGTCTCCTACTCTTATTCCATCTACCTTTGAATCTACTCTTATAATAAGACGATTTTAACTGCCTTTTTTATCTCTGGCTAGGAGGTGACATCCAATACCCATCAGGATGGAGCCAAGGGCAGTGCAACAGCAAAACTGGAAGAAGAAAAAAAACAACAAACCATAATTCAGAACATCAGAGACCCTACATTAATCACCAGGAACCAGGCCAGCCTAATCTCTCCCCATCATAAAGCTCAGGGAAATTTGCGGAAGAGGGGGCGGTAAGATTGTAAGAACCTAAAGATGGGGAGGAGCAACGATATGCAAGATATTCCACACAAGTTAGGGCCGAAGTAATCATAATAGGACTTTGCATGACCTGCGCAATGACCAACATATCATTGACCCCCCCCCCAAAGTTTAGCATGGATCACAAGTACTAGGATCCTTAGAGGAAAGGGATTAACAGCCACAACAGTATTCCTTTACTAAAGGGGAACACAAGAAAGAGCTCTAGGCAATGCTACTGAGTCCTTACACCTCATCAGACAGGAGGACCCAGAGGGAAGTTTAAAATGCACACTACAGGATGCTCCAGTAATGGGGGAGGGAAGGGGGGAATGGGAGAAAGGGAGGGAAGAGGGAAAGGGGGGAGGGAGCAAGGAGATCCAGAAAGGGGTGGAGGGAGGGAGGGGAATGGAGTACCTATCGACTTTGTATGAGTGGAAAAAAATTTTAGTGAACTCTATATTAATAATTATCACATGCTATGTATGGTGGCATATACTCATAATCCCATCACTTAAGAGGTAGGAGCTGGAGGAACAAGAGCTCAAGGTCATCTTCCCATACACAGTAAGTTCCTGGCAGCATTCTGTCTCAAAAATAAATAAATAAATCAGGCCAGCCAGAGGGCTCCATGTTGCAGCAAAGGTACTTGGCATTCAAGCCTGGCAACCTTAATTAGATCCTCAGAACCCATGTAAGAATGTAAGGGTTGAAGAAAATGGAAAAATATAAGGGTAGAAGTAGAGTAATGGCTCTGTAAAATTGTCCTCTGATCTTACATACACACTGTGTTATGCATGCCCACACAGCATGGCACACATACAATAATTATAAAATTTAAAATTAAAAAAAAAACAAAGGAGACTATTGAGAGTTAATTCTGGGCCGGTAAATGGGTAAGGGAAGGGAGTGGTGTACACATTGATGGATGACCCATGATCCGGCAAGTGCCCACACACATGCCAGTACAGGTGCCAGTACAGGTGCATGAGAGCCTCCCATGGGCAAGCTTCTTTAACCTGCACCACAAACCTGTGTAGTAGGGATCGTCTGGAGCTTCACTTTGCTTTATGCACTCATTTGTTCACTCAACAAATAATCCCACCACCCCATGTCTGCTAAGCATCCAGCTCAATGCCTGTAAATAAAATTTAGTGTGAACATGATGGTACACACCTGTCATCCTGGGACAGGAGGATCACAAGTTCAAGGCCAGCCCAGGCTATAGGAGGAGACTCTGTCTCTAAAAACAGAAGGGCCAGTTTAAAAAAAAAATCCTTGCTCTCAAGTTTGTTTGGAAACATCATCCACAAGGAAAATACATGGTGTCATAGACAGTATGACAGAAGTAAAAGTGGAAGTTCTGAGGGTAAAGAGGAGTGGCAAGTGTCAATGGAGAGATGAGGGGAAGTTTCCATAAGAAGGTGGTTATCTAAGTAAAGACCTAAAGGTCCTAGGGATGGAGAGTAGGAAAAATATCTCACACAGAAAGAACAGTCACTGTGAAGGCCCTGAGATGAAGTGTGCGGGGTCAGTGTCCTACTAAACTTGATTGAATGTTAGTGATGGAGACGGGACAGAAAAGCCAAGGGTCTTTTCCAAGGTCTCACAGCTGGTAGACTTTGAGCTATATACTTGAACAGGGACTGTTGGAAGGGGGAAGAAGGGGTTACATGTAGGCCAAGCTGACTTGAACTTTTGCTATATAGCCAAAGATGACCTTGAACTTCTGATCCTACTGTTCACACCTCTCTAATGCTGGAATTATAGGCCTATGCCACTAACAACTGGTTTTATACAATGCTGGGGGACTGAACTCAGAGCTTTGAGAATGTTATTCAAGTACCCGACCAGCTGAGCTATATCCACAGCCCTAGAATTCACTCTTAATCATCACATTGCTTCACATTATATCAATCATTTACTCTGTGCCAATTCTATACTCAGACACACCAGGTTTTATCTCATTTTACATGTGGCATCTATATCAGGTGTGTCTTTGGACAGTGCAGGTGCTGTTTTAGAGGTCTGGAATACCATTCCTACCTGGAACTCTTCTGGGACAACTCTAGAAGAAGGTGGGATTCCCAGTTCAGAGATGTACTTACTGACAAGTTCACCCAACAAAGCTGTAGAGAAAAGAACCAAAACTGGGAGGGGCCTCTGTTCACTTGGCATTCCTGTGGACAGACCTGGCTGGAACACTCCTTTGAGAGCAAACAAATGCCCTGAATAATAAGCCTTTAATCTCCAGAGGAATTCCTCTTGAAACAAGGCCCTGAGATAAGAACAAGTGCTCCGCCTCTCTTCAGCATTACCTAAGGCTGCCTCTTTCCACAATGTTGCGACTGAAATATTTCAGCTCTCACACATGCCTTCTTAAGAGGGTGCTATGGCATAGCAGATTTTGTTCCCAAGAAGTTCCCATGCTAGAACTTTGATGTTCAGAACTTTTTTTATTATTTTATTATGACTATTGAAAGTTTTATATAGTTACATAATGAAACATTTTCACCACATATTACCTAATCCCATCCTCCCCTCCTTCTCTTCCTTCTTCTCCTCTTCCTGCTCCTTCTTCCCTCCCCCCTTCTTTCTGGCCAGTTTTCCTCCTATTTTCATGTTTTCATGTATGTGGCCCATTGAGTTCCATCAGGAATGCTTGCATTAGCATAGATGCAACAGGTGGATCTTTGGGTCACACATGCAAAAAGGCATGAAAGTAAGGAGGAAGATGACTAGAAAGGAGAATGTATGAAGTGAGACAGGACGGGGGGTGGGGGGAGATCAGGTCAGGTACACCATGCCACAGACAGGAATGTAAAAGTTTGATTATGTGGTTATACAGTGGTAGGGACTAATTCTCCGAGGGAGAAAAAGCGGGATCTGAAAGTGGGGTGGAGCTGATATAGTACCTGGGCTTCTGAGTGAAATGAAGGACAGAGGGAAGTGAATCATCCCCTTACCCTATGAGGTACTTGACCAAGCACAAGCTTTGCAAGTGCCTGCTGGACATTGGGGGAAGAGGGCAGTGACTGGCAAGCAGAGCTTTTGCTCTGAACGTGGGCAGTTCAAGGAAAGGGACTCTATCATTCTAGTCTTTTATTGATGACAAGATGTGACAACATTCCTGCTTTATTGCTGCTTGCTCAATGGGGTCAAATTGGGAAAGGTTACAGGCTGGAGTGATGGAGTCCTGACCTGATGCCCCATGGTAAAGAGGAGTATGAAGAATTTTGGCATTTGATGAGTCTTAGCCTAAGAGAGACAAGACTGACAAAAAAGTTAAGAAGGCAATCAAGGGTTTGGTTAAGGGGATATGAAATACTGTACCCAGGACGGTAAGGAAATTGAGCTAAGTTGAGCTTGATAACTATCTGGTTTAGCTTATCTAATAACATGTAATAGTCATCAGAATGTTAAGTCACATACAGAGGATTGCAATAAATGGCAAGTAGGGGCCAAGATGGACCCAAGATAACCTGGCTTTGGACGTGCAACATTCCAAGTCTCTCCACTGCACTGGAGGTTCCAATCTAGTCAATCAGTCTTCAAGTGCAGCAGTGTCTTTCCAAGAACTTATATTCAGTTCCCTGTTGGCCAAAATGTCACAGTTTCATGCATGCAGAGGCCATACAGTCGGCCACATCATATCAGTGTCCCATATGGCTAGGAAGGCTCATTCCTAGTGTCTCATGCAGATGAGGATAAGTAGCAGGTAGAGAAACAGTCTTCAAGAGGGAAGGAGATAAAGAAATTCCTGGATCATATTAATCTACTGGCCATAATGGTCCAGATCTGATATATATTTTTTTTTCAGTCCTCTGCATCTGACATAACATTTGCATGTGGGCTGTGATTGAAGATATTATATATCAAATTAAAGCAAGCAATTGTATTGATTGGCCCAGTGAGATGAAAGTAATAGCAAGGGAAACAAGCATTATATTTGTAGCATTTACTTTAGGACAGTATGGTTTTAGTAATAATACATAGCATCATATTAAGAACTTACCTAAAACATTTAGTTCAGTTCTTAGCACGTTTTTGAGACTCAAAGTTTTTTTCTATGACATGCACTTCTTTCAACTGTACTGCAACATACTTTAATTTTCTAAGTTTATATCTATAGTCTTCATATTTTCTTCCCTCTACTTGATAGTTCCCTGCTATTTTATCCTATTAAATATCTGAAAAACATTTTTTAAAAGGAGGCAGTAATGCTGGAAAGATGGCTTAGAGGTTAAGGCTCTGCCTCACAAGCAGAAGGTCCTGAGTTCAGATCCCGGGTCCCACAGAAAAACACCAGGTGGAAATGGCAGTGGCCTGTATTTCTGCCCCTAATGGGCCTGGGAAATCCCAGAGCCAAGTAAAAAGGAGGTATAAAGCAATCCAGGATGATTCCTGAAGTCACCCTTGGTCCTCCACAGGGACACACAGTGCCTTCTGATACACAAACGCGCACACATGCACACACGCGCGCACATGCACACGCACACACACGCATGCACACAAAATAAAAAAGTTAATTAATACTAAATAAAAGGAGATAATATTGACTACATTCAGCATGGACTAATTCTGAAAAGGGAGAAGTGGCATCTGAAGGCATGATGGAACTTATCTGGGCTTGTGAGTTGAATAAATTACAGAGGGGAGTGAGTTACTCCCTGTCCCCATCAGGTATGTCCCCAAGAGCAGGCTTTGCAAGTGTCTGCTGGCCACTGGAGGAGGGAGGGCAGTGACCATCAAGCAGAGCTTTTGCCCTGAATGTGGGGGTTGGAGGAAAAGGAATCTATTAATGAGGGGGTACCCATAGATCCCTTGTATTTATGTATGAATGTGTCAAAGAAAAAAAAAAAAACCTGGATGATAATTAGGGGAAACTGGGCTTTGTGGTGCATACCTGCAATCCCAGCATTCAGGATATGGAACTAGGGGGATCAGGAGATCAAGGCCAGCCTCAAATACAACTACGTAGCAAGTTTAAATGTAGCCCAGACTATAGGAAACTTTAAAGGAGACAGACAGACAGACAGACAAACAGAGAAAATAAATTTGCAGTTCCAAGGTACAATGTTGCCTGCTTCTAAAGAAGATCTGGGTTCTTGTCCTGACTCCCAATGACCTTGGTCAACATGCTGTCCTCAAAATATCAGTTTCTCCTTCCACATGATCATACAATTGAAGTCACAGGATGTTAATAAACACCTATAAACAATGACTCTTCTCTCCAGCTACGCCACATTCCCAGCCAGCTCCTGTCAGATCAAGGCCTGATCTCCAAAACCTCCCACCTGAAATCCTTACACTTTCTATCCCTGGTGCCTGCCTATGAAGCAAGGTCTTCTGAAGCTGGAGAATAAAGGAACCATAAGCAAGAAGGCATCTGGGTCTCTGAAGTATCAACCAGATAGCCCTGGTTACACATTCAATGATGAAAAGTGAGGCTTTGCTGAGTTCAGTCAGTGAACTTTGGAGATCTGTTTGATAGCCTCAGCCAGACCATTTTGCAAAAGTTCCCAAACCTGGCTGGAATGTGGCAATTCCTGGAACCAATCACACATCCTAAATCCCTTACCTTCCTACTCTAATGGCCTTGAGAGAGGACTAACTTTTGTTTCACATTTTTCCCTCTCTCCCACTGCACTACCCTACTTTCCTAGAAGCTCTTTAGCAATCTCTAAAGGCTATAAAAAATAGACACCCTCTTTTGTCTATAGGTTCTGCAGATTCCCCACACCCCCACACTCCCCATAATCCCCCGGGGGATTTTCTTTCATCATGCTGTCCATATTGACTCTCTGCCTATTCTCTCTGACTTTAAGCTATCACTTCTGCTCTATAGTTCTCTAACCTCAAGACCATAGTCTGGCTCCCTTGATCACCAGGTCCTCAGCTCTAATAAACTCATATTTTTATATCTCCCTCTCATTTTAACTTCTCTTTTAAAAGAACCTCCATGTCAACCTCCCACATTGTTGTACAATCATTCAATTCCCTCTCTCCCTGATCCCCCCACCCTTCCACCAGCCTAGCATTTACTTTTCTAACTCCTTCAGTAGTGTCATGAAGTTTGGAGTCACTGTCTTACAAAATCATACACACACACACACACACACACACACACACACACACGCATGCATGCACACACGCACATGATTTTAGGATAAGGTCTTGCTATATAGTTAAGATTGGCCTTGAATTTGCAGTGAGCAATCCTCCCATCTCTACATCCCAAGTTCTAGGATTACAAGTATGAGCCATAGCACCTAGGTCCACTGGTGTTCTTAAGAAGATGAGGGAGAGCTGGAGAAATGGGTCAGGGGTTAAAGCTTTTGCCTCAGAAGCAAAAGGACCTGAGTTCAGATCCCCAGGTTGCATATAAAAACATCAGGCAGAAACAGTTGTGGCTATTCCAGTCCTGTAAAATGGAACCTACCAAAACCCAGAGCAAAATAATTAGGAGGCAGAGCAAGTCAGGATGATACCAGATGTAACTCTTGGGCCTCCACAGGTACACAGACTCAAGTGCCCTCGTGTACACACACACGCACATGCACACACGCACAGATGCATATATGAGCACACCAAAAAAAAAAAAAAGAAAGAAAAAGGAAACATGGGAAAGATGGTGTGTATGACATTTTTGGAATATGGATGTTTCAATTCAAGTTCCAAAAGCAATATACCTTCCTCACACCATGACAATTTTTTAAATTTTCTTTAATTGTGTTTGTCTATGTGTCTGTGTGTGTGTGTGTGTGTCTGTATGTATCAGAGGGTACTGTATATGCCTGTGAAGGCCCAAAGGTGACTTCAAGAATCACTCTTAATTGCTTCTACCTCTTTTTTGCTTTACTCAGGGATTTCCAGGACTCCACCTACCAGGACAGAAGTTCAGGCCACTGCCAATTCTACCTGGTTTTTTCTGTGAGATCTGACCTCCCAACTCAGGTCCTTCTGCTTTCAATGCAGAGTCTTAACCCCTAAACCATCTCTCCAGCCCCCAGTGCTAATTTTCTAAGTCCATTTTACAGGACTGGAATTATAGCCACAAGTGTTTCTGCCTGATGTTTTTATATGCAACCTGGGGATCTGAACTCAGGTCCTTTTGCTTCTGAGGCAAAAGCTTTAACCCCTGACCCATTTCTCCAGCTCTCCCTCATCTTCTTAAGAACACTAGTGGACCTAGGTGTTATGGCTCATACTTGTAATCCTAGAACTTGGGATGTAGAGATGGGAGGATTGCTCACTGCAAATTCAAGGCCAATCTCTAAAGACCTTGTCTCTAAAATCATGTGCATGTGTGCATGCATGCATGTGTGTGTGTGTGTGTGTGTGTGTGTGTGTGTGTGTGTGTGTGTGTGATTTTGTAAGAATCTTACTCTGTTCCTCAGATTGACCATGAACTTCTCTGGGTTCAAGTGCTCCACTCCCCCAAGTAGCAGGGAGCAATCATGTTCCACCATCACAAGCTAATGGTAATCCCTTTCTCCCACCTCTTGGTTTTTGAGATAGGGGCTCACTGCATGGGTCTAGCTAGTCCAGGACACCTTCAAACTCATGACAATCCTCCTGTCTCTGTTGCAAAAATGCTGAGATTTCAAGAGAGAAGTACCACACACAACAGGGTTTTGAGAGTTTCTTTTACATGTACTTTTTATTTATTTATTTTTCTACTCTCACAAGCCTGCTGAGTATTCATACCAGATTCCAGGGTTTGAGATTTTTAACAAAACGGTCATCACAAGAAGAGAATGCTCTCATTATAGCACCTGCTATGAGTCAGCACTACCTAGATGTTTGGCAGGCATTGTGTAACTCAGCCCCAATTTCAAAGACAAAGAAAATGCTCAGAGATGCTAAGTTCACAGTCCAAAGTCAACAGCAAGTAGGTAGTAGGGAAAACAAGCTTGTTTTCTGTTTTCATGTTTAGGGATCCAAAGGTATAAGGGACACAGACCATGTGAAGGGGGCTCATTCAAGGAAGGTCATGCAAGACAAGCTGTGGCCAAGGGAAAAGCAGCAGCAAGGGAATAAAGGGAAAAATCTTGAGTCGCAACCCTACAACCCCAGGTCTGCAGGTTCTCATACTCTTCTCTGAGGACAAGAACTTTGAGTACAAAGCAGATATGGGCCCTGAAGTACCTTAGGAATTCTCCTAACCGCAATAACAGCTCCTAACTGCAAAAGCAGCTGCGCCCTGCCTGGCAATCTGTGGCTGGATCGGGCCTCTGCAGCTGGCTTGCCCTAGATAACCTGGGTGCTGCACAGCGTTCTGCAGGTGTGTCCAACCTGTGGCCCAGAGGCCACACATTCGCCGCAGAATAGCTATGCATTCTGACCAATAGGAAAGCATTAATATTAACAGAACAGAGATGTTTCTGCAACTTGTATCTGTAATCATGGTTGCCCAGATTTCATGCATGAACCTTGTGGGTCTCCTGAGGTCCAAAGATTAGACATGCCTATGAAATTAAGTCCATGCTTGGATCTTTGTCTAGCTTTCAAGGTGGTCTTCAGCAAGCTCTCTCCTTTCTTTATGTCTGTGTCTCTTATCTGTAAAATGAGATAAAGCATAAAGAGGCCACACGGGACTTGTTATTTTTTGGCACCTGCAGAGTGTGAACATGTACTGTGGGGGTGTGTAAGTGTTTATGGCTATGTGTAGAAAAGCACTGTGCGTGCCTATGGAGGACCAAGGATGACACTGGGAATAATTCTGGATTGTTCTACCTCCTCACTGCTATATTCTGGGATTTCCTAGGCTCTATATTCCAGGGCTAGAGGTGTAAGCCACCAACATTTCTACTCAGTGTATTTACTTGAAATCTGAGTTCTGAACTCAAGTCCTTTTGCATACGAGGCAAAAGTTTAACCCACAAGTCATCTCTACAACCCCAACTTGAGTAAATCTGAAGTAACTACACGTCATGGTTCAGATTTAAAGTGCCCCACCCTCCAAAACATGCTCATGTATTAAGGACTTAATTCTTACATGGTAGGGTTATTTTCAGAGGCTCTGGAAGCTTTAGGAATGGGATATAGCTGGAGAAAATCCATCACTGAGGCCAGGTCCTTGGGGGTTTCTTGCTCCTGTCCCTTTCTCTTCTTCCTACCTACAATAGCATGATGTATTCCAGCACACTCAAAATCTCTGAAGTCATGAGCCAAAATAAATATTTCTACCTCTAAGCTGTTTCTTTCCAACACTTGGTCACAGTGATAAGGTAAGTAATAATACACTGTTCTACACTTAGATTTTAGCCCATCAACTTAAAAGTTGTGTCAACTTAAACAAACATCACCAGCTCCCTGAAAATCTATTTCCTTTGTCATACAGCAGTGACAATGATGCTCACCTCACAGGGATGTGTTCTGTTTCTGTTTCACATAGGTGCCTCTCCAAGTTTCATTCAACACCAGTGCCTGCAGGGGCAGGCAAGGGGAACAGGCCTCCAGGCTGAGATACTGCTTATGGAAGACAGCAGGTAGACAGGCACCCCGTCTTCCCTCTTCTAGGCACAGTGGGTCAAGAAGCCCTGCTCGGGTCAGGAGGTGACAGATTAGAATGACATAGAATGCAGGAGCTCTCGGGTATATTTTGTGACTCTGCAGGGATATGTTTGTCCTGTGTTCTACACTAGGAAGATAAGAATTGCTCAAATTAAAAAAAAAAATTTTCTCTCAAGCCAGAGAAATGGCTCAGTGGCTAAACCTCTACATAGCAAGCAGAAAGACCTGAGTTTGGATCACATGTAAATATGCTGGGTGGATATGGCTGAGGCCTGCACTTCTAATCCTGGAATACAGTGCCTGGGAAGTTCCAAAGCAAAACCCTAAAGGATGTACAACAATCCAGAATGGTTTCTGTAGTCGCCTTGGAGCTCCTCCTGCATCTATAATGCCTTCTGATTTACAAACACATGCAGAGATACACACACACACACACCCCCCACACACACACACACACACATACACATGCAAAATAAAATTATCTCTCTTTTCATTTTTCTATAAACCAATATTCATGGAGTTGGGGCATAGGATAGCTGCACACAGGGTGGGCAGAGAGTCAAAATGCTCTGATATGACATGGAGAAGTCCATTAACACATATGATGATTTGGATCTGAAATGTACTCTCACAGATTCACATTGTGAATGTCTGGTCTTTAGCTTGTGGAGACATTGTGTGTGTGTGTGTGTGTGTGTGTGTGTGTGTGTGTGTGTGTGTGTGTGTTTTAGGTGGGTATGAATATCCCAGTGTCTCACCCTTTCCCCTTCCTATCCCCTGGAGCATCCCTTTTTGTGAATGCCAAACCTCCATCTGGATGCTCCACTTTAGTGAGGTGTAAGGACTCAGTGGCATAGCCCAGAGCCCTTTCTTGGGCTCCCCATTAATATGGAAACTCTATTATGACTGTTAATCCCTTGCCTCCAAGAATCCTACTGCTTGTGATCCATGCTAGATTTTGGGGGATCAATGACATGTCAACCATTGTGCAGGTCAAGCAAAGAAATTTGATTATGGCCACTGCAGCCCTAACTTTGTGGAATATCTTGCATATCATTGGTCCTCCCCATCTTTAGGCTCTTACAATCTTGCCACCCCATCTTCCACAAGGTTCCCTGAGCTTTAGGATGGGAAGAGATATGGCTGGTCTGGTTCCCAGTGACTAATGTAGGTCTTTGGTGTTATGAATTATGGTTTGTTGTTGTTTTCAGTTTTGCATTTCTTGCACCCCCTTCACTTCATCCTGATTGGTAATGAAGATCACTTCCTACCCAAAGATAAAAGGCTGTTTAACTAAAGATCTTACTATAAGAGGAGACTCAAATGTAGATGAAATAGGAGTAGGATACTGCAGTGAGAGGGGTTGGTGTCCCATTTACAGGATGGTTACCATCTATTTGCCAGTCTCTATACCTTCCCTGATTGGAGAGATCAAACCTCTTCAGTCCCAGGTGACCAGGAAGGGAAGTGAGAGTGAGCTTCACCAGATGTCTAACTACTTGATAATGACCTATTTTCTCACTGAAGCCTGCTGCCCTCTCTCCTTTTTTCTGGGTGGGGCCCTCCTTCCCTTGTCTTTTCGATTCAGTAGGTATTACAGAAATTCATCTTTGAATATGTCATTAAGTAGGTTTGGTAAACACCTACTAGGGAGTATGTATGGTGTCTAATTTTCTGTACCTGGGATATGTTACTCAATATAATTTTTTCTGATTCAATCCATTTTCTGGCAAATTTCATTAATTCATCTGTTTTGATGACTGAGTAGTATTCCATTTGTATAAATGTACCACATTTTCCTGATCCACTCGTCAACTGTTGGTCATTTGGATTGATTCCATGACTTTGCTATTGTAAATAATGCTGTTATGAACAAGATTGTGTTTGTGTCATTGTAGTGACTTTTTGCATTGTGGGGGATTATTCCCAGAAGTGGAATTACCCCAGCAGGGTAATATGACATTTCAATCTTTAACTTTTTTGGAAATCACCAAACTGACCATTAGAGTGGTTGTACATTCCTACCAGCAATGTAGGAGAGTTCCCTTCTCTCCACAACCTCTCCAGCATTTAGTGTTGTTTGTATTGTGGATTTTTGCCATCTTGACTGGGGTGAGATGATATCTCAGGGAAGTTTGGATTTGCATTTCCCTGATGGCTGAAGATGTGGAGCATTTTAAAAAATATTTGTTAGACATTTCAATTTTGTCCCTGGAAAAGTTTCTTTTGAATTCCCAGGCCCATTTTTTAGTTGGGCCATCTATCTCCTTGGTGTTTAGTTCTTTAAGTTCTTTGTGCACTCTGGATAATAGAGCTCTGTCAGATGTGTGGTTAGTACAGATTTTCTCCCATTGTGTGAGTTGTATTTTTGCACAATTTTCAATCTCTTTATCTGAACAGAAGCTCTTTAATTTCATAAGATCCCATTTGTTGAGTGTTGTTTCCACTGACTGTATAGTGGATTTTTGTTTAGGAACTGTTGGCCTAGCCCAATCAGCTCAAAGGAGTTCCCTACCCTTTCAACTAGGGTTTTTGTAGTCTTTGGACTAATATTAAGGCCGTTGATCCATTTGGAATTAATTTTTGTACATGGTGACAAGTACAGGTCCAGTTTTAATCTTCTGCATGTGGAGATCCAGTTTTAATCTTCTGCATGTGGATATCCAGTCCCACCAGCACCATTTGTTGAAGATGTTGTTCTTTCTCCATTGAATTTTGGGCCCCTTTGCCAAAGATTAAATGGCTGTAATTGTGTGGGCCTATATCTGGGTCTTCAATCTTTATCCATTGATCTACATGTCTATTTTGGAGCTGGTAACAGGTTATTTTGATTACTATGGATTTGTAATATCGAAAAAGGTTGGTATAGTGATACCTCCAGCAATGTTTTTGTTACTCGGGATTGTTTTTGCTATCCTGGGCCTTTTGTGCTTCTATAAGAATTTTGAGATTGTTTAGTCAATTTCTTTAAAGCATTGCTTTGAGATTTTGATTGGTATAGCATTGAATCTGTATATTGCTTTTGGTAGGATGGTCATTTTTATGATGTCGATTCTGCCAATCCAGGAACATATGTGGTCTTTCCACCTTCTGGGGTCTTTCTTTTAAAGTTTCATTATAAAGGTCTCTCACTTCGTTGGTTAGGTTTATACCAAGTGTCATGGTTTGAAATGTGTCCCCCACAGTCTCATGTGTTTGGCAAGGTCATGTCACCTTGAGAGGCAGAGCCTTGCTGGAGGAAGGCAGTCACAAGGGGTGGACTTTGAGGTAGATTAGTCCCATCCTACCTCCAGGAGAAGTTGGCCTTTGCAGCAAGTAGTCTGCAGCTCTCAGCTTCCAAGATGTCTGTGGTGACTTAGCCTCCTCCAGCTTTGGCCAGCCAGCCATGCTGCCTCAGCTTTGAGAGACTGTAGCTTCCCTCTAGAACCATAAGCTAAATAAATCTCCCTTTCTCCCTTAAGTTGCTTGACTTTGGGTAACTCTCTCACAACAACAATAAAGAGTAACAGTTACACCAAGGTATTTCATTTTATAAGGGCTATAATAAGTAGGGTTGTTTCTCTTAGGACTCACTCTTTTCATCTTTGATGTATAGGAAGACCACTGATTTTTGCACATTTATTTTATAACCTGCCATCCTGCTGTATTAGTTCAGGAGTCTAATGGTGGAGATTTTAGGATCACTCAGGTATAGGATCTTGTCCTTTGCAAATAGAGATATTGTGACTTCTTCCTTTCTGATTTGAATCCCTTTTATCTCCCTCTCTTGTCTTATGGTTCCATCTAAGACTTCAAGTACAATTTTGAATAGAAGTGGTAAGAGTGGACAGCCTTGTCTAGTTCCTGATCAAAGCAAAATTCTTCAAGTTTTTCACATTAAGTATAATCCTTACTACTGGCTCCTTGTATACAGCTTTTATTATGTTGACAAAAGTTTCTTGCATTCCAATTGTCTCTAGGGTTTTGATCATAAAGGGCTGGTGGATCTTGTCAAAAGCTTTTTCTGCATCTATCAAGTATCATATGGTCTTGGACTTTGGATCTTGTCAAAAGCTTTTTCTGCATTTATCAAGAGTATCATATGGTCTTGGACTTTGGATTGGTTTATATGATGGATTACATTTATTGATGTGCATATGTTGAACCAACCTTGTGTGCCTAAGTTAAGACCACTCGATCACAGTGAATGATTTTTTGATATGTTTTTGAATCCTCTTTGCTAAGACTTTGTTGAGAATGTTTGCATCTGTGTTCATCAAAGAGATTGGCCTATAGTTTTCTTTTTTAAGTGTATCTTTATTAGGTTTGGGGATTAATATAGTATTAGCTTCATAGAAAGAATTTGGAAGTGTTCCTTCCTTTAGCAATTTGATGGAACAGTTTATGGAGTATTGGTGTTAGTTGTTCCTTAAATGTCTGGTAGAATTCTGTGCTGAATCCATCTGGTCCAGAACATTTTTTGGTGGGAAGATTTGAGGTTAGTTCATCAATTTCCTCATATGTTATAGGACTATTTAGATAATTCAAACTTCTTGATTCAATTTAGGTAAGTTGTGGTTACTCAGGAATTTGTCCATTTCTTTCGTGTTATCAAATTTCACGGAGTATAAGTCTTTGAAATATGACCTTATAGTTTCTTGAGTATCAGTTGTGATATTCAAGAAATTCATTTCTAATTTTGTTAATTTGGGTTTTTCTCTCTCTTGATTTTGGTTAATTTATCTAGAGGTGTATCAATCTTATTGATTTAAAAAAAAAAAAACAGTGTTTCGGCTGGTTGATTCTTTGTATCATTTTCCTTATCTCAATTTTAGTTGTTTCTCCCCTGATTTTGTTAATCTCCTTTCTTCTACTGCCTTTGGGATAGATTGCTTTTGTGTCTCTAAAACTTTAAGCTGGACTGTTATTTGTGATGTTTCTATTTTTTGATATAGACATTGAGAACTATAAACTTACCTCTTAGGAAGGCTTTCATTGTGTCCCAGAGATTTTGATATTTTGTATTTTCATTATTGTTTGCTTCTAGGAAATCTTTAATTTCCTTTATGATTTTTTCCTGAACCCAATTCTCAGTCAGCATCATAGTGTTTAGTTTCCAAGAGTTAGTGTATTTTCTGCTGTTTGTTGTGTTGCAGATGTCAAGCTTTAAACCATGGTGGTCTGATAAGATACAGGGTAGAATTTCAACTTTCCTGTATTATGTAGATTTTTTGTGGCCCAATATGTGGTATATTTTGGAGAAAGTTTTATTGTCTGCTGAGAAGAATATGTATTCCTTGGTATTCAATAGAGATCTGTAAGGTCCATTTCAGTAAGGGTTTGATTAAGTTCCAATGTGTGTCTGTTAAGTTTTTGACCTGGTGATCTATCCCACATTGAGAGTGCAATATTGAAATCCCCAAGTATTATTGGTTTGGGATTGATTTATTATTTTAGACGTTGTAGACTTTGCTTAATGAATGTGGAGGAGCCCATATTGGGTGCATATATGTTCAGTATTGTGAATTCTTCCTAGTGAATTGTATCTGTGACTAAAATGTAGTATCCTATAGCTCTTATGATTTTCTTTGGTTTGAAGTCTACTTTTTGAGATAGTCTCATAGTTAGGCATAGTTGACAGTTGGGTATTTGGGCTCTGGACACATTTGTAGAGAATTAATGGTTGAGTTAAGCCCAGAGCAAACTTGCAAGCGATTGTCTAGCTAATGGGGAAGGTCCAGCCCATGGTGGATGGGAAAAGGCCCTGGAATAAAACAGCTGATTGAGAGAGTTGGCATCCTTCTGTACACTTGGCCAGACATGCTGGTCTGGCAAGTAAAGATTGTCCCTCTCTCAGCCGTTATGTGGTGATGGTGTGGCCATTTCCTTTGGTCCTGGTTTTGGTGCATTCTCTCCTGTCAAGCTGGACTGAGAATTGTAAACAGACTGCAGTAAGGAAATAAACCCCTTGTTCCCTTAAGCCATTTAATTGTCATTTGTCAGCAACCATGCAGGCTGACCACAGCAGATAGCATAATTGCTACCCCTGCTTGTTTCCTGGTTTCATTAGCTTTAAGAATTTTGACTAACCTTTTACTTTTAGAATGTGCCTGTCTTTTGTGATTTCCGGAAGGCAGCAGATGGATGGGTTGTGATTTCTAGTCCATGTTTGTAACTTGCATCTTTTGATTGGTAAGTTAATTCCATTGACATTTAGTGTTTTAATAGAGAAATTACTTTTAATTCCTGACCTTTTTTGTATTTAGTGGCTTTCATAAGTGTATCATTTGGCATTTAGGTTTTCTCTTCTGTCCTCCTGGATATGCTTCTTCCTTTCTTCAAGCTTGAGTATTTTTTCTAGCATTTTTTGAAGGCCTGGTTTGGTGCTCATGTAAGCCTTCAACTTATCTTTATGGTGAAAAATTTTTCTTTCACCCTCGATCATGACTGATAGTTTTGCTGGGTATACCAGCCCGGGGTTGACATTTGTGCTCATTCAATACTTGAAGTACGTCTCCCCAAGCTCTTCTGGCTTTTACTGTTTCCATTGAAAAATCATTTATTATTTTAATAGGTTTACCTTTAGAAGTAACTTGTGTTTTTTCCCTTGAAGCTCTCTGCACATTCTTTTTGTCTTGTATGTGTAGTGTTTTGACTATTATTTGCCATGACGAGTTTCTATTTTGGTCATATCTCTTTGGGATGTGGATGGGCCTCTCTTTCTTTAGATGTGGAAAAATTTCCTATGATAATTTGAAAAATTTCCTCAGGTGTTGTATTTTGGGATTCTTGTCCATGAATATGGATGTTAGGCATCTTCGAGGTGTCCCATAACTTTTGAATATTCCTCTCAAGTATCTTTTAGGCTTTAACAACCTCTTCAATTGAACCGGTTAGTTCTTCTACTTTGTCTTAAAGATCTGATATTCTATTTTCTGCTTCATTAGTTCTGTCGATAAGTCTCTCTGTTGAGTTCTAGGTTAAAGATAGCTTGTCTTTAAGTTTTAGTTTAAACTCTGCTTGATAAAACTGAAAACAACAACAAATCATAATTCAGAACATCAAAGATCCTACATTAATCACCTGGAACCAGACCAGCCAAATCTCTCTCCATCCTAAAGCTCAGGGAAATTTGTTGAAGAGGGGACGGTAAGATTCTAAGAGCCTAAAGATGGGGAGGAGCAATGATATGGAAGATCCCCCACACAAGTTAAGGTTGCAGTAACCATAATAGGAATTAATAGTCACAATAGTGTTCCCGTACTAGAGGGAAGCCCAAGAAACGGCTCTAGGCAGTGCTACTGAGTCCTTATACTTCATTGGAGTGGAGGACCCAGGGGAAAGTTTTACAGGCACAGTAAAGGATGCTCCAGGGATTGGGGGGAAGAGAGGACACTGGGAAAAAAGGAGGGAGAGGATGAAAGGAAGGGGAAAAGGGGGGAGGGAGCAAGGGGACCAGGGAAAGGTAGAGGGAGGGGGATACTAGGGTACCCATTATTATATGAGTGGAAAAAATAAATTAAAAAAAAGAAAATATAAATTAGACTGATACTATGTTTTAATGGAAGGTGAGATTTAACATACATTAAATAATTTGAAATCCACCCCTCAAAAAAAGTTTATATTGGGGCTGGAGAGGTGGCTCAGGGGTTAAGCCTCTGCCTTGCAGGCAGAAGGTCCTGAGTTCGGATCCTAGAACCCACGTATAGACACTGGGCAGAAGCGGAGGCGGCCTGGGTTTCTGGTCCTGGTAGGGCGGAGCCTATGAATCCCAGGACAGAGTAAGCAAGGAGGAGGTGGAGGCGGTCCATGGTGGTTTCCGAATTTGCCCATGGTTCTACACACACACACACCCACACACACACACTCACACATCACAATTGAATAAATAAAAAAATAAAAAGTTTATATGATTGGGTAGATAGATAGATAGATAGATAGATAGATAGATAGATAGATGATACATAGATAGATAAAATAAACTCTGCCTGAAATTGTTTTAACTGTCCCATGTCTATTTTTGTTTCTTCAACTGCTTTTCTCATCTCCTTCAAGTGCCTGTTGTGTTCCTGTTCAAAGTGGTTGATGCTGTTATTTAACTCCCAGCTTTCATTGTTTTGATCATAGTAAAGATTAGGCTGTGAAAATCATTATCTTGGGTGTGGCTTTCTTGGCTATTTTCTGTGAGTTTGTTCTGGTTGGATTCTATCATTATGGAGTTAATTCTTTTGTTATAGGAAATTTGTTGTCTTGGTTTTTGTTTCTCATGCATTTGCGCTGTGACCTGGGCATTTTTTTTTTTTTTACCTCTTATGACTTTCTTTTTGTTTGTGTGTGTTTTTGACTGAAATGAATTAGACAGTATTACTACACTTGCGCAGTTATTGCTAGTGTTTGCCTTGAGGTTGGGTACTCTTGTCTGATGTTGTTGTTATTTCCTAGATGAGGCTATTGGACTGTTAGTACATCAGTTAAGTCAGGTTGAGTAGACAAGGAATGAAGATTAGTATGGTAGTGCACTATTTAGGTTTGCTTCCTTGGTGATATGTGAGGGTGAATGGTATAGTCCCTGAGATTATATGGGTTTTTGAGTGGCTCTATGGAAATATTAAACTATAGTTAGTAATAATTGAGAGGAACAAGATGGTAAAAAGGATTTACTTATCTTGAGCTGAATGTGAAGATTCTCTCCTGTGTGATGGGATGATTTTAGAGGACTTCAGATGAATGGTGTTTGTCCCCTAGATCTTTGCTTGAGTTTTCTCTGGACTCTGTTGAATTTTGAGGATCAGAGAGTCCACCCTGGTCTGGGTCTGGGCAGAAAGGTAGATTGTCCAGTGGGGCATGCAGATCAACACCTGAAGCGTGGCATAGGGGCCTTCCCCAATGCCAGAAATGTAGGCTGGCTACTACTTGGGCACGCAGATAACCTGGGGCCTGGGATATGGTCTAGGGGCCTTATCTGAGGAGCAGGGAGTCTGTGCTGGCCCGAGTCAAAGGCAGAAGGGCAAACATATGATCTTAAATGAACAGGAAAATAATTTTAAAAGCATCTGAGATGAAAAGGAAATAGAGCATATAACAAGTTTAGAACAGGTAAAAAAAAAAAATGCCAAAATAAAATTCAGCTTGAATTCAAAACAAAACTAACTGAAATTGAAAACCCAAAACACTTTTCTGACCCTGACCCTGACCCAGGTGGACTCGTGCTCCTCATGAGGTGACCTTCAATACCAACCAGGATGCAGCCAAGGGTGGTACAGGAAAAGCAAAAGTGAAAACAACAATAAATTCAGAACACCAAAAACTCTACATTAATCACCTGGAATGAGACCAGGCAAATCTCTCCCCATCCTAAAGCTCAGGAAACCTTGGGGAACAGGGGCTGGCAAGATCGTAAGACCCTAAAGATGGGGAGGACCAACGATATGCAAGATACTCCACACAAGTTAGGGTTGCAGTAACCATAATAGGACTTCTTTACCTGACCTGCACAATGGTTGATATGTCAATGACCCCGCAAGTCTAGCATGGATCATAGGGGAGAAAGCTTCAGGCAGTAGGATCCTTAGAGACAAGGGATTAATAGTCATAATAGAGTTCCCATACTAACAGGAAGCCCAAGAAAGGGCTTCAGGCTATGCCACTGAGTCCTTACACCTCACTAGAGTGGAGGACTCAGAGGGAGGTTTGGCATTCACACAAAAGGATCCTCCAGGGAATGGGCAGGGAGAAGGGGGAAGCACTGGGAGAAGGGGTGGGAGGGTAGTGAAAAGAAGAGGAAAGGGGGGATAGAGTGTAAAGGAGGGACTGGGGAGGGGTGGAGGGAGGGAGGGGATGGGGGTATCTTGAGCTAGTATGAATGGGGAAAAAAACAAAAGAGTGTCACACACAGAATAGATCAAGCAGAAGACAAAATATCAGATCTGGAAGATAAACAGAAAAGGTTCATTTAAATAAAGAAGCTGAAAAGTCAAAACAAAAAACATGAAAGGAACATTCAGGAACTATGGGATACCATGAAGAAACCAAATTTATACAGTCATAGAATCCCAGAACAAGAAACTCAAAAAAGTATGCCAGTACAGGTTTTTCAGTTAATCATAAATGAAAACTTCCCACACCTAAGGAAAGAGAAGGTACCTCATCCAAGTACAAGATACATATTGTACACCATCCAGCTATGACCAAAAGAGAAGCAAAACAAGGCAAATAAAGACTGGAAAGATGGTTCAGTGGTAAAGACTCTGCTTCAAAAGCAGAAGGTCCTGAGTTTGGGTCCCAGGTCCCACACAAAAAAATGCCAGGCAAAAACAGCTGTAGCCTACACTTCCTGTCCTGGTGGGTGAAGCCTGGGAAATCCCAGACCAAAGCAAAAAGGAAGTAGAAGCAGTCAGGGTTTGCCTTAACTACCAATTCTTCACAGATGTGCCCTCAAATTCAACCTGCAACTGTCAAGTTCACACCTATATATCTAACTATCACAGGAAAAAAAGAAGAAAGGTGACAGAAACAGGAAAGAAAAAAATACATTTTCATTTTTATACATTCTTTATAATGATCATTTGTCTGTTCAGATGCAGTTCAGTGCTATAGGAATAGTCTTAACATGAGATAGATAGGTTCTATCAACATCACAGAAAAAGAAGTTTTAAATTAAATGCTCATGTTAAAAGCAAGGGTTACAGAAGATAAAATCACTTGGTCAGACTCATTTACATTGAAATTACTGAAACTGCCATTCTGGTTTGGATTTAATTAGCATGAACTCAAGTCTTAATCTCATCTCAGAAAAACTTTCTTCCTGTCAATTCTACTAAAGTGTATGTTGATAGCACACTCTACTGGATGCTTGGGGAATGGACAGGCCAGGGAAGAATAGAGAAAAATTGACCAAGATGTCTCATTTTTATAGTAAAACCCCATTGCATTGGTGGATTTGCTTACTGTTTCACTGATGGTGTTGTATCTTCATCCATAAGGGATATAAATGATAGCTTTTTGTTGTTATTGCTTTGTTTTGCGCATATGGATCACAGGATATGGAGAAAGCAAGTTGGAACAGATCTGGAAACAGTCTCCTCTCCGGCCGCCTTTCATCATACCAGATGTCATGATGCAGACTTTCAAAGGAAAACAATCGACAGCCTCACCCAGTTAAGAATATTGCAAGTCCCCCTTTTTTGCACCCCAACCCGCTCCGCCGGTTGGGACGCACGCGCGGTCCAGCCGGGCCTCAACGCCGCGCACTAGCTGGTGAGTTCCCCCGCCCCCCGCACACTGCCCACCGGACCCCAGGTCGGCCCACAGGGATCCGGCTCCGACTCCCACCATCCAACCGGAGCCGCGCGCGGGACCGAGGGACCAGGAGGACATCCCCCTGCGCCCGGGCCCCGCCCCAGCTGCCCTCGGGTTAAATAGCTCCACGCCGTCGCTCCCATCCCCCCTTTTTGCACCCCAACCCGCTCTGCCGGTCGGGACGCGTGCGCGCGGTCCAGCCGGGCCTCAACGCCGCGCCCTAGCTGGTGAGTACCCCCCCACCCCGCGCACCGCCCACCGGGACCCCAGGTCGGCCCACAGGGACCCGGCTCCGACTCCCACCATCCAGCTGGAGCCGCGCATGGGGCCGAGGGACAAGGAGGACCTCCCCCTGCGCCCAGGCCCCGCCCCAGCTGCCCTCGGGTTAAATAGCGCCACGCCATCGCCCCCATCCCCCCTTTGCACCCCACCCCGCTCCACCGGTCGGGACGCGCGCGCGGTCCAGCCGGGCCTCACCCCACGACCTAGGTAAGTCTCCGCCCGCCCCGCCCACCAGGACCACAGGCCAAATAATTCAGTTTAGTGAAATTGAGAGATCTTAAGAGTTAAAACGACAATGCCAAAGTCAAAGTGCAAATCCATGAGAAGCAACAATCAAGTAAACAAATTTCCCACTGAAGAAATTAATCCCATAATGTTAGACTCCAACAAGAACAAACCCACGGAAAAAGGCCAAGAAAGCCCCACCCAGGATAAAGACTTTCAAAATATGATCATTACCATGTTCAATACTATGAAAGAGGAAATCCGGGAGGAATTAAATAATCGAATCAATTGCTTTGAAGAGGAACACAACAGACATCTGGAGGAGTTGAGAAAAACAGTGCAAGAAACAAAAACTGGCATAGAGCAGTTAAAACAAACTCAAGCAGAGTTTAAAACTGAGCTAAAAGACAAGTTATCTTCAACCCAGAACGCCACAGACTTACCAACAGAACTAACGAAGCAGAAAACAGAATTTCAGACCTTGAAGATAAAGTGGGAGTACTAACCAGCTCAATGGAAGAGGTTGTTAAAGCCAAAAAGATACTTGAGAGAAATATCCAAGAGATATGGGACACCCTGAAGAAGCCTAACATGCGTATTCATGAAATACCAGAGCAAGAATCTCAAAATACCACCCCTGAGGAAATTTTTCAAACGATCATCAAGGAAAACTTTCCTCATCTAAAAAAAGAGAGGCCCATCCATATACAAGAGGCATTCCGCACCCCAAACAGATACGACCAAAATAGAAGCACGCCGCGGCAAATAATAGTTAAAACACTCCACATTCAAGATAAAGAACTGGTGCTGAGAGCTTCAAGGGACAAAAAACAAGTCACTTTTAAAGGTAAACCTATTAAAATAACAAATGACTTCTCAGTCGAAACAGTAAAAGCAAGAAGAGCTTGGAGAGACATACTTCAAGTATTGAATGAGCAAAAATGTCAACCCAGGCTGATTTACCCTGCAAAACTATCAGTCATGATCGAGGGAGAAAGAAAAATTTTCCAGCACAAAGACAACTTGAAGGGATACATGGCCACCAAACCAGGCCTTCAAAAAATGCTAGAAATGATACTCAAGCGTGAAGAAAAAAACAGGCATATCCAGGAGAACAGAAGGCAAGTATAACATCATTAAAAACGAAGCAATATACTTATAAAAGCTACTAAACATAATAAATGTCTGGAATTAACAATAGTTTCTCCATTATAACACTAAATGTTAATGGACTTAATTCACCGATCAAGAGACACAGATTACAAACATGGATTAAAAATCACAATCCATCAATCTGCTGCCTGCAGGAAACCCATCTCACCACAAAAGATAGGCACGCTCTAAAAATAAAAGGCTGGTCAACAATTCTACAAGCAAATGGAAGCAGAAAACAGGCAGGGGTAGCCATTATGCTATCAGACAAAGTGGATTTCAAACCAAAGAAAATTATAAGAGACACGGATGGATACTACATTTTAGTCACAGGTACAATTCACCAGGAAGACTTCACAATCCTGAACATATATGCACCCAATACGGGCCCCTCCACATTCATTAAGAAAACCCTACAGCGCCTAAAGCAAGAAATCAACCCCCAAACGATAATTCTTGGGGACTTCAACACCGCCCTGTCAACATGGGATAGATCAACAGGTCAAAAGCTTAACAGAGACACTTTGGAACTTAATCAAACCCTGAAAGAAATGGACCTTACAGATCTCTATCGAACTTTTCACCCACGCACCAAAGAATACACATTTTTCTCAGCAGCACACGGAACTTTCTCCAAAATAGATCACATATTGGGCCACAAAATGAATCTACACATATACAAGAAAGTTGAAATTCTAACCTGTGCCCGATCAGACCATCACGGCCTAAAGCTGGACATCCACAACACATCAAACAAGAGAAAATACACTAACTCCTGGAAACTTAACACTATGATGCTGAATGAGACATGGATTCAGGAAGAAATTAAAAAGGAAATTCAAGATTTCCTGAAAGTGAATGACAACGAAAATACAACTTACCAAAATCTCTGGGACACAATGAAAGCTGTTCTAAGAGGTAAGTTCATAGTTCTTAATGCCTACGTCAAAAAAATGGAAACGTCAGAAATAAATAACTTAACAATGCAGCTTAAAGCTTTAGAGAAACTAGAGCAATCTGATCCCAAAAGTAGTAGAAGAGAGGAGATTAGCAAAATAAGGGGAGAAATATCTGAAATCGAGATTAAGAAAACGATAGAAAAAATCAACCAGTCAAAAAGCTGGTTCTTTGAAAAAATCAATAAGATTGATACACCCCTAGCTAAACTAACCAAAAGCAAGAGAGAGAAAACCCAAATTAACAAAATTAGAAATGAACATGGAGTTATCACTACTGATACCCAAGAAATCCAGAGAATTATAACATCATATTTCAAAAACTTATACTCTGTGAAGTTTGACAACACAAAAGAGATGGATGAATTTCTAAGTAAACACAACTTACCTAAATTGAATCAGGAAGTTGTGAATTATTTAAATAGTCCTATAACATATAAGGAAATTGAGGAAGTAATCTCGAATCTTCCCACCAAAAAATGTCCTGGACCAGATGGATTCAGCACAGAGTTCTACCAGACATTTAAGGAGTTAATAACACCAATACTCCTTAAACTGTTCCATCAAATAGCAAAGGAAGGAACACTACCAAATTCCTTCTATGAAGCTAATATCGTTTTAATCCCAAAACCTAATAAAGATTCGCTTAAAAAAGAAAACTATAGGCCGATCTCCCTGATGAACACAGACGCAAAGATTCTCAACAAAGTCTTAGCAAATCGGATTCAAAAACATATCAAAAAGATCATTCACAGGGACCAAGTAGGCTTCATCCCGGCACACAAGGTTGGTTCAACATACGCAAATCAATAAATGTAATTCATCATGTAAACCAGTCCAAAGTCCAAGACCACATGATACTCTCGATAGATGCAGAAAAAGCTTTTGACTAGATCCAACAGCCTTTTATGATCAAAACGCTAGAGACAGTAGGAATGGAAGGAACCTTTATCAATATAATAAAAGCTATATACAACAAGCCCACAGCAAGGATTATGCTCAATGGGGAACAATTGGAAGCATTCCCACTTCGATCAGGAACTAGACAAGGCTGTCCACTCTCACCACTTCTATTCAATATTGTACTTGAAGTCTTAGCTGAAGCCATAAGACAAGAAAGGGACATAAGAGGGATTCAAATCGGCAAGGAAGAAGTCAAGCTATCCCTATTTGCAGATGACATGATCTCATACCTGAGTGATCCCAAAAACTCCACCAGGAAGCTCCTGGAACTAATTGAGAAGTTCAGCAGGGTGGCAGGATACAAAATAAATGTGCAAAAATCAGAGGCCTTCCTATATGCCCAGAATGAAAGAAGTGAAAAAGCCTTGAGAGAAACAATACCATTTATCATAGCCCCTAAAAAAATGAAATACCTTGGCGTAAACCTAACTAAGGAGGTAAAAGACCTTTACAATGAAAACTTTAAAACCCTAAAGAAAGAAATAGCAGAAGACACCAGAAGGTGGAAAGACCTCCCTTGTTCCTGGATTGGCAGAATCAACATCGTGAAAATGACCATCCTACCAAAGGCAATATACAGATTCAATGCTATACCAATCAAAATCCCAAAGCAATTCTTCAAAGAAGTTGACCAAACAATCTCAAAGTTCATATGGAGGCACAAAAGACCCAGGATAGCAAAAACAATCCTGAGTAACAAAAACACAGCTGGAGGTATAACCATACCAAACCTTAGTCTATACTACAAATCCATAGTTGTAAAGACAGCCTGGTACTGGCTCCAAAATAGATACACAGATCAATGGATAAGGATTGAAGACCCAGATATAAGCCCACAAAGTTACAGCCATTTGGTCTTTGACAAAGGGGCCCAAAGAATCCAATGGAAAAAGAACAGCATCTTCAACAAATAGTGCTGGCAAAACTGGATCTCCACATGCAGAAGATTAAAGCTGGACCCGTACTTGTCACCATGTACAAGACTTAATTCCAAATGGATCAAGGATCTTGATATCAGGCCAGAGACTATAAAAACCATAGTTGAAAGGATAGGGAACTCCCTCGAGCTGATTGGGCTAGGCCAACAGTTCCTAAACAGACATCCAATGGCACAGTCACTGCTACCAACTCTCAACAGTTGGGATCTTGTGAAATTAAAGAGCTTCTGTTCAGATAAAGAGATTGTAACGCGAGCTCAAAGGCAACCCACAGAATGGGAGAAAATCTTCACTAACCACATATCTGATAGAGCTCTATTGTCCAGAGTGCACAAAGAACTTAGAAAACTAAACACCAAGGAAACCAATGGCCCAATTAAAAAATGGGCCCCGGAACTTAAAAGAAACTTTACCAGGGATGAAATTAAAATGTCTAACAAATATCTTAAAAAATGCTCCACTTCTTTAGCCATCAGGGAAATGCAAATCAAAACTTCCCTGAAATATCATCTCACCCCGGTCAGGATGGCAAAAATCCACAATACTAACAACGACAAATGCTGGAGAGGATGTGGAGAGAGGGGAACTCTCCTACATTGCTGGTGGGAATGCAGGCTCATACAGCCACTCTGGCGAGCCGTCTGGAGATTCTTAAAGAAATTAAAGATTGAAATGCCATATGACCCTGCTATTCCACTTTTGGGAATAACCCCCCATACAGCAGAGGTTCGCCTCGATAGCACAAGCACGACCATGTTCATAGCAGCACTGTTTACAATAGCAAAGTCATGGAATCAGCCCAAATGTCCAACAGTTGACGAGTGGATAAGGAAACTGTGGTACATCTATACAATGGAGTACTACTCAGCCATCAAAAATGATGAATTACTGGAATTTGCCGGGAAATGGATGTCATTAGAAACAATTGTATTAAGTGAAGTATCCCAGACCCAGAAAATTAAGCGCCGTATGTACTCCCTAATAGGTGGCTCCTAGTACCAAACCCACCCAGCCCACCTAGAGACAGGAATTCCAAGGATTATGAACATGAGGGATGGGGTAGGAGGGCCACACCAGAAAGAAGGAGAGAAGGAACCATGTTACAGCAGGGAAAATAGGCCTCCACCAAGGACCCAAATAAGTAATGAGACATCTGATTAAGTTCACAGACTTTTGTTCCTGATCATTTACTACTGAGGGGGAGTGATCTCACCAGAAGAGGAGGGCATATAGTCTGGCAGATTAAAAAGTAACAATTTTGCACATGGGTGATAGACCCCTCCCTCACTGTGGTTTCCCACTTTTATTACATCTGCCTTTGAATGTGCTTTTATCACAAGACTCTAACAGCTTTTTGTCTCTGGCCAGGAGGTAACATACAATGCCCACCAGGATGGAGTGAAGGGCATTGCAGGAGCAGCAAAACTGCAAAAGAAAATCAACAAACCACAATCCAGAACTTCAGAGACTCTATATCAACCACCTAGAACTAGGCCAGCTTAGTCTCTCCCCATCTTGAAGCTCAGGGACATTTGCGGAAGAGGGGGCGGTAAGAGTGTAAGAGCATAAGGATGGGAGGAGCAATGATATGTAAGATACTCTATACTAGTTAGGGCTGAAGCAATCATAATTGGACTTTGCATGCCCTGCGCATTGTCCAACACACTGTTGACCTCACAAAGTCTAGCATCTGCTAAAGGCACCAAGATCCTTGGAGGCAAAGGATTGGCAGCCACAGCAGTGTTCCTATACCTAAGGGGAACACGGGAAAGGGTTCGGCAAAGGCCACTGGGTCCTTGTACGTCATCGGAGAGGAGGGCCCAGAGGAAAATCAGTCATGCACAAGAAAGGACTCTCTGGGAATTGGGGTGGGAGGCACTGGGGAATGGGGAGGGAGAGGGGTGGGGAGGGGGAGCAGGGGATACGGGGGGAGGAGGAGGGAGGGAGGGAACTGGTGTACCTAATAAGTTTGTATGAGCTGAAATAAAAAAAAAAAAAGAAGAAGTGCACTTGCAACATTTAACTCACTTGGTTCACTATTTTGTAAAATCATGGCCTGTGTGAACATGTGCCATTCAAATGTCACAAAAGAAGTATGATTAAAAAGTAACCATTTTGCAAATGGGTGATAGACCCCTCCCTTAAAAAAAAAAAAAAAAAAAAAAGAATATTGCAAGTGAGGTCAGCCCAAGGGACCCAGCTCCTACCCCACCATCCAGCCAGAGGCGCGCACAGGGCCAAGGGACGAGGAGGACCTCCCCCTGGGTCCGGGCCCCGCCCCAGCTCCCCTCGGGTTAAATAGCTCCACGCTGACGCCCCCATCCTCCCTTCCCCACTCCACTCCGCCAACAGGGACACGCGCGGTCCAGCCGGGCCTCATCCGCGACCTAGGTAAGCTCTGTCCCTGCCCACCCCCAGAACCCCAGGGCAAATAATTCAGGTTAGTGAAATTGAAAGATCTTAAGAGTTAAAACGACAATGCCAAAGTCAAAGTGCAAATCCATGAGAAGCAACACTCAAGTAAACAAATCTCTCATTGAAACAATTAATCCCATAATGTTAGACTCCAACCAGAACAAACCCATGATGGCCAAGAAAGCCTGACCCAGGATAACGACTTTCAAAATATGATCATTACCATGTTCAATACTATGAAAGAGGAAATCCAGGAGGAATTAAATAACCGAATCAATTGCTTTGAAGAGGAACACAACAGACACTTGGAGGAGTTGAGAAAAACAGTGCAAGAAACAAAAACTGGCATAGAGCAGTTAAAACAGACTCAAACAGAGTTTAAAACCGAGCTACAAGACAAGTTATCTTCAACCCAGAACTCCACAGAGAGTCTTATCAACAGAACTAACGAAGCAGAAAACAGAATTTCAGACCTTGAAGATAAAGTGGGAGTACTAACCAGCTCAATGGAAGAGGTTGTTAAAGCCAAAAAGATACTTTAGAGAAATATCCAAGAGATATGGGACACCCTGAGGAAGCCTAACATGCCTATTCATGGAATACCAGAGCAAGAATCTCAAAATACCATCCCTGAGGAAATTTTTCAAACGATCATCAAGGAAAACTTTCCTCATCTAAAAAAAGAGAGGCCCATCCATATAAAAGAGGCATTCCGCACCCCAAACAGATACGACCAAAACAGAAGCACGCCATGGAAAATAATAGTTAAAACACTCCACATTCAAGATAAAGAACTGGTGCTGAGAGCTTCAAGGGAGAAAAAACAAGTCACTTTTTAAAGGTAAACCTATTAAAATAACAAATGACTTCTCAGTCGAAACAGTAAAAGCAAGAAGAGCTTGGAGAGACATACTTCAAGTATTGAATGAGGAAAAATGTCAACCCAGGCTGATTTACCTTGCAAAACTACCCGTCATGATCAAGGGAGAAAGAGAAATCTTCCAGCACAAAGACAACTTGAAGGGATACATGTCCACCAAACCAGGCCTTCAGGGGAGAAATATCCAAAATTGAGATAAGGAAAATGATACAGAGAATCAACCAGTCAAAAAGCTGTTTCTTTGAAAAAAATCAATAAGATTGATATACCTCTAGCTAAATTAACCAAAAACAAAAAAGAAAACCCAAATTACCAAAACTAGAAATGAAAATAGAGTTATCACAACTGATATCCAAGAAATACAGAGGATTATAGGGTCATATGTCAAAAACTTATACACCGTGAAATTTGATAACACAAAAGAAATGCACGACTTCCTAAGCACGACTTACCTAAATTGAATCAGGAAGTTTTGAATTATTTAAATAGTCCTGTAACGTACGAGGAAATCGATGAAGTAACCTCAAATCTTTCCACCAAAAAATGTCCTGGACCAGATAGATTCAGCACAGAGTTCTACCAGGCACTTAAGGAACAACTAACACCAATACTCCTTAACTGCTCCATCAAATTGTGAAGGAAGGAACTCTACCAAATTCTTTCTATGGTGCTAATATCACATTAATCCAGAACCTAATAAAGATACACTTAAAAAAGAAAACTATAGGTCAATTTCTTTGATGAACACAGATGCAAAGATTCTCCACAAAATCTTAGCTAATCAGATTCAAAAACTTTGTTCACTGTAATCAATAGGCTTTATCTCAGGCACACAAGATTGGTTCAACACTACACAAATCAATAAATGTAATCCATCATATAAACCAATCTAAAATCCAAGACCACATGATACTCTCGATACATGCAGAAGAAGCTTTTGACAAAATCCAACAGCCCTTTATGATCAAAACCCTAGAGACAGTTGAAATGCAAGGAACCTTTATCAACATAATAAAAGACATATAGGCTGTCCACTCTCACTGCTTCTATTCAATATTGTACTTGAAGTCTTGACTGGAGCCATAAGACAAGAGAGAGAGAGTTAAAAGGTATTCAAATCAGCAAGAAAGAAGTCACGTCTTCTCTATTTGCAGATGACATGATCATGTAACTGAGTGATCTCAAAAACTCCACCAGAAAACTCCTGGAACTAATACAGAAGTTCAGCAGGATGGCAGGTTACAAAATAAACATAAGAAAATCAGTGGCCTTCTTATATGCCCAGGATGAAAAAAGTGGAAAAAGCCCTAAGAGAAACAATCCCGTTTACTATAGCCCCTAAAAAAAATGAAATACCTTGGTATAAACCTAACCAAGAAAGTGAGAGACCTTTACCATGAAAACTCTAAAACCCTAAAGAAAGAAATTACAGAAGACACCAGAAGGTGGAAAGACCTTCCATGTTCCTGGATTGGCAGAACCAACATCATAAAAATGTCCATCCTACCAAAAGCAATATACAGATTCAATGCTATACCAATCAAAATCCCAAAGCAATTCTTTAAAGAAGTTGACCAAACAATTTCAAAATTCACACAGAGGCACAAAAGACCGAGGATAGCAAAAACAATCCTAAGTAACAAAAACACAGCTGGAGGTATTGCCATACCAAACCTTAGTCTATACTACAAATCCATAGTTATAAAGACAGCCTGGTACTGGCTCCAAAATAGACACACAGATCAATGGATAAGGATTGAAGACCCAGATATAAGCCCACACAATTACAGCCATTTGATCTTTGACAAAGGGGCCTAAAGAATCCAATGGAAAAAGAACAGCATCTTCAACAAATGGTGCTGGCAAAACTGGATGTCCACATGCAGAAGATTAAAGCTGGACCCTGTACTTGTCACCATGTACAAAAATTAATTCCAAATGGATCAAGGACCTCAGTATTAGGCCAGAGACTGTAAAAACCTTAGTTGAAATGGTAAGGAATTCCCTGGAGCTAATTGGGCTCGGCCAACAGTTCCTAAACAGGGCTGGAGAGGTGGCTCAGGGGTTAAGCCTCTGCCTTGCAGGCGGAAGGTCCCGAGTTCGGATCCCAGATCCCACGTATAGACGCCAGGCGGAAGCGGGGGCGGCCTGCGCTTCTGGTCCTGGTAGGGCGGAGCCTGTGAATCCCGGGGCAGAAGGAGGTGGAGGTGTCCATGGTGGTTCGCGAATTCGTCCGTGGTTCTACACACACAGACACACACACACAGACACACGCGCGTGCACATACACACAACACGCATATGCACACAGTTAAATAATAATAAAAAAATTTTTAAAAAAATTAGAAAATTAAAAAAAAAAAAAAAAAAAACAGTTCCTAAACAGAAATCCAATAGCACAGTCACTAGAACCAACACTCAACAGTTGGGATCTCATGAAATTAAAGAGCTTCTGTTTAGACAAAAAAAATTGTAAACTGAGCAAAAAGACAACCCGCAGAATGGGAGAAAATCTTTACTAATCACTTATCTGATAAAGCACAAAGAACTTATAAACTTATAAAATTGAACACCAAGGAAATAAATGGCTCAATTATAAAATGGGCCTTGGAACTCAAAATAAACTTTTCTAGGGACAAAATTGAAATGTCTAACAAATATCTTAAAAAATGCTCCACATCCTTAGCCATCAGGGAAATGCAAATCAAAACCTTCCTGAAATATCATCCCATCCCAGTCAGGATGGCAAAAATCCACAATACAAACAACACCAAATGCTGGAGCGGATGTGAAGAGAAGGAAACTCTCCTACATTGCTGGTGGGAATGCAGACTCATACAACCACTCTGGCGATCAGTCTGGCGATTTTTTAAAAAGTTAAAGATCGAAATTCCATATGACCCTGCTATTCCACTTCTGGGAATAATCCCCCATAAAGCAAAAATTCACCTCAATCACACAAGCACAACCGTGTCCATAGCAGCACTATTTATAATAGCAAAGTCATGGAATCAACCCAAATGCCAACAGTTGATGAGTGGATAAGGAAAATGTGGTACATTTATACAATGGAATACTACTTAGCTATCAAAAAAAATGAATGAATGAAATTTTCCGGGAAATGTATGGAATTAGAAAAAATTATATTGAGTGAAGTATCCCAGACACAGAAAATTAACCACCATATGTACTACCTAATAAGTGGATCCTAGTACCAAACCCACTTAGAGACATATTCAAAGGTAAATCTCTGTAATACCTACAGTAATTGCAAAGATTATAAACAAGAGGGAAGGGGAAGTAGGGCCCCCCAGAAATAAGGAGATAGGGGATCAAGCTACAGTAGACAAAACAGGTCACCATCAACTATTGCAAGTAAGTAGCGAAACATCTAGTTAAGCTCACTCACTTTCCTTCCTGGTCACTTGCGACTGAGGGGGTTTGATTTCACCTGTCAGGGAGGGTATAGAGTCAGGCAGATAGATGCAGTCTCCCCTGCAAATGGGAGACTGACCCCCCTCGCTGTGGTCTCCTACTCCTAATCCTTCTACCTTTGAATCTACTCTTATAGTAAGACTTCATTTAAACAGCTTTTTATGTCTGGTTAGGAGGTGACTTTCAATAGCAATCAGGGTGGAGCAAAGGGCGGTGCAGGAACAGCAAAACTGAAAACAACAAACCATAATTCAGAACATCAGAGACCCTACATTAATCACCTGGAACCAGACCAGCCAAATCTCTCCCCATCCCTAAAAGCGCAGGGAAATTTGTGAAAAAGGGGGCGGTAAGATTGTAAGAGCCTAAAGATGGGGAGGAGCAATGATATACAAGATACTCCACACAAGTTAGGGCCGAAGTAATCATAATAGAACTTTGCATGACCTGTGCAATGTCTGACATGTCAATGACTCCCCAAAGTCTAGCATTGATCACAGGCACTAGGATCCTTAGAGGCAAGGGATTAACAGTCATAATAGTGTTCCCATACTAAAGGGGAGTCCAAGAAATGGCTCTGGGCAATGCCACTGAGTCCTTACACCTCACTAAAGTGGAGGACACAGAGGGAAGTTTGACATTTACACTAAAGTATGTTCTGGGGAATGGGAAGGGGGAAAAAGGGGGCAATGGGAGAAAGGGAGGGAGGGGGTGAAAGGAAGGGGGAAAGGGGAGAGGATGCAAGGGTAACTGGGGAGTGGTGTAGGAAGGGAGGGGACGGGGTACCTATTAAACTTGTATGATTGGGAATAAATATAATAAATATAAAAATAAATATAAAAAACTGTTCTTGGTAAATTAAAGGTTTTCTTTCATGAAAAAATTATCTGGCTTGGTTTTGATTTTAATGAGACTACAAATAAAGATGTTATTCTTTTCTTGCCCTGGTCATGAAGACCCCTCCAGGTTCCAGCGCCCTCCTGCCAGTTTTCTGTCAGTTTTGTTTTCGTGTGTTCCCAAAGTGCCGAAACTTGTTCATTCTCCAGACTTAATTCAGGTGTAATGATTTCTGAATGTTTCTAATTTTAGATGCCACTGGGTTCTAAAGAAAACTTGAGCTTCTTCCTCGGGAAAACACCAAATGGCGGATGACGCCGGTGCAGCGGGAGGGCCCGGGGGCCCCGGGGGCCCAGGTCTGGGAGGCCGCGGCGGCTTCCGCGGAGGCTTCGGGAGCGGCCTCCGGGGCCGTGGTCGGGGCCGGGGCCGCGGCCGGGGCCGCGGCCGCGGGGCTCGCGGCGGCAAAGCCGAAGACAAGGAGTGGCTGCCCGTCACGAAGCTGGGGCGCCTGGTGAAGGACATGAAGATCAAGTCCCTGGAGGAGATCTACCTCTTCTCCCTGCCCATCAAGGAGTCTGAGATCATTGACTTCTTCCTGGGCGCCTCTCTCAAGGATGAGGTTTTGAAGATTATGCCTGTGCAGAAGCAGACCCGGGCCGGGCAGCGCACCAGGTTTAAGGCTTTTGTCGCCATCGGGGACTACAACGGTCATGTCGGTCTTGGTGTTAAGTGCTCCAAGGAAGTAGCCACTGCCATCCGGGGGGCCATCATCTTGGCCAAGCTCTCCATTGTCCCTGTGCGTCGAGGCTACTGGGGGAACAAGATCGGCAAGCCCCACACCGTCCCGTGCAAGGTGACGGGCCGCTGCGGCTCTGTGCTGGTACGCCTCATCCCTGCCCCCAGGGGCACTGGCATCGTCTCTGCCCCTGTGCCCAAGAAACTACTGATGATGGCGGGGATTGATGACTGCTACACGTCTGCCAGGGGCTGCACTGCTACCCTGGGCAACTTCGCTAAGGCCACCTTTGATGCAATTTCCAAGACCTACAGCTACTTGACCCCTGACCTCTGGAAAGAGACTGTGTTCACCAAGTCTCCATATCAGGAATTCACTGACCATCTTGTGAAAGCCCATACTAGAGTCTCTTGCAGAGAACCCAGGCTCCGGCTGTGGCTACCACATAGGGGTTTTTTTGTACAAGAAAAATAAAGTGAATTAAGCCTAAAAAAAAAAAAAAAAAAAAAAAAAAAAAAAAAAAAAAAAAGAAAACTTGAGTTTCCTGTAACTATGCATGTCTTTTTGTTTGATATTTTAAAATGTCATGTTAAATTATTTCAAAGTGGACATTTAAAAGATTTAATCCTACCAATTAACATTCAGACTCCAGGTTCTTACCCTGACCAACTTAAACTACAGAGAAAAAAAGATCACTTTAAAACTTGGAGCAGATACAAAGGACTCAACCTGCTTTGCCTTAATGTTATGCTCTAGAAAAAAGAAAAGTCAGAAGTCTTCTATTGTATTTATATTGAAGGTCACATATTTTAAAAGTACAAATGATAAAGATGTATGAGAGCTACAAAATCTTGGATTTTAAGTGTATGTGTACTCTCTATATGTGATTGGGTGCTATATGATTTGCATGATACAAAATTAATTTACAATTGCCAAATTAGACCCAACTCTTTATTTCATTTAAAGATGACGTCTACTCTTACTGCCTCCTTTTTAAAATACATGTTTTTTCAAATATTTAATATGATAAAACAGCAGGGAGCTGTTTTATGAAGTTATAGATATGGACTTAGAAGGTTAATATATGTTGCAGTATGGTTGAAGGGACTGCAAAGTATAGAAAAAAGCATTGAGCCTCAGGAACATACATGTTAACTGAACTGAACTTTATATTATAGAAAAAGGTCTTAATACATCCTCGATTTCCTCATACATTATAGGACTATTTAAATAATTCACCACTTCCTGATTCAATTTAGGTAAGTTGTGTTTACTTAGGAATTCATCCATCTCTTTTGTGTTGTCATATTTCACAGAGTATAAGTTTTTGAAGTATGACATTATAATTCTCTGGATTTCTTGGGTATCAGTGATAACTCCATTTTCATTTCTAATTTTGTTAATTTGGGTTTTCTCTCTCTTGCTTTTGGTTAATTTAGCTATGAGTGTATCAATCTTATTGATTTTTTCAAAAAACCAGCTTTTTGACTGGTTGATTTTCTGTATCGTTTTCTTAATCTCAGTTTCAGATATTTCTCCCCTTATTTTGCTAATCTCCTCCCTTCTACTGCTTTTGGGATCGGATTGCCCTAGTTTCTCTAAAGCTTTAAGCTGCATTGTTAAGTTATTTATTTCTGACGTTTCCATTTTTTTGATGTAGGCATTAAGAGCTATGAACTTACCTCTTAGGACAGCTTTCATTGTGTCCCAGAGATTTTGGTAAGTTGTATTTTCATTATTGTTCGCTTTGGAGTGAAGGGCATTGCAGGAGCAGCAAAACTGGAAACGAAAATCAACAAACCATAATCCAGAACTTCAGAGACTCTATATCAACCACCTAGAACTAGGCCAGCCTAATCTCTCCCCATCCTGAAGCTCAGGGCAATTTGCGGAAGAAGGGGTGGTAAGATTGTAAGAGCACAAGGATGGGAAGAGCAATGATATGCAAGATACTCCACACAAGTTAGGCCCAAGCAATCATAATTGGACTTTGCATGCCCTGCGAAATGTCCAACACACTATTGAACCCACAAAGTCTAGCATTTGCTAAAGGCACTAAGATCCTTGGAGGCAAGAGATTGACAGCCACAGTAGTGTTCCTATGCTTAAGGGGAACACAGGAAACGGTTCTGGGAAATGCCACTGGGTCCTTGCACCTCATCGGAGAGGAGGACCCAGAGGAGAGTCTGGCATGCACATTAAAGGATGCTCCGGAGATGGGAGGGGAAGGCGCTGGGGGATGGGGAAGAAGGGGGGAGGGGAGGGGGACACAGGGCGGTGGGAGGTTGGAGGGAGGGAGGGGACCGGTGTACCTCTTAAGTTTGTATGAGTGGAAATTAAAAAAAAAAAAAGAAAAAGGTCTTAATACAATGCTATGGATTATTAGTGAAAGCATGTTGACCTACAAGTACATGCTATAAATATAAGTCTTGTTTCTCTTGTCATTACTGTCACCTCAGTGGGCTAGACAATACAATCGCTTATTTTACTTTTATATATATCTCTAATCACAGGATTCAAATGTTGTGTCAGATGCAGAGGATTGAAAAAGCTATATATTATATATATATATATGATCCAGATCTCTATGACTAGTAGTTTTAATATGATCCAGGAGTTTCTTTAATGGCTCTGCCAATTAGTTATTTCTCTTTCCCTCGTCTAAAGATTGCTCCCCTACCTGTTCCTCAGCCTCATCTACATGAGACACTAGGAATGGGACACTGATATGTGGCCCACCATATGGCCTCTGCATGCACAAAACTGTGACACTTCAGACAACAGGGAACTGAATGTAAGTTTCTGGAAAGACAATGCAGCACTTATAAGGCTGATTGACTTGATTGGAGCCTCCAATGAAGTGGGGAGATCTGGAATATCATAGGTCCAAAGCCAGATGATCTTGGGCCCATTTTAAATCCCCTAATTGCCATTTATTGCAATCCTTTATATGTGACCTAACATTAGGATGACTATTATGTGTTAATAGACAAGGTAAACAAGATTATCAACAAGCTTAATGTAGTCCCTTCACTATCCTCCCGGGTACAGTATTTCATGGCCCCTTAATCAAACCCTCAATTGCCTTCTTAACATTTTGTCAGTCTTGTCTCTCTTAGACTAAGACCCATCAAGGGCCGAAATTTCCCATGCTCCTCTTCACCGTGGGGCACCAAGACAGGATTCTATTACTTCAGCCTGTAACCTTTCTCACATCAACCCTGTTCAGCAGGAAGTTGTAAAGAATGAAAGCATTGTTCCTTATTATCAGTAAAAGGCTGGAATGATAAATTCCCTTTCCTCCACACCCCACATTTGAAGTAAAAGTTCTGCTTGCCACTCACTGTCCCCCCCCCAACTCCCAACGGCCAATAGGCACTTGCAAATCTTGTGCTTCATCAGGTACCTCATGCAGAAGGGGAATAACTCACTCCCCTCTGTCCTTCACACCACTCAGAAGCCCAGGCATTGTATAAGTTATGCCCTACCTTCAGATCTCAGAGTCGTCATGCAACCATATAACCAATAACCTTTTTCCATTCTTTCACGTGGTGAGTTTGGCCTTTTTTGAGTCTTACAGGTGGCAGATCCCAGAACTTCTGATCCTGTGTCCTCCAGTCTCTGTCCTCCTTCTTGCTCTCCTGTCCTCTCCCTCTCTGAGATGCTTGGCTCTCCTTTTATCTGATCACTGAATTAGGCCCCTTCGTTTATCTCTGCCTCTTTTTTTCTGTTTCTTTCTTTTTTTTTTTTTTTTTTGGCCTCTCATTATACCTGTTTCTCTGTCTCTCTCTCTGTCTGTCTCTATCTCCTTCTCTTTCTTTGTATTGCTGTATCCTGAAGATTGAACCTAGGGCTTTGTACATGCAAGGCAAGCTCCTTACTCCTGAGCCATGTCTCCAATCCCTTTACTGGTGATTAGTGGAGTCTATACAAGTGTTTAATCACTAAGCTACATTTTCAATCCTTTAAAAAACTTTTTTGACATAAGGTCTTACTAAGTTTCCCAAGCTGGGTTTGATGTGCATCCTTAGTTTTGACTCACAGACATGGCCTGTGATACTGTCTTGGACTTTTCTTTTTTTCCTTTTTATTACTTCTTGCACACTTTGTGTGTGTGTGTGTGTGTGTGTGTGTATTCAAGGGCAGTGTGTGTTCCTGTGGAACTCAATGGTGACTTTGGAAATCATCCTGGATTGCTTAAAACTTTTTTTTTTTTTTTTTGGTTCACCCTGGAATTTCCCAGGCTCTGATTTCTAGAGCTGGAAGTACAGGCTGCCACCATTTCTGTCCAATGTTTTTACATGGGATCTAGGGTTAAAACTCAGGTCCTTCTGTTCGCAAGGCACAGGTTAACTCCTGGGCCATCTCTCCAGTCTAGGCTTCTCTTTTTCAAATAAAAACTTCTCTTCTTTTAAAAAATCATTATTATTGCATTATCATCATCATCACTGCTATTATTATTATTTGTGTGTGCATGTGTGTCTGTCTATAATGTATGTGTGAGCACCCATGTAGACCCCAGAGAACAGCTTCGTGGAGTTTGTCCTCTTTTTCCAATTTGATTTGAATTTGGAGGGTTAGATTCAGGCTCCCAGGCTTGTGTGGCAAGTACTTTCTGCAGCTGATCCATCTCAGCCCCTGACTTCCCTTCTCTTTAAGTTGGGATGTGATAACTGAAGGAGAGGAGGCAGCATCGTTTTTGCAGTGTTAGGCAGGTGTCCTGTTGGATCAAGGACCTTGACCTAGGCAGGTAGGTTATACTCCTGTGACCCCGGAAGACAGGTAGAAAAACAGTGATTTTAAAGGTGGAACCTGTACTTTCCTGACCTTGGCAATATGCCTGCATAGACTTTACTGACATCTGGACTTTGCCCCCACTATGCTATGTGATCTGGCACTGAACTTGGATCATTATTCCAGTTCCAGACTTTCTGATGAAGACCCATGAAGGATGTTTCATGTTGTAATTTCATAGTTTTTTTGGAGGAGGAAGTATTATATTCCTCTCTCTTTTTGAGTTTGATTCAAGTATGTATAGGGTACATGCATATGTATAAACATGTCTATAGGTGGTCGGGCATATGGCATATGTATGTGTGTGTGTGTGTAGTCGAGACTGATGTGAAGAATCATCCTTTTTTAATTTTTTTCCTCCCACTTTTTATTTTTTTCCCAATCATACAAGCTCAGTAGATACTCAGTCCTCTCCTTTTCCCCTTCCTTTCAACCCCCTCCCTCCCTCCCCTTCTCCCAGTGTTTCCCCCTTTCTCCCTCTCATCCCCTGGAGCATCCTTTTGTGTGAATGCCAAACCTCCCTCTGACCACCCTAATGAGGTGTTAGGACTCAGTGGCATAGCCCAGAGCTCTTTCTTGGGCTCCCCATTAGTATAGGAATTCTGTTATGACTGTTAATTCCTTGCCTCTAAGGATCCTACTACCTGTGATCCATGCTAGACTTTAGGGGGTTGTTGACATGTCAGCCATCGTGCAGATCATACAAAGTCTGACTATGGCTACTGCAGCCCCAACCCGTGTGGAGTATCTTGCATATTGTTGCTCCTCCCCATCTTTAGGCTCTTTTTAGGATGGGGAGAGATTTGGCTGGTCTGGTTCCAGGTGATTAATGTAGGGTCTTTGATGTTCTGAATTATGGTTGGTTGTTGTTTTCAATTTTGATTTTCCTTCACCGCCTTTGGCTCCATACTGATTGGTATCAGAGGTCACCTCCTAACCAAAGAATCATCCTTTTTTTACTCATCTACCTTATTGTTTTGAGCCTGGATGTTTAAGTAAATTGAGGGTATGCTGTTAGTGCTAGTCCAACTGACCAGCTTGCTTTGGGAATTCTCAGGTTCTACCTTCTGGGGGTAGAATTGTAAGTAAGCTGCCATGCCTGCCTGGCATTTTCTATGTGGTATCTGGGGGGGGCAAACTCTTGTCCTTTTATTTTTGAGAAGCAAGCACTTTAACTGCTGAGCTGACTCTTCAGGCCTGTTCCCTCACTTTTTTTGAAATAAATAAGAGAACTAAAACCCAGAGAGGTTGAGAACTATAAATGAGGGTTAGAGCTGCTCTGTCCAATATGGAAGTCACTTTCTAGATATGGTCATTAAATGTTTGAGAGGGGCCAGGTGTGGTGGCTCACATCTGTGATCTCAGCACTTGGGAGGCTGAATCAGAAGGACTGTGAGTTTAAGGCCCGCTTGGGTTGCATAATGAGACCCTGTCTAAAACACTAATCCATCATCCACTCAAGTAAGAAGCTAACCAACCAACCAACCAACCAACCAACCAACCAACCAACCAGCACTTGGAATGCAACCAGCCTCTTCAAGTCTGCAGATTGCTTTGTCACAGTCAACCTCTACAGAGCAAGAGCCCACTTGGAGGAACCCTCAACTCCTGTCTTCTCAGTCCAATCTGCTGGGATGCCCCTCCAATCAAAGGATCTGCTTTATGACAGATGGAAGTAAAATGACAACCTGATTCCTCACCTGACATTTTTTGTGACCTCTGATGTAAGGTTGAAGATCTATCACTGTCACTTCTTTGTGAGCTCTTGGTACAGAAGAACTTGGAGATGAAGGACATGGCAGTAGAGAGAGGAGTAAAGTGTGGGGGCAGACCATTTTCACCTTTTATTAATAGGAAAAAAAACCAGTTCGGAACTAGCAAGAGAGAGAACCCTCTACAATGGCATCCTAGTCACATTGCTCAGATCTCCCCAATTGCTTAGTGGTATCTAAAGATTTCTGGGCCAAGTGTTTCTTTTTTTCTTTCTTTGTTTTGCATTGCTGGGCGTTGTACTTGCTAGGCAAGCCCCCTATCACTGAGCCACGCCCCTAGCCCCTCCTTGATAGATTCTAGTAAAGTGCTCTGCCACTGATGCAGGCCCCAGCCCCTCACTGATGGATTCAGGTAGGCACTTTATGGCTGAACTACATCTCCTGCATACTATGGCTCTTGATGACATTCAATATATCCTTCCACATCCTCAAGCATGTTGTAAAATATCTCTCTACTTCCATTTTCCCAGTCTTTTTGATGAGCTTTAGGACTTTCTGTGTAAGACTGTTTCTGAATCTAGATGATGATCCCTTAATTGCGCCAAATGGCTTGTGGCCATGAGCTTAAAGGAACCTATGATTGAGCTCTCCACTTTGCCTCAGTACTTTCTGGTGCAACATGTTGTCCTTGTTTGCAGCATGTTTTCTGTTCCTATATTCCATCTACATAATTAATGGATTTTCTGATTTTTTATGCATGCATATGTGTATGTGCATGTGAGTTCATGTGTGTTTATGTGTGTGTTTGTTCATGCATGTGCATGGAGGCCAGAACAGCATCTTGTGTTATCCTCAGGAACACTATACACCTCCTTTGAGTTAGAGTCCCTCATTGTCCTGTAGCTCTTCAATTAGGTTACTCTGACTGGCTGATGAGTTCCAGGAATCCCTCTGTCTGTTTCCCCAGGACTGGGATTAGAAGTGCACACCACCACACCTGGCATTTTAACATGACTTTATTGACTTAATCATTCCCCCAGCTTTTCCGCTTTTTATCTTCATTAACCAGTTGGGTAGTGTGCTGAGTCCTTTCATGGAGTCGAACTAGCATTTTTTTTCTTCAAATTCTCAATCAGCTCTCTGTATTTTATTTACCTGTCCAGAGCCTAGTTCTACCCACCATGGGCCTTCCCCTCAACTAGACAATCTCCTGCAGGTTTGCTCTGGATTTAACTACTAATTCTCCACAAATGTGTCCAGAGCTTGAATCCTCAATACCTGTACCTAACTATGACACTCCACCCCTTGTCAACTTGACACAAGATCATATCACCTTGAAACTGTAACTTCCACCATGTCCACAAATACATTTAACTTTTAAATTCTGCTTTCATAACCCAATTAAAAATGTTAGTCATTAAAAGTTCAGTTACTAAAATGTTGAAACTGAAGTAATCTTTTAAATAAGTCCCAAATTTTTTAACTGTAAGAGTCTGTCAAGTCAAAATTAATTAAATATTTTAATACAAATAAAGCATCAAAATGGAAGCATCATGACACAAGAAAATACCAAATTAGAATCAAGTCCAGCAAATACCACATCCTGTACTTCTTTGCTCATCACATAGTCACCATGTCTCAAAGATTCTAGGCAATCCCAGTCCCTCTTTGCTACTCAAAGTTGAACAAGCAATGTTTTTCTGCACTAGGTTGAATTTCCACTCACAGCTGTCTTTGGCATACATCCCATGGTGGTGGCATTTCTGCAGCTATAATTTAACCTTCCCTTGTAGGAACTCCACATCTGACACTTGGTGCCGAGCTTTTGCTGCTTTCTATGGACTCCTTAATTTCGCATCAAAACCAGTATGTGCAGGGTAATGCTGACCAACTCTACAGTGAGGTTGAAATGTAGCTTGATCCACTTGATGCACAGCTGTAACAACTTTTGCCTGCTGACTCTGGAAAAACTTCTTTCTAGGCAGCCAAAACTTCCCAAGGACAAGAAACAGCTTCAACTCGGGCTATCAGCCTCTGAAGGAATTCTGAGCTTCAAATCACACAATCTCCATATGATGTTATTCATTTCTTCCACTGTCCAGGGCAAAGCAGTACGTTATCCTTCAGTAATTATTTCTCCAACAGCAGAAACTGCTCTGCTGTCTGCCCTTTCCTCATCCAAAACCTCATGCCAACATAATTCTATCAAGCTTACCAGTCCATCATTTTAAAATTTACTTTTGCCAAAGTCTTTGTTCCCTTCATCATAAATCCAAACAATCCACAACTCCCTCTGCATTTCCATTATCTGAGTATGAGTTAGATACAGGTTGAGGGTTCAAACTCTGGGCACATTTGTGAAGAACTAGTAGTTGAGTAAGTCCAGAGCAAACCTTCAGGAGATTGTCTAGTTGATGGAAAAGGCCTAACCCAAGGTGGCTGAGACTAGGCCCTGGACAGGTGAATAAAATACAGAGAGCTGGTTGAAGAAGTTTTCATCCTTGTGTATACTTGGCCAGACATGCTGGTCTGGCAAAGTAAGGATCATCCTTCTCTCAACTGTTATGTGGAGAAGGTGCAGCCAGTTTCCTTGGTGGTGGTATGAGCTCATTGCCATGATGGACCAAGAACTATAACCGGACTATTATACAAGAATAACTATCTTATTCCCTTAAGCAGTTTTGTCATGATTTTATTAGCAACATGCAGGTTAACTGCAGTCCATGTACAATGAATTTAAGTTGGTTTCACTCCATATGACCCAATTTCAACTCTCCTTTTTCTCCTTCTGAAGTCTTTCTCAGTCTCCCTCCTACATGTGTGTGTGTGTGTGTGTGTGTGTGTGTGTGTGTGTGTGTATGCATGCACATGTGTGGGTGCGTGCATGTGTGTGTGTGTGTGTGTGCGCGCACGTCTGTCTGTCTGTCTGTCTGTCTGTCTGTCCCACTGAGTTTCATCAGTGTTTCCTGCATCAGCATCTGCCTGGGCATTTCCTGGAGCAAGGATAACATACTATGTTTATTACTGAAGAAATTGCCTCTTTCCAATGCCCAGCATTAACTTTCAATAGTTCCTGGACACAATGGCCTCTTCCTGACCAAAGCACTGTCTGGTGGCATTCCTCTCCACAATCTTATTCTTACACTCTTTCCAACCCCTCTTCTGCAATGTTTTCAAGGTTGGGGTAGAGGGTGATTCACATGTCCCATCAGGATGTCATTAAAATTTATGTTCCATAATTACTGATTTTCTACCTGCTGACCAATTGTCATTCTCTATATCAAATGCCTTCCATTCAAAAAGGAACTTCTTAGAGCTCATTATTGAGTAATAATAAAAATGGTTCCTTGAACAGAAACAAAATACTGAATCAGTTGATCTGCTAACTGGGACAGATAGCAGACAGATAGCAGATGGATACAATGAATCAAGGGATCAATTTCTGGTGAGATTATGTGAGACTTGGGCACACTACTTATAATAGCGAACAATTTAAAACTCATGAATCACTTATTTGTGAATTTTTTCCATTTAATATTTTAGAGTTGTAGTTTGGCACAAGTGGGGAAAAAAACTCTAAAATCAAGTGTGGAGAAGATAGATAATACTTTATTTTGGAAGCATATCATTTATTTTTATTTCTGCCATAGTTTGTGGGAGTTTATGTCTGGATGAATCATATCTCAAGTCTCACTCTTATCTGGTTGGAGGAGACCTTGGACTTTTGAGTTGGGCTGGAATTGCTTAAGACTGTGGGGTCACCAGAATGGGATAAATCTGTTTTTTAAGTGAGAGGGAACTGAGTGTTCTTCAGTGGGGTGGGGCAGGCAAGACAGAAAGCTATGGTTTGGATGTTTCTTCTAAAACTTGTGTTGAAAGTGAATTGGAGTTATGGAAGTGTTAAGGACCATGAGGTTTAACATGTAGTTGAATCATAAGAGTTTGTTCTCTATGGTTTGATTGTGAGATGTTACTCGCAGGCACATGTGTCTGGACACTTGAACCATGATGAAATGTCCACAAGACCAACCTTGTGAATGTCTTGCACAGGTTCACACAGTTGCAGTGAATGTCATGGGTACAATGGCCCTGTCATTCCCGAAGACACTGTCTGGTGGAACCCTCCTCACCCTCTGGTGTTGGCATTCCATTCCCTTTTCTGCAACATTCCCTGAGCCTTGGGGTGGAGTGTGTATGATGACAGGACTCTTAAGAGCTGCAGTCTAGGTGGAGGAAGTATGTTACTGAGAGGGGGCTTATGGGTCATAGCCTGGCTCTAGTTCTATACTATGCCTCACTCTATCATCTCTGTCTATCTCTGTCTCTCCCTTTCTCCCCTCTATCCATCTACCACAGTGATGTGACCAACCACAAGCTTACCAAGGTTAGAGCCTTGACTGCCACAGTTGTTCACAGTCTATGAACATCACAGCCAAATTCATGACAACGATGATCTCACTCTGTGTACTATTTTTCATATGAGTTGCTTTTTTTGTCATTGCAATTCAATACCTGGTAAGAACAAACTGAGAGGGAAGATTTATCTTAGCTCATAGTTTCATGGAAAAGGAGGCTTAGGGGCTGGGGCTCTTTCTCTGAGGTGGGAGCTTGCAGTTGGTCTTATGTGGTAGTGGAGGAAGGAGAGGGAGAGAGAGAAGGAGAGAGGTAGAGAGAGAACAAGGTAAAGAGAGAAAGAAAGAGGAGCATGAAGACAAGAGAAAGAGGAAGAAGAGGAGAAGAGAAAGAAGAATGAAGAAGCATGAAGAGGAGGAGGAGAAGAATAAAAGAAATAGAAAATGAGGAAGAAGAATAAGAAGAAAAGAGAGGAGTGGAGAGAAGAGAGTGAGGAGCTTGAGGAGGAACCAGAGTCATAAGCTTGCTCCCAGTAACCTTCACCTCCTTCCCCCTGGAAAGTCTTACCTCTTAAAAGTTCCCACAACCGCCCAGACATATTTATCTGGAGACCTTGTATCCAAAGCTCACAAGCTTATGGGAAATATTTTACACTTAAGGCACAATATTTTGTGAATGGACAGTTATTGTAAACATGGGCTAATTACTGAGAGAGTTTGTCCATCCTTTATTTTGTTCTCTCTTCTAGTCTTAAGCTCATCTGCTTGTGCTTCTGCCATGTTATGATATGACCCCAAGACCATCAACAGATGCCAGTGCCAAGATGTTAGAAATAACAGTCTCCACAGAATGAGTCAAGTATGATTCCATCTATTATTATCACCCAGTTTCTGGTATTCTGCTACCACAGAAAACTGAGACAGATATGCTGAGTCAGAGAGAGATGGCAAGAGACTGTCAGAGAATTCCATGTACTCTGAAGGTAGAAGGAGAAAGGAACCACCCAGCATTAACTACAGCAACCAAAGTCCTAGAGAATCTGAGATGACTCTTACTAGTCATTAACCTTCAAACTGTCTTTCCCTGACCCCCATCTCCTTCTGAGCCTTGCAAGGGTAGCATTTCCTGCTTTTCCCAGCACTCCCACTGTGGCTGTCAATAGGGTGTTATTCTGGAAAAACCAGATCACTGGTCCTTTCCAAGGAACAGGATGGAGGATGCACAAACACACAAGCAAGCCCCCATGCAGGCATCACACACAAACTCCCATCTTTGTTATAGGATGCCAAGGACATATGCAGATGCCCACACACATGCATATACATGCAAGAATTTACATGCAAGCACATGTAGTTCCACGGAAGTACGCACTTGTTAATTTGTATGGGAATGCCCCTTTGCATATTAACAAGCACATAAGCAACCACACGGTTGCATTCTTGCATAAACTGATGACCAAGCAGGTGTATGCACCCTTACAGAAATCAAGATACACACTCTCCACACTCATTTGTACTTTGATATGTGTTTCACAGTGTCCTTGCCAACTTCCAGGGTGGGGGTAAAGGGATAGGTAGTGAGCAGTTCGCCAACCTGTCCAAGCAGGAAGTATAGGTGCTCACACTTGTGGATTCTGCTGAGGAGGGGGAGGAGGCAACTGGTGACGTTGCATAACTGGTGGAGAGGCAGGCTGTGGATAAAAGATCCAGCTCGAGACTGTGGTGTAGGGACAGCCGTGAGATCAGGACCATGGAGTTCAGTGTCCTCCTCTTCCTCACCTTCCTGACAGGCCTCTTGCTTCTCTTGTTCAAGGGTCATCCAAAGGCCCGTGGTCACCTTCCGCCAGGACCCCATCCTCTGCCCATCCTAGGGAATCTCCTGCAGATGGACCGAGGGGGCCTCCTCAAGTCCTTCATGCGGGTAAGAAATGGGTGGGACCTTAGAGCGGGCTGTTTTCATATAGTCAAGAAGAGAAGGGCTCCTGTTTCTGGGCTCCCGAGTGGGATGGGAAGGTTATGATGATGGATGGTGGTCAGTTTGTTAGAGGTGGACTGACTTGGTTTGAATTGTGTGGGGGCGCTGTTCTTGGAGGGACCAAGCCTTCAGGGTTTGTCAGGTGTTAGAATATGAATGCTAGTTGAAGAATTTCACTCTGGGCTTCTTTAGGTGAGAGAGAAAGAGACAGAGAGAAAGAGAGAGACAGAGAGAGAGAGACAGAGAAAGAGAGAGAATAAGTCTATGCAAGGACAGGAGAAGAGAACAGAGGTCAGCGGATGGGGCTGAGAGGCAGTGCTTACAGTAAATACCGAGCACTGATCCAGCACCACAGTATTTGCACAATATCACCTGCATACTTCACTATGGGGCTTCATGCTTCATGGTCACTTATTTATGAATAATTAAGCATCACCCAGAAACCCATCTCCCAATGAGAGAACTGGAGCAGGAATAATAGCCCCCTCCCTCCCCCCGCTTCCTCTGTCTCTTCTCACTGTCGTGGGGACCACACTCTCAAATCCTGGGCTCGTCCCTTCTTGGTCATACTCCCTGTCATCAATGGTCTGATTTATTTATTTATATGCATTCTTTTTAAGACAGGGTTATTTTCCCACATGTCCTTAAACTTTACGTCTCAACCTGACTGCAGGGATGATAGATGTGTGCCACCATGCCTGAACACCAAGGGCTTTAGACCTGTGCTTCCCACATATTGAAAAGAGTCTCATTAGCATACTGTTGTAATAAAATGAGGATGCTATGTCTTGTGTCTGCAGGGAAGATAGTCTTCAGGGGATGAGTAATGAAGATTCTGATATGGAAGAGGCAGAATTACTGCCAACGTCTCCTTTGAGAGAATTAATGTATTTTGAATAATTAAAATGATTATTCAGTGTAGGGATTGGACAGGGAGTGCTTACCCACAGTGAACATGGTGCACTGATCCAGCAGCACCCACACTATTTGCACAGTATCACCTGCATGCTCCAATGCGTTTGCAGGGATGGCTCAGGGGCTAAAGCCTTTGCCTCACAAGCAAAATGAGCTGAGTTAGATCCCAGATCCCATACCAAAACACTGGACAAAAATGGTGTCAGCCTGCACTTCTGGCCTTGGAAGGCTGAGCCTGGGAGACTCCAGAGGAAAGCAAGAAGAGGTAGAGCAATCCAGGGTGATTCCTGAAGTCATCCTTGGGCCTCTACAGGCACACACACTCAAGTGCCCTCCCACACACACACACAGAAGAAAGTGGTTACTGAAAACCAGGTTCCACTGTGTGTATAGAGCGGCAGCTCTGGAAACTGAGGCACATCCTTTGCTCTTTAGGAGCTGACAATCTTTTGGGAGATGTTGAACAAATGCATAAAATTGAATTAAGTAAGTTATCTTCTCACCTTCGGAAACTTGAACATAAGCAATAGGAGTTTCATGATCATTCGAGGGCTCACAATGTTTCCTAGGAGAGGCAGGACTTGAGCAGAGCCTTATAGACTGGCAGGACAAGTTGGGAGTAAAGAAACTATTTCTAAGAATTGAAGAAACTGTGACAAGCGAGGAAGGAGTAGGCACAGATGAAAGAGTAGTGGAGAAAGAGGCAATTAATGAGTTTTGTCAGTGTGGGGAGAAAAGGCTTGAGTGAAGTTGAGGAGAATGGTAAGAAGCAAAGTAGTCCAGTGAGGCAGACAAAATAGACAAGATGTCTTAGTGTGTGTGTGTGTGTGTGTATGTGTGTGTGTGTGTGTGTGTGTGTGTGTATGTGTGTGAGATATGAGAATGCTAGCCAGTGGATACTTCATATGTAAGGTCATAGCTGTGGAGGTTGATGGCCTAAGATCAAGAGCTCCCTCTGTTTAGCCTCTGGTGAGAAACCTTTCTTAGTATGATGACAGAGTAAAAGAGAGGGGAATTGTCAAGTGTAGACATGATAAACCATGCTGAGTGATCTTGCTTCATATCAACCATTTCTCTGAGGAACTAGTCTACACCATGAGATCTTCAGTTAATCAGTTGTGCAGCTACTTCCCTCAAGACTGAATCCTTCTCACCAGGCTCTGCCTCCTAAAGGCTCCACTCCTTTTCAACACTGTTAGCTTGAGGACCATACAGCAGTTTGCTGTCAATGTGAGTTCAGCCCCTTCGTATTGATTGCCTGCTTTCTGGCACTTTCTCCTATCATGGATGATATAGCAAGAAAGTCCTTTTTCAGAAGCAGATCCTGTTGACTTTCTAGCCTCTTGAACTGAACTCAGGTCCTTTTTCTTGTGAAGCAAAGGCTTTAACCTCTCAGCTGTCTCCCCACCCCTAAACTTCTATTATTTAAGGTGAATGTTCAGTCTAAGGCATTCCATGTGAGGCGCAGAAGATGGACTATGATGGAGCATGGAGCTTACACAGGAAGGCCCTCAACCACAGATGGTTTGAGGAAAGCTGGGATCTACCAGGTCTAAAGTGCCTTTCCTTCTGAAGTCCTCCTAGACTTGTCACTTAATGTGATGTCACTGACTCTCCTGAGAATCTGCTTAAAAAGTAAAAGAGAATAAATAAAATAAACCAGTCTTACAACCACAATCAGAACCAGAGAGCAATGGATACTGAGTTGTGTTCACTTTTCCTCAGTCATATACCACTACGGAAGTTTTCATTCTCTGAGGAGTTCTATCAGTTTTAAGGCTGTCATAAGAAAATATCATATATCTGGTTCTTATATTGGTCTTTAATGAACAAAAAAGAGTGAACAGATTGGGTAATATGGAGTGAGAATGTCTTAAATTCATTGTATACATTTTGAAACTTTCAATGAATCAAAAGAAACATATAAATAAAAAAGAAAACACCACAAACAAATTTGACTGTCATCTCCCTCAAAAAACAATTAAAAACAATTTTGCATGAAACTTCCAGGATTTGCCAGGTGTGGTGATGCACATTTGAAGATACGGGGATGCAGGACGATGAGGAGTTCAAGATCATCTTTGGCTGTTTGGAGAATTTGAGAACAGCGTTAGCTATGGGACAGACCTTAACTCAATGTACTAACAGTAAACATGTTGAGGATTCACAGACTGCCCCCTGCCCTCCGGTCCTTCATGGGCCTTCTAGGCATTCATGATTCTCCATGTGATTTGACTACATGGTAGAAGAAAGGAATAGTTATGTTTTACCTTGATGAGAAGTGCTAAACATTGTGGAAGTGTTCCTTCTCCATTCTCCAGTAAGTGTCCAAGTCCTTTTGGAGTCAAAGATGTCAGTTTCTGTCTCAGAGTCAACCCTTCTTTTTCATTCACGTATGTGTTTATAGGGTTTATGTTATGTGTACATGCATGTGTGTGTTTGCATGTGGGTGTGTGTGCATGTGAGTGCATGTATATGAATGCACTTGAGTGTGTGTGCCCGTTGAGGCCCAAAGGTGATAGCGGGAATCACCCTCAGCTGCTCTTCCATCTTACTGTTGTGTCTCTAATTAAACCCAGAGCACACTATGAGCGCTAGTCTGGTTAGCCAGCTTGCTCATGGGATTCCCAGGCTTCGCCTTCCGGGGTTGGAATTACAGGTGGGCCACCACACCTGCTTGGCTTTTTTATGTGGGATCTGAACTCAGGTCCTTTTGCTCCAGAGGCAAGGCCTTTAATCACACACCACGTAAGTCTCATTGTTTTCCTCCTGATGACAGTTTAGATACATGACTCCAAATGGTGAGGCGAGAAAACTGACTAGTAAGAGCTTATTCAGTGGCACCTGTCTCCTTTCATGCACTCATTTATTCAGCACTCAATAATAATTTATTGAGCTCTTATGTGCTGGAGGAACATTCTAGGAATTACAAACGTGGTATCTTAGAGGAGGCATATGAGGTCACCAGACTCCTGGATGTTGCCCTGGGAGGGGCAGATAAATGGAAAGTCAACAGATAAGGTGGTGGAAGGTGAGTAGGAACTATGAATAAGATGGAAGCAACATGCTATTTTATAAAGTGGGGACAGTGTCTTTGACTGAATTTTAGGGACAGACTCTGTCTTGTTGTTTCTGAACAGCAACCTTGAGAGATGCAGGTTGTGGCTCCCAAGGGAGGTCAGTGTTGCTGAAAGAAGCTGAAGAGGAAGAAGATCAGGGAATGGCATGGGCTGAGGGTCAGAGCAAGGGAGGACAAGAGGAGAAGCTGGAGATGTCATGAGATCCTGTCACATAGGGCTGTGGGAACCACAATGGAGACCTTGATCTAAGTTTCAACAGCATGGTGGAGGTTAGAGTGTGATTGGAGAGGCTTAACAGTATGAACCAACTTATGTTTCATTTTGAATGTTTTGCTTGGATGGTGGTGACAGCGTTTAAAAAGGTAAAAATGGAAGCAGGAAAACTGGAAAGAGACCGGCAGAGATCAGCACAAGAAGTTTTAAAGTCAATTTCATTATAACTTTGAAAGAAGGCTTTATCAAAGTCAGCCATCACTCTAAAGCATACAGCTGTGTGGATTTCACACTCCGAACACATTCATACCATCAACACACAGATCAAATGGCAACAAGACTGATCCCCGTCTTGCCCCCATCCAGCTATTACCTCCTCACTATTCTGGCATCATGGGTTGATTGTGTTTGAAATTCATTGAAATAGAGTAAAGGCAAACAGAACTTGTTCTATCTGTGGCTTCCTCTCAAGATTATCTTGGTGAATTTAAATTATTTATTGTAGTTGTAGTTTTTCATTGATGCATAATATTTATTACTATGAACCTGCCATATTTTTGCATGTATGTTAATAAACACTTTATTAAAAAGGATTCGATGGGCTAAAGAGATGGCTCAGGGGTTGAGAATCGGCCTGAAAAGCAGAAGGACCTGAGTTGGAATCCTGGATCCCCTGTAAAGAAACATTAGATAGAAATGGTAGTAGTCTATATGTCTAATTCTGGAAGGTGGAGCATGGGAAATTCCAGAGCGAAATAAAAAAGAGGTTAGAAGCAATCCAGGATGATTTCTGAAGTCACTCTTGGGACTCCACAGGGACAAACTGGATGAATTAAGCTTTGTTCCTCCACAGGGACACATGGTGTTCTCTGACATGCACATATGCATACACACAAATGCTGACATGTGTGTGTGTGTGTGTGTGTGTGTGTGTGTGTGTAAAAAGAAATTTTCTATGAATCTTCTGGCCCATTTGTTTGGTGAACACACATGTGCAATTTTGTCAGAAAGCATATATAGTGGCAAAGTTGCTATGTCTATAAGCATCTAGGTTCAAAAAGTACAGGTCATGCTCCACATGTGAATTCTGCATTCATAAATTCAAACAGCTATGGCTGAAAATTGAAAATACTTGGAGCTGGAGGGATGGCTCAGGGGTTAAGTCTTTGCCTCAAAAGCAGAAGGACCTAAGTTAGGATTCCAGAACCCACCTATAAACACCAGATGGAAATGATGGCAGCTTACACTTCTGACTCTGGAAGGTAGAGTCTGGGAAATACCAGAGTAAAAGCAATGAGGGGGTAGAACAATGCAGAATGATTCCTGAAGGGATTACAGGTATGGAGGCTCACATCTGTAATCTTGGCACTTGGGAGGCTGAGACGGGAGGATAATGACTTTGAGGGCAGCTTGGCTTACAGAATGGGATCCTGTTTCAAAACATAAATGCATCTTTACAAATTTTGTGTAGACTTTTTAACATAGCATCATTTCTTAGACAACAGTACCCAGACTTAAGTTTATATACCACTTAATTTGTCTTAGCGATCTAAAGGTGGTTGAAAGAATACAGAAGGATGAAAGTGGGCTACATGCAAGCACTGCACTGTTTTATGTAAGAGATTTGAACACTGGAGGGTTTTGTTGTCTCTGTGGGATCATTCCCTGTAAATGCCAAGAGACAGCCATGTTGCCTGGCAGATTCTCAAGCGACTGCACTGCTGTTCTGATTCACATTTCAAAAACACTAGAGGACTGTCACTTTCCTTCCTATCTGATTCAGTGGGTAGGTGAGGGGTCATTGCCTCTGCAAAGTTAAAGAGGCAGAAAACAGGTTCAAGTTGGGTCACAGGAAGGAGGATATTTGATTGAAATGTCTGAGAGATCTGGCTAGACTGAAGGTTATAGGCAAGAATCTATCATCTATCTATCTATCAATCAATCAATCGGTCTATCTACCTGTCTCTGTGTACATGTATATGTGTGTGTACACACATATTTTGAAGTAATGTCTCATTGTAGCCCAGACTAGCCTCCAACTCTGTGTGTAGCTAAGGATGACCTTGACCTCCTGAAGCTTCTGCCTTTTACCTCTCAAGTTCTTGGACTATAAGTATGTATGCCCACCCCCAAGCCCCGTCCATCTTGCTGGACTATTTTTTTGTATATGTATATGTGTTTGTGTGTATATGTGTATGTACCAGAAGGCATTTGTGTGTGCCTGTGGAGGTTCAAAGGTGACATTGGAAATCATCCTGGATTGTTTTTCCTCTTTACTGCTTTGTTCCAGAGTTTCCCAGGCTCTGCCTTCCAGGGCTGACATTTTCACATGGGATCTGAACTAAAGACCTTTTGCTTTCAAGTCATAGGATTTAACCTCTAAGCCATCTCTCCAGCCCCTTACTCTATTATTATTTTTAATATTTTATTTACTATTTTAATATTTTACTGTGTATGTGTCTCTCTGTGTGTGTGTGTGTGTGTGTGTGTGTGTGTGTGTGTGTGTGTGTGTCTCAGAGGGCACTGTGTTTCCCTGTAGAGGACTAAGGGTGACTTCAGGAATCATCCTTCAGTGCTTCTACCTCCCATTTGCTTCATTCTGGGATTTCCCAGGTTCTACCCACCAGAGCCAGAAGTGCAAGCTACTGCCGTTTCTGTCTGGTGTTTTTAACCTAGGACCTGGGATCTGAACTGAGGACCTTATGCTTGCGAGATAGAATCTTAACTACCAAGCCATCTCTCCAGTCCACCTTACTGTATAATTACACTGCTAAGGACTGCTGACAATCACTGCAGACCTTGTCTGGGTAGTGTATTAATGGATCAGTTCTGGGTCCTCAGAAGAGAGAAAGGTGGCCTGGGAAGGAGGGTCATGGAAGCTGTGCCTTACTATCAATCAGTAGCGGAGTGTTTTATGGGAAGCATGTGCTGAATGACAGCACCCATGATGTCTTTATGTTTGGCAGATTCGAGAAAAATATGGAGATGTGTTCACGGTATACCTGGGACCAAGGCCCGTGGTCATGCTGTGTGGGACAGATACCATACGAGAGGCTCTGGTGGACCAGGCTGAAGCTTTCTCTGGCCGGGGAACAGTTGCTGTGGTTGATCCAGTCTTCCAGGGATATGGTGAGAATCTCAAAAGCACCATGAGGGGAGACATGGAGGATGGGTCCAGGAAGATGGGTTTGAGGGAATGGAAAGCAAGGGACATGGAAAGCACTAAGGTGCTTTTGAACTTCCATTATAATCCATACCACTTTACTTCCTAAGGTGTGATCTTTGCTAATGGAGAACGCTGGAAGGCCCTTCGACGATTCTCTCTGGCCACCATGAGAGACTTCGGGATGGGGAAGAGGAGTGTGGAAGAGCGGATTCAGGAGGAAGCTCAGTGTCTAGTGGAGGAGCTGCGGAAATCCAACGGTAAGTCCCAGTGTACAGCCACCAAAGAAAATAGGGAAACACCCAGAGGTGCACAGCAAACGAATGGGAAAAGGTGTATAGGGCAGAGAAAGAGGGAGAGACAGATAGACAGAGACAAAGAGAGAGGAGGTGATAGACAATAGATGATAGAGTGAGTGAGTGAGTGAGTGAGTGAGTGAGTGAGTGAGTGAGTGAGTAACAAGGTGGCAGAAGGGGAGAAAGTGGAAAAGAGCGAGAGAGGGAGAGAATGCAGAGGGAGACTGAAGGAAAGGGAGAAGGAGGAAAATTAGAAGGCCAATGATAGATGGAGAGAGAGATAGAGATGAAAGGATACAGAGAGAGAAAGAGAGAGCAAAAGGCACTGAGACCAGAAATCAGAGAGACAAACAGACAAATCTCAGGGAAGCATCTTTGAAGGAACCCAAGGAGATAGATGGGCCACATCTTATTACCTGACGTTCTCTGACTGACATCCGCATCATCTTACACCCATAGAGATACATGCAGGCCTGAAATAAGAAGTGAAGGATTATTCTTAGAAACCAGAGTCAGAAAGTCAGGAGAAAGGATTGGGAGGAGTAATAGATAAGAATGGAGTGAAAAGGAATTCTAAGTTCATCCAAGCTGTCTGCTGAAGTACCTGCAGCTTCCTGTCCCTGGAACTTGACTCTACTGACTCACAGAGTCAGAATGGAGGTTTAGAAAGGCCAGACTAACCACATATGCTCTGCCTCTCAGTTCTCTGCCTCTGAATCTTGGCCCCAGTCACAAGCAACTGTGTTACCTCAATCAAGTCAGCTAACCTCTCTACCCATTGGTACAATGGTGGTACTGGAATAATAATTTACAATTTATTCTTCCTTACAACACTGTAGTCAAAATTAGACAAAATGTGGAGTGTTTACAGCAGAGCCTGTAAGTTGTTATTGCTTGACTTGTGAGTGGCAGGAAGCAGTCCTATGGAGCTGAGGCTGAGAGCAAACGTTATCAGCTTCCTGATTCTGTGTCTTCTGTTCGACCTCCTCATCTTCCCAGGAGATCCCCTGGATCCCACTTTCCTCTTCCAGTGTATCACCTCTAACATCATCTGCTCGATTGTGTTTGGAGAACGCTTTGACTACAAGGACCGCCAGTTCCTGCGGCTGCTGGAGATGTTCTATAAGTCCTTTGCGCTTGCCAGCTCTTTCTCCGGCCAGGTCAGGGGGAGGGAAGAGAACAACTTCATGTCACAGGGGAAAAGACAGACTGTATTTGGGGTGTCTTGGAAAAATGGAGGAGACAACATGGACCCCAACTCCCCAAAGCCCAAAGGGAAGGACTGATGATAAAACAGGGATGAAAAAAACAGAGAAAGAGATATGGAGTCAAAATGAAGAAAATGAGGTCTTAGGGGCTGCAGATATAGCTTGTATAGCACTTGTGGAGCCTCGGACTTGATTCCCAGCTCTGTGTGCACCACCATGGTGGAGCATGAGTGTCATCCCAGCCCTGAAGAGATGTAAGCAGGGGGATCAGAAGTTCAAGGTCATCTTCAGCAGGATATTGAGCTCAAGGTCACTCTTGTGTCACAAAGTTTTGGAGAAAAAGAGGAGAGAAAAGAGAAGACAGAACATACAGGACAAAGGATACAGAGAAAGATTGTAGAAGTTCAAAAGCGTGCATGTACCATCATTTCCCCATGATCAAGCAAGGAATCTCAGGAGATACAGCATCACCTGAGAGAATCTTTGAGGCTGGTGCAGACAGGAAAATGGGAGCTTCTCCTCTTGAAAGTTTGCCCACTAGTGGGATGCTTGTGCCAACACCGGTGCATAGGCACTTACCAGCACAGGCAACCTAAATGGGACCCAGTGTTTCCCACATACAGATGGATGTGGGACCAGGAGAGAGCCTGGTTGGAATGGAGACTTAGAGGGAGGTGAGAGAGGAAGGAAATGGGAAAGGAGGAAAGGTGGGGGAGGAAAGGCACATAAATTCATTCTATTTATGTAAGAACGTTTCCAAGAATAAAGGAAAGAAATGTGCGTGCGTGTGTGTGTGTGTGTGTGTGTGTGTGTGTGAGAGAGAGAGAGAGAGAGAGAGAGAGAGAGAGAGAGAGAGATTCCCCTAAGGAATCATGACCTATGGAGACCCAGGAGCACTGCCTGCTTGCCAAGATCTGACAACTCCAGGTGATTTATGGGCCCTTCTTTCTTATAGGTGTTTGAGCTCTTCTCTGACTTCCTGAAGTACTTTCCTGGCATCCACAGACAAATCTTCAAAAACCTGCATGAAGTCCTTGACTATATTGGCCATAGCGTGGAGAAGCACCGAGCAACCCTGGACCCCAACTCCCCAAGAGACTTCATCGATACTTACCTTCTGCGCATGGAGAAAGTAAGATCTTCATGCATGAGTTAGGGCAAAGGGCGGGACAAGAAGGAGAGGAAAGAAGAGAGGGTAGGGAGAGAGGAAAAGGGAAGGGGGAGGATGTGTAAGGAATCAAAAGATGAAGTGAAAGGATGGAAAAGATGAGGAAAAGACAAAAATAAGGAAGGGAAGAGAAGGAGAAGTGGCTGAGGAAGAAATATAAGGAAAACACAAAAACCCACAGAGGCAAGTAAGGCCTAGGAAGCAAGAATCGAGAAACATATCAAAGAGCAAAGAAAGTGAGTTGAAGATAGCATAAAGGCAGGCTAAAAAAAAAAACAGAGCTAAATGTTGAGGTGTCAGGATAGAGAAATGTGAAATAAGTCAGATTGTCTGAGACCCAGAAACAAGAAGACAGGCCTGGAGGGATGTGCGTGTCCTTCCGCAATGAGGCTCTGGTCTCCCTTGACCCTCTCCTCTCTCCATCTGGAACTAGGAGAAGTCCAACAAGAACACAGAGTTCCATCACCAGAACCTCATCATGTCAGTGCTGTCGCTCTTCTTTGCCGGCACAGAGACCACCAGCACCACTCTTCGCTATGGCTTCATGCTCATGCTCAAATACCCCCATGTTGTAGGTGAGCCAGTGGGGGGTTTGTAATTCCCTTTATATTGGAGAGGCTAGGTGTGAATGAGTGCAGAGGCAACCCTGGTGTCTTACTCCAGGAGCTGTGCAAGCTTTGTTCTGTCTCCTAACAAGTCAGTTTTGTTGTTAATGAGTAAATGGAAACAGTTTTTTCAAAGTTTTGGACTAACACTTAAAGATCCATGCATTCATCTATCCCCCCACCCACTCACCCATTAACCTGTCCATCCCCTATCTATCCATTTATTCATTTATCCATATATCTATGCACCCATCTAAGCGTCCATCATCCTTTCATCCATCCATCCATCAATATATCCATTTGCTCATTCACTCACATATTTTTCCATCCATGCACCCACACATCACCTACCACATCTCTCCATCCATAAACCTCTTCACCCACCCACCCACACATTTATCCATTCATCTGTCCACTGGCACATTTATCTTCCATCCATCCATTTATCCATTGTTAATTTGTCTGTGGAGTCATTTATTCTTTCATTTATGATTAATTCAGAACATATATGTCAGATGTTTTTTCAGTTGTTTATATTAGTCATGGGTTTATTTTTAAGTAAAGATAGTTAAAAGAACAATTTGTCATTAATTCAATTTTCAATTTATTCATTTATGTTCATATCTTTTAGTATACCATCAAATTTCATTCCTTAATAATTCCATTGCCGCTCATCCTTCATTTGTCCATCCATTCCCCCCAGTTGTGCATTTCATAACTTGATTTAGTCTCCATGTTCATAGCTTCATTCATTTATGAAGTATGGTTGAAATTCATTAAGAAAATCTTTTAATGCAGTGTTAAGCATGAGAAGAGGAATTAAGAAAAGACACCTGGTCATGCTAAGGAGTGGGTTGCAGGCTTCTCAAGAGAGTTGCTGGTTTTCTTGGGTTACTGATTCACAGAACAGTGTCACCTCTTCAATACCTCTGAGAAATGGGGTTAATTGTTCCCCTTTTCTGTGCAGAGAAAATCCAAAAGGAGATTGAGCAGGTGATTGGCTCAAGCCGCCCACCAAACCTTAATGACCGCAGCAAAATGCCCTACACTGATGCAGTCATCCACGAGATTCAGAGATTTTCAGACCTCATTCCAATGGGACTGCCACACAGAGTCACCAAAGACATTCTATTTCGAGGGTACCTCCTCCCAAAGGTGAGACCATCTGGACCTCACATCTCATTTCTGTGAGCATCCTCCATCTTCTTCACCCCACTCTAAGTCGGTTGATGGCTTCTCTACAGGATTCCCTTGTTTTGTTTTATCTACCCATTTATTTTTTGTTCTACACATGAGATCAGAGAATGATAATACCTTTTTTAAAATCTTGCAAACTTTCTTCAGGACACTGAAATATACCCCATCCTGAGCTCGGCTCTCTATGACCCACAATACTTTGAAAATCCAGACACCTTCAACCCTGACCACTTTCTGGATGCCAATGGTGCACTGAAGAAAAATGAAGCTTTTATGCCCTTCTCTGCAGGTAAGCTGAGTCTCCATCCTTTCCCAGACACCAGAGGGCAGGTCCTCCAGAACACAAACCCAAAAAAGTTTTTATTTAATGAGCAGCTAGTCTACCTAATTGTTTCATTTAAGCTATCTCATTTCATCTATCTATAGCCCTTTGAGGGGACTAGAGAACAAAAGAATATTTTGTGAGGCTGTAGAGATGGCTCAGGAGTTAAGACTCTGTCTTTCAAGTATAAAGTCCTGAGTTCTGATCCCAGGTTCCACGTAAAAATGCCAGGCAGAAACAGCAGTGGCCTGCATTTCTTACCCTGGTGGGCAGAACCTAGGAAATCCCAAAGCAAAGCAAGGAGTTAGAAACAATCTAGGATGATTTCCAGAGTCACCCTTGGTTCTCGGCAGGGTCACACCGTGCCTGCTGATACACACACACACACACACACACACACACACACACACACACACACACGAATAAAATATTTAAAAAGAATTTTCTGGTAAGGAGGACTTTGGGAATGTTTTCAATAATTCTAAACCTGATCAAATGCTTTTCTTAAGAAATATCAATAATGTGTGTATGTCAAAAGGAAGGGGAAAAGGGGGGAGGGAGCTAAGAGATCCAGGGAGGAGTGGAGGGAGGGAGGGGTCCGGTGTACCTATTAAGTTTGTATAAGCGGAAATAAATAAATAAATAAATTATTTTTTAAAAAAAGAAATAGCAATAATAAACACCACTTCTGGGCACTTCTCTGAGTTGAGTAGTGTCTTGAAGATGGGGAGGCATTTGGATCAATCTTTGGACAATGAGCTCATGGCATTCATTACATTTCAAAATACTAGGGAGATATGTCAGCTATGAAACCTAATGACTTGAGTTTGGATATTCCAGTTTCATGTTAAGTTTGGACACAGGCATAAACATCTTTATTCCCAGTGCATTTTCAAGGAAATGGGAGGTAGAGAACTGAGAATCTCTAGAAGCTCATGGTTTGGCTTAGGTAGCAGTGGTGAAGAGCACCAGGTTCAAAACTGTACAAAGGAAAGAGACAAGAACTGACAATTATCCTTTGACCCTCTATGTACGTTGTACATGTGTGCCTACATTCTCTTATCACATACACATATCAGATATCAGATGACATCAACTGTTACTCAATCTTCATTTTTTAAAACTTCATTTACCTGTTCATTCATTTGTGTGTGTGTGTGTGTGTGTGTGTGTGTGTGTGTGTGTGTGTGAGAGAGAGAGAGAGAGACAGAGACAGAGACAGAGACAGAGACAGACAGAGAGAGCGAGACAGAGAGAGAGAACTGTATGTTTCTGTGGAGGCTCAAGGGTAACTTCCAGAATCATGTAGGATTGTGTCTACGTCCTTTTTCTTTGCTCTGGGATTTTCCAGGCTTTACCCACCAGGGTTGGAAGTGCAGACAGCCACGATTTCTGTGTGGTGGTTTTTTAGGTGGAATCTGGATCTGCATTCAGGACTTCTGCTTGGAAGGCAGAATCTTCTTTTTTTAAATAAATTTATTACATTTACATTTTCTTATACATGCTCCTTACCTCCATTGTTTTCATATACATGCTCTCTTTCTCTTTCCCTTCCTTCATCCCTTCTCTCCCACTCTCATCCCATCCCAACTTCCCTCCCCTCCGTACATGGGTCTATTCCCTCTTATGCTCCTGTCCATTGGTTTTATGGGTCCTGCGGTTCCCTCTTGTGTTCTGTTCTCATGGGCGTTCAGTCCTCTGTGGCAGACCAAGTGCCCTTTCCATAGGCTACCTGCTGATATAAATACTGCCCTACCTCTGTCTGACTCCTCACCTCTAAGGATCTAACTGCCTGAAACTATTTCTCCTGAGATTCAGGCCAGTCCATGGGGGCATGTAGGCATGTGCACCATTGTACAGGTCAGAGGAGTTCAAGTTCCATTGCCATGAGTTTCTGGCTGTAGCTGCGGAGGCACAATCTCAATCCCTGAGTCATCTCTCCAGCCTTAACTTTATTTCTTTAGACAGGGTCTCTCTCTCTCTCTCTCTCTCTCCTTGAAACTGGAGATAACTATTTCAGCTAGGCTGATTGACCATATGGCCCCAAGATCTGCCTGTGTCTGCTATAGTCCATTCCATCAATGCTAGGGTTACAGGCACATGTCAACACACAGAATTTACATACATGTCAGGGATTTTATCTCACATAACCATGTTTTCACTGCAAGCACTTTACCCATTTCCTTGACCTCATTGTTTAATTTTTTTTAGAAGACAGGATCTTGCTATGTAGCATAGATAATTTTGAAATCAAGGCCTCCCATGTCCTGGGATGGCAGGCATATGCCACCAGATCTTGCTCATATAAAATTCTTTATATTAGCCAGATTATAATCTGTCTTCATAAATATTGACTTCACCCTCACAATGGCCTTATATACCATAGGAAAATTGTGCCAGTGTCCTTATAAAAAATGTTGAGTGTATATTGTCTATGCACACACCCTTACACTGAGTCTCAAGTTGGCCTTCACCTCCCAAATGGCAATGGGCCCTTTGGAAATCTAACAAAACCCACGAAATCTGTTATTTGCTGATGTGGGACATCCACCCAAAGTCTTGCGCTCAGTTTTGAGGGTTTTGGAACTCTCATAGCAGTTTCCCTGAACTGCAGGTTAAGAGTTAAGCCCATGCTCATCCATTACAATGGGCACAGGATGTCTGAGCTTAGAACAAAGCAAGAACTGTGTTCTTACCTGGGGCTCATGACTCACTCTCTTTGCTTGCAGGGAAGCGCATCTGTCTTGGCGAAGGCATTGCCCGCGATGAATTGTTCCTCTTCTTCACCACCATCCTCCAGAACTTCTCCGTGTCTAGTCCTGTGTCCCCGAAGGACATTGACCTCACTCCCCTGGAGTGTGGGGTGGGCAAAGTACCCAGATCATACCAGACTCGCTTTCTGGCCCGCTGAATGGGCTGGAGGAAGAGAAGCCAAGGGATTCTGGAGTCACTAACCATGGGGAATGGCCCTTGGCTCCCAGGCTCTGGAAGATCCACAGCAAATGAGCCTCCAGATTGTGCTCACTTCCTTCTGCGGCAGAGCAGCTTCTCCCAAGCTTTAAGTCATGTTCCCTCCCCTGTGAGAAGAATTGCGGAACAGTCCAGTACCTCTTGGTGTGAACACAGAGACTCCTGGAGCCCACAGCTCACGCTGAATGACTTTTCCCTTGCGTGTAACAACCTCAGACTCCATTTACAGCATCGTGTGCTCCATGTTCTGTGTTAAAGGGCTCTGCAGGTCGTCTCTCTTGAGTCTGCCCTCCCTCCTAACCCATACATGTGTGCAGGAATCATGCACCTATAGAGGATGACTGACAGAGGCCAGACGACTTCTAGGTTGTATGTGTGTGTGTGTGTGTGAGTGTGTATGTGTGTGTGTGTGTGTGTGTGACACAATCACACTGACTCTAGAGTCAAATTCTTCACTCAGTGCCCTCTCCAGATATAGTCAACTTGCATAAAGCTGACTTATTTTTTAGATTCATATTTTGAGACAAAATCTCAAGCAGCACAGGCTGGGCTTTAACTCACTTTGTTTCTGAAGATAAAGTAGGATTCCTGATTTTCCTGCCTCCACTTCTCAAGAACTGGCACTGACAGGCCTGTGCCACCACAGGAGCCTTAAACCAAACAATTTCTTTTCATGCATGTATTGAGGGGAGCAGGTATATAAGAGGGTGTGTGTCTGTGTGTGTGTGTGTGTGTGTGTGTGTGTGTGTGTGTCTGTGTGTGTGTGTCTGTGTGTCTGTGTGTCTGTGTTTTGTGTCTGTAGAGGCCAAAGGAGATATTGGGCATGGTCCTGGAATGTGCTCATTCTTTATTACTTTGTTTTGGATTCCCCCGGCTCCACCTCCCGAGACTGGAATTACAGGCCTCCACTTTATCTGCTAGGCAGTTTTATAAGAGATCTAGTGTGTGAACTTAGGTCCTATCGCTTGTGATGCAAAGGCTTAAATGACTGAGCCATCTTCCCAGCCCCGAACCAGACCCTCTTGAAGTGGAAAGTTAGTGTCATTAAATTCATTCACCAAGTTGTATAACTACCACAAATTCCAGATATTTTTGTCGTCTTTTCTCCTTAAAACCCCAGTTATATTAAACATTATTTTCTACTTCCTGTTATCCCATCTTCAGAAAACTCCAGTAAAATTTCTGTGTTTAATGACAACTTACTTGTGTTTTATATAAGTGAATCTATACAAGGCATGAGCTCTTGCGTCTGGTGTCTTTTATTTCACAAAATATTTCCAGGTTCCTCTACATTGCAGATACAGTCAGAAGCCATCACAGGCCTTCCTCATTCTTGTTCTCAGCATCCTCTCCCTGCATCCTCTCTCTGTACAAGGACCATGTCCTCTGAGCTGTGGATTGATTCTGCACAGAACCTTTGATGATGCTCTTACCTTCTCCTTTAAATCCCAAGGGTCACATAAACACTCAAAGTCTGCCATCTCTGATCAGATGATTCTTATCAGGCCATAAGGATTTTTCCAGAAATTCTCTCAGTGAGAACTTCTCCATCATTCCCTGCTAGCTCCAGGAAGGGAAACCTGTGGTCTTGTTCACTGCTATATTGTCAATACCTGGAGCAACAGGTGGCTTATGCCAGGTGTTCAAATATTTGCTTAGGAATGAGAGATGAAATCAATGGAAAATAAACAACCTATAACCTTGCTCTAATTGGGGCCAGACCTTCCACTGTTACCTTCTCTGGATCTCACTTTTTTCTGATGTCCAGAGTAAACTCATTTCTCCCAAAAGCATCCAGGGGTATTTTGTATTCTAATTCCACCTGGTAGCTCCTCTCAATCATCGTTTTTGCTGCCATGTTACCTTCTGGCCATGGTTACTGGGTGCCACTCAGCATAGCCACTCAAAGTATGCCACAGCTTCCCCACACCCCACTTGTTTGACACTATCATCTTTCCTTAAGAGCAGAGTTGATTGTTCAGTGTAATCCCCTGAGAAGATCTCTCCAGTCAGTCACTGACCAATGGGAATTCAGCTTTCAGACTTAACTCTGAAATGTTAAATTTCTGCTTGTCTCATTGGGATCCCTTACAGCTCTTGGAGAGTTGACAGGAAATTTGCCAAGGTATTCCTGGATATCTGCCGCCAATAATCACAGAAATAAAATGACAAACAGCAGCTTTAGAGACAGAAGACTGGGCAGGAGATAGAGAGAGGACCATGGGACTCTCTGGTTTCTCACTCTTTATTCTCTCCCTGAGGTTCTTGCTAGCCTGGATCTGGGGTTGCTCCACCTCCAAGGACCACCTCCCTCCTGGACCCTGGCCTCTGCCTTTCTGGGGAAACATTTCTAAAGTATTCTTCCTGAATTTAATTTGTTATTTATGAGACTGTTTGACAACTAATTGCCACTTTATTAAATATACATTTTTTTTATTTTTCTACTTTTACAAGTTAGCATGTTGGGTATTCATCCTAGCTTCTCTGGGGAAACATTTTGCAAATAGATTCCAAGAACTTTTGCAAGTTCTTTCTGGTGGTAAGATGGGGGAGGAGAAGAGGAGAGAAGGCAGAAGGTCAAAGGACAAAAAGTGGGGCTCCACATTGAGACACTCAAAGGTAAACCTATGTAATACAGTAATTGCAAGGATTGTGAACAGAAGGGATGGGGTTGGAGGGCCACACCAGACACAAGGAGAGAGGGGACCATGTTACAGCACAGAAAATCAGCCTCCAAGGAATGCAAGTAATAATGTGACAACTGGTTAAGTTCACAGATGTTCGTTCCTGATCATGTACAACTGAGGGGGTATGATCTCACCAGAAGGGGAGGGCATATAGTCTGGCAGATGAAAGGTGATCACTTTGCAAATGGGTGACTGACCCCTCCCTCACCGAGGTTTACTGCTTTTATTACATCTACCCTTGAATGTGCTATTATAACAAGACTCCAGTTTAACAGTTTTTTTGTCTCTGACCAGGGGGTGACATACAGTGCCCATCAGGATGGAGCGAAGGGCATTGCAGGAGCAGCAAAACTGCAAAAGAAAATCAACAAACCACAATCCAGAACTTCAGAGACTCTATATCAACCACCTAGAACTAGGCCAGACTAATCTCTCCCCATCCTGAAGCTCAGGGACATTTGCGGAAGAGGGGGCGGTAAGATTGTAAGAGCAAAAGGATGGGAGGAGCAATGATCTGAAGATTCTCCACACTAGTTAGGGCTGAAGCAATCATAATAGGACTTTGCATGCCCTGCGCAATGTCCAACACACTATTGACCTCACAAAGTCTAGCATCGGCTAAAGGCACCAAGATCCTTGGAGGCAACAGATTGACAGCCACAGTAGTGTTCCTATGCTTAAGGGGAACACGAGAAAGGGTTCAGGGAAATGCCACTGGGTCTTTGTACATCATTGGAAAGGAGGACCAAGAGGATAGTTAGGCATACACAATAAAGGACTCTCTGGGAATTGGGGGGGGAGGCACTGAGAGACGGGGAGGGAGGGAAGGGGAGCAGGGGGGTCAGGGGGAGGAGGGGGGAGGGAACTGGTCTACCTATTAAGTTTGTATGAGCGGAAATAATAATAAAAATGTTAAAAAAATTTTAAAAAGTGGGGCTCATTCTGCTCAAATAAAGAGATTGTAACACCAGCTCAAAGGCAACCCACAGAATGGGAAAAAAATCTTCACTAACCACATATCTGATAGAGCTCTACTGTCCAGAGTGCACAAAGAACTTAGAAAACTAAACGCCAAGGAAACCAATGGCCCAATTAAAAAATGGCCCCTGGAACTTAAAAGAAACTACCAGGGATGAAATTAAAATATCTAACAAATATCTTTAAAAATGTTCCACATCCTTAGCCATCAGGGAAATGCAAATCAAAATTTCCCTGAGATATCATCTCACCCCGGTCAGGATGGCAAAAATCCATAATACAAACAACACCAAATGCTGGAGAGGATGTGAAGAGAGGGAAACTCTCCTACATTGCTGGTGGGAATGCAGGCTCATACAGCCACTCTGGTGAGCCGTCTGGAGATTCTTAAAGAAATTAAAGATTGAAATGTCATATGACCCTGCTATTCCACTTTTGGGAATAACCCCCCATACAGCAAAAATTCACCTCGATAGCACAAGCACCACCATGTTCATAACAGCACCGTTTACAATAGCAAAGTCATGGAATCAACCCAAATGTCCAACAGTTGATGAGTGGATAAGGAAAATGTGGTATATTATACAATGGAGTACTACTGAGCCATCAAAAATGATGAATTAATGGAATTTGCTGGGAAGTGGATGAAATTAGAAACAATTATACTGAGTGAAGTATCCCAGACACAAAAAATTAAGCACCATATGTACTCCCTAATCGGTGGCTCCTAGTACCAAACCCACTTAGAGACACTCAAAGATAAATCTCTGTAATATCTACAGTAATTGCAAAGATTATGGACAGGAGGGATGAGGAAGGAGGGACACACCAGTAACAAGAAGAGAGGGGACCATGTTACAGCAGAGAAAATAAGTTACCATCAAGGACTTCAAGTAAGTAATGAGACATCTGGTTAAGTTCACAGACTTTCTTTCCTGATCATTTACAACTGATGGAGTATGATCTTACCAGAAGGGGAGGGTGTATAGTCTGGCAGATAGAAAGTAACCATTTCGCAAATGGGTGATTGACCCCTCTCTCACTGCAGTTTCCTACTTTTATTACATCTACCTTTGAATATACTCTTGTAACAAGACTCTAATTTAACAGGTTTTTATCTCTAGCTAGGGGGTGATATCCAATACCCATCAGGATGGAGTGAAGGGCATTGCAGGAGCAGAAAAACTGAAAAAAAAATAAATCAACAAACCATAATCCAGAACTTCAGAGACTCTATATCAACCACCTGGAACTAGGCCAGCCTAATCTCTCCCCATCCTGAAGCTCAGGGAAATTTGCGGAAGAAGGGGTGGTAAGATTGTAAGTGCACAAGGATGGGAGGAGCAATGATATGCAAGATACTCCATACAAGTTAGGGCCGAAGCAATCATATTTGGACTTTGCATGCCCTGCGAAATGTCCAACACACTATTGACCCCACAAAGTCTAGTGTTTGCTAAAGGTACTAGGATCCTTGGCAGCGAGGGATTGACAGCCACAGTAGCATTCCTATGCTTAAAGGGAACACAGGAAAGGGTTCTGGGAAATGCCACTGGGTCCTTGCACCTCATCGGAGAGGAGGACCCAGAGGAGAGTTTGGCATGCTCATTAAAGGATGGGAGGGGAAGGCACTGGGGGATGGGGAGGCAAGGATGAGGGGAGGGGGGTACAGGGGGGTGAGTAGGTAGAGGGAGGGAAGGGACCGGTGTACCTGTTAAGTTTGTATGAGTGGAAATAAAAAAAAAAGTGGGGCTCATTGGCACCCAGGGGTCAAGAATAAAATGTTGAATAGGTCTCTCCAGAGCAGCAGGGCATTCCCTTCTTCCATCTCTGAACTGGCATCATATGCACACTAGAAAAGTTTCCGGAAGTCCTATGAGAAGGAATGGAGAGAAGGCAGATTGGAGGGAGAAATCCTGGTAGATTTATGGCTTGTTTTGGGGAAGTACAGTGCTAGGAGGAGAGGTTTGAGTGTGAGGCGTCTGCAATTTATGAATTCCACAGCTTTGGAAATTATTGGAAAAAAAACTGATACTAGGCCTCTGTGTGAAGCTCTGACAGGCTTAGATGAAGACACAGAGTGCAAACTTTGGATCTTCCCTGATGAGACACCAGCCATGCTGGAAGGTGTGATTCAGTGACAAGAGCATAAACCTTCTCTTGGGTCACAAGTCAATGTCTGTGGGCTGCTTCTGCAGCTGCAGGAGAAATATAGGGACATCTTCACAGTCTACCTGGGTTTCCAGCCTGTTGTTGTCCTGTATTGTTCCATCATGCCCCATGGATTTAATGTGGCCTTTGCCAATAGAAAACCTTGCAAAATCTTCCAATGGTTCTGCCTGACCACAATGAAGAACTTTGGGATGCAGAAACAGAGTATCAAGAAGAAAATCAAGGAGGAGGCCCAGTGTTTGATGGAGGACCTGTGGAAATCCCAGGATGAGCCCCAATGTTCTGGGCTAGGGGTCATCCGCATGGGACTGCAGAGGTGGAGAGTATGACTGGCAAAGTCTAGAGACAAATGCAGAGATAGAGTCTGGAAGAGAGAAAGAGACGGAACGAGGGAAAGAGAAAGAAACAGAGACAGGAGAGAGAGAGAGAAAGAGAGAGACAGAGAGAGAGAAAAACAGAAATATTGCTTTCAAGGCAAAGGCTTAACCCCTGAGCCATCTCTCCAGCCCCCACACTCGCTATTTCATAGTGAAAAAATTTAAGACTCTAAGAGGAGAAGAGATTTATCCAAAGTCACAAAGCCATGTTACTGTTAGAAAAAGGTAGTTCCAATCATAACTTATGCTAAGGGAATGAAAAAGGTGGGGGGAGTCTGTAAGTGTCAAGTCAATTTCTGCCCACCCATTTCCATATGAATAAGCCCCTGTGTAGTTAGGATGGAAACATCAGGTAAGATTTGTCTGTAAAGAATATACTGAACTTCTTTTTGAAACCTCATTGAGAGGGGTAGCCCAACACTTCAGTGAAGAGCTATGAAAGTTCTTACCAGGTCTGCTAAGTGGTGTGTGTGTGTGTGTGTGTGTGTGTGTGTGTGTGTGTGTGTGTGAATAATTAAGCAATAGTCCAGGCTGGCTTTGAACATATGCTACAGCCTCTGCTGGCTTCAAACTCATGGCCATTCCAGACCTTCCATTCCAAAGTGCTGGGATTATTGGCATGAGCATCATGTCTGGCTCATGAGTCACTTTGCTGAGAACTGTTATACATACTTACTCCTCTGTCTCTTTTCCATTCTGTCCATTGCAGAGACAGTCCAGGCAGAGATTGATGGTGTGTTTAGCTTCAGCCCTTGAGGATTGGCTAGAATGCCTTATGTGGATGCTGTCATCCATGAGATTCAGCAATACAGTGACCTCACTCCATTTAGTGTCTCTCACTGTGTCACCCAGAACACACACTTCTGCAGATATCACCTCCCTAAAGTGAAAGGAGGACACTGGAGCCTTGGGTTGAAGGGTGCTGGACACCTTCAGCCATGTTCATGTTCACAAGCTCATGTTTCTTCTTCTGGTTACAAGGAAGGTTTATCTCCAGACTTTCATGGGGTGAGGAAGTTCTTCGAAATATAAAAGTCGTCTCTTTTCTGTTCTTCCTTTTAAAACTTTAATTAGATATTCGACTTTGTTTTAATTCTTTATTCATTTTTTATTTGAGAGAAAGAGGGGGGCATGCATGACAGTGCATAGGTGGAGGTTAGAGGACAACTTCTGGAATCAGTTCTCTTCTTCCACCAGGTGGGCTTCCAGAAATTCAACTCAAGTCACAGATTTGCAAGCAGATGCCTTACCCGCTGATCTATCCTGTGGGACCCAGATGTTAGGCTTTCTTTTGCTGAAAATGCTCCATATGCTGATGGAGCTCAATTTCTTTGTCCCTCCTTCCCTTTTTTCCTCCCTTCCTTGCCCTGACTTCTCTCACTCTTTCTTTCTCCTCATCTCCTACCTTCTCTTTTGATGACACAGTGCTTACAGTTTGATTCTTGCTTGTTTATTTGTTTGAGACATGGTCTCATGCACCCCTGGTTGGCTGTGACTATGAAGCAGTGGGGGAACTTGAACTGCCGATCCTCTTGCCTCCACCTCTCAAGTGCTGGATTTACAACTTTACCACCTCAAATTACACAGTTTGATGTTTTACCCCTTGTTATTTTGAGCTCACATGATTACATGCCATATATATGCACATGTATGTTAAAGTCAGTTCACACTGTTGCAGGGAAAACAGTCTCAACCGTCCCAATGTCATAGGGTTCTTGTGTTCCGGAGTCAAAGATTGAAACCAGGACACATGTAGGGAATTAAGGTAGAGTTTATTAGAAAAGAGAAAGGTTGGAACTCATGGACTCCAGACGTGGAGTGCCATGAGGAGCTAGGGCGCTTCCATGAGAAGCAGAAATAAAACAGAGCTCATGGCACTAGTGTGCCATGAGGGGCTAGGGAGCCCATGAGAACTCACAGTGCCTAGGCATGGAATTCATGAGGAGCAAGGAACAAGAAACAGACTCATGGCACTGGAGTGCCATGAGGGGCTAGATTGCCTCCAAGAGAAGTAGGCAGCTGGAAACGGACTCATAGCACTAGAGGGCCATGAGGGGCTAGATCGCCAAAGATGGTTGCCAGGGCTAGGTATATTTATACACCTGACAACCCCGGGAAACTGGCTTTTTCCCATTGGTTAATTCCCATCGGGGCCCAACCCAGTTTCTCTTGGGCCCAAGTGGGCTAGAGATCAAGTTGTTTGATATGGAGAGCTCATCTCCATAATCACTTCATGGGGAAGTTGGCCATCTTATCTCTGGGAGGATTGGAGTCAGTTCCTCAGCAAGAGTGTTCCCTCAGGGTGATTCCAGCAGTGGGGGACAGCTTTCAGGAATTCCAAAGACCTTGAGAGACCCATCCCAGCACTGTTGCTCTAATCCTGCCTCATTAACTAGCTCTCTTTGCAACTTGTGAGTATATTGTAGTTTATCTCCTTCTATACTTATTTTTATGTTCATAATAACAGATTACATTTAGATTTAATTTGGGGCTTTGGAAAGATGGCTCAGGGGTTAAAGTACTTGCCCCACATATAAAAAATGGAGTTCTGATATGAAGTCTTATGTAAAATGCTGGATACCCACATGCAATTCCAGCCCTAAAGCTACAACCTGGAAAGCCATAGATAAGCTGGCTAGCCAGACTAACCCTATGTATAGGCAACTTCAGTTTTTATTAGAGACCCAGGCTTAAAACAATGATGTGGAAGAGTGATAGACGAAGATTTCTGATGTCACTTTTGAGGTCTCCACACACAAGAATGGACCCACACACATGTTCACTCACTCACCTGCAAAACTACACGACATATATGTATACACCCCTTACACACATTCACTTGAAAAGAAAAAAAATAGATTGTATTTTAAAAGCTGTCATATGTTAATTCTACAAAGTTGGGTTCATTAGCTTTCTATGTATACAGATCATGTACTTTGATTATTTTCACTCCCACTAGCAACCTGCAAGGGTTTATTTACTTCTCAGGCAGGGATTGCTATGTAGCTCAGACTGTCCTGGAATTTACTATTTGCTCAGGCTGATTTTTCTTTCCCTGCCTCCTGAGTGCTGGGTTACAGGTCTGTTTCACCACACACAGTTCTGTGTTACTTTCTTTCTTGCCTCCCTTCTCCTCTTCCTCTCTGCATCCCATAGTATTTCTTTTACTTCTTCTTCAATAGTTAAATTCACTACAGGATAGAAAATGTGTGACACTTGTCTGAAACTGGCTTATATACTAACACAGTTTTTAACTTGTTTCTGATTTTATGCATCTTTGTGCTTTAAAAAAAAAAAAAAACTTGTTTTGAGACATGTGAGCTGCTGTTCCAAACTCCTTCTTGTGATGTTCCTGTATCCTCAGGTTGATGCTTTTGTTTCTAAAACCTCAGCCCCACATGGTTGTGTATGTTCATGAGTTGATATATCAAGAGTAGATATTCACAGTATCAAATCACAAATGACACTAACTCAGCAGATTAGATTCTGGCCCTGCTGATGGAGGTGGGTCTTTGAAGATCTCAGCCTGGTTGAGGTAGATCTTGCAGGTGGTGGATCTCCAAAGGATCTTGAGGGAAGAAGGATCATATTAGTCAGTGGAGATACCAATAGGGATCAGGGCATGCTGCAGACCAGAGTCTCGGCCTCGAGATCAGGGCTCCCCCAGACCAGGTGGAGCACAGAACACACACAACTCTTTAGGCCAAGTGAATTCTTTTTTTTTTTTTACAAAATAAGTGATTTATAACTTTTTTTTCATTTTTTATTATTATTTCTGCTCATACAAACTTAATATGTACACCAGTTCCCTCCCTCCCTCTTCCTTCCCCCGAATCCTCTGCTTCCCCTCCCCTCACCCCTTCCTCCCCATTCCCCAGTGCCTCCCCCGCAATCCCGGAGAATGTGCATGCCAGACTCTCCTCTGGGCCCTCCTCTCTGATGATGTACAAGGACTCAGTGGCTTTTCCCTGAACCCTTTCCTGTGTTCCCCTTAAGGATAGGAGCACTACTATGGCTGTCAATTCCTTGCTTCCAAGGATCTTGGTGCTTTTAGCAGATGCTAGACTTTATGGGGTCAATAGTGTGTGGGACATTGTACAGAGCATGCAAAGTCCAATTATGATTGCTTCCACCCTAACTTGTGTGGAGTATCTTGCATATCATTGCTCCTCCCATCTTTGTGCTCGTACAATCTTACCGCCCCCTGTTCCGCAAATGTCCCTGAGCTTCAGGATGAGGAGAGATTAGGCTGGCCTAGTCCTAGGTGGTTGATATAGAGTCTCTGAAGTTCTGGATTATGGTTTGTTGATTTTCTTTTGCAGTTTTGCTGCTCCTGCAATGCCCTTCACTCCATCCCGATGGGTACTGAATGTCACCCCCTGTAGGCCGAGTAAATTCTGAACCCATTTACTGAAACTTTTTTTTTTGAATCTTGAACTTTTTTAATTATTATTTTATTCTTCTAGTTTTATAAGCATATTGAGTACTTTCTCTACTTCCCTCTATCCCCCATCCTTTCAGCAATTCATCCCACCCTACTGTCTGTCTGCTTCTATGGACCTCAGGGTTCCTCCTGGCTTGTCTATTCTTGTGGGGTTTCAGGCCTCTGTGGCAGGCCTCTCTTCAGGCCACCCCACTGATAGGGGCATTTCCCTTCACTCATCCGGTGTTAGTCCTGAAGGTTTCCACTGTATGGTCTTATCTCTGTTAAGTTTCTCTGTAGTCTATGGAGGCATGTTAGTATGTCAGTCATTGTAATGGTTACTCTTTTTTTTAACATTTTTATTATTATTTCCACTCATACAAACTTAATAGGTAGACCAGTTCCCTCCCCCCCTTCTCCCCCCAAACCCTCTGTTCCCCCTTCCTCCCTCCCCATCTCCCAGTGCTTCCCCCCCAATTCCCAGAGAGTCCTTTATTGTGTATGCCTAACTCTCCTCTTGGTCCTCCTTTCTGATGACATACAAGGACCCAGTGGCATTTCCCTGAACCCTTTCTCATGTTCCCTTAAGCATAGGAACACTACTGTGGCTGTCAATCCCTTGCCTCCAAGGATCTTGGTGCCTTTAGCCGATGTTAGACTTTGTGAGGTCAATAGTATGATGGACATGGTGCAGGGCATGCAAAGTTCTATTATGATTGCTTCAACCCTAACTAGTGTGGAGATTCTTCAAATCATCGCTCCCCCCATCCTTTTGCTCTTACAATCTTACCGCCCCCTCTTCCGCAAATGTCCCTGAGCTTAGGATGGGGAGAGATTAGGCTGGCCTAGTCCTAGGTGGTTGGTATAGAGTCTCTGAAGTTCTGGATTGTGGTTTGTTGATTTTCTTTTGCAGTTTTGCTGCTCCTGCAATGCCCTTCGCTCCATCCTGGTGGGCATTGTATGTCACCCCCTGGTCAGAGACAAAAAACTGTTAATCTGGAGTCTTGTTATAATAGCACATTCAAGGGTAGATGTAATAAAAGCAGGAAACCTTGGTGAGGGAGGGATCAGACACCCATTTGCAAAATGATCACTTTTCATCTGCCAGACTATATGCCCTCCCCTTCTGGTGAGATCATACCCCCTCAGTAGTAAATGATCAGGAACAAAAGTCTGTGAACTTAATTAGATGTCTCATTACTTATTTGAGTCCTTGATGGAGGCCTATTTTCTCTGCTGTAACATGGTCCCTTCTCTCCTTGTTTCTGGTGTGGCCCTCCTACCCCATCCCTCCTGTTCATAATCCTTGGAATTACTGTCTCTAGGTGGGCTGGGTGGGTTTGGTACTAGGAGCCACCTATTAGTGAGTACATATGGCGCTTAATTTTCTGGGTCTGGGATACTTCACTTAATATAAATGTTTCTAATGACATCCATTTCCCAGCAAATTCCAGTAATTCATCATTTTTGATGTCTGAGTAGTACTCCATTGTATAGATGTACCACAGTTTCCTTATCTACTCCTCAACTGTTGGACATTTGGGTTGATTCTATGACTTTGCTATTGTAAACAGTGCTGCTATGAACATGGTCGTGCTTGTGCTATTGAGGTGAACCTCTGCTGCATGGGGAATTACTCCCAAAAGTGAAATAGCAGGGTCATATGGCATTTCAATCTTTAATTTCTTTAAGAATCTCCAGACGGCTCACCAGAGTGGCTGTATGAGCCTGCATTCCCACCAACAATGTAGGAGAGTTCCCCTTTCTCCACATCCTCTCCAGCATTTGTTGTTGTTTGTATTGTGGATTTTTGCCCTCCTGACCAGGGTGAGATGATATCTCAGGGAAGTTTTGATTTGCATTTCCCTGATGGCTAAAGAAGTGGAGCATTTTTTAAGATATTTGTTAGACGTTTTAATTTCATCCCTGGTAAAGTTTTTTTTTAAGTTCCAGGGCCCATTTTTTAATTGGGCCTTTGGTTTCCTTGGTGTTTAGTTTTCTAAGTTCTTTGTGCACTCTGGACAGTAGAGCTCTATCAGATATGTGGTTAGTGAAGATTTTCTCCCATTCTGTGGGTTGCCTTTGAGCTCGTGTGACAATCTCTTTATCTGAATAGAAGCTCTTTAATTTCACAAGATCCCAACTGTTGAGAGTTGGTAGCAGTGACTGTGCCATTGGATGTCTTGAGACACTCAAAGGTAAATCTATGTAATACCTACAGTAATTGCAAGGATTATGAACAGGAGGGATGGGGTTGGAGGGCCACACCAGAAACAAGGAGAGAGGGGACCATGTTACAGCAGAGAAAATAGGCCTCCATCAAGGACTGCAAGTAAGTAATGTGACACCTGGTTAAGTTCACAGACGTTCGTTCCTGATCATTTACAACTGAGGGGGTATGATCTCACCATAAGGGGAAGGCATATAGTCTGGAAGATAGAAAGTAACCATTTTGCAAATGGGTGATTGACCCCTCCCTCACTGAGGTTTCCTACTTTTATTACATCTACCCTTGAATGTGCCCTTATAACAAGACTCCAGTTTAACAGCTTTTTGTCTCTGACCAGGGGGTGACATACAGTGCCCATCAGGATGGAGTGAAGGGCATTGCAGGAGCAGCAAAACTGCAAAAGAAAATCAACAGACCACAATCCAGAACTTCAGAGACTCTATACCAACCACCTAGGACTAGGCCAGCCTAATCTCTCCCCATCCTAAGCTCAGGGACATTTGCGGAAGAGGGGGCGGTAAGATTGTAAGAGCAAAAGGATGGGAGGAGCAATGATTTGCAAGATACTCCACACAAGTTAGGGCCAAAGCAATCATAATTGGACTTTACATGCCCTGCGCAATGTCCAACACACTATTGACCTCACAAAGTCTAACATCTGCTAAAGGCACCAAGATCCTTGGAGGCAAGGGATTGACAGCCACAGTAGTGTTCCTATGCTTAAGGGAAACACGGGAAATGCCACTGCGTCCTTGTACGTCATCGGAGAGGAGGGCCCAGAGGAGAGTCAGGCATGCACAATAAAGGACTCTCTGGGAATTGGGGGGGAGGCACGGGGGGATGGGGAGGGAGGGATAAGGAGAGGGAGGGGTGAGGGGAGGGGAGCAGGGAGTTTGGGGGGAGGAGGAGGGAGGGAGGGAACTGGTGTATCTATTAAGTTTGTATGAGCGGAAATAATAATAAAAAATGTATATAAAAAAAGAAGTAAATAAAAAGAGAAACATCTAAAATAAACATCCTAAAGCAGCATACGCCGGGCGGAAGCGGGGGCGGCCTGCGCTTCTGGTCCTGGTAGGGCGGAGCCTGTGAATCCCGGGGCAGAAGGAGGTGGAGGCGTCCATGGTGGTTCGCGAATTCGCCCGTGGTTCTACACACACACATGCATACACACACGCATACACACACAATTGAATAAATAATAAAAAACTTAAAAAAAAAAAGAATAAGACGAACCCAATATAAGGAGGAGAAAAATATAAAGATCAATGCAGAAATAAATGAGACAATAACAGAAAGTGAACCCAACACAAAGACCCAAGAAACAGTGACCAGATTCTTTGGAATGATAAAGTTGGAAAATGCTTCCATGGACTAAGAAAAAGAAGAAAACGATGCAAACAAAAGTCATTCAGAAGAAAGAAAGCTTCACACAGACATCACAGAATACAAAGGATCCCTAGAGATACCTTGAAACATCCATGCACCAACAAATTTGATATCTTAGAGGAATCATACATATTTCTTAGACATGAAAATAAGATGAACGGAGTAGTAACAAAAATATATTGAGTAAGCAATATAACATTTCATACTGTTACAAAAAAGCCAGGATCAGATGGTTTGGTTACAAAAAAAAAAAAGAGAAAAAAGGACTGACAGGACAGATCTGTAGGAAAGGTATCTGCTCAAAAATATGTCAACTTGCATTCTTTTTCTGGAAGCTCAGACGTGAAAGAGAGAATTAAGTCATGCAAGTCATTCTCTGATGTCCACCCATGCACGATAACATGCATGTACATGTACTTTATTTTTCCTCCAAAAATAAAATACTAAAAAATGAAAACCCAAAAATGAAAATCTAATACTAATTTCACTTGAAATCATTCCAAGCCATCAAATATGAGGGAGTTCTTTCCAACACAGGCAATAATGTCAGTGTTATGTCAACACTCAGTACATGCAAGAACAAAGCACCAACAAGCTATTCTTTTATGGATATAGATGCAACATCCTCAGCAAAACACTCAGCAAATCCAACAGTGCACTACAAATAACACTCATCACAAGCAAGTGGAGGTCATCCCTGGGAATATAGTTAGACATATGCAAATCAGGAGAATGCTACTTCACATTAACAGAATGAAGGGAAAAATCATGTGACCATATCATATCAAGAGATGCAGAGAAAACATGATAAAATTCAACCTTCCTTTCTGCTGAACAATGCTGGGTGAATTAGTTACGGAAGGTATATTCTTCAGCATAATAAAGGCCATATGTAAGAAGCCAAGAATCAACATTATAGAAGGCTGGAAAGGCTGAGTAAGATACGGATCAAGGTGTCACTTCCACCACTTTTGTGCAACACAGTACTGGGAAACCTAGCCAGAAAAATTAATAAAAGCTCAGAATACAAGGCATTTTTGTGGAAATTAGAACTTTATTATATTAGAATATATTCTAATATATTATATTAGAAATTTTTAGTGAATGTTTCCAGAATGTAAACTGATTTTTTATGAAAACTCTTTGAAACTTTTAAAATTCTACAAAAGATAAGCCTCCTATTAGAAGGCTTTCACCTTCCAACCTAGAATATATGCTGTAAGTTAGATCTAATGCAGGAACTCTAAATTGCTCCACAGAGAAAAGCATTCAAATTGAAGAAAGCGTCTTATTGTCACGATTTCTAGATAACATGACTTCTTCAAAAATTCAAATAAACAAACTCAAGAAAGTTGCAGAATACAAAACCAACAGATAAGTTAATCGCTAATGATCTGAAAGAAGAACCAAGCATATACACGGTGGTTACAAAAATTCCTTAGGAATAAATCTAAACAAAGAGGTGAAATATGTCTAGCTAATGTAGACTCTTAAAGTAAACTTATTAACATAGAGACAGTTGATTTTGGGTATAAGTATGTGCTAAGGTCAGGAGAGGATGTTGAGTGTCCTACTAGATGACCCTGTCATATTCCCCAGAGACAGGATCTCTCACTGAACACAGAGCTTGCTGTTTGGCTATACTGGCCATCCAGTTGCCATCATCCTCCTGTGTCCACATCCCACACTGGGGTTTTAGGCATGTGCACACACTTGCAGTAACATAGACCAAACAATGTGCTCACAGAGTAAGCAAAGTTGAAAATTGCAACTTACAAAATTTTGTAAAAATAGTTTATGCCTTCAATCCTACAGAAGTTCCTTTTGCAAATGAAGTTGTAAGGTGGTCTAAGGATGAAGGGGTCATGCTGATGTGTTTAACTAGAAGGTCACATATACTTTGTCCTGATATCAAGTACTTACAGTTAAACCTTAGTAGTTCATTTCTACCTCGTGCCTATGGACCTCCCTTTCCACAGGTACTTGACTTGGTTTACAATTTCAGGAATGTGACCTTAAATCATTTAAGAAAACAGTTGGTTATCCCTTTACCAGATATGCCACTCTTGTACCAGTGATTTACTTCTTGCCACAGTGGTTGTTGTTATGACTTGCAACATTCATAACTGGGTAAGACTGTTGATTGTTTTCCCTTTGGAAGTCTGTATCATACCTTCTGATACAATGAAAGCTGGCCAGCAAGGAGAACGCTTCCAGATCCTTTCCAACTTGCTTTCTCCACGTCCTGTGATCCATATGTGCAAAACAAAGCAATAACAACATCAAAAAAGTATCATTTACATCCTTTATGGGTGAAGATATACAGCACCATCAGTGAAATACTAAGTAAATCCACCAACGCAATAGTGTTTTACTATAAAAATGAGACATCTTGGTCAATTTTTCTCTGCTCTTTCCTGATCCGTCCATTCCCCAAGGATCCAGTAGAGTGTGCTATCAACCTACACTTTAGTAGAATTAAAGGAAGAAAGTTTTTCAGAGATGTCATAAAGACTTGAGTCCATGCTAATTATATCCAAACCAGGATGGCAGTTTCAGTAATTGCAATGTATATGACTCTGGCCCAGTGAATTTACCAATCTACTTCTGTACCCTTGCTTTTAACATGATCATTTAATTTAAAACTTCTTTTTCTGTGATGTGGATAGAACCCATCTATCTCTTGTTAAGGCAGCTCCTGTAGCACTGAACTGCATCCCAAAAGACAAATGATCATTTTAAAGAATGTATAAAATTGAAAATGTATATTTTTCTTCCCTCATCCTTCTGTCCTTCCTGTGATAGTTAGATATATAGGTGTGAACTTGACAGTTGCAGGTTGAGTTTGGGGGCACATCTCTGAAGAATTGGTAGTTAAGGCAAGACCTTCAGCAGGTCTGCAGGGGATTGTCTGGAAGACCCACTCCATAGTGGGTAGTATCTCCCGGTAGCAGACCATATAAGAGGAAGTGAAAGGAAGAAGAGCTGGATTCTCTCTCTTGTATACTGATAGGCTTGTTTTCTCTGCTGCTGTCAGTCTTTGCTGGCATTGGGGATGGCTTCTCTGACCCTCTTGTGTGACTGTGTTGGGAACTCTCTTGGATTGATTCCTCCTGCCTTCAACAACACACTGGGAATGCTGAGGTATTCAGCTTCTGAACTGAGTTGGTAATACCTGAAAATCTCATGAGACTCTGGCTGTACATCTCAACTGGTTCATTGGATTGGCATTCGTTAGCATATTTGGATAGCTGTGCTGTCTGGCAAGTGAGGTTTGCCCCTTTCTCAGCAATGGATGTGGTGTGGCCATTCTCACAGCTCCTGGTCTTGGTCTGAGCTCTCCTGCAAAACTGGAGTAAGAACTGTAACCGAGAATCTAAGAAAGAATAAAACCTTCCTTCTTCTGCCCTTCCCGTGTCATTTTGTAATGAATTTATTGGCAACATGTAGGCAAATTGCGACACTTCCCTTCTTCAATATTTCTTGCTTTTCTCCATCTCTTCTTTTTTTGACTGAGCTACACTACCTATCCCAGGCCAGCTATGCAGTTGTGAGCTTCCTGTCTCAGCCTCTGGAGTTTTGGAATGTGACACTGCCTGGATGCTCCCCCATTCATACTTTTCTTTTTTTCTTTTTTAAAGCAGGGGATCTTATAAAATGGTCTGGCCTAGAATTCATGGTCCTCTGTTTTAGGCTTCAGGAATTGCTGGGATTACAGTCTTTCAACAAAGACCAGCTGAGGAGGTCTCTCTATAACACATCAATTATAATAGATGACTTGTGAGGATTCAATATAATATTGTGAGTAAAGCACTTATCACAATCATGTTAGTACCTCATTGAAAACAAAAGACCTGAGATCACTGACTTAGGAAGGGCAAATGTTTATTTTGGCTCATGGGTTTAGAGGTTGCTCTCCACCATTGGGTAGATTCATTGTGGGCATTAACTTCTGAAGGCATCCTAGAGGTATTCCAGTTGCACACATAGGTATAAGTGGAAAAGAGACAGAGAAAAATTAATGAAGGGGAAAGCTGGAAGGGTGAGAAGGGATGGGGTGGGGGTAGGAAATGGGCACTGAAAGCACATAAATTCATGGCTAATACAAGTTAAAAACAAAGTAAAGTTAATACAAAAATCATTCAATGCTGCATGAGGGAGAAGGGGAGACACAGAAGGAAAGGGAGAGAGAGAGGGAGAGAGAGAGAGAGAGAGAGAACAGGAGTAGCCTGTGCCCCCATAATCATCCTTGGATTATGTGTCCTTGGAGGACACACCCCAAAGACCTGTGAACCTCACTCTAAATTCTCATTCCTGAAGGCCCACTCGACTCCCTATGGATTAGGGTGCCAGCCTATGGATTAAGTGTTTCATTTACAGGCCTTTGAAGGATGTTTGAGATCCAAACTTTAGCAATATGGATTGGCACAAAATAACATATCAGTATCAACATGTCAAGATGTAGAAGCTCATACTTTTTTTAAAAAAATTTTCCCCAATCATACAAGCTTAATAGGTACTCCGGTCTTCTCCCTCCCTCCACCCTTCCCCAGTCCCCCTTGCACCCTCCCACCTTTTCCCCTTCCTTTCACCCACCTCCTTCCCCTTCTCCCAGTACCTCCCCCTTCCCCCTTCCCATTCCTTGGAGCATCCTTTTGTGTGAATGCCAAACTTCCCTCTGAGTCTTCCACTCTAGTGAGGTATAAGGACTCAGTGGCATAGACCAGAGCCCTTTTTTGGGTTCCCCTTTAGTAATGGGAACACTATTATGACTGTTAATCCCTTGTCTCTAAGGATTCTAGTGCCTGTGATCCATGCTAGACTTTGGGAGGTCGGTGACATGTCAGGCATTGTACAGGTCATGAAAAGTCTGATTATGGTTACTGGGGCCCTAACTTGTGTGGAGTTTCTTGCATATCATTGGTCCTCCCCATCTTTAGGCTCTAACAATCTTGCCGCCCCCTCTTCTGCAAGTTTCCTTGAGAAGCTCATATTTTTGAGGGTTTACCATGTTTGGGCTAAGCACATGATCCTGTGAATTCACACAGTAACACAGTGAGGAAGATATAGCACCAATGGTCATGCTAATGAGGGGACTTAGGATCAGAAAGAAGAAAGTTTCTTGTCAAAAGTCACATGTGTGGGATTCAAATTCCTAGAAACCTTTTTTTCATATCCCATAGTACCCACTATCATGCCAATCTGTGTTCCCTCATTCACAGAGACTGCATTGTTCCCTCAGAATTTCCCTCAGAGTCAGTTTCTTCTGGCTCACGGTTTTGAAAAGCCAGTGGACTTCTGTATCACTCTTTTTCTTGGCCTGCGATAGATGATTCAAGGAGCAAAAAAGCCAAGCCTGGTAATGTCCTGTATGCTATGCTTGTAAACCTCACAGCTAGAAGATTGAATCAGGAGGATCATGAGTTCATGTCCAACCAGTGAAAGCCTGTATCAGATGAAATCCATGACTGTGGCGTGGCTCATTTATAAAGTCCTTCTCTCCGTTAGGGCCTGCGTGCCATCCCCAGAATCCATGTGAAAATACCCAGCATGTCGATGCATGCTTGTTATCCTGGGTCCTGAGACAGAGGGATGGGTGGATCCCTGGGACTCTCTGGCCTGGCAGCCTCTCTAATGGGCAAGTTTCAGGCCAAGGATAAATTGGACACTTTTTTATTTTTTAATTTATTTTATTTTTTTTCTACTTTTTTTTCAGCTTTTCCAGAGATTTTATTTTGTTTATTTTTTATTATTTATTCAATTGTGCATTCATTGTGTGTGTGTGTGTGTGTGTGTAGAACCACGGGTGAATTCGGGAACCACCATGGACCACCTCTACCTCCTCCTTGTTTACTCTGTCCTGGGATTCACGGGCTCCGCCCTACCAGGACCAGAAATACAGGCCGCCCCCGCTTCCGCCTGGCGTCTATACGTGGGGTCTAGGATCCAAACTTAGGACCTTCTGCCTTCAAGGCAGAGGCTTAACCCCTGAGCCACCCTTCCAGCCCCTTTGTTTATTTTTTATTTGGTGACATGATCTCACTGCACATCCCACACTCACCTTGATTGTTTTTCTACTTTACAAGCATATTAAATATTCTTTTTTTGAGTTTTTTTTGACCTTTAGAATTTTTAAAATAATATTTTATCTTCTTAATTACAAACACAATGGGTAGTTGTCCCTGTCTTCTTCCCTCCCTCTTTCTCCTTCTCCACCCTTACTTCATTTCACCAATCCATCCATTTCCCACCCACCCTTTGCCTATTTTTTTGTGTGGACTCCAAGGTTCCCTTCTAGTTGTCTGTATTAGTATGGGCTCAGGTCTCTAAGGCAGATTAAGTGCCCCTTCCTTGGACACACCCACTGACAGTTATACTCTCCTTCACCTGTCTAGTCCTAGCCCCAAGATTCCACCTACATGTAATTATTTTTCCTGATTTCCTTGCTAGTCTATGGGGGAATATTGATATGTCATAGTGCAGATCTGCTGAGGATGTCTCATTGCAGTAAGCTTCTAGATGCAGCAGCCCTATCTTGCGTGGAACAGCTGACAATGGACCACCCTACATTTAGGCTCTTACAATTTTACCATCCCTCTTCTGCAAGATTCCTTGAGTCCTAGGATGGGGCCAGGTTTGGTTGGCTGAGTGAGGATCGCTGGTACTCTGCACTCTGGTTGGTTGTTATATATTTCACTTCTTCTGTAATTCCCCTTTTTGTAGGGGTTTAAGGTTTTCATTATCTAGATCTTTCACATTCTTCATTAAGCTAATTCCAAAGTATTTCATTTTTTTTTTAGGATAATGGTTGTTTCTCTCGGTCTTTATTGCTTTGTTTATCCTTGGTGTATAGAAAAGCCACTAATTTCTGGACATTTATTTTGTATCCTGTCACTCTACTGAACTTATTTATTAATTCTAAGAGTTTCCTGGCAGAATCTTTAGAGTCCTTGAGGTATGGGATCATATCATCTTGGAACAGGAAAAACTTGATTTCTTCTTTTCTGGGTTGTATCCTTTTTATCTCTTTTCTTATTGCTTTAGCTAAGACTTCCAGTATAATGTTGAACAGAAGTGGACAGAGTGGGCAGCCTTGTGTAGTTCCAAATATGAGTGGGAATGACACAAGTTTTTCCCTACTTAGGATGATTTTTCCACAGAGTTATTGTATATGACCTTTATTATGCTGATAAATGTTCCTTCTAACCCTATTTTCTCCAGGGTCTTTATCATGAAAAGGGTTGTTCAGTTTTGTTGAGAGCTTTTTTCACCATCAATTGTAACATGTGATTTTTGTATTTGTTTATATAGTGAATTATATTTATAGATTTACATATATTGATCCAACCTTGTATTTCTGGGATAAACCCAACCTGATCATCGAGGATGATCTTTTTGATATGTTTTGTATCTGGTTTGCTAGAATTTTGCTGAGGATCTTTGCATCTATTTTCATCGATGAAATTGACTTACAGTTTTCTTTTTTTGGTTGGGTCTTTATTTGATCTTGGGATCAGTACAATGTTGGCTTTACAGAAAGAGTTTGAAAGTATTTCTTCCTTTTCCATTTTGTGGAATAATTCAGGGAGTATTGGTGTTAACTGTCCTTTAAATATGTGGTAGAATTCTGCACTGAATCCACCTGATTCTGTGCTTTTCTTTGTAGAGATTTATAATTACTGCTTCAAGTTTGTCCTTTGTTATAAGACTATTTAAACAATTCTATTCATCATGATTTAACTTTGTTGTGTTGTATGTGTTTAGAAATTCATCCATTTCTCTGTGATTGTCAAACATGGTGGTGTATACATTTTCCTCACTGGAGTGGAAAACTCAGAGGGAAGTTTGGCATTCACACAGGGGGATGCTCCAGAAGATGGAAAGGGGAAGGGGAGGCACTGGGAGAAGGGGGGGATAAAAGGAAGGGGAAGGGAAGGGGGGAAGTTGCAAGGGGGACTGGGGAGAGGTGGAGAGAGGAAGAGGAATGGGATACCTATTGAGCTTGTATGATGGGGGAAAAACAATAAAAAAACCAGTATGGTGGTGTATACATTTTTAAAGAATGACTTTACGATTTTTTAATCTGTTCACATCTGTTGTAATAGTTTTATTTTCATCTCTGATTTTATTAATTTGGATTTTCTCTCTCTTGGTTATGGTTAATTTGACTAAGTTTTTCAGAGAACCAGATTTCTGTTTGACTGATTCTTTGCACTGATTTTCTTTGTCTCAATTTCAGTTATGTGTCCTCTGATTCTGCTAATCTCTGAGCATCTACTTCTTTTGGGGTTGGTTTGTGTTGATTCTGTAAAGCTGCATTGTTAAGTTGTTCACTTATGGTATTTCCACTTTTTTGTGGCAGACATTGAGTTTTATGAATTTTCCTCTTAGGACCACCTTCATTGTATCCCAGAGGCTTTGATATGATGTGTTTCCATTATCGCTGGAAATTTTTGAATTTCTATTTTTACTTTTGTCTGGCACCTGTTCCTCTTTCAGTAGAATTTAAGTTATGTGAGTTTGTGTACTTTCTGGTATTTGCCTTGTTATAAATGTCTATATTTTTCCTTGGTGATTGGACAGAGTACAGGGTGATTTCAATTTTCACATATTTGTGGAGACTTGCTTTGTGGCCTAGTATGTGATCTATTTTGGAGAAAGTCCCATGAGTTTCTGGAAAGAATGTATATTCTTTGTCAGGATGAAATGCTTGGTAGATGTCTGTCAGTTCCATTTGATTTGTGGTTTGGTTTAGTCTCAATGTGCCTCTATTCAGTTTTTGGCTTGTTGACCTGTCTACTGGCAATAGAGGGGTGTTAAAATCCCATATTATTATTGTGCTTGGATTGATTTGTTATTTTACACCTTGTAGTGCTTAATAAATGTGGGTTAGCCTATGTTCGTGGCATATATGTTTAGAATTGTGAGTTCTTCTTGATGTAATGCTCCTCTGACAAGTATGTAGTATCCTTCACTATCTCTTATGATTTATTTTGGTTTAAAGTCTATTTTGTTGGATGTTAGGATTGCTGATCCTGCTTGTTTCCTAGTTGTTGTATCTTGGAGTATCTTCAGCCATCCTTTGACACAAAGATTTGCCTCTCTTTCAAAGTGAGTTGTGTGTCTTGGAGGCAGCATATTGGTGGGTTGTGGCTTTATTCTAATTTGAATTTTTTAATTTATTGTATTTACTCATTTTCCCAATCATACAAGCTTAATAGGTATATCGGTCCACCCCTCCATCCCTCGCAGTCCCCCTCCCAGTCCCCCTTGCACCCTCCCCCCTTTTCCCCTTTCTTTCACCCCTCTCCCTCCTTTTCTCCCAGTGCCTCCCCTGCACCCCCCTCCCATTCCCTGGAACATCCTTTAGTGTGAATGTCAAACTTCCTTCTGAGTCCTCCACTCTAGTGAGGTATAAGGATTCAGTAACATTGCCCAGAGCTCTTTCTTGGCCTCCCTTTTAGTATGGAAACACTATTGTGACTGTTAATCCCTTGCCTCTAAGGATCCTAGGGCCTATGATCCATGCTAGACTTTGGGGGGATATTGACATGACAGGTTATGCAAAGTCTGATTATGGCTACTGCAGCCCTAACTGGTATGGAGTATCTTGCATATTGTAGGTACTCGCCATCTTTAGGCTCTTACAATCTTGCCACCCCCTCTTCCACAAATTTCCCTGAGCTTTAGGATGGGGAGAGATTTGACTGGTCTGGTTCCAGGTGATTAATGTAGGGTTTGTTTTGGTTTTCAGTTTTGCTGTTCCTACACCACCCTTGGCTCCATCTGATTGGTACTGGAGGTCACCCCCTAACCAAAGATAAAAAGCTGTTTAAATGAAGATCTTACTATAAGAGGAGGTTCAAAGATATATGGAATAGGAGTAGGAGACCACAGTGGGGGGGGGGTCAGTCTTCCATTTGCAGGATGGTTACCATCTATCTGCCAGTCTCTATACCCTCCCTGATTGGTGAGATCAAACACCCTCAATGGCAAGTGACCAGGAAGGAAAGTGAGAGTGAGTTTAACCAGATGTCTCGCTACTTACTTGCAATATTTTATACTGACTTATTTTCTCTACTGAAGCATGATTCCCTCTCTCTTTATATCTGGAGGGGCTTCTTCCATCTTATCTCCTGTTTATAGTCTTTGCAATTACTGAAAGTATTACAGAGATTTATCTTTGAATATGTCACTAAGTGGGTTGGTACTAGGATCCACCTATTAGGGAGTACATATGGCATTTAATTTTCTGTGTCTGGGATAGTTCACTCAATATAATTTTTTTCTAATTCCATCCATTTCCCAGAAATTTCATTAATTCATCTTCTTTGATGGATGAATAGTATTCCATTGTATAAATGTACCACATTTTCCTTATCCACTTGTCTACTGTTGGGCATTTGGGTTGATTGCATGACTTTGTAATTGTAAATAGTGCTACTATGAACATGGTTATGCTTGTGTCATTGTAGATCATTTTTGCTTTATGGGGGACTATTTCCAGAAGTAGAATAGCAGGGTCATATGGCATTTCAATCTTTAACTTTTTAAAAAATCACCAGATTGATTGCCAGAGTGGTTGTATAAGTCTGCATTCCCACGAGCAATATAGGAGAGTTCCCTTCTCTCCACATCCTCTCCAGTATTTGTTGTCGTTTGTATTGTGGATTTTTGCCCTACTGACCGGGGTCAGATGATATCTCAGAGAAGTTTTGATTTGCAGTTCCCTGATGGCTAACGATGTGGAGCATTTTTTAGATATTTGTTAGACATTACAATTTCATCCCTGGAAAAGTTTCTTTTGAGTTCTCAGGCCCATTTTTTATTATTTTTTTCCCATATATACAAACTTGACAGGCAGCCCGGACCTCTCCCTCCCTCCACCCCTTCCTCGACCCTCTTGCTCTTTCCCCCATTTTCCCCTTTCTTTCATCCCCCTCCCTCCCTTTCTCCAGTGCCCCCTCTTCCTCCCCAATCCCTGGAGCACACTTTAGTGTGAATATCAAACTTCCCTCTGCGTCCTCCATTCTAATGAGCTGTAAAGACTCAATAGCATTGCCAAAAGCCTTTCTTGTTCCCCCCGTTTAGTATAGGAACACTATTGTGGCTGTTAATCCCTTGACTCTAAGGATTCTAGTGCCAGGCACATTTTTTAATTGGGCCATTTATCTCCTTGGTGTTTAGTTTTCTGAGTTCTTTGTGCATTCTGGATAATAGAGCTCTATCAGATATGTAGTTAGTGAAGATTTTCTCTCATTCTATGGGTTGCCTTTTTGCTTGATTTACAATCTCTTTATATGAACAGAAGCTCTTTAATTTCATAAGATCCTATCTGTTGAGTGTTGGTTCTAGTGATTGTGCTATTGGATTTCTGTTTGCAAACCATTGGCCTAGCCCAATCAGCTCGAAGGAGTTTCCTACCCTTTCAATTAGTGTTTTTATAGAATCTAGCCTAATATTGAGGTCCTTGATCCATTTGAAATTAATTTTTGTACATGGTGACAAGAACGGGTCAAGTTTTAGTCTTCTACATGTAGACATCCAGTTTTGGAAGCACCATTTGTTGAATATGCTGTTCTTTTTCCAATGGATTTTTTGGCCCTTTTGTCAAAGATCAAACGGCTGTAATTGTGTGGGATAATATCTGGGTCTTCAACTCTTATCCAATGATTTATGTGTCTATTTTGGAGCCAGTACCAGGCTGTTTTTTATAACTATGAGTTTGTAGTATAGATTAAGGTTTGATATGGTGATACCTACAGCAGTGTTTTTGTTACTCAGGATTGTTTTTTGCTGTCCTGGGTCTTTTGTGCCTCCATATGAATTTTGAGATTGTTTGGTCAATCTCTTTAAAGAATTGCTTTGTCATCTTCAACAAATGGTGCTGGCAAAACTGGATCTCCACATGCAGAAGATTAAAGCTGGACCCGTACTTGTCACCATGTACAAGACTTAATTCCAAATGGATCAAGGACCTTGATATCAGGCCAGAGACTATAAAAATCATAACTGAACGGATAGGGAACTCCCTCGAGCTGATTGGGCTAGGTTAACATTTCCTCAACAGACATCCAATGGCACAGTCACTGCTACCAACTCTCAACAGTTGGGATCTTGTGAAATTAAAGAGCTTCTGTTCAGATAAAGAGATTATCACACGAGCACAAAGGCAACCCACAGAATGGGAGAAAATCTTCACTAACAACATATCTGATAGAGCTCTACTGTCCAGAGTGCACAAAGAACTTAGAAAACTAAACACCTAGGAAACCAATGGCCCAATTAAAAAATGGGCCCTGGAACTTAAAAGAAATTTTACCAGAGATGAAATTAAAATGTCTAACAAATATCTTAAAAAATGCTCCACTTCTTTAGCTATCAGGGAAATGCAAATTAAAACTTCCCTGAGATACCATCTCACCCGGGTCAGGATGGCAAAAATCCACAATACAAACAACAACAAGTGCTGGAGAGGATGTGGAGAGAGGGGAACCCTGCTACATTGCTGGTGGGAATGCAGACTCATACAGCCATTCTGGCGAGCTGTCTGGAGATTCTTAAAGAAATTAAAGATTGAAATGCCATATGACCCTGCTATTCCACTTTTGGGAATAACCCCCCATGCAGCAGAGGTTCGCCTCAATAGCACCAGCACGACTATGTTCATAGCAGCACTGTTTACAATAGCAAAGTCATGGAATCAACCTAAATGTCCAACAGTTGACGAGTGGATAAGTAAACTGTGGTACATCTATACAATGGAGTACTACTCAGCCATCAAAAATGATGAATTACTGGAATTTGCTGGGAAATGGATGTCATTAGAAACAATTATATTAAGTGAAGTATCCCAATCCCAGAAAGTTAAGCACCGTATGTACTCCCTAATAGGTGGCTCCTAGTACCAAACTCACCCAGCCCACATTGAGACACTCAAAGGTAAACCTATGTAATACAGTAATTGCAAGGATTATGAACAGGAGGGATGGGGTTGGAGGGCCACACCAGACACAAGGAGAGAGGGGACCATGTTACAGCAGAGAAAATAGGCCTCCATCAAGGACTGCAAGTAAGTAATGAGACACCTGGTTAAGTTCACAGATGTTTGTTCCTGATCATTTACAACTGAGGGGGTATGATCTCACCAGAAGGGGAGGGCATGTAGTCTGGCAGATAAAAAGTAATCATTTTGTCCCTCTTCGCCCCACCCCGCTCCGCCGGTCGGGTCGCGCACGCGCGATACAGCCGGGCCTCGCCGCGCGCTCTAGGACCCCAGGTCAGCCCACAGGGACCCGGCTCCGACTCCCACCATCCAGCCAGAGCCGCGTGGGGGCCGAGGGACGAGGAGGACCTCCCCCTGCGCCCGGGCCTCGCCCCAGCTGCCATCGGGTTAAATAGCTCCACACAGACGCGCCCATCCTCCCTTTTCGCCCCACCCCGCTCCGCCCGTCGGGACACGCACGCGGTCCACCCGGGCCTCACCCCGCGCCCTATGTAAGTCCCCGTTCGGGCCCCGCCCACCAGTACCCCAGGCCAAATAATTCAGTTTAGTGAAATTGAGAGATCTTAAGAGTTAAAATGACAATGCCAAAGTCAAAGTGCAAATCCATGAGAAGCAACACTCAAGTAAACAAATTTCCCACTGAAGAAATTAATCCCATAATGTTAGACTCCAACAAGAACAAACCCGCGGAAAAAGGCCAAGAAAGCCTGACCCAGAATAACGACTTTCAAAATATGATCATTACCATGTTCAATACTATGAAAGAGGAAATCCGGGAGGAATTACATAATCGAATCAATCACTTCGAAGAGGAACACAACAGACATCTGCAGGAGTTGAGAAAAACAGTGCAAGAAACAAAAAGTGGCATAGAGCAGTTAAAACAAACTCAAGCACAGTTTAAAACTGAGCTAAAAGACAAGTTATCTTCAACCCAGAATGCCACAGAGAGTCTTATCAACAGAACTAATGAAGCAGAAAACAGAATTTCAGACCTTGAAGATAAAGTGGGAGTACTAACCAGCTCAATGGAAGAGGTTGTTAAAGCCAAAAAGATACTTGAGAGAAATATCCAAGAGATATGGGACACCCTGAAGAAGCCTAACATGCGTATTCATGGAATACCGGAGCAAGAATCTCAAACTACCACCCCTGAGGAAATTTTTCAAACGATCATCAAGGAAAACTTTCCTCATCTAAAAAAAGAGAGGCCCATTCATATACAAGAGGCATTCCGCACCCCAAACAGATACGACCAAAATAGAAGCACACCGCGGCAAATAATAGTTAAAACACTCCACATTCAAGATAAAGAACTGGTGCTGAGAGCTTCAAGGGAGAAAAAACAAGTCACTTTTAAAGGCAAACCTATTAAAATAGCAAATGACTTCTCAGTTGAAACAGTAAAAGCAAGAAGAGCTTGGAGAGACATACTTCAAGTATTGAATGAGCAAAAATGTCAACCCAGGCTGATTTACCCTGCAAAACTATCAGTCATGATCGAGGGAGAAAGAAAAATTTTCCAGCACAAAGACAACTTTAAGGGATACATGGCCACCAAACCAGGCCTTCAAAAACTGCTAGAAATGATACTCAAGCGTGAAGAAAAAAACAGGCATATCCAGGAGAACAGAAGGCAAATATAACACCATTAAAAGCGAAGCAATATACTTATAAAAGCTACTAAACATAATAAATGTCTGGAATTAACAATAGTTTCTCCATTATAACACTAAATGTTAATGGACTTAATTCACCAATCAAGAGACACAGATTACAAACTTGGATTAAAAATCACAATCCATCAATCTGTTGCCTGCAGGAAACCCATCTCCCACAAAAGATAGACACGCTCTAAAAATAAAAGGCTGGTCAACAATTCTACAAGCAAATGGAAGCAGAAAACAGGCAGGGGTAGCCATTATGCTATCAGACAAAGTGGATTTCAAACCAAAAAAAATTATAAGAGACACGGATGGATACTACATTTTAGTCACAGGTACAATTCACCAGGAAGATTTCACAATACTGAACATATATGCACCCAATACGGGCCCCTCCACATTCATTAAGAAAACCCTACAGCGCCTAAAGCAAGAAATCAACCCCCAAACGATAATTCTTGAGGACTTCAACACCGCCCTCTCTACATGGGATAGATCAACAGGTCAAAAGCTTAACAGAGACACTTTGGAACTTAATCAAACCCTGAAAGAAATGGACCTCACAGATCTCTATCGAACTTTTCACCCACGCACCAAAGAATACACATTTTTCTCAGCAGCATACGGAACTTTCTCCAAAATAGATCACATATTGGGCCACAAAATGAATCTACACATATACAAGAAAGTTGAAATTCTAACCTGTGCCCTATCAGACCACCACGGCCTAAAGCTGGACATCCACAACACATCAAACAAGAGAAAATACATTAACTCCTGGAAACTTAACACTATGATGCTGAATGAGAACTGGATTCAGGAAGAAATTAAAAAGGAAATTCAAGATTTCCTGAAAGTGAATGATAACGAAAATACAACTTACCAAAATCTCTGGGACACAATGAAAGCTGTTCTAAGAGGTAAGTTCATAGCTCTTAATGCCCACAGTCAAAAAAATGGAAACATCAGAAATAAACAACTTAACAATGCAGCTTAAAGCTTTAGAGAAACTAGAGCAATCTGATCCCAAAAGCAGTAGAAGAGAAGAGATTAGCAAAATAAGGGGAGAAATATCTGAAATCGAGACTAAGAAAACGATAGAAAAAATCAACCAGTCAAAAAGCTGGTTCTTTGAAAAAATCAACAAGATTGATACACCCCTAGCTAAACTAACCAAAAGCAAGAGAGAGAAAACCCAAATTAACAAAATTAGAAATGAACATGGAGTTATCACTACTGATACCCAAGAAATCCAGAGAATTATAACATCATATTTCAAAAACTTATACTCTGTGAAGTTTGACAACACAAAAGAGATGGATGAATTTCTAAATTGAATCAGGAAGTTGTGAATTATTTAAATAGTCCTATAACATATAAGGAAATTGAGGAAGTAATCTCGAATCTTCCCACCAAAAAATGTCCTGGACCAGGTGGATTCAGCACAGAGTTCTACTAGACATTTAAGGAGTTAATAACACCAATACTCCTTAAACTGTTCCATCAAATAGCAAAGGAAGGAACACTACCAAATTCCTTCTATGAAGCTAATATCGTTTTAATCCCAAAACCTAATAAAGATTCACTTAAAAAAGAAAACTATAGGCCGATCTCCCTGATGAACACAGACGCAAAGATTCTCAACAAAGTCTTAGCAAATCGGATTCAAAAACATATTAAAAAGATCATTCATGGGGACCAAGTAGGCTTCATCCCCGGCACACAAGGTTGGTTCAACATACACAAATCAATAAATGTAATTCATCATGTAAACCAGTCCAAAGTCCAAGACCACATGATACTCTCAATAGATGCAGAAAAAACTTTTGACAAGATCCAACAGCCTTTTATGATCAAAACGCTAGAGACAGTAGGAATGGAAGGAATCTTTATCAATATAATAAAAGCTGTATACAACAAGCCCACAGCAAGGATTATGCTCAATGGGGAACAATTGGAAGCATTCCCACTTCGATCAGGAACTAGACAAGGCTGTCCACTCTCACCACTTCTATTCAATATTGTACTTGAAGTCTTAGCTGAAGCCATAAGACAAGAAAGGGACATAAGAGGGATTCAAATCGGCAAGGAAGAAATCAAGCTATCACTATTTGCAGATGACATGATCTTATACCTGAGGGATCCCAAAAACTCCACCAGGAAGCTCCTGGAACTAATTGAGAAGTTCAGCAGGGTGGCAGGATACAAAATAAATGAGCAAAAATCAGAGGCCTTCCTATATGCCCAGAATGAAAGAAGTGAAAAAGCCTTGAGAGAAACCATGCCATTTACTATAACCCCTAAAAAAATGAAATACCTTGGTATAAACCTAACTAAGGAGGTAAAAGACCTTTACAATGAAAACTTTAAAACCCTAAAGAAAGAAATTGCAGAAGACACCAGAAGGTGGAAAGACCTCCCTTGTTCCTGGATTGGCAGAATCAACATTGTAAAAATGACCATTCTACCAAAGGCAATATACAGATTCAATGCTATACCAATCAAAATCCCAAAGCAATTCTTCAAAGAAGTTGACCAAACAATCTCAAAGTTCATATGGAGGCACAAAAGACCCAGGATAGCAAAAACAATCCTGAGTAACAAAAACACAGCTGGAGGTATTACCATACCAAACCTAAGTCTATACTACAAATCCATAGTTATAAAGACAGCCTGGTACTGGCTCCAAAATAGACACACAGACCAATGGATAAGGATTGAAGACCCAGATATAAGCCCACAAACTTACAGCCATTTGGTCTTTGACAAAGGGGCCCAAAGAATCCAATGGAAAAAGAACAGCATCTTCAACAAATGGTGCTGGCAAAACTGGATCTCCACATGCAGAAGATTAAAGCTGGACCCGTACTTGTCACCATGTACAAGACTTAATTCCAAATGGATCAAGGACCTTGATATCAGGCCAGAGACTTTAAAAACCATAGTTGAAAGGATAGGGAACTCCCTCGAGCTGATTGGGCTAGGCCAACACTTCCTAAACAGACATCCAATGGCACAGTCACTGCTACCAACTCTCAACAGTTGGGATCTTGTGAAATTAAAGAGCTTCTGTTCAGATAAAGAGATTGTCACACGAGCTCAAAGGCAACCCACAGAATGGGAGAAAATCTTCACTAACTACATATCTGACAGAGCTCTACTGTCCAGAGTGCACAAAGAACTTAGAAAATTAAACTCCAAGGAAAACACTGGCCCAATTAAAAAATGGGCCCTGGAACTTCAAAGAAACTTTACCAGGGATGAAATTAAAATGTCTAACAATTATCTTAAAAAATGCTCTACTTCCTTCGCCATCAGGGAAATGCAAATCAAAACTTCCCTGAGATATCATCTCACCCCGGTCAGGATGGCAAAAATCCACAATACAAACAACGACAAATGCTGGAGAGGATGTGGAGAGAGGGGAACTCTCCTACATTGTTGGTGGGAATGCAGGCTCATACAGCCACTCTGGCAAGCCGTCTGGAGATTCTTAAAGAAATTAAAGATTGAAATGCCATATGACCCTGCTATCCCACTTTTGGGAATAACCCCCCATGCAGCAGAGGTTCGCCTCGATAGCACAAGCTCGACCATGTTCATAGCAGCACTGTTTACAATAGCAAAGTCATGGAATCAACCTAAATGTCCAACAGTTGACGAGTGGATAAGGAAACTGTGGTACATCTATACAATGGAGTACTACTCAGCCATCAAAATGATGAATTACTGGAATTTGCTGGGAAATGGATGTCATTAGAAAGAATTATATTAAGTGAAGTATCCCAAACCCAGAAAATTAAGCGCCGTATGTACTCCCTAATAGGTGGCTCCTAGTACCAAACTCACCCAGCCCACATTGAGACACTCAAAAGTAAACCTATGTAACACAGTAATTGCAAGGATTATGAACAAGAGAGATGGGTTAGGAGGGCCACACCAGAAACAAAGAGAGAGGAGACCATGTTACAGCAGAGAAAATAGGCCTCCATAAGGTCTGCAAGTAAGTAATGAGAAACCTGGTTAAGTTCACAGACGTTCTTTCCTGATCTCACCAGAAGGGGAGGGCATATAGTCTAGCAGATAAAAAGTAATCATTTTGCAAATGGGTGATGGACCCCTCTCTCAGTGAGGTTTCCTACTCTTATTACATCTACCCTTGAATGTGCTATTACAACAAGTCTCCAGTTTAACAGCTTTTTGTCTCTGGCCAGGGGGTGACATACAGTGCCCAGCAGAATGGAGTGAAGGGAATTGCAGGAGCAGCAAAACTGCAAAAGAAAATCAACAAACCACAATCCAGAACTTCAGAGACTCTATATCAATCAAATAGAACTAGGACAGCCTAATCTCTCCCCATCCTGGAGCTCAGGGACATTTGCGGAAGAGGGGGCGGTAAGATTGTAAGAGCAAAAGGATGGGAGGAGCAACGATTTGCAAGATTCTCAACAATAGTTGGGGCCAAAGCAATCATAATGGAACTTTGCATGCCCTGCGCAATGTCCAGCGCACTGTTGCCCTCATAAAGTCTAGCATCTGATAAGGGCACCTGAGACCCCTGGAGGCAAGGGATTGACAGCCATAGTAGTGATCTTATGCTTAAGGGGAACAAGAGAAAGGGCTTATGGAAATGCCACTGGGTCCTTATATGTCATCGGAGAGGAGGACACAGTGGAGAGTTAGGCGTACACAATAAAGGACTCTCTGGGAATTGGGGGGGAGGCACTGGGGGAAGGGGAGGGGGAGGAGGGGGGAGGGAGGGAACTGGTAAAAAATTTTAAAATGTATAATTAAATTTTTAATAAAAAAAAGAAAATTTAATGTGCCTATAGAATATTAGGTATATGTTTACCAGAAACCCAACCCTTTACAATGCAGCTAGAGCCAAAGAGCATGCCTCAATGTTTTCATTTTTCTTGTAATGTCTTGTGTTGTGGGTTGTTTCTCACACGTATGTTCCATAAACTGTCTGTTTATATGCATTCTGATTGGAGACAGTGTTCAAACCGAGGCAGGCATTTGCATGTGAAACCACTTTTCTACCCACAGCTCTGTTGTTTATGTTGCTGGATAGCTTCTTAAACAGAAACCTTGGAAGTCTTAGGTCTGATTGTCGTGATGTTACATTGACTATCAAAGACTCAGAAAGTCAGTACAAATTTCCCTACACACTTGTGACTGAGTTATTGTCTTGTCTTGGAACACATACAAAGAAAGAGCCCTTCTTGATGACTTAAGTGGACATCAACATCATGATCCTCTCCACAGTTCCACTGTAGAGAGCAGGAAGCACGTATTGGTACCATACGATCCTGAAAAGGAAGCACAGTGTGATAGCATCAGCTGGCACAGAGCCTATGTTTTATGTGACACAATTAATACAAGTCAGGTTAACACAAGAAACTTCAAATGCAGAGATTGAATTTAAAAAGGCACAGAGGATATAATATTAAAATGACCTATGCCCTTCATGAAATGACTTACCCTTTCAAGAAGCTGTTTTGAGTGGCTTAAGTACTTGGCTGGTCATTTTATTTAATTGAATTAGAACGACCTATGATGCAGTTTGTTTTAAAAAAAATTGAAATAGCCTGAGGTATGACTCAGGTGTTCCATTCCTAGATATTTGCCAGAATACCTAAGAATGAGGTAAGATGGTTATAACAGTTTTATTTGTAGCTGCCTCGAAACTAAAACTACGGGAAGTATTCCATTACAGACGAATGTATAACTAAATTATGTTACAGCTACATGGTGATGAAATACTAGTTGGTAAGAAAAAGGAATAAAATATTGCTGCATGCAAAAAAAAAAAAGTAATCATTTTGCAAATGGGTGATTGACCCCTCCCTCACTGAGGTTTCCTACTCTTATTACATCTACCCTTGAATGTGCTATTATAACAAGACTCTAGTTTAACAGCTTTTTGTCTCTGACTAGGGGGTGACATACAATGCCCATCAGCATGGAGTGAAGGGCATTGCAGGAGCAGCAAAACTGCAAAAGAAAATCAATAAACCACTATCCAGAACGTCAGAGACTCTATATCAACCACCTAGAACTAGGCCAGACTAATCTCTCCCCATCCTGAAGCTCAGGGACATTTGCGGAAGAGGGGGCGGTAAGATTGTAAGAGCAAAAGGATGGGAGGAGCAATGATTTGCAAGATTCTCAACACTAGTTAGGGCCAAAGCAATCATAATAGGACTTTGCATGCCCTGCGCAATGTCCAACACACTATTGACCTCACAAAGTCTAGCATCTGCTAAAGGCACCAAGATCCTTGGAGGCAAGGGATTGGCAGCCACAGTAGTGTTCCTATGCTTAAGGGGAACACGGGAAAGAGTTCAGGGAAATGCCACTGGGTCCTGTACGTCATCGGAGAGGAGGACCCAGTGTAGAGTCAGGCATACACAATAAAGGACTCTCTGGGAATTGGGGGGGAGGCACTGGGGGATGGGGAGGGAGGAGAGGGGGAGCAGGGGGTTCGAGGGGAGGAGGAGGGAGGGAGGGAACTGGTCTACCTATTAAGTTTGTATGAGCGGAAATAATAATAATAAAAAAATATATCATTCAGAGGTTCAAACTTTCCCAGTATAATTCTGTTCAACAACTCAAAGCTTCTGCTAATATTTTTTTAAGTTCACACTTAGGTTTTATTTTTTTAATGTAAAAATTCACATTTAACATCATGTTTTGCAAAAGTATTTAATTTGAATGAATAAATGGCCATCCATACAATCCAAAAAAAAAAAAAAAGAATATTCGATATGCTTGTAAAAGTAGAAAAATAATCAAGGTGAGTGTGGAATGCACAGTGAGATCATGTCATCAAATAAAAGATAAAATAAAATCTCTGGAAAAAATAGAAAAATAAAATAAAATAAAGTGTTCAATTTATTTTTGAGACAAGGCTACTCCTTGGCCTGAAACTTGCCCATGAGATGAGGCTGCCAGGCCAGAGAGTCCCAGGGACCCACCCATCCCTCTGTCTCAGGACCCAGGATAACAAGCATGCATCATCATACTGGGTATTTTCACATGGATTCTGGGGATGGCATGCAGGCCCTAATGGAGAGAAGGACTTTATAAATGAACCACGCCACAGTCATGGATTTCATCTGATACAGGCTTTCACTGGTTGGACATGAACTCATGATCCTCCTGATTCAATCTTCTAGCTATGAGGTTTACAAGCATAGCATACAGGACATTACCAGGCTTGGCTTTCGTGCTCCTTGAATCATCTGTCAGAGTCCAGGAAAAGACTGATACAGAAGTCCACTGGCTTTTCAAAACCATGAGGCAGAAGAAACTGATTCTGAGGGAAATTCTGAGGGAACAATGCAGTCTCTGCGAATGAGGGAACTCAAATTGGCATGATAGTGAGTACTATGGGATATGGAAAAAAGGTTTATGGGAATTTGGACTCCAAATGTGTACCTTCTGACGAGAAACTTTCTTCTTTCTGACCCTAAGTCCCCTCGTTAGCATGACCATTGCTGCTATATCTTCCTCAGTGTGCTACTTTGAATTCACAAGATTATGTGTTTAGCCCAAACATGATAAACCCTCAAAAGTATGAGCTTCTGCATCTTGACATGTTGATACTGATACATTGTATTTGTGTCTATCTATATTGCTAAAGTTCGGATCTCAAACATCCTTCAAAGGTCTGTGAATGACACTCTTAATCCATAAGGTGGCCCCATTTGAGAATTGAGTGGGCCTTCCGGAGTTGGAACTTAAGAGTGAGGCCTTTCCTCCTGCCCATTTTGCTCCTAGTCCAGGGAGGACACACTGCTTCTCAGGTAAATTCCCCCAGCTCACAGGTCACCTGCTCCCACCAGCCTGCAGAACAGCACTGAAGTGTAGGTTGACAGCACACTCTACTGGATCCTTGGGGAATGGACGGATCAGGAAAGAGCAGAGAAAAATTGACAAAGATTTCTCATGTTTATAGTAAAACCCCATTGTGTTGGTCGATTTACTTAGTATTTCACTGATGGGTGTTGTATATTCATCCATAAAGGATATAAATGAAAGCTTTTTGATGTTGTTATTGCTTTGTTTTGCACATATGGATCACAGGACATGGAGAAAGCAAGTTGGAAAGGATCTGGAAGCGTTCTCCTTGCTGGCCAGCTTTCATCGTACCAGAAGGTATGATACAGACTTCCAAAGGGAAAACAATCAACAGTCTTACCCAGTTATGAATGTTGCAAGTCATAACAACAACCACTCTGGCAAGAAGTAAATCACTGGTACAAGAGTGGCATATCTGGTAAAGGGGTAACCAACTGTTTTCTTAAGCTATTTAATGCCACATGCTCGACATTGTAAACCAAGCCAAGTACCTGTGGAAAAGGAGATCCATAGGCACTAGGTGGAAACAAACTACTAAGGTTTAACTGTAAGTACTTGATATCAGGACAAAGTATATGACCTTCGAGTTAAACACATCAGCATGACCCCCTCATCCTTAGACCACCTTACAACTTTATTTGCAAGAGGAACTTCTGTAGGATTGAAGACATAAACTATTTTTACAATTTTCAACTTTGCTTGCTCTGTGAGCACCTTGTTTGGCCTATGTTACTGCAAGTGTGTGCACATGCCTAAAACCCCAGTGTGGGATGTGGACACAGGAGGATGATGGCAACTAGATGGCCAGTATAGCCAAACGGCGAGCTCTGTGTTCAGTAAGAGATCCTGTCTCTGGGGAATATGACAGGGTCAACATCCTCTCCTGACCTTTGCACATACTTATACCCAAAATCAACTGTTTCTATGTTAATAAGTTTACTTTAAGAGTCTACATTAGCTAAACATATTTCACCTCTTTGTTTAGATTTATTCCTAAGGAATTTTTGTAACCACTGTGTATATGCTTGGTTCCTCTTTCAGATCATTAGCAATTAACTTATCTGTTAGTTTTGTATTCTGCAACTTTCTTGAGTTTGTTTATTTGAATTTTTGAAGAAGTCATGTCATCTAGAAATCGTGACAATAGGATGCCTTCTTCAATTTGAATGCCTTTCTCTGTGGAGCAATTTAGATTTCCCACATTAGATCTAACTTACAGCATATGTTCTAGATTGGAAGGTGAAAGGCCTTCTAACAGGAGGATTATCTTTTGTAGAATTTTAAAAGTTTCAAAGAGTTTTCACACAAAATCAGCTTACATTCTGGAAATGTTCATTAAAAATTTCTAATATATAATACATTATAATATATTCTAATATAATAAAGTTCTAATTTACACAAAAAATGCCTTGTATTCCGAGCTTTTATTAATTTTTCTGGCTAGGTTTCCCAGTACTGTGTTGCACAAAAGTGGTGGAAGTGACACCTTGATCCATATCTTACTCAGCCTTTTCAGCCTTCTATAATGTTGATTCTTGGCTTCTTACACATGATCTTTATTATCCTGAAGAACATACCCTCCATAACTAATTCACCCAGCATTGTTCAGCAGAAAGGAAGGTTCAATTTTATCATGTTTTCCCTGCATCTGTTGATACGATCACATGATTTTTCCCTTCATTCTGTTAATGTGAAGTATCATATCTCTTGATTTGCATATGCCTAACTATGTTCCGAGGGATGACCTCCACTTGCTTGTGATGAATGTTATTTGTAATCCACTGTTGGATTTGCTCAGTGTTTTGCTGAGGATGTTGCATCTATATCCATAAAAGATATGAAGAATAACTTGGTGCTTTATTCTTGCATGTACTGAGTGTTGACATGCCATTGACATTATTGCCCATGTTGGAAAGAACTCTCTCATAGTTGATGACTTGGAATGATTTTAAATGAAATTAGTATTAGATTTTCATTTTTGGGTTTTCATTTTTCAGTATTTTATTTTTGGAGAAAAAGAAAGTACATATATATGCATGTTATTGTGCATGGATGGAGAAGATCAGAGAACAACTTTCATAAATTAATTCTCTCCTTTCACATCTGGGCTTCCAGAAAAATAATTCAAGTTGATATATTTTTGAGCAGATGCCTTTCCTACAGATCTGTCCTGTCAGTCCATTTTTTTTGTAACCAAACCATCTGATCCTGGCTTTTTGTAACAGTATAAAATGTTATATTGCTTACCCAATATATTTTTGTTACTACTCTGTTCATTTTATTTTCATGTCTAAGAAATACATGTGATTCCTCTAAGTTATCAAATTTGTTGGAGCATGGATGTTTCAAGGTATCTCTAGGGATCCTTTGTATTCTGTGATGTCTGTGTGATGCTTTCTTCTTCTGAATGACTTTTGTTTGCATCGTTTTCTTCTTTTTCTTAGTCCATGGAAGCATTTTCCAACTTTATCATTCCAAAGAATGGTCACTGTCTCTTGGGTCTTTGTGTTGGGTTCACTTTGTTATTGTCTCATTTATTTCTGCACTGATCTTTATATTTTTTTCCTCCTTGTATTGGCTACGTCTTATTCTTCTTTTGCTAACTCCCTTGAGATGCTGCTGTAGGATGTTTATTTTAGATGTTTCTCTTTTTGTTTACTTCTAAACTGACTCAGGGTGAGTCAGTGAAACTGTTTGCTTGATGTTCACCCCATGGTCACCAGGGGGCGCGCGTCAGCAATGACACATGACTATCTCCATCTTCAAACCAAGGAAGGACGCCAATGTTTTTTTTTTTTTTTAACATTTTTTATTATTATTTCCGCTCATACAAACTTAATATGTACACCGGATCCCTCCCTCCCTCGTCCTCCCCCCGAACCCCCTGTTCCTCCTCCCCTCACCCCTCCCTCCCCATCCGCCAGGGCCTCCCACCCCAATTCCCAGAGAGTCCTTTAATGTGCATCCCTGACTCTCCTCTGGGCCCTCCTCTCCGATGATGTACAAGGACCCAGTGGCATTTCCTTGAACACTTTCCCGTGTTCCCCTTAAGCATAGGAACACTACTGTGACTGCCAATCCCTTGCCTCCAAGGATCTTGGTGCCTTTAGCAGATGCTAGACTTTGTGAGGTCAATAGTGTGTTGGACATTGCGCAGGGCATGCAAAGTCCTATTATGACTCCTTCGGCCCTAACTTGTGTGGAGTATCTTGCAAATCATTGCTCCTCCCATCTTTTTGCTCTTACACTCTTACAGCCCCCTCTTCTGCAAATTTCCCTGAGCTTCAGGATGGGGAGAGATTAGGCTGGCCTAGTTCTAGGTGGTTGATATAGAGTCTCTGAAGTTCTGGATTATGGTTTGTTGATTTTTCTTTTGCAGTTTTGCTGCTCCTGCAATGCCCTTCACTCCATCCTGATGGGCATTGTATGTCACCCCCTGGCCAGAGACAAAAAGCTGTTAAACTGCAGTCTTATTATAAGAGCACATTCAAGTGTAGATGTATAAAAGTAGGAAAGTTCAGTGAGGGAGGGGTCAATCACCCATTTGCAAAATGGTACTTTTTATCTGCCAGACTATATGCCCTCCCCTTCTGATGAGATCATATCCCCTTAGTTGTAAATGATCAGGAACAAACGTCTGTGAACTTAACCAGGTGTCACATTACTTACTTGCAGTCCTTGATGGAGGCCTATTTTCTCTACTGTAACATGGTCACTTCTCTCCTTGTTTCTGGTGTGGCCCTCCAACCCCATCCCTTCTATTCATAATCCTTGCAATTACTGTAGGTAATACATACATTTACCTATGAGTGTCTCAAGGTGGGCTGGGTGAGTTTGGATGAATTCATCCATCTCTTTGGAGCCACCTATTAGGAAGTATATAATGGCGCTTAATTTTCTGGGTTTCAGATACTTCACTTAATATAATTGTTTCTAATAACATCCATTTCCCGGCAAATTCCAGTAATTCATCATTTTTGATGGCTGAGTAGTACTCCATTGTATAGATGTACCACCGTTTCCTTATCCACTCCTCAACTGTTGGACATTTGGGTTGATTCCATGACTTTGCTATTGTAAACAATGCTGCTATGAACATGGTCATGCTTGTGCTATCGAGGTGAACCTCTACTGTATGGGGGGTTATACCCAAAAGTGGAATAGCAGGGTCATATGGCATTTGATTCTTTAATTTCTTTAAGAATCTCCAGATGGCTCCCCAGAGTGGCTGTATGAGCCTGCACTCCCACCAGCAATGTAGGAGAGTTCCCCTCTCTCCACATCTTCTCCAGCATTTGGTGTTGTTTGTATTGTGGATTTTTGCCATCCTGACCGGGGTGAGATGATATCTCAGGGAAGTTTTGATTTTCACTTCCCTGATGGCTAAGGAAGTGGAGCATTTTTTAAGATATTTGTTAGACATTTTAATTTCATCTCTGGTAAAATTTCTTTTAAGTTCCAGGGCCCATTTTTTAATTGGGCCATTGGTTTCCTTGGTGTTTAGTTTTCTAAGTCTTTTGTGCACTCTGGACAGTAGAGCTCTATCAGATATGTGGTTGGTGAAGATTTTCTCCCATTCTGTGGGTTGCCTTTGAGCTCGTGTTACAATCTCTTTATCTGAACAGAAGCTCTTTAATTTCACAAGATCCCAACTGTTGAGAGTTGGTAGCAGTGACCGTGCCATTGGATGTCTGTTTAGGAACTGTTGGCCTAGCCCAATCAGCTCGAGGGAGTTCCCTATCCTTTCAACTATGGTTTTTATAGTCTTTGGCCTGATATCAAGGTCCTTGATCCATTTGGAATTAAGTCTTGTACATGGTGACAAGTACGGGTCCAGCTTTAATCTTCTGCATGTGGAGATCCAGTTTTGCCAGCACCATTTGTTGAAGATGCTGTTCTTTTTCCATTGGATTCTTTGGGCCCCTTTGTCAAAGAACAAATGGCTGTAATTTTGTGGGCTTATATCTGGGTCTTCAACCTTTATCCATTGATCTGTGTGTCTATTTTGGAGCCAGTACCAGGCTGCTTTTACAACTATGGATTTGTAGTATAGACTAAGGTTTGGTATGGTAATACCTCCAACAGTGTTTTTGTTACTCAGGATTGTCTTTGTTACCCTGGGTCTTTTGTGCCTCAATATGAATTTTGAGATTGTTTGGTCAACTTCTCTGAAGAATTGCTTTGGGATTTTAATTGGTATAGCATTGAATTTGTATATTGCCTTTGGTAGGATGCTCATTTTTACAATGTTGATTCTGCCAATCCAGGAACATGGGAGGTCTTTCCACCTTCTGATGTCTTCTGCAAGTTATTTCTTTAGGGTTTTAAAGTTTTCATTGTAAAGGTCTTTTACCTCCTTGGTTAGGTTTACACCAAGGTATTTCATTTTTTTAAGGGCTATAGCAAATGGGATTGTTTCTCTCAAGGCTTTTTCACTTCTTTCATTCTGGGCATATAGGAAGACCTCTGATTTTTGCTCATTTATTTTGTATCCTGCCACCCTGCTGAACTTCTCAATTAGTTCCAGGAGCATCCTGGTGGAGTTTTTGGAATCACTCAGGTATAGGATCATGTCATCTGCAAATAGGGATAGCTTGACTTCTTCCTTGCCGATTTGAATCCCTCTTATGTCCCTTTCTTGTCTTATGGCTTCAGCTAAGACTTCAAGTACAATATTGAATAGAAGTGGTGAGAGTGGACAGCCTTGTCTAGTTCCTGATCGAAGTGGGAATGCTTCCAATTGTTCCCCATTGAACATAATCCTTGCTGTGGGCTTGTTGTATACAGCTTTTATTATATTGATAAAGGTTCCTTCCATTCCTACTGTCTCTAGCGTTTTGATCCTAAAAGGCTGTTGGATCTTGTCAAAAGCTTTTTCTGTATCCATCGAGAGTATCATGTGGTCTTGGACTTTGGACTGGTTTACATGATGAATTACATTTATTGATTTGTGTATGTTGAACCAACCTTGTGTGCCGGGGATGAAGCCTACTTGGTCCCTGTGAATGATCTTTTTGATATGTTTTTGAATCCGATTTGCTAAGACTTTGTTGAGAATCTTTGCGTTTGTGTTCATCAGAGAGATCGGCCTATAGTTTTCTTTTTTTAAGTGAATCTTTATTAGGTTTTGGGATTAAAACGATATTAGCTTCATAGAAGGAATTTGGTAGTGTTCTTTCCTTTGATATTTGATGGAACAGTTTAAGGAATATTGGTGTTATTAACTGCTTAAATGTCTGGTAGAACTCTGTGCTGAATCCATCTGGTCCAGGACATTTTTTGGTGGGAAGATTCGAGATTACTTCCTCAATTTCCTTATATGTTATAGGACTATTTAAATAATTCACAACTTCCTAATTCAATTTAGGTAAGTTATGTTTACTTAGAAATTCATCCATCTCTTTTGTGTTGTCAAACTTCACAGAGTATAAGTTTTTGAAATATGATGTTATAATTCTCTGGATTTCTTGGGTGTCAGTAGTGATAACTCCATGTTCATTTCTAATTTTGTTAATTTGGGTTTTCTCTCTTTTGCATTTGGTTAATTCAGCTAGGGGTATATCAATCTTATTGATTTTTTCAAAGAACCAGCTTTTTGACTGGTGGATTTTTTCTATCGTTTTCTTTATCTTGATTTCACATATTTCTCCCCTTATTTTGCTAATCTCTCTTCTACTACTTTTGGGATCAGATTGCTCTAGTTTCTCTAAAGCTTTAAGCTGCATTGTTAAGTTGTTTATTTCTGATGTTTCCATTTTTTTGATGTAGGCATTAAGAGCTATGAACTTACCTCTTAGGACAGCTTTCATTGTGTCCCAGAGATTTTGGTAAGTTGTATTTTCATTATCATTCGCTTTCAGGAAATCTTGAACTTCCTTTTTAATTTCTTCCTGAATCCAGTTCTCATTCAGCATCATATTGTTAAGTTTCCAAGAGTTAGTGTATTTTCTCTTGTTTGTTGTGTTGTGGATGTCCAACTTTAGGCCGTGGTGGTCTGATAGGGCACAGGTTAGAATTTCAACTTTCTTGTATATGTGTAGATTCATTTTGTGGCCCAATATGTGATCTATTTTGGAGAAAGTTCCGTGTGCTGCTGAGAAAAATGTGTATTCTTTGGTGCGTGGGTGAAAAGTTCGATAGAGATCTGTAAGGTCCATTTCTTTCAGGGTTTGATTAAGTTCCAAAGTGTCTCTGTTAAGCTTTTGACCTGTTGATCTATCCCATGTTGAGAGGGCGGTATTGAAGTCCCCAAGAATTATCCTTTGTGGGTTGATTTCTTGCTTTAGACGCTGTAAGGTTTTCTTAATGAATGTGGAGGGGCCCGTATTGGGTGTATATATGTTCAGTATTGTGAAGTCTTCCTGGTGAATTGTACCTGTGACTAAAATGTAGTATCCATCTGTGTCTCTTATAATTTTCTTTGGTTTGAAGTCCACTTTGTCTGATATCATAATGGCTACCCCTTGCCTGTTTTCTGCTTCCATTAGCTTGTAGAATTGTTGACCAGCCTTTTATTTTTAGGGCATGCCTATCTTTTGTGGTGAGATGGGTTTCCTGCAGGCAACAGATTGATGGATTGTGATTTTTAATCCAAGTTTGTAATCTGTGTCTCTTGATCGGTGAGTTAATTCCATTAACATTTAGTGTTATAATGGAGAAACTATTTTTAAGTCCAGACATTTATTATGTTTAGTAGTTTTTATAAGTATATTGATTCACTGTTAATGGTGTTATACTTGCCTTCTGTTCTCCTGGATATGCCTGTTTTTTTCTTCAAGCTTGAGCATCATTTCTAGCATTTTTTGAAGGCCTGGTTTGGTGGACATGTATCCCTTCAAGTTGTCTTTGTGCTGGAAAATTTTCCTTTCTCCCTCAATCATGACGGATAGTTTTGAAGGGTATATCAGCCTGGGTTGACATTTTTGCTCATTCATTACTTGAAGTATGTCTCTCCAAGCTCTTCTTTCTTTTACTGTTTCAACTGAGAAGTCATTTGTTATTTTAATAGGTTTACCTTTAAAAGTGACTTGTTTTTTCTCCCTTGAAGCTCTCAGCACCAGTTCTTTATCTTAAATGTGAAGTGTTTTAACTATTATTTGCTGTGGCGAGCTTTTGTTTTGGTCATATCTGTTTGGGGTGCACAATGCCTCTTGTATATGTATGGGCCTCTCTTTTTTTAGATGAGGAAAGTTTTCCTTGATGATCGTTTGAAAAATTTCCTCAGGGGTGGTATTTTGAGATTCTCGCTCTGGTATTCCATGAATACGCATGTTAGGCTTCTTCAGGGTGTCCCATATCTCCTGGATATTTCTCTCAAGTATCTTTTTGGCTTTAACAATCTCTTCCATTGAGCTGGTTAATACTCCCACTTTATCTTCAAGGTCTGAAATTCTGTTTTCTGCTTCGTTAGTTCTGCTGATAAGACTCTCTGTAGAGTTCTGGGTTGAAGATAACTTGTCTTGTAGCTCAGTTTTAAACTCTGCTTGAGTCTGTTTTAACTGCTCTATGCCAGTTTTTGTTTCTTGCACTGTTTTTCTCAACTCCTCCAAATGTCTGTTGTGTTCCTCTTCAAAGCGATTGATTCGATTATTTAATTCCTCCCGGATTTCCTCTTTCATAGTATTGAACATGGTAATGATCATATTTTGAAAGTCGTTATCCTGGGTGAGGCTTTCTTGGCCTTTTTCCACGGGTTTGTTCTGGTTGGAGTCTAACATTATGGGATTAATTCCTTCAGTGGGAGATTTGTTTACTTGAGTGTTGTTTCTCATGGATTTGCACTTTGACTTTGGCATTGTCGTTTTAACTCTTAAGATCTTCTTTCAATTTCTGTGCGTTTTTCACTAAACTGAATTATTTGGCTTGGGGTTCTGGGGGTGGGCGGAGACGGAGCTTACCTAGATCACGGTGAGGCCCAGCTGGACCGCGCACGCGTTCCAGGCAGCGGAGTGGGGGAAGGGAGGATGGGGCGTTGGCAGGGCGCTATTCAACCTGGGGGACCTGGGGGCGTGGCCCCGGCACAGAGGGGGTGTCCTCCTCCTCCCAGGCCCTGCGCTGTGGCTCCGGCTGGATGGTGGGAGGAGCTGGGTCCCTTGGGTTGCCTGGGGTTCTGGGGATGAGCGGGGATGGAGCTTACCTAGGTCCCAGGCGGCGGAGTGGGGGAAGGGAGGACGCCAATGTTTCTGACTTCTCGGTGTTCTGAGTCAAGAATGTTCTCTATTTTCACAAGGTTTGTCATGGTTTCAAATGTCAGTTGTTTCCTATAGGCTCATATGTTTGGATCTTTAGTTACTTGGAAAAGTCGTGGCACCTTTAGGAAGTGGAACCATGCGGAAAGAAGGCAGTCACAAGGGGTGGGCTTTATCAGGGAAATGCAAATCAAAACTTCCCTGAGATATCATCTCACCCCATTCAGGATGGCAAAAATCCACAATACAAACAGCACCAAATTCTGAAGAGGATGTGGCAAGAAGAGAACTCTCATACATTGTTGGTGGGAATGCAGGCTTATACAACCACTCTGGCAAGCCGTCTGGCGATTCTTAAAGAAGTTAAAGATTGAAATGCCATATGACCCTGCTATTCCACTTTTGGGAATAATCCCCCATACAGCAAAAATTCACCTTGATAGCACAAGCACGGCCATGTTCATAGCAGCACTGCTTACCATAGCAAAGTCATGAAACCAACCCAAATGTCCAACAGTTCACGAGTGTATAAGGAAAATGTGGTAAATTTATACAATGGAGTACTTACCCATCAAAAATGATGAATTAATGAAATTTTCCAGGAAATGGATGGAATTAGAGTGAAGTATCCCAGACACAGTAAATTAAGCACCATATGTACTCCCTAATAGATGGATTCTAGTACCAAACCCACTTAGTGACATACTCAAAGATAAATCTCTGTAATACCTACAGTGATTGCAAAGATTATAAGCAGGGAGGGAAGGGGAAAGAGGGCCCCACCAGCAACAAGGAGAGAGGGGATCATGCTACAGCACAGAAAATAGGCCACCATTAAGTACTGCAAGTAAGTAATGAGACATCTGGTTTGGCTCGCAGACTTTCCTTCCTGGTCACTTGCATCTGATGGGGTATGATCTCACCAGAAAGGAAGGGCATAGAGTCTGGCAGATAGAAGGTAACCATCCTGCAAATGGGAGACTGACCCCTCCCCCACTGCGGTCTCCTACTCTTATTCCATCTACCTTTGAATCTACTCTTATAATAAGACTCTATTTTAGAGCCTTTTATCTGTAGCCAGGGGGTGACATCCAATACCCATCAGGATGGAGCCAAGGGCAGTGCAGGAGCAGCAAAACTGGAAAAAAAAATCAACAAACCATAATTCAGAAAATCAGAACTCTACATCAACCATCTGGAACCAGACCAGCCTTATCTCTCCCCATCCTAAAGCTCAGGGAAATTTGCAGAAGAAGGGGCAGTAAGATTGTAAGATGGGGAGGAGCAACGATATGCAAGACACTCCATACAAATTAGGGCCAAAGTAATCATAATAGGACTTTGCATGACCTTCACAATGACCAACATATCATTGAACCCCCAAAGTCTAGCATGGATCACAGACACTAGGATCCTTAGAGGCAAGGGATTACCAGCCACAATAGTACTCCTATACTGAAGGGGAACATATAAAAGAGCTCTAGGCAATGCTGCTGAGTCCTTGCACCTCGTCAGGGAGGAGGACCCAGAGAAAAGTTTGACATGCACACTAAAAGATGCTCCAGAAATGGGGGGAAGGGGCACTGGGAGAAAAGGAGGGGGGATGGGATGGAGAGAGGGGGGAGGAAGCAAGGGGGTCCGGGGAGGGGTGGAGGAAGGGAGGGAGGGGAATGGGCTACTTATCAACTTTGTATGAGTGGAAGAAATAAATTTTTAAAAAAGATAGAAAAAAAACAAGGGGTGGGCTTTGAGATTGGTTAGCTTGGCTCTGTTTGAGTGAATGAGTCTGGTCTTGAATTACAGCATCAGCTCTTAGCCTCCCTATCTAGAGTGCAGGCACCTCCAGTTTCTGCCATGAGCCATGCCTTTTCCACTATAATGGACTGTATCACACACACACACACACACACACACACACACACACACACACACACCAGAACTGTAAGCTGAATCAATCTCCCTTTCTCCCTTAAGCTGCTTGACATCAAATGTTCTCCCACAGCAATATAAATGATTAACAGGTACAGGATTCCTGTGCTAAGATTAGGCTCCCCGATGTCCTTTTTGAAGACCTTAGAGGCAACTGATTACTATCTTAGTTATACTGCAGAGTTCCTTTCACCAAGTAATATAGGAAAATTACTGGCAGTCTTCTGGCCACAGAAAACTGGGATGATGAAGCAGAGATTCTTCCTGACACAAGAATGAAAGGTTAACATTTTATCTGTGCTGACGAGACAATGAGTTCAGATGAGGACAGCAGTAACATGGTATCTTTTATATTTTTCCTCTAGATAGATAGATAGACAGATAGACAGACAGACAGACAGACAGACAATAGATAGATAGATAGATAGATGTATCTTGACCAGACAGTGCTTTGCTGTTTCCCATGGCTGGCCATGTCTTTATCATTCTCCTTTTGTCTTTCTGCTTTGTCTCTGCATTTCTCTCTGTGTTTTCATCACTCTTTCACCGTTGGTCTTTCTGTTTCTATGCCCTTGTGTTTGCTTCTGGCTCTGAATTATTTTGTATGGAGTGGCAACCACAGGACAATCTTGATGCTGTTTTTCAGATGTTCTCCACTTATTTTCAGGTTTTCAGACAAGCTATCTCAGTGCCTGGAACTTATAAACTAAACTAGGTCAGTAAGACAACAAGGCCCAAGTATTTCTACCTCTCCAATGCAGAATGATCTTGCAAGTGAATGTCACGATGTTTACCTTTGTTTGTATAAATTCTGGAGGTTGAATTCAGGTCATTATGCTTGCAAGGCAAGAACTTTACTGACTGATCCAGCCCCACACACTCTCTGCATCTCCTGTCTTTCCTTAATTAACTAATCTAATTGTCTACCACAATTTACCAGGGACACACTCTCCTTTAACAATTTGTTCTCCTTACACACTTTCCTTATCTGAATCTCTGCATCCCCTTTCTATGACTCCAGTACATTCACTGGTTTGAATGTGCTCTGTTCTCCAAAGGTTCATGACCTGAAAATTTGACCCTTAGTGTGGTGCTAGGGGAAGATTTGGGGGGGGGAACGCTTAAGAAGTGGATCCTGATAAGTAGTCGTGAGGTCATGGTGGCACCATGCTGGAAATGATTAATGTAGATCTTACAGGATCTGGTTTAGTTTTCAAGGGAGTAGGTTGTAGTAAAGAATAGCTATTTCATATGCTCAGCACATTCTACAAACAGATTAGCTGCCTGATCTTGGATTCTTAACCTAAAAACTAAAGTAATTCAGTTTTTCTTTATAAGTACCTAGCCTTAGACATTTTGTTAAAATAGCACAAAACTAAAAAAAAATTTTTAAGTAAAATAACCCAAAACTGATCATCAGCATTGCACATTCTTACACCTTCTTTCCAATATCTGAAACCCAAAGATCTCTGATACCAAAGGACTTTCAGGACTGACCTATGACTAGTAGCTTCACTTGTCAGAAGATAAGATTTACTTTGTATTGAGGTTGGTTCCAACCACTTTACCATTATCATCTCATATAAACTTCATAACCACTTGTGAAAGGTATTTGAGTGGCAAGATCTGGCCTCAGTTCTAGGGAACTGAGATGAAGGACAACTCCCTCCATCAACCTGATACAACACAAAAGCAGCACGCCCTTCACACACCTTCCAAGCAGAATTAATGGCAGACATGGTGGTGCACATTCAATCCCAGCTGCAGGGATGGTGGAAGCAGTAGGATTATGAATTCAAGGCCAGCCTGGGGTACGCATCAACTTCTTCAAGACCCAAATTTCTGTCCCATACAAAAATACACACACACACACACACACACACACACGCACACGCACACGCACACGCACACGCACACTCAAAAAGACACATGCCCTTCGAATCCAGGGAGTGTTCAAGGGTAGAAAGTATGTCCAGCTTCTCAAAGTGGTATGTGGCATTGAGGACAGAGTTCATGACTGGGGTACACATTAGTATTTTACAAGGGCATCAAAAGAAAGAAAAGCCGTTAACTATCAACAAAGCATGGCTGAATCTATCATGGAGCATCCACAGTTGATCAAGAATTGGCACCTTTGCCTCCGGACTTCTCTGGGGCCAGCAGCCGCCTGACCAGGGACCCGGGACAGGGGGCTCAGCCGACAACCACGGGCTCGGTGTCCAACCAGCAGTTTGCAGGTGGTTGCACCAAGGCGGCAGAGAAGGTGCCCAAGGAGGTGCCGGCTAACACGGCGTGGACGGCAGATGAGCCGCAGCTGCTGCACAGGGCTGGTATCTGTAAGTGGTTCAACGTGAGTATGGGGTTCAGCTTCCTATCCATGACCGCCTGCACCAGGGTCACGCTCGACCCCCAGGTGGATGTCTTTGGGTATCAGAGTAAGCTTCCGGAGCCTCAAGGAGGGGGAGGCAGTGGAGTTCACCTTTAAGAAGTCTGCCAGGGGTCTGGAATCCATCCATGTCACTGATCCTGGTGGGGTGTTTCATTTTGGAAGTGAGATGCGGCCAAAAGGGAAGAACATGCAGAAGCGCCAAGCCAAAGGAGACAGGTGCTACAACTGTGGTGGTCTAGACCACCATGCCAAAGAATGCAAGCTGCCACCCCAGCCTAAGAAGTGCCACTTCTGCCAAAGCATCAACCACATGGTGGACTCCTGTCCACTGAAGGCTCAGCAGGCCCCGAGTTCCCAGAGAAAGTCTGCCTTCTTCAGGGAGGAGGAAGAAATCCACGGCTCAGCCCTGCTCTCAGAAGCCCAGAATTGAGCCACGGGAACGGGGCCTATTCTTTTACTATCAAGAAGTTTTGAGGCATCGATCCATGGAGTGGAGAAAAGTGGGATAGGGTGGGTCAGGGTTGGCTGGAACTGCCATATATCTGAGATGGGGTTCACAGCATCACCCTGTTCTTCCCTTAGTGGGGAGACAGGGTGAAGCAGAGGAACTCCACCCATGCTCTATCCAAATGCAAGTGGGGGCTTTTGAAGGGAACCACCTTAGAACCTGCATGCTTTATCTTGAGGCTTCACCCCAAAACTTCAAACTTTTAAAAGCTTGGCCTGGGTAAGGAAGTTTTCCTTTTCAAGTGATAACTTCCCTTGCCAGGCCAGGTTGTGAAATAACTTAAAGCGGGAGATCAGATTAATGAACCCAACTCACAAGCTACTACATTCCGTGGGAGGGAAATCTCAGGAGCAAGGCAGTTCGTTGGCATCTGCTTTACTCTGTAACCCAGTCTTGGGATATGATGCTGGGAACTGCCTCAAGCAATGGGTGATGCTGACAGGGGAAAAAAACAGAAGAAAAAAGAAAAGGTGCTTGGAGTTGCAGCTTCAGCCTACTGCTCCTACCTCATTCCCAACCTTTTCTGGGCCAACGTGATTTTAATTTGTTTGCTCCCTTGGGTAAACTGCACCTTGGGTCCCACTTTCTCCAGGGTGCCAACTGCACTGTGTGTGAATGACGTGTCTTGTGCATTTTAACTTTTTTCTTAATATAAATATTCTGGTTTGTATTTTTGTATATTTTAATCTGAGGCCCTCATTCTTGCACTGTGTTCTCAGGTACATGAGCAATCTCAGGGATAAGTCAGGCAGCAGTTCCAGGTCTGCACAGCAGGAATACTTTTTGTTGTTTTTATCACCATAGAGAGCATTCATTTGAAGTGCACAGCCTATTGAACTACCTCATTTTTGCCAATTACAGCTGGCTTTTCTGCCATAATCCTTGAACACCCACCCACCTCCGCTTTGAAAATGTTTCTGTTGGGAACATCAGAGACTCTGTATCGACCACCTGGAACCAGGCCAGCCTAATCTCTCCCCATCCCAAAGCTCAGGGAAATTTGCGAAAGAGGGGACGGTAAGATTGTACGAGCCTAAAGATGGGGAGGAGCAAGGATATGCAAGGTACTCCACACAAGTTAGGGCCGAAGCAATCATAATAGGACTCTGCATGACCTGCGCAATTACCAACATATCATTGAACCCCCAAAGTCTAGCATGGATCACAGGCACTAGGACCCTTAGAGGCAAGAGATTAACAGCCACAACAGTGTTCCTATAGTAAAAGGGAACACAAAAAAGAGCTCTGGGCAATGCTGCTGAGTCCTTACATGTCATCAGAGAGAAGGACCCAGAGGGAAATTAGACATGCACACTAAAGGATGCTCCAGGAATGGGGGGAAGGGAGCACTGGTAGAAAAGGAGGGGGAAAGAGATTGGGAGAGGAGGGAGGAAGCAAGGGGATGTAGGAAGGGGTGGAGGGAGGGAAATGGGGCACTGTCATAGTTAAGCACAGGTGTCAACTTGACTGTTGAGGGTTTGAGCTCTGGGCACAGCTGTAGAGAGTTGATGGTTGAGTTAAGCCCAGAACAAACCTGAAGGAGATTGTCTAACTGATGGGAAAGACCCAGCCCATGGTGGGTGGGATTAGGCCCTGGATAAATCACAGAGATCTGGTTGAGAGAGTTGGCATCCTTCTGTGTACTTGGCCAGACATGCTGGTCTGGCAAGTAAGGATTGTCCATCTCTCAGCTGTTATGTGGTGATGGTGTGGCCAGTTCCCTCTGCCCTGGTGTTGGTGCATGCTCTCCCGTCAAGCTGGACTATGAACTGTAACCAGAAATCGTAAGAGAATAAATCCCTTGTTCCCTTAAGCCATTTGATGGTCATTTATCAGCAATGTTGCAGGCTGACTGCTACAGGTACCTAGCAAGTTTGTATGAGTGGAAAAAATAAATATATAGTTTAAAAAAAAAAAAAAGAAAATGTTTCTTCTGGGAGATTACGTTTTCATGGGGTTGCCCATGACTTGATCTCCTCCTTCAGGAAGATTTGGAAATTAGTAATTTAAACAAGAAAAAGTGGTATAGAAAGGTTAGGAGAGGCTGGGCGCGGCGAAAGGCTCAGAGAAGAAGCCATGCATGCATGGTTAGTTTAAGGTTGTCCAATCCTAGGGCACCAGAGCTCATTCCAGTAACAAATCTATCCTTCGCCAAATTAGCCTAGACCTGCCATGCACAGCAGGGTGTGTGTGTGTGTGTGTGTGTGTGTGTGTGTGTGTGTGTGTGTGTGTTGGTCTTTTTCTCTTCTTAAATACAAGCTATGTAAGGATGAGGAATTTTGGTTTGTTTTGCGATACTGGGATTGAACCTTATTCCTCAAACACTCTACCACTGAACTACACATCTCATCCTTGTAATGATGGGTTTTAAGAGGAGACAAGGACCAAAATTCTTACCCTTTCCAATTCTTGGGTCCAGGAGGACACAAGGGTGTGTGGACCTCTATGGTACCTTGAGCCAGAGTCCTGCCCTGCTGAAGTATGGCTGACAGTCATGATAGCTACAGAAAAGGGGGTTTTCCTTTACATGCTGTGAGATCACTGCAAACCTACCTCACTGTATTGAAACAGGACAAATGCAATAAAGCGCATTGGGTGGTGTATGCCTGATCCTGGTTTCTTGTCTCCCCAGAATGCTGCCCCCTTCTAGTTATTGTTATTTGTCTGAGCTTTTTGTAGGATTTTACTGAGTCTCTGACTTTGGTGAATGCTAGGTGGCCTAATTTGTGTAAATATAATGTGTTGGTCTCTTCATGTTCTTTTGGGGTTTTATTGTTTACAGAACTTTTTTGTATTGAGAGAAAAAAAAAATAGCCAAAGCATCTTTGACAAAAGGTTCTGCACCAGAGAAAAGGATCTGAAACATAGTTTGGGGGTCCTTTTCTCAAAGTAAGAACTGTTTTCTTTGTGCTCCTCCTTTTACTATTTTAAATTTTAGACTGCATCTTTCCCCCTTCCCACAGCTCTTATCTCGCCCTCTTCTTCAAAACAAAAGCTTCACACCTGTACACATTTAATTCTTGGAATGTCTCTAAATTCTTAGATGTACAAAAATGTTAATGCAGAACCGAGGAATCCTACCCGTTTCCTAACCAGTTCAATAATTTTTTAACATCTTTGTTTTTTCTTTGAGAGAATCTCATTCTGTAGCCCAGGATAGTCTCACATTCTGCGGTCCTCCTGCCTTAGCCTCCTGGGTGCTGGGGTTACTGGTGTGAGTCATTAGTATCAGCAAAACCATTTTTTTTTTGATGGGACTTTTACAAAATATGGATAGATTAAAACTATTTATAATCTGTAATCCCTAAGAAGAGTGAAGCAATTGAGGGCCTTCCATGTAGAAAGTATTCTGGATGCTAGAAAAAGGAATACGAATGTATATTCATATCACTCAGGAACTTTAGGAAGGTGCAGGAAACTTATGTAAAAGTGGCCAAAAGATTTTTTAATAGGAGACGGACGAATATAACTCGATGTTTACTGCTAGAAACCAAAGCTTTGTGAGAAATCTTGAATTATGGAGTGGAACGGAGGGTGGGGAAGTCATATACCTGTCTGCTCTTTTCCTGAACCTTTGTCTTTCCTGAACTGCAGGAGACTAAGCCCTCTTGGGCTTTGGTGATCCCATCATTGGAGTGTTTATATTTCATAGCTGATTTTTATTGTACCTAGGTACTTCTTCCCTTTCCTATTTTATAATCATTTTGTAACACTCATTGACTCTTCTCCCCTTCCCTTTACCCTGGAAAAATAAAGACTTATTGGTATTCAAAAAAAAGAATTTGCAGCTAATATAATGAAATACTTCTGCAACATTTCTTTAACACTTGTCCTGATCCCTATTGGTATCTCCACTGACTAATCTGATCCTTCTTTTCCCAAGATTCTTTGGAGATCCACCACCTGCAAAATCTACATCAATCAGGCTGAGATCTTCAAAGATCCAACTCCATCAACAGGACCAGAATCTAATGTGCTGAGTTAGTGTCATTTGTGATTTGATATTGTGAATATCTACTCTTGATACATCAACTCATGAACATGTGAGGCTGAGGCTTTAGAAACAAAAGCATCAACCTGAAGATACATAAACATCACAGAAAGGAGTTTGGAACAGCAGCTCACATGTCTCAAAAAAATTTTTAAAGCACAGATTATGCATAAAATCAAGACAAGTTGAAACTGTGTTAGTATTTAAGGCAGTCTCAGACAAGTATTACACATTTTCTCTCCTGTAGTGAATTTAACTATTGAAGAGGAAGTAAAAGAAATACCATGGGATGCAGAGAGGAAGAGGAGAAGGGAGGCAGGTAAGAAAGTAACACAGAACTGTGTGTGGTGAAACAGACCTGTAACCCAGCACTCAGGAGGCAGGGAAAGAAAGATCAGCCTGAGCAAATAGTAAGTTCCAGGACAGTCTGAGCTACATAGCAATCCCTGCCTGAGAAGTAAATAAACCCTTGCAGGTTGCTAGTGGGAGTGAAAATAATCAAAGTACATGATCTGCATACATAGAAAGCTAATGAACCCCACAACTTTGTAGAATTAGCATATGACAACTTTTAAAATACAATCTATTTTTTTCTTTTCAAGTGAATTGTGCAAGGGGTGTATACATATATGTAGTATAACTTTGCAAGTGAGTGAGTGAACATGTGTGTGGGTCCACAGGCACATAAGTATTCTTGTGTGTGGAGACCTCAAAGAATCAGAAATCTTCTTCTATCACTCTTCCACGTCATTGTTTTGTGCCTGGGTCTCTAACAAAAGTAGAAGTTGCCTATAGATAGTGTTAGTCTGGCTAGCCAGCTTATCTGGGGATCCCCAGGTTGCAGCTTTCAGGGCTGGAATTACATGTGGGTATCCAGCATTTTACATAACACTTCATATCAGAACTCCATTTTTTATTCGTGGGGCAAGTACTTTAACCCCTGAGCCTCTTTCCAACCTCAAAAATGAAATCTAAAAATAATCTGTTATTATGAACATACAAATGGGTATAGAAGGAGATAAACCACAATATACTCACAAGTTGCAAAGAGAAGTAGTATGAACTGACTTTAACATATATGCGCATATATGTGGCATACATGAACTCAAAAGTAATGAGGAGTAAAACATCACACTGTGTAATGTGAGGTGGTAAAGTTGTAAATCCAGCACTTGAGAGGTGGAGGCAAGAGTATCCACAGCTCAAGTTCATCCACTGCTTCATAGTCACAGCCAACCAGGGGTGCATGAGACCATGTGTCAAACAAATGAACAAGAGGAGATGAGGAGAAAGAGAGAGTGAGAGAAGTCAGGGCAAGGAAGGGAGGAAAAAAGGGAAGGAGGGACAAAGAAATTGAGCTCCATCAGCATATGGAGCATTTTCAGCAAAAGAAAGCCTAACATCTGGGTCCCACAGGATAAATCAGCGGGTAAGGCATCTGCTTGCAAATCTGTGACTTGAGTTGAATTTCTGGAAGCCCACCTGGTGGAAGAAGAGAACTGATTCCAGAAGTTGTCCTCTAACCTCCACCTATGCACTGTCATGCATGCCCCCCTCTTTCTCTCAAATAAAAAATGAATGAATGAAAGAATTAAAACAAAGAAAATAAAGCATCTAATTAAAGTTTTAAAAGGAAGAACACAAAAGAGATAACTTTTTTATATTTCTAAGAACTTCCTCACCCCATGAAAGTCTGGAGATAAACCTTCCTTGTAACCAGAAGAAGAAACATGAGCTTGTGAACATGAACATGGCTGAAGGTGTCCAGCACCCTTCAACACAAGGCTCCAGTGTCCTCCTTTCACTTTAGGGAGGTGATATCTGCAGAAGTGTGTGTTCTGGGTGACACAGTGAGAGACACCAAACGGAGTGAGGTCACTATATCGCTGAATCTCATGGATGATAGCATCCACATAAGGCATTCTAGCCAATCCTCAAGGGCTGAAGCTAAACACACCATCAATCTCTGCCTGGACTGTCTCTGCAATGGACAGAATGGAAAAGAGACAGAGGAGTAAGTATGAATAACAGCACTCAGCAAAGTAACTCATGAGCCAAGCATGATGCTCATGCCTGTAATCTCAGCACTTTGGAAGGGAAGGCTGGAGAATAACCATGAGTTTGAAGTGAGCAGAAGCTGTAGCATATGTCCAAAGCCAGCCTGGACTGTTCCTTAACTATTCACACACACACACACACACACACACACATGTGCTACATGCACAACTGCCTACTGCGACATTCACTCTTATATCCCTGAAGTTTGTTCTATCACCATTTACCTTCTTTTTGGATGCCTGATTTTTAATCCCCAACCCAACTCACAACCTCTGTTGAAAGAAGTGACATGTATCCTGAAATTCAGAATATGCATGAGATGGGTAAACACATGGGTACTCAAAGTCTGGACTTTGAAAACTTTCTAGAACTTATGCAAACAGGTAACCAATGTCTTCCCTTAAAGAAAGGTTAATCTTGTTTGTTTGTGTGTGTTTGTTTGTTTGTTTGCTTGCTTGTTTGTTTGTTCGTTTGTTTGTTTTTTGAGACAGGGTTTCATGTAGCCAAAATGTTCATAAACTTCACTGTGTATTTAAGGATGTCAAATCTTGATTCACATTCCCCTACCTCCCAAGTGCTGGATAACACACCAAGACCACACACCATGCAGTACTGAGGATCAAAGCCAAGGCATGATGCACACTAGGTGAGCATTTTACCATCTGAGCTCCATCCCTAACCATGTTCTATTTTTCTAATTCCTTTTGTAAAGTCAATGTGGATGCTAACAGAAGCCCAGTGAGTGTCACTGTGCTCAGTGAGTATAAGCATCTTTCCCCTGTAAATCTGATCTTAGGATGCTTCTCGCTTTTGAGATCAGGACATGAACCACTGGGCACCCTCATAGACCCATCCATCCCAAATCCTGGTGCATTGCAGAGCCTTTGACTTTACATGGATATAGAAAGAGATGATAATGGTGGACCCCTCAGCCAGTAAACTCAACAGGCATGCAAATGTGGGGTCCTGGTACGTATCTCCCTAAGTATCCATCAGTTATCTGTCTTTCTTTGCTCATCTGTGCTCTCTCTCTGGCCTGCTCTCTGATTCTCTTTTTGGAATTAAGGTTTCTTTAAATGTTGCCATTTTTCTTTATGACCCCCACATCCTTCTCCTCAATGGCATTCTGTGTCACTCATGAGTATTTCTATGGTCTTTTTTTATTTACAATCTTTTCTACAAAATTTCTGTGTTGATACTTATCCTCAATATTTCTGCTTCTCTCTCTCTCTCTTTCTCTCTCTCTCCTGTCTCTGTTTCTTTTTTCTCTTTCCCTCGTTCTGTCTCTTTCTCTCTTCCACACTCTAACTCTGCATTTGTCTTTAAACTTTGCCAGCCATACTCTCCACCTCTGCAGTCCCATGTGGATGACTCCCACCCGAGAACAATGGGGCTCATCCTGGGATTTCAACAGGTCCTCCATCAAACACTGGGCCTCCTCCTTGATTTTTTTCTTGACACTCCATTTCCCCATCCCAAAGTTCTTCATTGTGGTCAGGTAGAACCGTTGTAAGATTTTGCAAGGTTTTCCATTGGTAAAGGCCACATCAAAACCATGGGGCATGGAGGGACAATACAGGACAACAACAGGCTGGGAACTCAGGTAGACTGTGAAGATGTCCCCATATTTCTCCTGCAGCTGCAGAAGCAGCCCACAGACATTGCCTGTGACCCAAGAGAAGGTTTATGCTCTTGCCACTGAATCACACCCTCCAGCATGACTGGAGTCTCATCAGGGAAGATCCAAAGTTTGAACTCTGTATCTTCATCTAAGCCTGTCGTAGCTTCATACAGAGGCCTAGTATCAGTTTCTTCCAATAATTTCCAAAGCTGTGAAATTCATGAATTGTAGACTCCTACACTCTAACCTCCTCTCCCAGCTCTGTACTTTCCAATTACAAGCCACAAATCTACCAGGATTTCTCCCTCCAATCTGCCTTCTCTCCATTCCTTCTCATAGGACTTCCAGAAACTTTTCTAGTGTGCATATGATGCCAGTTCATGGATGGAAGAAACGAATTTCCCCAACTGCTCTGGAGAGACCCATTCAATATTTGATTCTCGACCCCTGGGTGCCTATGAGCCCCATGTTTTGTCCTTTGACTTTCTCATCCTCTTCCCCTTCCACTTTTTACCACCAGAAAGAACTTTCAAAGGCTCTTGGGATCTATTTGCAAATCCCAGAGAAGCTGGAATGAATACCTAATATGCTTGTAAAAGTACAAAGATAAAAATAAAAAAATAAATATGTGTATATTTAATAAAATGGCAATTAGTTGTCAAACAGTTCCATAGATAACAAATTAAGTTCAGGAAAAATCCTTTAAAAATGTTTCCCCAGACACACACATACATACACACACGCGCACACATGCATACACAAACAATTGAATAAATAATAAAAAAAAAATGTTTCCCCACAAAGTCAGAGGCCAGGGTCCAGGAGGGAGGTGGTCCTTACAGGTGAGCAGCCCCAGATCCAGGCTAGCAAGAACCTCAGGGAGAGAATGAAGAGTGAGAAACCAAAGAGTTCCATGGTCCTCTCTCTGTCTTCTGCACAGTAATCTGTCTCCTAAGCTGCTGTTTGTCATTTTATTTCTGTGATTATTTTAGGCAGATGTCCAGGAATACCTTGGCAAATTTCCTAGCAACTCTCCAAAAGCTGTAAGGGATCCCAATGTGACAAGCAGAAATTTAATATTTCAAGCTGAATTCTCATTGGTCAGTGACTGACTGGAGAGATCTTCTCAGGACATTACACTGAACAATCAACTCTACTCTTTTTTTTTTATTATGCAATTGTGCGCGTATATGTGTGTGCAGAACCACGGACAAATTCAGGAACCACCATGAACCGCCTCCACCTCCTCCTTGTTTACTCTGCCCCAGGATTCACAGGCTCTGCCCTACCAGGACCAGAAACGCAGGCCGCCCCCGCTTCTGCCTGGCATCTATACGTGGGGTCTAGGATCCAAACTCAGGACCTTCCGCCTGCAAGGCAGAGGCTTAACCCCTGAGCCACCTCTCCAGCCCCTCAACTTAAGGAAAGATGATGATCCCTCTGCACCCCTCCCGGCCCCCCCAGGACAGGACACTCCCTTACAATCCTTCCTAGATAAGTTCCACCAGCCCCCAGGTCACCTGCTGCTCCTAGTTCCTCCCACCAACCAGCCTGAGCAACACCCAGGCTGCCCCAGGCGAGCCACTAGGCCTCATCTCCATCAGCAAAACTGGAGAAAAAAAGAAAAAAAAAACAACAGACCATAATTCAGAGCATCAGAGAATCTACGTTAATCACCAGGAACCAGGCCAGCCTAATCTCCCTGTTGCAGTCCACCTGCATGGTTGCTGATAAATGACCATCACACAGCTTAAGGGAACAAGGAGTTTACTTTCTTACAACAGTCCAGTTACAGTTCATAGTCCAGCTTGACAGGAGAGCACGCACCAACACCAGTGCTGAGGGAACTGGCCATCATAACGGCTGAGAGATGGACAATCCTTACTTGCCAGACCAGCATGTCTGGCCAAGTATACAGAAGGATGCCAACTCTCTCAACCAGCTCTCTGTGATTTATCCAGAGCCTAATCCCACCCACCTTGAGCCAGGTCTTCCCCATCAGTCAGACAATCTCCTGCAGGTTTGCTCTGGGCTTAATTCAACTATCAACTCTCTACACCTGTGCCCAGAGCTCAAACCCTTAAGAGTCAAGTTGACACCTGTGCTTAACTATGACATTCCACCCCTTGTCAACTTGACACAAAAACAATAGCACTTTTAAACTGTAACCTTTCCTTGTCCCCACAGATGTTAAAATATAAATACATTCCATGGACAAATTTAAAATGTTTTCTCATTAAAACTTCAGTTCCAATATTTTAAAAGTTCAAAGTTTCTTAACCTTAAATACTTTAAAACAGATAAAACATTAAAACAGAGGATCTTAACACAATAAGAAAACATTAAAAAGATCAAAGTCCAGCAAATCACCGCATCCTGTACTTCAATATCCAACTTCTGCTGTTCATCACGTAGTCAAAGCAGCTCAAAAATTCGAGGCATTCCCAGTCCTTGTTTGCAGCTTAAAGTTGTAAAAGCAGACTTCCTCTGAACCAGGCTGAATCTCCACTCGCAGTTGTCCTCAGCAGCAGTCCCACAGTTCTGGCATCTCAAACACAATTCTGGGTTCTCCTCTGCAGCTTTAAGCTTCACCGTCTCTTGCAGGAACTCTACACCTGCCACTTGGTGCCAAGCTTTTGCTGCTCTCCACGAACCCTTCAGTAGTACACGAAAACCAGTATCACCTGAGGGACGCTGCCAGATTCAGAAGCGAGGTTGAAATGTAGCTTAGTCCACTGGAGCCACAGCTGCACCAACTTCAACGCACTGACGCTGGAAAAGCCTCTCTTCTAGGCAACCAAACTTGCAAAGGGCAAGAAACAGCTTTAACTTGGGCTTTCGGCCCCTGAAGGAATCTGAGCTTCCAAACCACGAACTTGCCTAGGGTGGTTTCCACGTCCTCCACCGTCTCAGTGCAAGTCATTAGGTTTTCCTGCACTGATACTCATTTGTCCAACAGCAGCAGATATTCTGCTGCCTGCCCTTTGCACATCCAAACCTCCAAGGCTGCCAACACAGCTCTCCTCTGTCAAGCAAACCAGTCCATCGTCCTTATATTCAGTTTTACCAAAGTCCTTGTTTCCCTCATCACAAATTGGGCCCGAACAATTTCTCTCAGCAATTGGCCCACTAAACGCTGAAGAACAGTATTTGTAAATCCACAAAGTGAAAATTTTCAAAAATTTCCAACTTTGTCCAGCAGAACCGTTCAAAAGACACAAAATCCACATAGTGAGATTTATCAGCAACACCCCACTTCCTGGGTACCAAATTCTGTTGCAGTCCGCCTGCATGGTTGCTGATAAATGACTATCACACAGCTTAAGGGAACAAGGAGTTTACTTTCTTACAACAGTCCAGTTACAGTTCATAGTCCAGCTTGACAGGAGAGCACACACCAACACCATTGCTGAGGGAACTGGCCATCATAACGGCTGAGAGATGGACAATCCTTACTTGCCAGACCGGCATGTCTGGCCAAGTATACAGAAGGATGCCAACTCTCTCAACCAGCTCTCTGTGATTTATCCAGAGCCTAATCCCACCGACCATGAGCTGGTCTTCCCCATCAGTCAGACAATCTCCTGCAGGTTTGCTCTGGGCTTAATTCAACTATCAACTCTCTACACCTGTGCCCAGACCTCAAACCCTTAAGAGTCAAGTTGACACCTGTGCTTAACTATGACACTCTCCATCCCAAAGCTCAGGGAAATTTGCAGAAGATGGGGCCGGTAAGATTGTAAGAGCCTAAAGATGGGGAGGACCAATTATATGCAAGCTACTCCATACAAGTTAGGGCCGAAGTAATCATAATAGGACTTTGCATGACCTGCACAATTACCAACATTATCATTGACCCCCCCAAGGTTAGCATGGATCATAGGCACTAGGATAGTTAGAGGCAAGGGATTAATAGCCATAATATTGTTCCTATGCTAAAGGGGAACACAAAAAAGAGCTCTAGGCAATGCTACTGAGTCCTCACACCTCATCAGAGAGGAGGACCTAGAGGAAAGTTTGACATGCACAATAAAGGTGCTCCAGGAATGGGGAGGAGCACTGGGAGAAAGGGAGGGAGAAAGGAAGTGGAAAAGAGAGAGGGAACAAGGGGATACAGGGAGGGTTGGTTGGAGGGAGGGGAATGGGTACCTATCAATTTTGTATGAGTGGAAAAAATAAAAATAAAAAAGTTGTGGGATCACCAGGGTGAGATAAATTGTTTTTTGTGAAGGAACTGAGTGCTCTTCTGGGGAGGGGGATAGGCAAGGTGGAAGGCTGTTATTTGGATGTTCCTTCTAAATCTTGTGTTGAAACTGCACTGAAATTAAAGAAGTATTAAGACTATGAGGTTTAACATGTAGTTGTATCATAAGAGTTTGGCTTCTGTTACAGTTCACCTGCATGGTTGCTGATAAATTACCACCAAACAGCTTAAGGGAACAAGGGGTTTATTCCCTTATGATCTTGTGATTGGTTCTCAATCCAGCTTGACAGGAAAGCATGCACCATTACCACATAATATCCATATAAGAGCTGAGGGAGGCAGACCCAGAAAATTAAGCACCATATGTACTCCCTAATAGGTGCTACCCACCCAGCCCACCTAGAGACACTCAAAGATAAATCTCTGTAGTACCTACAGTAATTGCAAGGATTATGAACAGGAGGGGTGGGGTAGGAGGGCCACACCAGAAACAAGGAGAGAGGAGACCATGTTACAGCAGAGAAAATAGGCCTCCATCAAGGACTGCAAGTAATTAATGAGCCACCTGGTTAAGTTCACAGGCATTCCTTCCTGATCATTTACAACTGAGGGGGTATGATCTCACCAGAAGGGGAGGGCATATAGTCTGGCAAATGGGTGACTGACGCCTCCCTCACTGTGGTTTCCTACTTTTATTACATCTACCTTTGAATGTGCTCTTATAACAAGACTCCAGTTTAACAGCTTTTTGTCTCTGCCCAGGGGGTGACATACAGTGCCCATCACGATGGAGTGAAGGGCATTGCAGGAGCAGCAAAACTGCAAAAGAAAATCAACAAACCACAATCCAGAACTTCAGAGACTATATCAACCACCTAGAACTAGGCCAGCCTAATCTCTCCCCATCCTGAAGCTCAGGGAAATTTGCAGAACAGGGGGCGGTAAGAGTGTAAGAGCACAAGGATGGGAGGAGCAATGATATGCAAGACACTCCACACAAGTTAGGGCCGAAGCAATCATAATAGGACTTTGCATGCCCTGCGCAATGTCCAACACACTATTGACCTCACAAAGTCTAGCATCTGCTAAAGGCACTAGGATCCTTGGAGGCAAGGGATTGACAGCCACAGTAGTGTTCCTATGCTTAAGGGGAACACAGGAAAGGGTTCAGGGAAATGCCACTGGGTCCTTGTACGTCACCGGAGAGGAGGGCCCAGAGAAGAGTCTGGCATGCACATTACAGGATTCTCCGGGGATTGGGGGTGGAGGCACTGGGGGATGGAGAGGGAGGGGTGAGGGGAGGGGGAGCAGGGAGGTGGGGGGAGGAGGAGGGAGGGAGGGAACCGGTGTACCTACTAAGTTTGTATAAGCGGAAATAATAAAAAATGTTAAAAAAAAAAAAAAAGAGCTGGGGGAGGAACTATCCTTCCTTGCCAGATCAGCATGTCCGGCCCATTATATACAATGATGTTAACCTCAACCAGTCCTCTGTATTTTATTCACCTGTCCAGAGCCTAGTTCCACCCACCATCGGCTGGCCTTCCCCATCAACTAGACAACCTCCTGCAGGTTTGCTCTAGCTTAATTCAACTACGAGTTCTCTACAAATTGTCCAGAGCTTGAAGAACTCTCGACCATCAACTAATAATGACAGCCTCTATGGTATGGTCTAACTGTTGGATATTACCCACAGGCTTATGTGTTTGGATTCTTGGTTCCATAATAAAATGTTCACAAGACCAACCTTACGGAGGTCTTGTACAAGTTCATATTGTTGCAGTGAATGTCGTGAGTACAACGGCCCTGTCATGTCCAGAAAACACTGTCTGGTGGAACCCTTCCTCACCCTCTCTTGCTAACACTCTTTCCACTCCCTCTCCTACAGCATTCCCTGAACCTTGAGGTGGGAAGGGGTGATGAGAACTCTTAAGAAGTGTAGTTTAGGTGGTAGAAGTAAGTTTCTGAGAATGGGAGGGGTAGGAGGAGAAAGAGGTATAGAAAAAGAAAAGAAATAAGAAGGAAGAAGGAAGAAGAGGAGGAGGGGAATAAAAGAAGTAGAAAATGAGAAAGAAGAACAAGAAGAAAAGAGGGGAGAAGAGAGAAGAAGAGAGAGAGAGAGAGGGACTTGAGGCAGAACCAAGGCCATAAGCTTGGTCCAAGTAACCTCTACCTCCTTCCACCTGGAAAGCCTTATCCCTTAAAAGGTTCCACAACCTCTCCAAGCAGTAGCCTCATCTGGGGACCACTTATGCAAACATATAAACTTCTGGGAAATATTTTACACTTGAGACATAACGTTTTGTGTATGGATGGTTATCATAGGCATGGGTTAGTTACTGAGAGAGCTTGCCCTTCCTTTTATTTTATTCTCTCCCCTAGTCGCAGTCATACCTGCTTGACCTTCTGCCATGATGTAGCCCCAAGAACCCCTCCCAAAACTAATGCCATGATCTCAGAAATCTTAGCCTACACAAGTATGAGTCAGATATGTTTCCATTCATCATTATCACCCAGTTTCTGTTATTCCATTATAGCAGAAAAGAGACTAACACACAGACACTGATAGTGACAGCAAGAGATTGTCATAGAATTCCATGTAGTCTGAAGATAGAGGGAGAAAGGAACCATCAAGCTCTAGTCAGAGCAACCAGAGATCTGGAGGATTGGAAGATTCCTCTTGCCAAGCTTCAACCTTCAATCTCTCTCCACTTGATTCTTTTTTTTTTTTTTCTCCACTTGATTCTTGTCTCCTTCTTACCTTGCAATGCCATCATCTCCTGCTTCTCTCAGCACTCCCATTTGTGGCTGTCAGTGGGCCAGAGAGTGAAAAACGTCACATCCGCAGGCCTTTCCAAGACAGGGAATAGGGGGTGCACAAACACACAAGCTCCCATGCAACCAGAATACACAGACTCAGAGAAAGGAACACAGGTCATCACTCCTTCTGTTACTCAGAAGCATCCACACCTTCATTGTGCAATGTCAAGGACATATACAAACACCCCTACACATGCAAGAATATATGTGCAAACACATTCCCATACATGCAAGAATGTACATGCAAGAACATGTGGAACCACAGAAGCACACACCTACACATTCTCATAAGAAATGTTCCTTTGCATAATAAAAAGTACACAAGCACCCACATGGTTGCATGCTTGCATAAACAGATGACTGAGCAGATGTGTGCTCATGCTTCCCCACAGAAAGCAAGATACACACATTCTCCACACTCTTTTGTACTTTGTTATCTGTTTCACAGTGTCCTTGTCAACGTCCAGAGTATAAAGGGATAGGGAGTGAGCAGTTCACCAACCTGCCCAAGCAAGAAATTTAGGTGCTCACACTTTTGGACACTGCTGGGGGCTGGGGGGGGGCAACTGGTGAGGTTGCATAACTGGGTGGAGAGGCAGGCTGTGGATAAAAGGTCCAGTGTGAGTCTGCAGTGCAGAGACAGCCCTGAGACCAGGACCATGGAGTTCAGCGTCTTCCTCTTCCTCGCCTTCCTGACAAGCCTCTTGCTTCTCTTGTTCAAGGGTCATCCAAAGGCCCATGGTCACCTCCCGCCAGGACCCCGTCCTCTGCCCATCTTAGGGAATCTCCTGCAGATGGACCGAAGGGGCCTCCTCAAATCCTTCATGAGGGTAAGAAATGGATGGGACCTCAGGGCGGGCTGTTTTTATACTTGTCTAGAAGAGAAGGGCTCCTCCTTCCTGGCTTCTGAGTGCGATGGGAAGGTTGGCCAGTGAGGGGTGAGGTGCTGGTGTGATGGATGGTGGTCAGATTGTCAGAGGTGGACTGACTTGGTTGGAATTGTGGGGGGAGCTATTCTTGGAGGGAGCAAGTCTTCAGGATCTGTAGAACTGTTAGGGTATGAGCCCTGGGTGTGAAATTTCACTCTGGGCCTTCTTAGATAAGACAGAGATGGGGGGGGGAGAAGAAGGAAGAGGAGGAGAAGGAGGAGAAAGAAGAGGAGGTCTATATAAGGATAAAGGGGAGAAAAGCAGAGGGCAGTGGAGGGGTTGAGAGGAAGTGCTTACCACAGTAAACACTGCACACCAATTCACCAGCCAGCATTGACACTATATGCACAGTACTACCTGCATGTTTCAATGCTGGACATTATGTTTAATGCTCACTTATTTATGAGTAATTAATCAGCATCCTGGAACAGGAATAACAGCCCCCCCCCCAGCTCCTCTGTCTTTTCTCACTGTCATGGGGACCATATTCCCTGCAATCAATGGTTTTATTTATTTGTTTATTTATTGATTTATTTATTTATATTCATTCTTTTTGAAATAGGGTCATTTTCCCATGTGTCCCAGACTGGCCTTAAGCTTCTTGTTCAACCTCAGTGCTAGGATAATAGATGGGTGCCACTATGCCTGACCACAAGGGCTTTTAGACCTGTGCTTCCCTCATACTGAAAAGGTCTCATCAGCATACTGTTCTAATAAAATGAGGATGCTATGCCTTGTGCCTGCAGGGAAGAAGGTCTTCAGAAGATGAATACAGAGGATTTTGAAGGTCCAGATAATATGGTAAAGGCAGGAAGTTACTGCCTTCATCTCCTTGAAGGGAATGGACTAATTACCCTTCTACCTATGTATTTTGAATAGCTAATATGATTATTCAGGGGCTGAGAGATGGCTTAGGAGCTAAAACCTTTGCCTTGCAAGCAAAGACACCAGAGTCTGGATTTCAGATTCCCATGAAAAAACACCAGGCCAAAATGATATCGGACTGCTCCTTTAGCCCTGGATGGTGGAGCCTGGGAGACCTGAGAGCAAAGCAATAGGAAGTAGAGAAATTCAGGATGATTCCTGATGTCACTCTTGGGCCTCCACATGCACACACACTCTCATACTCAAGTACTCTCTTATACATATATACAGACACAGATACAGACACAGATAGATAAACAGAGAGAGAGAGAGAGAGAAGAAAATGATCACTCAAAACAAAGTTCTAGACTTGGGAAGACTCTGGGATCTGAGGTGCATCCCCTGCTCATCAGGAGCTGACTAGATATAGAATAAACACACAAAATTGAATCAGCTAAGGTATCTTCTCACTTTGGTGAAACTGAATATAAGCAATAGGAGTTTCATGATCATTTGAGGGTCTACAGTGGTTCCTAGAAGAAGTAGGACTTGATCAGAGCTTCACAAAGTGGTGGGATAAGTTGTGGGAAAGAAGCTGTTTTCAAGGAATGAAGAGGCTGTGACAGACGAAGGAGGAGGTGGATCCAGATGAATGAAAGTGTGGGGTAATTGGGAAATGTGCAGATGCTGAGCTTTGTCACTCTGGGAAGGAAATATCTTGACCGAAGCTGAGAGAATGATAAGAAGTGAAGTGTTCCACTGAAGCAGGCAAGATAGACAAGATGTCTTAGTCTGGTTTTTTTGTTGTTGTTGTTGTTAAAACAGAATGCCAGAGACTGGGTACCTTATAATGTAAGGAGGTTTATACTGTGGAGGTTGATGGCCTAAGATCAGGAGCTCCTTCTGTTTAGCCTTTGCTGAGGAACCTTTCTCAATGCGATGACAGAGTGGAGGAGAGGGGAACTGTCAAGTGTAGAAGCTGTCAACCATGCTGGATGGTCTTGCTTCATATCAACCATTTCTCTGAGGAACTAGTCTGCACTGTAAGACCTGCAATTAATGTATTGTGCAGATACTTTGCTGAAGACTGAATCCCTCTCACCAGGTTCCACCACTTAAAGGCTCCATTCCCTCGCAACACTGCTATCTTAGCATATGATACAGACAGGAAAAAGGGCAAGTGGGCCAGATAGAAAGCTGTGAAGGCCAAGTGATCTCCTGTGGTGATCCTCAGAGACAACCAGCAATGATCTCTTGGGCAGACTGTGGGTGAGCATCCACTGCCCACGGCCTGGGACTATGGACATACACTACCTCCCTTCTTCGGCTTCTTTGGACTGATCTGTTTCTTGCACTTGAACATATTTATTCCTCATGAGTATTTGAAGAATCTGAGTTTCGTTCTGTTCATTGAAACAAAGACTCAGTTTTCTCACAGTAAAAGCTTGGGGTAAATTGTGCAAGGTTTTAAAACATGTTAATTATAATTAGTGTGTATCTAGGTATGCATGTATGATGTGTACATACATGTACCATGGTGCCCATATGAAAGTCAGAGAGCAACTTTTGGAGATGGTTCTCTCCTTTCACTTTTATGTGGGTTCCAGGAATCGAACTTGAGTTGTCAGACTTGTGTGGGAATCACTTTTATTTTTTGAACTATCTTATGGCCCCTGGTTTGAGGTGTTTTTTTTAGGCATTGTGAGTTTGAACATGGTCAACCTCCCTGACATAATTGGGGGTTTCCCACATGTCTAGGCAAGCATCCCGACCCACAGTTGTGGTCTGGTCTCTAATATATCCTCTCATGATCATTGCCTCTCTATTTTTGGACCAATGTCAATGGTATTGAGACATCTATCAGACATTTACCTGGCATGTAGGTTGCCTGGTTAGCTAATCCTCACTTGAGAGAGTGAGGAGCAAATGAACGAGAGCAACAAGTCTTGTTTGGTTCATCTTGTACCTGGCCAAAGCCTAGCTCCAGGCTGTAGATACAGCTCCTTTCAACCCTTAACACAATTTCACCATAGATGCAGAGAGTCTGAAGTGCATGCTATTAATTTCATTGTAAATGGTATCATAGAAACTGTGTCAACTGTTAGAGGCTCCTGCTCTGGACACATTTGTGAAGAGCTAGAAGTTAACCCCTAACAAATCTGCATGAGATTGTCTAATTGATTGCAGGGGGAGGGGCAGCTATGGTTAAGAAAGATTAGGTATTCTTCCACGTACTTGGCTAGTCATGCTGTCTGGCAAGGAAACTTTGCCCCTCTCTCAACACTATTTTGGATATGGTATGATGCAGTTTCCTGTATTCTTAGTATTTGTGTCAACTCTCTTGCCAAACTGGATTGAGAACTGTAAACCAGACAGTCATAAACCAAAATAAAATCCTTTGTTCACTCTTAAACCTTTTTGTCATTAATTTATCAACAGCATGCTGGCAAACTGTGACGGTTGCTTTCCACACATCACAAGGATATAGTACTATTTTCTCTGACATGTCAAAATGGACAAATGACCAATCTGATTTCTTTCTTTGCAACAAACTTTATTGTTAGCAAGGGTACCTCAATAAGCTCATGCTCAAATAAACAAACAAATGAACAAACAAGCAAATCTCAAGCCCACATTTTAGATTGTTACAGGGTTTATAAAAGCAAAACTCACAGGCTTGTAAGCTCAGAGAGAGGACAATTTTTTGTGGTTATACACTTGGCAGAATGTTCCTATAAGGCAGAGATTGAGGCAGGTTTTGGATGCAGGCGTGATCATCTTGGCCTAAATTAGTAATTTAACACAGAAGTCTTAAGTCCTTGTTTTTTTAGCTAAGCCCCAAAGTACCATATGCAAACAAAATTCTAAAATCTAAACACAAGTTCTTATGGGAGATTCTTGATGACTCATTCAGTGTCTTGAACTTACTTGTGACCGGTTACTTCTTTATTCTTGCTTATTTCTCCCTTTTGAAATGGAAATGTCTATTCTGTAGCTCATCTCCTAACTTGTGTGGTTTTGGAGGCTCACAGTAGGAGAGGAATTAGCCTTGGAATGAATCATGCCTTAAATCTTACAGGAGACACTCTTGATTTTAGACTTTTTAATTGATGCTGAAGTGAGTTTAGGCTTTGTGAGCTGTCAGAATATACACAGGTATCAACTGGTAATTGAGAATTGAGTCTCGAAGCATACTTTGTGAAGACTTATGTAATTAAGGCAAATAGGAGATTATCTAATTGATATGGGGAGTTCCAACCCATTGTGGGTGGATCATTCCTTGGGCAGGTGAATAAGATAGAGGAGGAGATCATGTTGTTGGCAGACTGGCACGTTTGAAGGTAGGCCCTTCTTGCAGTTTTTCCTGTGCACATGGGGTGACAAGTTACCCTAAACTCCTGATGCTGGCACTTATCTCCTGCCATCACAATGGACTGTAGCCTAGATAATCATGATCACGAATAAACAGGTCCTTGTTCATCACAGCAGCTGAAGAGCAGTTCAAGACATGGATGTTGGGATGAAATGAATGTGTTTTGTATGTGAGAAGGACATGAATCTGAGATGGGGGGCTGGAGTTGAGATGCTATATATAAAGTTCATGTGTTGGAAAGTTAATCGTAATGCAACGGTGTTGAGAGGTGGGAGCGTTAAAAGTTGTTTCTTCCTCCTCTTACTCCTGCTCCTCCTTCTGCTTTTTCTCCTATTCCTCCTCCTGATGTTCCTCTTCCTCTTCTTCCTTCGTATTTTTTCTGCTGAGTTCATTCTCATGAATGGATTAATATTGTTACCACAGGAATTGATGTCAAAGTGAGTTCAGCCCCTCTGTATTGGATCCCTGTTTTTTGGCTCTTTCTCCTATGATGGTTGGTATAAAAAGAAGGTTCTTGTCAGAAGACCCTGTTGACTTTCTTGCCTCAAGAACTGGAAGAAATACACTGCTCTTTTTGTCCCAATGGGATCTGGGAATCTGAACTTCTATTATTTAAAGTAAATATTCAGTCTCAGGCATTCTGTCTGAGAAGCAGAAGATGGATTATGATGGAGGATGAAGTTTACACAGGGAAGTTCCTCAAACATGTGTGAACAGATGGTGTGGGGAAAGCTGGGATCTAGCAGGCCGAAGGGTCCTTTTGCTCTGAAGTCCTCCTAGACTAAAGTCATTTAATGTGGGCATCACTGACTCTCCTGAATATTTACTTAAAAATAAAAGAGAATTTAAAAGAAGACCAGTCATATTATAACCATAATCAGAAGCAGATAGTAATGGGTACTTAGTCGTGTTTATTTTCCTCATTCACATATCACATGGATCCCCTGCCTGGGGAATGATCCCACCCCACATCAACCAATGTAATCAAGAGAGTCTCTCATAGGCATGCCCAAAGGCCAGTCATAAGCTTGAGACTTCCTCTTAGGTAAGGCCAGAGTTCTACCTTCTAGGCATCAGTCAGACAGTGAACACTAACCATCACATTGGTTTCATTAGAAGGTTATATTCTGTCATTTTATCTGGAAGTCACTAGTTTTGATTCTCTGTTTGGGGTGTTCTATTAGATTTTTTTAGGCTGCCATAAGAAAATATCATACATCTGGTTCTTACATTTGTCTCTAATGGAACAAAGAAGAGGTATCAGATTGGATAATATAGGATAAAAATGACTTAAACACACTGTATACATGTCAGAAACTATCAAAGAAAAAATATCACAAAAAAGGTTTGGTCATTGCCTCTCTAAATATGCTTACACAGTTTTGCATTAAGTTTGGGGGATTTGCCAGGTATGGTGGTGCACACTTGTAATGCCAGCATTTGAGAGGGATTCAGGAGGATCAGTCATTTTTGACTATGAGGAGAATTTGAGACCAGTGTTGGCTATTGGACCAACCCTGTCTTAAAGAACTAACAGTAAATATTTTGAAGATTCACAGACTTCCCCCACCCCAGGTCTTTCATGGGCCTTCTATCTATTTATGATTCTCTGTTTGGTTTGACTATATAGTAGAGAGAGGGATAGATATGTTTTACCTTGATGAGAAGTACTAATGATTACAGAAATGTTCTTCTCCCTCCTCCAGTAAGCGCCCAGGTCTTTTTGGAATCAAAGATGTGGGTTTGTGTATCAGATTCAACCCTTCTTTTTTTTTTTTTCTTTCATGCATGTGTTTATGGAGTGTATGGTGTGTATGTGTGTGTTTGCATATTGTGGGTGTACATGTTGGTGTATAGACATGAGTATGTGGGAATGCATGTGCCTGTGGAGGCCCAAGAGTGACACTAGGAATCATCTTCAATTGCTCTTCCATCTTTTCATTGTGAGCCTGGGTCTCTAATTAAACCCAGAGTTTGCCATGAGGACTAGTGTGGCTAGCCAGCTTGCTCTGGAGATCCCCAGACTCTGATTTCCAGGGCTGGAATTATAGGTGGGCCACCATACCTGTTTGATATTTTTATCTGGGATCTGAACTCCAGTCCTTTTGCTTGAGAGATAAGAACTTTAACCACTGAGCCATCTCCCCAGCCTCAACCCTGTGTGAGTCTCATTTTTCCCTCTAATAACAATTTAGGTACATGACTCCAAAGGGTGAGGTGAGGACACTGGCTATTAAGAGCTTATTCAGTGGCACATGTTTCCTTCCACTCATTCATTTACTCACCACTCAATAATAGTTTATTGTAGCTCTTATGTGCTGAGGGAACATTCCAGGTATTATAAATGTGGCATCTCAGAGGAGGCATATGAGGTCAACCAGGCTTCTGGCTGTTACCCTAGGAAGGGCAGATAAATAGAAAGTCAACAGATAAGGTGGTAGAAGGTGAGCAGGAATTATGAATAAAATGGAAACAGCATACTATTTTATAAAGTGGGGACAGTGTCTTAGACTGAATGGTCAGGGAAAGACTCTGTCTTGCTCTGGTCATGAGAAGTGCAGGTGTTGGCTCCTGAGGGAGGCTGGTGTTGTTGAAAGAGCCTGAAGAGGAACAAGGTCAGGAGTGACATAGGCTATGGGTAAGAGAAAAGCAAGAGAAGAGAGGAGTCGAAGCTTGAGTTGTAATGAAATCTGGAAACACAGGCTGTGTGGGCCACAATGGGGACTTTGATCTAAGTTTCATCAGTATGGTGGAGATTAGAGTGACTGGAGAGGGTTAACAGTATTAACCAATTTGTGTTTCATTATAAATGTTTTTCTTGGATGGTGGTGACACTTTTAAGGGGGAATAAAAATTGAAGCAGGGAAACTGGCAAGAGACTGACAGAGATCAGCAAAAGAAATTTTCTTTTGTATATTCTGCTTTTTAATTGTTAAATTTTTCCCATTTTTATTTTTTCTACTTTTACAAACATATTGAGTAGTCATTCTAGTTTCCCTGCCTTCCTCCCTCCTTCCTCTCCCCTTCCTTCCCTTCATCATTCCTTCCAACTCTCTCCCAACCTTTCTGCCTGTATGTGTCTATGGACCCTACGGTTCACTCTGACTTATCTACTCCTGTGGGGGCTCAGGCCTTCGTTATATTAAGTTACCTCTCTTTAGGTCACCCCACTGATATACAGCACAAATTTAAAAATTAATTTTACTATAACTTTCAGGTAAGACTTTAACTCTAAAAAACCACAGCTGTATACTTGTAATCCCACACTTGGGAGGTTGAAACAGGAATATCGTAACTTTTAGGGCAACTTGGTACTACAGAATGAGACCCTGTCTCAAATCATAAATGGATTTTTATGAATTATGTACAGATTTTTTAACCTAGCACAATCTGAACACATCCATACCATCAAAACACAGATCAAGTAGCAACAAAACTGATCCCTGTCTTGCCCCCATCCAGCCATTACCTTCTCACTATTCTGGCCTCATGGGTTGATTTTGTTTGAAATTCTTTTAAATAGAAGTAAAGGCAAACAGAACTTGCTTTTGTACCTGGTAGCTTATATTCAAGATTAAGTTGGTGAATTTAAATTATTGATTGTAGTTGTAGGTTTTTCATTGATGTATAATATTTAATAACGTGAACCAGCTATACATTTATATTCTGTCTATGTGTTGATAAACACTTTACTAAAAAAACTTCTACGGGCTGGAGAGATGGTTCAGGGGTTAAGAATCTGCCTTGCAAACAAAGGACCTGAGTTCAGATCCCAGATGCCATGTAAAAAAAAAAAAAAAACACAAGGTAAAAATAGCAGTGCCTATACTTCCAACTATGTAGGGTAGAGCCTGGAAAATCCCAGAGCAAAGCAAAAAGAAGGTAGAAATAATCTAGGATGATTCCCAAAGTAACCCTTGGTCCTCCGCAGGAACACACAATGTCTTCTGATCCTCACATGCATACACACATACACACACACACACACACACACACACACACACACACACATACACATATAAACATATTTTAAAAAAATTAAAAAGAAGGCTGGTATGAATATTCTGGCTTATTTGGTGTACAGATATGTGCACTTTTGTTGGAATGTATATGGCAGTGAAGTTGCTGTGTATGTAAACATGTGGGTTCAAAGAAAAATATGATTCTTCACATATTCTCCACATATGAATTTTAAATTCACAAATTCAAATAGTTGTGGTTGAAAATTGAAAATATTTGAAGGTGAAGAGATGGCTCAGGAGTTCAATCTTTGCCTTGAAACCAGAAGGACCTGAGTTTGGATTCCAGATCCCACATAAAAACACCAGAAAGAAATGGTGGCAGCCTGCACTACTAATCTTGGAAGGTAGAGCCTGGAAAATCCCAGAATAAAGCAATGAGGAGGTAGAGCAATCCAGATTCCTGAAGTCACCCTTGGGCTTCCACAGGTGCACATAGTGCTGTCTTTTACAAATACACACACACACACACACATAACCCATACACACCAGCACCTACACACATGCAAAAAAAACTGAAAATATGAGAAGAAATGCATCCAAAGCTAGATGTAATTATACTTGTAATCCCACACTTGGGAGGTTGAAACAGGAATATCATGACTTTGAGGGCAACTTGGACTACAGAATAAGACCCAGTCTCAAATCATAAATGGATTTTTATGAATTATGCACAGATTTTTTAACCTAGCATTATTTCTTAGACAATATATCACATGGACTAAACTTTGCATAAATTTTCTATTTCTATTAGGTACATAAGCAATCTAAAGGTGGTTCAAAGAATACAGGAGAATAAGAGTGGGCTCCATACAAACACTGCACTATTTTATGTAAGAGATTTGAATGCCGAAGGGTTTTGGTGTCTCTGTGGGATCATACCCTGTAAATGCCAAGAGATGACCATGTTCCCTGGCAGTTTCGCAAGAAAGTACACTGTTGTTCTGATTCACATTTCAAGAACACTAGAAGACTATCTCTTTCCTTCCTATCTGACTCAGTGGGTAGGTGAGGGGTCATTGCCTCTGCAAAGTTAAAGAGGCAGAAAACAGATCCAAGTTTGGTCACAGGAAGGAGGATATTTGATTGAGATGTCCGAGAGATCTGGATAGGCTAGACTGCAGGTTATAGACAGGAATCTATCATCTATCTATCTATCTATCTATCTATCTATCTATCTATCTATCTATCTATCTATCTATCTATCTGTCTGTCTCTCTGTCTATCTGTCTATCTATCTACCTATATATCCATCCATCTATCTATCTATCTCTGTGTGTATGTGCATGCGTATATACATATTTTGAGGTAGTATCTCATTGTAGCTCAGGCTAGGCTCCAGCTCTATATGTGGCTAAGACTGACATTGAGCTCCTGAACCCCTTACTTTACCTCCCAAATGCGGGGATTGTAAGTATGTGCCCCTTGCCCAACTTACCGGACTATTTTATGTGTGTATATGTGTTTGTGTATGTGTGTCAGAAGTCATTCGTGTGTGCCTGTGGAGGTCCTAGAGTAACATTAGGAACTATCCTGGATTGTTATATCTACTTATTGATTTGTTCTGGAGATTCCCAGGCTCTGCTTTCTAGGCCTGGCATTTTTACATGGGATTTGAGATCTGAACTCAAGACCTTTTGCTTGTGAGGCAAAGGATTTAGATCCTGCGCCATCTCTCCAGCCCCTTACTGTATTATTATAATGCTAAGGACTCCCAACAATTACTGCAGACACCACTGCAGAAGGTGTATTAACTTTTAAGTTTCTGAGTCCTCAGAAGAGGGAAGGGTGGTCTGGGAAGGAGGGTCATGGAAGCTGTGCCTAATTATCAATCTGTGGCTAAGTGTTTTATGGGAACCATGTGCTGAATGACAGCAACCACAATATTATGTTTGGCAGATTCGAGAAAAATATGGAGATGTGTTCACAGTGCACCTGGGACTGAGGCCCGTGGTCATGCTGTGTGGGACAGATGCCATACGAGAAGTTCTGGTGGATCAAGCTGAAGCTTTCTCTGGCCAGGGAACGATTGCTGTGATTGATCCAGTCTTCCAGGGATACGGTGAGAATCTCAAAAGCACCATGAGGGGAGGCATGGAGGATGGGTCCAGGAAGATGGGTTTGAGGGAAAGGAAAGCAAAAGGCAAGAAAAGGTCCCAGGTGTTTCTGCACTGCCCTGTAATCCTTACCACCCCACATCCCTAGGTGTCGTCTTTGCTAATGGAGAACACTGGAAGACCCTTCGGCAATTCTCTCTAGCCACCATGAAAGACTTCGGGATGAGGAAGAGGAGTGTGGAGGAGCGGATTCAGGAGGAAGCTCAGTATCTAGTGGAGGAGCTGTGGAAATCCAAGGGTGAGTCAAGCAGCAAAGAAGATAGGGAAATACCCAGGGGTGCACAGCAAAGGAATGGGAAAAGCTGTGCAGGGCAAAGAGGGAGGGAGGGAGGGAGGGAAAGTGAGACGGAGGGAGGGAAAATGGGAGGAGGGGAGGGAGGGAAAGTGGGAGAAGGGGAGGGAGGGAGAAAGGGAGGGAGGGAGGAAGGGTGGATGGGGGGTAAGAAAGGCCAAAAGGCACTGAGACAGGAAATCAGAAAGACAAACAGATAAATCTCAGGGAAGGGTTTTTGAAGGACTCCAAGGAGACAGATGGGTGAGACCCAAGGAGAAGGGCCATATACCACCATACCACGTGGTGTTTTCAGACTGATAACATCAGCCCCGCCCCTCACCCATAGAAGCCAAACCTGAGCCTGGCACACATAGGCTCCAAGTAAGAAGTAAAGTGTTATTTTTGGGAAACCAGGGAGTCTAGAAGTGAGGACAAGGGATGGAAAAGAACTATAGATGAGAATGGGGTGAGCAGGGCTTCTCAGTTCAAGCTGTCTACTGAAATTGTAGTTTCCTGCCCCGGGGAACTCACTCTACTAAATCAGAGTCAGAATGGAGGCTTGGGAGGAGATGTAGGGCATAGACTAATAACCACATGTACTCTGCCTCTCAACTTTCAGTCTCAAACAGCTATATTACTTTGGTTAACTTAGCAAACCTCTCTGCCCATCTGTATGATAGTGGTGGTAAAATAAAAATAGAATTTATTCTTCCTTACGACATTGTGAGCAAATTACACAAAATGTGAAGTATTTAAAATAGAACCTGACATATAGTATGGGTTGGTGGGCCATTTTTTGTTTAATCAGTGAGTGGTGGGGTATAGTCTTAGGGAGCTGGGGCTATAGACAAATGTTTCCTGGGTTCCTAATTCTGTTTTATATCTGACCTTCTTGTCTTCCCAGGAGAACTCCTGGATCCCACTTTCTTCTTCCAGTGTATCACCTCTAACATCATCTGCTCGATTGTGTTTGGAGAACACTTTGACTACAAGGACCACCAGTTCCTGCAGCTGCTGGAGCTGCTGGAGATGTTCTATAAGTCCTTTGCGCTTGCCAGCTCTTTCTCCAGCCAGGTTAAGGGGAGGGAAAAAGAGCAACTTGCATGTCACAGGGGAAAAGACAGACTGTATTCAGAGCGTCTTGGAAGAAGGGAGGAGATAAATGGACGGACATGAAGGCTAAGACCCAAAGGAGAGAGTGATGATAAACAAGGGTGAGAGAAACAGAGAAAGAGATACAGAGTCAGGGAAAGATGAAAAAAATGAGGTTTAAGGGACTGCAGATGTAGCTCAGGGCACCACCTATAGGATGCATGAAGCCTTCAATTTGATTCCCAGCTGTGTGTGCACCAGCCATGGTGCAGTTTGTCTGTAACCCAGCCCTGAAGAAATGGAGGCAGGGGGATCAGAAGTTCAAGGTTATTTTTAGCAGGATATTGATCTCAAGGCCAGCTATAGGAGATCTTGGGTCAAAATAAACGAGGGTTTTAGACAAAATAGAAGTGAGGAAAAGAAAGAGATAGAAAGGATAAAGAAAAATGCTGATAGTTCAAAAACATGCAAGTATCATTTTTCCTTGGACAAGCAAGGGATCTCAGGAGATAGAACATCATCTGAGAGAATCTTTGAGGCTGGTGCCAGACAAAAGAATGGGAGCTTCTCGGCTTGTAGGTTTACAGACTGGTGGGATGCTTGTGCCCGCATAGGTCCTCCAGTGTTTGCTAGTGCAGGCAGCCAAAATGGAGCCTAGTGGTTCCCATATGCAGATAGACATGAGCTCAAGGGCTCAAGAAGGAGATGGCTGGAATGGAAATTTGGAGGCAGGTGGGATAGGAAGGAATTCGGTGAAGAGGAAGGGTGGTGGGGTGAAGACACATGAATTCATTCTATTTATGTAAGAACGTTTCCAAGAATAAAGGAAAGAAATGTGTGTGTGTGTGTGTGTGTGTGTGTGTGTGTATAAGAGAGAGGAGGGGGCAGGGAGAGGGAGAGAGAGAAAGAGAGATATTCCCTTAAGGAATCATAAACTATGGAGACCCAGGAGCACTGCCTGCTTGCAGAGATCTGACAACTCCAGGTGATTCATGAGTCCTTCTTTCTTATAGGTGTTCGAGCTTTTCTCTGACTTCCTGAAGTCTGGTGCCCACAGGCAAATATTCAAAAACCTGCATGAAGTCCTTGACTACATTGGCCACAGCGTGGAGAAGCACCGGGCAACCCTGGACCCCAACTCCCCGAGAGACTTCATCGATACTTTCCTTCTGCGCATGGAGAAAGTAAGATCTTCATCCATGCGTTAGGGCAAGGGGTGGGACGAGAGGGGGAGGAAGGAACAGAGGATGGGGAGAGAGGAAAAGGGAATGGAGGGCATGTGGAGGGATCTAAAAGATGAAGTGAAAGAAATGAAAAGGGAAGGAGAAGGTGAAATAAGGAAGGTGGAGAGCAGAGTGGGGTGGGGGGAATAGCTGAGAAAGAAATACAGGGAAAGAGATGAAAATCAGAAAGACCCTTAGAGGCAGATAGAGCCTGGGAAGAACCAAAGAGCAAAAGATAGTGAGACGAAGATTGAATAAAGACAGGTAAAGAAACAGAGCTAAATGTTGAGGTGTCAGGATAGAGAAATGTGAAATGAGTCATATCATATGAGAACCAGAGACAGGAAGACAGTGCCTGGAGGGATGAGCGCATCCTTCTGCAGTGAGGCTCTGGTTCGCCTTGACCCTCTCCTCTCTCCCCTGTCTGGAACTAGGAGAAGTCCAACAAGAACACAGAGTTCCATCACCAGAACCTCATCATCTCCTTGCTGTCTCTCTTCTTTGCCTGGCACAGAGACCAGCAGCACCACTCTTCGCTATGGCTTCCTGCTCATGCTCAAATACCCCCATGTTGTTGGTGAGCCATGAGAGGGTTTGTAATTTTCTTTACACTGCAGAGGCTGGGTGTGGATGAGTGCAGAGGCAACCCTGGTCTCCTACTCCAGGAGCTCTGCAAGCTTTGGTCTGTCTTCAAACTTAGTCAGTTCTGCTGGTGGTGAGTGAATGGAAACAATCAAACTGTTTTTTCAAAATTCTCTACCAACACTTACAGGCCCATCCATTCATCCATTCACCTACCCATTCATCCACTATCTGTCCATTTATTCATTCACCCACAAATCTAGCATGAGCATCTGTGCACCTATACACATCTCAGTCCATTCATCCATCCATCAATATATCCATTTATTCATTCACCCACACATTTATCTGTTGTGCCCAGATTTCTGAATCCCAAGACACCACCATAGAGCCAACACCATTGCAATCACATGAGGGCCTTTATTCAAAGCTCGAGCCTGGGCTCTCCCCATTCCTGACACAGCAGATCAGGAGAAAGCCTCGAGTCTTGTTCAGCAGGACTTTTCATAGTGGGTACTTCTAGGGGAAAGGGATTCTAACCCAGAAGATACATGATTGGATAGATTGAAGCAAAAATATTGTTGACATGTGGAGATTAGTCAGCTCCGACCCCCATAAACAGTTTCTAGCACCCTTTGCATTACTCATGGCCCTTGGAATTCCTTGAGCAGTTAGTGACTGGGTTCCACCTGCTCTGACCACAATGTGTCCTTGACAAAGTTGGTGAAATGTTACTGTAAAGGCTGCTCTTCCAGTTTAGGGGGGTCCCAGAATGTTAAGTATTTCCTAATTTGGAGCTGACTGGTCATGGTTATAGTCACATGCACAAATTGGGTCAAACAGTCTATGTCTAGCATGTCCGGTGTTTCATAGGGAGAGCAAGTGAAAAGTACAAAATGGAGACAAATATGTTCAGGTCCCACATATCCACCCATGTATCCACACACCTATTCACCTACCACACATCACTAACCTCTTCGCCCACCCACACATCTATCCATTCATCCGTTCACCCACCCATTGTCTTCCTTACATCTACCCAATTGATTCATTTATCTGTGGATTCATTTCTTATGATTAATTCAGGGACATATCCTTCATTTTTTCAGTGGTTCATATTAATCGAGTCATGAGTTTATATTTTGAGTGATGGTAGTTGAAAGAACTCATTGCCATTCATTCACTATTTGAGTTGTTCATTTATTTTCCTATCTGTTCATCTATCCATAAATTTCATTCTTTAATAATTCCATTGCCATTCATCCTAATTTACCCATCCATTTCCCCATTTATCCATTTAGTAACTTGCATTTATTCATCCACTTTCTCATTGTCATAGTTAGGCACAGGTGTCAACTTGACAGTTGAAGGTTTGAGCTCTGGGCACATTTGTGGAGAATTGATAGTTGAGTTAAGACCAGAGTGAATCTGAAGGAGATTTTCTAGCTGATGAGGAAGGCCTAGTCTATGGTGGGTGGGATTAGGCTATGGAATAAATCACGTAGAGCTGGTTGAGAAGGTCGGCATCCTTTTGTATACTTGGCCAGATATGGTGGTCTGGCAAGTAAGGGTCATCCGTCTCTCAGCCATTATGTAGAGATGGTGTGGCCTGGTGTTTGTGCATGCTCTCCTGTCAAGCGGACTAAGAACTGTAACCAGTAATCCTAAGAGAAAAGAAATCCCTGGTTTCCTTAAGCCATTTGATAGTCATTTATCAGCAGCCATGCAACAGAACTGCAACACCCATGTACTTATTCACTCCAGCTATCCATTTATTCTAGTGTTTACTCATGCCTTCACTTGTTATATATTCACATGTTACTTCATTATCTAGCATTCACCTGATGATTGGTTCTTTGGGATCATTGACTTGTCTGTGAAACATTTAATTAATTAATTAATTAACTAATTACAATTAATTTGTGTTTTAATATTTTTATGCCTTGACAATTTTATATATGTATACAATGAGCTTAAGTTATCTCACTCTGTATTTCTCTAGCCCAACCCTCTTTCTCACACTGAAAACCTCCTTCTTCTCAACAAGTCTCCCTCCTACTTTCATGTCTTTTGTGTATGTGACCCACTGAATTTGATAAGGGTGGCCTGCATTAATCAGACATTTACTAGAATGTGGGCAATATATCGTTGGCTACATCACTGAGGAAGGCAGGTTGGCCCTTATGAGCTCTTTCCTCTTCCATGATAAAATGCTGACAGGTCTATCCTATAAGTTTTGTTCAAGTTTCATAGCCTTAGTGAGTTCATAAGTGCAATAGTCCTGACATGTGCAGAGGACACTGTCTAGTGAGATTGTTTATTGGTTTATTCATGATTTGATTCGTCTATTGACTGATATTTTGAATGTGTCTCTCTATCTGTATGTCCATTTGACTCACTCATCCATCTCTCCATCCATTAACTCACTTATCCATCTCTCCATCCATTAATTCATTTATCCATTGGTTGATCGACTTAGTTATTTTTTGTATGAAGTTGTTGATGAATTAATCTTTTGATCTAAGTTCATGTTCTTGGTCCTGTGTCCTTAATATATCATTCCATGCAGAGTTATGGCAAGTGTATGTGTATTTGTGTGTGTGTTTGTGTGTGTGTGTAATGTAGCTGTACATCTGCAAAGACAAAATTATTTCAAATTTGAGAAATCTTTTTGTTTTTATCTCTCCTACTTTCATCCCAAATTGATTGTTCTGAGGGATACCAATGAAATAATGGCCCTTTGCTGAAAGCTTTTCTTTTTCTTTTTGTAACAGAGCAAGGTTGGACTTTTAAGCATGGGGGATTAAGAAAATATAGTACTATATGTACAGTAATGATTTGCAAGCTTCTCAAGAGAGTTGCCTGGTTATGTGGTTTTACTGGGTTACTGGTTCATATAACAGTATCATTGCTGCAAAGCCCCTGAGAAATGGGGTGAGTTGTTCCCCTTTTCTGTGCAGAGAAAATCCAAAAGGAGATTGAGCAGGTGATTGGCTCAAGCCGCCCACCAAACCTTAATGACCGCAGCAAAATGCCCTACACTGATGCAGTCATCCATGAGATTCAGAGATTCTCAGACCTCGTCCCAATGGGCGTGCCACATAAAGTCACCAAAGACACTCTATTTCGAGGGTACTTCCTCCTGAAGGTGAGACCATCTGGACCCCATTTCTCATTTGTAGAACATTTTCCATCTTCTTAACCCCAATCTCAGCCTGTTGATGGCTTCTGCATAGGATCCCCTTATTTTGTTTTATTTATCTACTTATGTATTGTTTTGCATATGGAATCAGAGAATGATAATACCTTTTTATGTTATAAACTTTCTTCAGGGCACTGAAATATACCCCATCCTGAATTCGGCTCTCTATGACCCACAATTCTTTGAAGATCCAGACACCTTCACCCTGACCATTTTCTGGATGCCAATGGTGCACTGAAGAAAAATGAAGCTTTTATGCCCTTCTCTGTAGGTAAGCTGAGTCTCCATCCTTTCCCAGACACCAGAGGGCAAGTCCCGTCCTCCAGGACACAAACCACAAAAGGTCCTTATTTAATGAGCAGTTAGTCTACCTAACTGCTTTGTTAAGGTATCTTATTTCATCCTAGCCTCAGCCTCTTGAGTCTAAAGAGACAAAAGAATATTGGAGAACTAAAGAATATTTTGGTAAGGAAAGCGACGAGATCAAAGATTGTTCTTTGATTCTCCGTACATGGCACATGTGTGCCTACACTTACATATCACACACACACATGCACGCATTAGACAGATCAACTTTATTTGAATCTATTTATGCAAAGAAACCATTCCTGGTTGGCCAGTATCCTGGTCCATTGATATTTCAGAGAATTCCGCCCATCCAGTAAGAGAGAAAGGCAATCGTGGAAACAGATTGAATGGTGACAGGACCACTTTTGCCTTACTTGGACATTCTCAAGTATTTAGCAGTCTGTATTTAGTCGACTGCTATTATTTGAGTAGCCAAGCCCCTTTTACTTATTTGAAAAAATATAGTTGCTGGTTAGTTTGCAGTCTATTTGCATATTAAGCTGAGGCACAGTTTATTATATGTAGAAGTAGCTTTAGGATAGATGTATTCAATTCTAAAGTGTCTGCACTCTATCCATGGAAACCCCAACTCTACGCATGGAAACCATTCCAGTGATCTGGTCTCAGGAGAGAGAGAGAGAGAGAAATTCATTTTTTCTATGCTAAGGATAGAACCGAGGACTTTGCACATTAGATAAGCACTCTACCACTGAATCTGATCCCAACCCCTCAATGATGAATTCTAGGCAAGTATTCTATGTACAAACATGCCCTGAGTCAAGACCTGAGTTTTATCATAACTTCAGTGACCCAGGACTCAGTCCTTCCCCTGCTGCTGATCAGTGTACACATGGCAAAGGACAATTTGCCAGTTCTTCCTTTGTCACATTAGTCAGAGTTGAGGATATGTAGGCAGGGTCGTGAAGTAAGAGTCAGTTTCTCCATTTACTAGACCTATCTATCCCAAGCTTGGAGAGTCAGGGAGATGAAGAAATGAAGACAAAGACAGGCAAACAGTAGAAAGATGGTGAAATTAAACATAGGGAACCTGTGGCTGGGGAGATGGCACAGGGGTTAAGCCTCTGCCTCATAAACATAAGTATCTGAGTTTGGATTCCAGAGCCCATGTAAAAATTCTGGGCAGAAATGGTGGCAGTCTGTATCTTTGGCCCTGGAAGGCAGAGTCTGGACAACTCCAGAGCAAAGCAAAAATGAGGTAGAATAATCCAGGATGATTCCTGGAGTCACCTTGGGCCTCCATAGGCACCTATATTACCTTTTAATACACATACACACATGCAAAAAAAAAACAGAGAGCTTGGAAAAGAGAAAGAGAGAGAGAGAGAGAATGATAAGGAGAGGTTTGGTCAGAAATAGAGAACAAACATGAGTTGATAAAGGAAGTGTAGGAAGGAAGGACAGTAAACAAAAGATTAAGAAAAGGAGAGAGTCAGAGTGTACACGTTCATGTGATTCACACTCCAGCGAGTGCTCAGGCACAGGCCATCAAAAGCAACCCGATGAAACTCAGTGAGTCACACAAGCAAAAAGACATGAAAACAGGAGGGAGACTGGCAGGGAAGAAGAAGGGCTGTAATGGGAAAAGGAGAGGGGACAGGATTGGGCATCAAAGTGTGAAAATATGATAAATTTACTATTTTTGTATGTGTGTATGAAACATTAAAATAAAAAAGGAGAGAGGAGGCAGAGGAAAAATGAAGATAGAAGCAGAATAAGACATTGACAACAGGGATGCTGAATGAACAAGTGTGAAAGTATCTTTAGAGAGAGGAAGAAGGAGAACAAGAGAGAGAGGGAGGGAGAAAGAGAGAGAGAGACCGAGAGAGAGATTAAGCTGTTCTGAAAAAATCTGGGTCACAGAACGAGTTCTAGAAAAGCCATCTCATCTCAGATACCTGCTCATGTAAGCTCATGATGTCTAAATTCTGGAGATGCCAAAAGGACACAGACACTTCCCAGATACCTCTGTGCAGACACAATGTTCCTACAACCTGGAAGTCACCTTCTGGTTGCCTGGAGTCTCCATCCCTCTGCTTTGTACCCTGTGGTAGAGAGCGTGTGCTTGGTGTCACCACCTGACTTTTCAGGTTCTCTTTGTTCTCATTCTGACCCATGCCTGTGTACACAAGAGTCCCTTCCACTTCTGAGAATCAGGCAGGAGCCATTGACACCTCCTCATGCACCAGTTCCTTGCAATTTTATTTTATGAACAATATTTGGGAGGGAAGGTTCTTGAATCTCATGGATCTCAGCCCAAGACCAGAAGATTATCAACATGCAACTCGAGAAAAAAAATCTCCTGCACACTTTCATAAGCAAATGGTTCCAAATAAAGAATTTATTCTACTTTGCCTCATTCCTCCTCTTTTTTCTTTTACTTCTTCCTCTTCTGTCTTCCTTTCCTGCCTCTTATTGCTCTCCTTTCCTTTTCCCTCTTCATTCCACTTCCTGAGTGTGTGCATGCACACAAGCACATGTGTGTGTACTCACTTAGGCATACTTGCCCATGCAGGCATATATAGAGGCGAGAGGCTAACTCAAATGTCTTCCTCAACTTTTTCTTAAACCTTTTTTTTGAGACAGGGTCTCTCTCTCTCTCTCTCTCTCTCTCTCTCTCTCTCTATCTCTATCTCTCTATCTATCTATCTATCTATCTTTCTCTCTCTCGCTCTGAAACGGAAGATCACTGTATCAGCTAGGCTGACTGAGCATGTAGCCTAAGATCTGCCATCACCCTATTCCGTCAATGCTAGGGTTACAGGCACATATCGACACACAGAATTTATATACATGTCAGGGATATGAATTCAGGTCACCATGCTTTCACAGCAAGCACCTTACTAATTCTCATGACCTCTTGGTTTAATTTTTTTAAAGGTAGGGTCTGGCATATGCCACCAGACCTGACTTGTGTACGATTCTTAATATTAGCCAGGTATTAATCTGTCTTCATAAATATTGACTTTACCCTCATAATGGCCTTATATACCATAGGGAAATAGGTGCCATTTTCCTTATGAAAAATGAAGAACATTAAAAATGTTCAGTATACATGTCTATGTAACACCCATACACTGAGTCTCAAGCTGGCTCTTACCTTTCACATGCAATGGGCCCTTGGAAATCTAACGAAAGCTACAAATTTTGGAAATCCACCCAAAGTTTTGCACTGTTTGTGAGAGTTTGGGGAATCTCATAGCAGTTTTCCTGAATTGCAGGTTTAGGGTTAAGCCAAGGCTCATCCAGCATAATGAGCACAGGGTGTCTGGGCTTAGAACAAAGCAAGGACTGTGTTTTTGCCTGGGGCTCACAGAGCTCATCTTCTCTGCTTACAGGGAAGCACATTTGTCTTGGCGAAAGCATTGCCCGGGACGAATTGTTCCTCTTCTTTACCACCATCCTCCAGAACTTCTCCGTGTCTAGTCCTGTGTCCCCAAAGGACATTGACTTCACTCCCCTGGAGTGTGGGGTGGGCAAAGTACCCAAAACATACCACATTCGCATTCTGGCCCGCTGAATGGGCTGAAGGAAGAAGGACAAAGGATTCTGGTCCTTGGCTTCCTGGCTCTGGAAGATCTGCTACAGATTGTACATGCAACGCCTGTCCAGAAACTCTAAGTGCAGTGTCCCTCCCTTATTAGAACAATTACAAAACATAGTAAACAACTCTTGGTATGAATACAGAGATTTCCTGGGGAGCCACAGCTCATGCTAGATGGCTTTTCTTTGCTTGTAATAAACAAATGTTGTAAATTACCACTATCTTGTTCCGGATGTTTTTACCAACCCCCCCCCCACCTGTTAAGCAGCCATTCCCCACTCCCTTTCTCCCCATCCTCTGTAAACACCAATTTGATTTCTGCATCTATGGCTTTACCTAATTTGCATATTTCATATAAACATAATAATACAAGGTGTGATCTTTTGTACTGGGTGTCTTTTACCTCATGGCATACCTTTTTATTTTTTGACAAATGCAATGAATTTACATGTTTTCATCCCTTACTACCCACTCCAGCCCTCCCATCCCACCCCACTTGTTCTCTTCCCCACCTGTCTCTCTTTCATTTCCACATCTCCCTGCATGTGTGTAGTTCACTGGACTCCCAACCAGGATGTCTGCATTGAGAAATATCTGGACACCCACTAGGTCATGAACAGCTCACTAGAAGACAAGCCATTGAGTTAAGAAGCTCCCCCTCGGTATGATCTCACCAGAAGGGGAGGGCATGTAGTCTGGCAGATAAAAAGTAACCATTTTGCAAATGGGTGATTGACCCCTCCCTCACTGTGGTTTCCTACTTTTATTACATCTACCCTTGAATGTGCTCTTATAACAAGACTCCAGTTTAACAGCTTTTGGTCTCTGGCCAGGGGTGACATACAATGCCCATCAGGATGGAGTGAAGGGCATTGCAGGAGCAGCAAAACTCCAAAAGAAAATCAACAAACCACAATCCAGAACTTCAGAGACTCTATATCAACCACCTAGAACTAGGCCAGCCTAATCTCTCCCCATCCTGAAGCTCAGGGAAATTTGCGGAAGAGGGGGCGGTAAGATTGTAAGAGCAAAAGGATGGGAGGAGCAATGATTTGCAAGATACTCCACACAAGTTAGGGCCGAAGCAATCATAATTGGACTTTGCATGCCCTGCACAATGTCCAACACACTATTGACCTCACAAAGTCTAGCATCTGCTAAAAGCACCAAGATACTTGGAGACAAGGGATTGACAGCCACAGTAGTATTCCTATGCTTAAGGGGAACACAGGAAAGGTTCAGGGAAATGCCACTGGGTCCTTGTACGTCATTGTTATCGGAGAGGAGGGCCCAGAGGAGATTCTGGCATGCACATTAAAGGACTCTCTGGGGATTGGGGGGGGGCACTGGGGGATGGAGAGGGAGGGGTGAGGGGAGGGTAGCAGGGGGTTCGGGGGGAGGAGAAGGGAGGGAGGGAACTGGTGTACCTATTAAGTTTGTATGAGCGGAAATAATAATAAAAAATGTTAAAAAAAAAAAAAAGAAGCTCCCCCTCTCCCTTCTGACGCCATTTCCAAGCAATCTCTCAGATTGGTTTCCCTGTCTATTGAGATTCTCCCATTTCTGTAGGGGAAATTTCGACAGGTCAGTTATTGTGGCTGTCTGGTGGAAGTAGATATCAAAGCATTGAGCTGTTTGTTGTGAAAGCTCTGACGAGAATGGAAGCTAGTGTCTAACAGCACCTATCCTCATCCTCAGGCTCTTACTGTCTCTGTCTCCTTTTCTGAAAGCTAGCTGGCTCATGGAATGTGGTGTGGTTCAGATATCCTGTTTAGGGCCAAACTACCCTAGTTATTTACTTTGTACTCTAGCTAGCTATTCACACCATATATTTGTGTGTGTGTGTATGTGTGTGTGTGTGTGTGTGTGTGTGTGTGCATGCACAGGTATGTGTATCAGAGGAAACTATATATGTCTGTGCAATCATCCTGGATTTCTTCTCCCTCCTTTGTACTTTGCTCTGGGTTTTCCCAGGCTCTGCCTTCCAGGGCTGGAAGTACAGACCACTGTCATTCTCCCCTACTGGAGGTTTTGGTTTTTTTTTAATAGGATCTGGGATCCAAACTCATGTCCTTCTGCTTATGAGGCAGAGGCCTAACTCCTGAGCCATCTCTCCAGTCTTCACACCATATTTTGAAGTTCTAAGCCACAGTCACATCATCACAGCTTTTCTTCATTTTCCTCAGCATCTTATCCCTTCATCTTTTCTTTATGCAAGGGCCTCCTTAGTCCACGTCCCTTGAGTTGTGTGATTCTCACACCCTGATTGTCTGTATCTTCCCCTTTAAACAATTGAAACCTGACCTCCTTTGTCAGGAGATAATTTGATTGTCAGGACTCTCCCGCATCTTTCCAGAAAGTCTCCTGGCGAGAACCCGTCCATTACTTTTATTCTACTTTCCATCTCCTCTGCAGGGAAATCGAATGTCTTATTCATTGCTGTATTATCAGCACCTGGAACAACAGGTGGCATAGGCATTACCGAAGAATATGAATAAGTAATAAATGGCTAAATCAGCCATCCCTCAAAGTCACCCAAGGTGCAGCCAAACCTCTTGCATCAGCTCAACTCACTTTTGGGGGATCTTTTCTTCTGATGTCCAGAATAAACCTTGTCTTCAAAGGATCAAGGAGACTCTAACTCTGCCACGAAACTTCTCTTGATCACTATCACTTCCTCTGACCAAAGTGGCATGCTCTGAGTGGAACCACTTGAAATGCAGCTTCATAACATCCCATGTGTTGGCACCATTGTTTCTTGTTTAACATCATCTTGGGAGAAGATATCTGCAGTCAGCCAGTGACCAATGAGAAGCTAGCGTTTACAATCAGCCATGAGTTACTAAATTTCTGCCAGTCACATTGTGTCCCATTGTAGTCTTTGGCAAATAACCAGGAATTTGCCGAAGTGGATTAACCGTCACACCCTCCTACAGCAACCACAGAATTAAAACAACAGATCAAAGCACCCTGACCTTCAGAGAGGCAGAAGACTAGACAGCAGGTAGAGAGAGGACCATGGAGCTTGCTGGCTTCTCAGTCTTCATCGTCTTCTTTAGCATCCTGCTAACCTGGATCTGGGGGCACTCCACCTCCAAGGGCCATTTCCCTCCTGGACCCACGGCCGCTGCCTTTCCTGGGGAACATTTTGCAGATAGATTCAAAGGGCTTTCTCAAGTTCTTCCAGGTGGTAAGATGGGGAGAAAAGCAGGGTGAGGAGGCGTGAGGAGTGGGTAAAAATTAAGTGAGAGCTCACAGGTACCAAGAAGTTAAAGTTCCAGTGTGGAATGAGCACCTCCAGATTGACGTGAAAATTGGCTCTTCTTGACAGGATTTGGTGTAATATGTGCAGTAGAGAAACTTCTGGCATACCTATGAGAGTGAAGGGAGGGAAGGGAGATTGGAAGGGAGGAATTTTGGTAGGTCTGAGGATCGGAACTGTGATATGCAATGGAGGGGTGAGTGAGCAGATGTGGCGAATCTTCACAACTCATGAACTCCAGAGCTGGGAAGGTTCTTGGCAAAGCTCACATTGGCAAGGACCCTTGGGGAAGCAAGAAGGGCATGTGTGAGGTCAGTAGAGCTTAAGTTTGTGTTCTTCCCTGACCATGCTCCTGCTTCACCTGAAAGTATGTACCAAAAGGAATGAGAGCAAAGACCCTTCTGTTGGGTCAGATCATGAAATCTATGCCCTGCCTCTGCAGATGCGGCAGAAATATGGGGACGTCTTCACAATCTACCTGGGATCCCAGCCTGTTGTTGTCCTGTGCGGCTATGAAGCTATGCGAGAGGCCCTAGTGGATCAGGCTGAGGCTTTCTCTGGCCGAGGGGTCATTGCCATTGCTGAGCCCATCTTCCAGGGAACAGGTGAGTGAGGATGGGGTTGGGGGAGGAGAAAATATCTTGTGTGTCCTCTCAACCTTCCCACCATGCCCCATCAATCAGGTGTGATCTTTGCCAATGGAAAACCTTGGAAAGTCCTCAAGCGGTTTTGCCTGACCACCATGAAGGACTTTGGAATGGGGAAATGGAGCATCGAGGAGAGAATCAAGGAGGAGGCTCAGTGTTTGGTGGAGGAGCTGCGCAAGTCCCAGGGTGAGCCCGAGGTTCTGGGCTGGGTGTTATTGAGATGGGGCCACAGAGGTGGAGAGTATGGCTGGCCAAGGTCTAGAGACAGAGAGGTGTAGAGACAGAACTAGGTAGCTGGAGGGAGGGGAGAAGAAGAAGAAGAAGAAGAGGAAGAAGAGGAGGAGGAGGAGGAGGAGGAGGAAGAAAGAGAGAGAAGCTGGGAACATAAAGATAAAGATCTGAATAAAGAAATTTCATAGAAAATTTTTGGAAACAAAAAGATGATAATAGAAAAATCAGGGGGGACACAAAATGTCAGTGAGAAGGATTTGAAAGGACATAAAGCAAATGGGGGCATGAAAAAGAACAGAGTCCCAAAGAGAGAGAGAAAGTCCGAGAATAGAATAGAGAGAAACGCCCAAATGTACAAAGACAGGCAGACCAAAGAAGACACCTGAAGAATGGGCACAGCAAGGGAGACACACAGGAAAACAAGATGGACAGGCTAGAAGTTGGAGAAGCCAACCATTTAATGTTTTCTCTTTAACTATTTAATGTTTCTTAATGTGAGTCCGTGTGAGACTCTCAAGACAAAGCAGGGGACACCTAGACCTCTGTGACACACTCTTCCCCTCAGGGGCCTGCATGGACCCAGCCCCCATGTTTCATGCCATCACAGCCAACATCATCTGCTCTATCGTCTTTGGTGAGCGCTTTGAGTACCAAGACCTCAAATTCAAACGGCTCTTAAGTGTGCTGAGCAAAATTTTCTCCATCTTCAGCTCTTTATACAGCCAGGTAAGGTCAAAGATTCTACAGCAGGGCCAGAAATCAGAATGGGTCTGTGAAGGAACCAGGTGTTTCCTGGGGTGTGTGTGTGTGTGTGTCTATGTGTCTGTAGAGAACTAAGGGTGACTTCAGGAATTATCCTGGATTGCTTCTACCTTTATTTGTTTTGCAATGGGATTATCTAGGCTCTGTCCTCCAGAGTTGGAAATGCAGACAACTACCATTTCCCCATGGCATTTTTTAATGGGATCCAGGATCTGGGGATCTGAACTCAGGTCCTTCTGCTATCCAGGCAAAGTCTTAATCTCAGAGCCATCTCTCTAGTCTCCCCCCCCCACTTCTTCTCAGATTTAAGAAAGAGGAGCTATTCAGTCAGGGTCCTGATGGCCAAAGGAGCCATAGTTTTAGTCTTAAGGTGGGAGACCATTAGGACAGAAGAGAGAGCTTAAGGTCACCATGACAGACTGGCAGGAAGAGGAAGAGAGAAAGGGATGTGGAGAGACTTGAGGGCTTGGAGAGCAGGAGAAGAAGAGAGATCCTCTAAAGATTATGGGATCACAATCTTTTAATGTCTCAGGTGTTGCTAAGGAGTTGTCTAAGAGTTATTAAGAAAGTGTACGAGTATGATGTTTATAAAATGACCCACTGGATAAGGTGGAGGCTTTTTCATTTTAATTTTTTTCTCCACGTTTTATTTGTTTTGTGAATCATACAAGCTCAATAAGTACCCTGTCCTCTACCTCCTTCCTCCACTTCCCAGTCATCCCCCCTTACACTCTTCCCCCTTCCCTCCTTCCTTTCACCCCTCTCCCTCCCTCTCTCCTAGTGCCTCCCCCTTTCTCCCTCCCATCCCCTGGAGCATCCTTTTGTGTGAATGCCAAATCTCCTTCTGAGTCCTCCACCCTAGTGAGGGTTTAGGACTCAGTAGCATAGCCCAGAGTCCCTTCTTAGGATCCCCCATTAGTATGGGAACTTTATTATGACTATTAATTCCTTGCCTCTAAGGATCCTACTGCCTGGAGCTTTCTCCCCTGTGATCCATGCTAGACTTTGGGGGTCGGTGACATGGCAGTCATTTTGTAGGTCAGGGAAAGTCCAATTCTGGTTGCTGCAGCCCTAACTTATGTGGAGTATCTTGCATATCATTGATCCTCTTCATCTTTAGGCTCCTACAACCTTGCCACCCTCTCTTCTGCAGTGTTCCCTGAGCTTTAGAATGGGGAGAGATTTGGCTGGTCTGGTTCCAGGTGATTAATGTAGGGTCATTGGTGTTCTGAATTATGGTTCGTTAAGAGAACTAGAAAGACTAAATGAGGAGAGAGAGAGAGAGAGAAGAGAGAGAGAGAGAGAGAGGAGTGAGAAAAGCACAGAGGGCAACATGAAAGAGTTAGGTTTGAAGGTATCAGAGCTTGGAGCCTTAGAAGGCAGTGAATGAGAAGAGAGATGAAGGCTGAGAGAAAGGAGGAGGGACCTCGGAGCACTTCTATTGCCTTGGAAGAAGTTTTAGAATCAGAATCAGTTTTACAAATCAGAGGTACCCCTTCAAGCCAGCAATGGCTATTGTGCAGGAGTATTATGGCTAGGTCTTGTGTTGGACCATAGCTGTGATGGGGAGGGGGATGAGAAAGGGAAATCTTTTCCCAGGGGAATGCCCAGGGATATTAAAAGTGGAAGAGGTATTCCCAGAGCCCCTTGAACTATCCAGAAATGGTCCTGTTGGGGGAAAAGGAATGTCTTTACTTAACCTCTGGTTCTCCCAAGCTCAGAAACCTCTGACCCTAACATTCTGTCTTCTAAGTTTTGCTCCATCTTGCTTCTCTCCTGCTTTCCCATCATCCAATCAGATTGTTCCAGCTCTCCTAAGCTCTACTGGCCTCTGGGCTTCATTCGTTAAGTTCTGCTGCTTCCAGCCTAAGTCTTATTTGAAAAACCCTTCTGTTGTGTCTTCTAGTTCTCTGCTGTACAACAATACATCTAGGGCAGGAAAAGAAAGTTTCTGGAAGGTAGAACACTCACTCAAATGGACAAATCATTGCCAGAGGATGCACTGAACACAATGGAATGGTCTCTGTCAAAGTCACTCAAGGGAAGGGGAAGGGTTCAAAGAGTGTTAGTTCAGCAGTGGAGGGAATGGGAAATGACTTCTACTACACTGGGTGACCATATGGAGGTCTATGAATAAAGAGAAACTGACATGAGGGAGAGACTAAATAAAGAGGAGTTTATTTCAGGTTGGGGGCCTAGTGTCCAAAGGAGGTATAGTTTAGTTTTAAGGTAGGACAGCATTAAGACAGAAGAGAGAACTTAAGGACAGAAAGTCACTATGACAGCCTGGCAGGAAGAGGAAGAGAAAAGGGAACAAAGCAAAGCGTCCTGAGGTCAGATTCCCAGAGAAGAGAAACACAATTTAATCTCTTCTTGCTTCTGACTGCAGTAACTTTCACCAGGCAGCAGCTATAAATGACTTTATAAAGGGAATTATAAAATGGTCCCCATTGGCTGGGGATGTACCTGAGATAGTACAATGCTTGCCTAGTACACATGATGTCTATCTAGTGTGCATGTGGGTTTGATCCCCACCACCACATAAGCCTCTTGTGGTTGTGTACGCCTATAATCTCAGCATTTAGGAGGCAGAGGCAGGAGGATCCATAGCTACATAATGATTTTGAGGCATTCCTCCAAAAACAAAAGTGAAAAAATACAAGAGGTATCTCTTTTTATTTGTTGATTATCTGCTCAAAGAAGTCCTCAGAAGCTTCCTAACTCTCTCAGTTCAGAAATACATGCTTTTTACCTGCCCACACATGCCTATGGATTCCAAGTCACATGTCACTTATTTTTTTCAAATGAGGTAATGAGTCAGCTTGAAATTATGAAAATAATTGACATTGAAATTTAAAATTAGGCATTCAAAAAGTGTGAATGGTTCTGACGGGAGAAGAAACTTCATTGATGTGTGAGTGATAGTGGTAGCAGGCACCTGTACAGGTAGCAAGTATAAGACTCTGTGTGTGTGTGTGTGTGTGTGTGTGTGTGTGTGTGTGTGTGTTATAAAGAGAGAAGGAGACACACAGAGAGGAAGAGAGGAAGAGAAAACTGTTTATATTCAGTGGTGTGGCCTATTCCCCAAGTCATATTGCTGTGTTGTATATAGTGCAATCTTACAGTCTCCAGAGGGAAGTCCTGAGCCCTGGCACTAGTCCAGAGAAGTAGTGAAATGGGGTCTTTGGGTATTCCTTGCCTCCCTCCAGGTGTTTGAATTCTTTCCTGGCATCTTGAAGCACCTTCCTGGACCTCATGTTTGCATGTACAGAAACATTCAGGAACTGAAAGATTTCATCACTGAGAAGGTGGAGAGACATCAGGAAATGCTGGATCCCAGTGACCCCAGGGACTTCATTGACTCCTTCTTGCTCCAAATGAACAAGGCAGGAATCTAAGTGTTTTGGGGGAGGATGGGAAAGAGAGTCCAGACCATGGTTCTGGTTCTGAACTAGTATGTTTGGGTGTAAATGTCTAAGTATTGAATACTTCCTTACAAATTTGTAAGAAAGGCACCTGCCCAACTTCCACAACCACCTGTTCCTTTCTTGACTGTTCCAGGATTGTTTGCTAAGAGCTGGTAACCAAAGAATTAGCAGTTGGTTCCAAGACCTTGATCCCACCCCTTCTCCTAGTTGCTCACAGGCACATCTCTGTTCCCACTGTTCTCAGCCTAAGCATGTTCTGACTTCTCCAGCTAATGCCAGCCCTGTGGCGAAATACTTTTATTTTCATCCTTGGATAGACAGCTTGAAAAGACCAGTCAAGAAAGCAAAGTCCTGTGGAAGGCAGAAACAGTAACAAAAACAAAAAAATTAATCACTAGATATTTATTGAGTTTTTAAATTCATAGTATTCAAACATTTCCAGATGGTCATTTAAGGCACAGTGTGGTTCTGTGCCCAGTTATCAAGTATTTAAATTAATAATATTTAAATGACTCTGTATGATGAGCACAGTGTAGCTGAGATCTTTGTTGAAAGATACACAGTTAGGAAAGGAGAGAGTCTTGCCTTTGAGCCAGGAAGTCTGACTCCAGATCCCACCCTACAGCTATTCTGTTGACTTAGAATAGAAGAGATAAGGGAAAGGAAAAAATGGTCAGAATAAGATAGAGTTGGGAAGATAGGAAAGGAGATCCAGAGGCCAGAACACTTTGCAAGGAGAGATGTTAAGTGTTGTCCAATGTTGCAATTACTCAGCTACTCAACATGTTACTGATAAATTCACAATAAAATGGCTTATGGGAACAAGGGATTTTATTCTGGCTTACAGTTATCTGGATACATTTCTTAGTCTTGGTAGGAGAGCTCATATCAACACCAGGGACCAAGGGAACAACTGGGTGCACCACTTGCACAGGACTTCTGAGAGATGGGCAAGCCTCATAGCATGTCTGTCCAGGTGTACTGAACCATGCAACTCATTGAACCAGTTCAAGAAGTGCAGCAGTGGTTCATGTGCATGGAATTCACTGGTCTTATAAGCTCAGTTCTGGAGCTGAACATTTCAGCATTTTCAGTCTGGTATTGAAGAATGCCAAATTCAACTAATTCGCCTTCCCCCATCTTATTCACCAGACCAGGGAAAAGTTCCACCCTTTATGGGTAGGTCTTCCCCATCAATTAGACTTTCTCAGGGCTTAACTAAACTAATTATTTATAAATGTGCCCAGACCTTGAGCTTTCAATTGTCAGGTTGATACCTGAAGCTAACTGACTATCATATTCATCAACCTGTAGGAGCGCTTGGTTCCTGGGAGTGAGTTCCACTATACGAATCTAGTCCACACAGTACTCTCCCTGTTCATTGCTGGTACTGAGAGCGCCAGCATCACCCTCTGCTATGCAGTATTGATTTTACTGAAGCACCCTGATGTCTTAGGTGAGTAGGGCTTATGTTTTATGGGGGATGAAGGTACACTGTGTGCTGCATGTCTTATCTGGGAAGATGGTTGTATAATAAAAGACAATTTCTGCTCTGCTCAATCAGAAAAAAATAAAACTCTATCCTAGTGATTTAGAATTTATAATAAATCTTAACCATAGACAAAACTCTTTGAAGGTGACAATGCATTTTTTAGTATTTTCATTCAAATATGTTTTATAAGGTATGTTTGTGTGTTTTTTTAATGCCTCTCTGTGTGTGTGTGTGTGTGTGTGTGTGTGTGTGCGCGCGCGCGCGCACTTATGAGCCTGTGGAGGCCCAATCCAGGAATCATCCTGGATTGCTTTACCTCTTTATTTCTTTGCTCTGGGGTTTTCCAGGCTCTGCCTTCCAGAGCTGGAATTACAAGCTACCATCATATCTGCCTGACATCTGGATGTCTGAACCCAGGTTCTTTTGCTTGTGAGGCAAAGGTTTTAATCATGAGCCATCTCCCCAGACTAGTACTTCCACATTTTATCGTGTGTGTATGTGTGTGTGTGTGTGTGTGTGTGTGTGTGTGCACAGTACTGGGAAGTAAACTCAGAACCTTACATGTATTAGGTATTCAGTTCTACTACTGAGCTGAACCCCAGCTCTAGTTGCAAAACATTCTTATACAGCATACTTTGTCCCAAAACATTTCTTTTTGCAAAGTGCTTTGTAGTGTGAATGGCCCTATGACTCTTGGTGGAATGCTTTGAGGCTAATGAAGAACTTGACAATTTGGAATATATCACTTCATTAATCTATACTTTTGAAAGCAAAGGAAAGGAAATCACAGCAATCCTGTAGACTCCTTTCTTGATGCATCTGTCAACTGTCTTCCAAACAGTCAAGGGAGATCTCTTACCTAATCGAAATGCCTTATTTTTATAGGAAATTAATTTACAATCCAGAGAAGAAAAGTGAATTATCTAAGATCACATAGACCAATCAGTGTGGTGAAATGACATCTATGCAGCCAGGAGTCATTTTCATTAAAAGAAAAAAAATAGGGAAGGAATTTTTAAAAAATGCATTTATTAGCTTCCATCCACCCATCTTCACACAAATGAACCTCTTTCATAGTTAGACTGGAGAATCAAACAAGAATCCTTCCAGGTGCTTTGTTGAAGACCCAACGGCTCATTGAAGATTGTTCCCTAGTCTGCAGGTCATGTGTATGTGTGTGTGTGTGTGTGTGTGTGTGTGTGTGTGTGTGTGTGTGTGTGTCTGTCTGTCTGTCTGTCTGTCTGTCTGTCTGTCTGTCTGTCTGTCTGTCTGTTTTCTACTAAGTAGCCAGGATAGCTTCAAACTTATGGTCCTTGTCCATCTCAATCTTCAGAACATTAGGATTACATGCATGAGTCACCATACCCAGACTTGTAAGTCACTTCTTGGGCACTTTTGCTGAGCCAACTGTTAAGGATGCTTCCTCATGTCCCTCCTCTCCACTCTGTTCATCACAGAGAAAGTCCAGGCAGAGATTGATGCTGTGATTGGTCCACACCGTCCTCCAATCCTTGGTGATCGAGTAAAATTGCCTTATACGGATGCTGTCATTCATGAGATTCAGAGATACAGTGACCTCACACCCATTGGTATCCCTCACTGTGTCATGCAGGACACACATTTCCGGGGATATTTCCTTCCTAAGGTGAGACCAACAGGCCTTTGGAATCTTGGGTGTAAGATGTGCGATGTCTGTGTGCTTATGGGAGTTTATGCTTCTGTCACTAGACTACAAGAAAGATTTTATTTCCAGATTTTTTATGGGATAAGGGAGATTTTAGAAATATAAAAAAGTCATCTTATTTTTATTTCTAATTTTTAACTTGTGTTAGATGCTAGATTTTCTTTTGTTGGAAAAGTATAACAGACTTATTGAAACTTGTTATGCAGTGAAGTAGTATTTATTATTTAATGAATTAGCCTATTAATTTCAGAAAGCCATTTCCTCATCTCCCAACCTTCTTCTTTCTTGAGAAAGTGGTGGGGATTTTATTTTTAAAGACAAGATCTCATGTATCCCTGGTTGGCCTCACACTTCCTGTATAGCCAAAGATGACTTTGAACTTCCAGATTCTCCTATCAAGTCCTGGGATTGAAAGCTTTGCCACCACACTGGGCACAGTTCAGATGTTTCTCTTCTGTATTTCCTTTGGTTTCACACGCTACCTGCCACATCTCTACACATACATATGTGAGGGCTGATTTATAGTATAACCTCCACTTTTCAGCTTGTGTTTAGTGTGGCATATCTTTTTCTATGTTTGTTTTTACATACAAAACAACAAACTATCAAAGATTTTAAAAGTTTAAGTGATACATATTTATTTAACAGAGAGAGAGACAGAGAAAAGAGAGAAGAGAGCAGAGGAGAGGAGAGGGGAGGGGAAGGAAGGGAGGAGATGATAGGGAGGAGAGGAAACACATGCATGCATTGCACACAGGTGGAAGTCATAGGACAGCTTTTGGAAGTCAGTTCTCTCCTTCTACCATGTGGTTTTCCAGGAGTCCAACTCAGGGCTCCATGTGTATAAACAGGCTTCTTAACTTATGAGATATCTCCTTGGTCCAGGATTAATATTTTCTAATGAGCACATATTGATTCTATAAAGTAATGACCTTAATCATGGCATTTCAAAGCATGAGAATAATGTACTTTGATTACATTAATTTCACTAATACCTATTTTTTTATTTATTTCTTCTACTCATACAAAGTTGATAAGTACCCCCATTCCCCTCCCTCCACCCCTCCCTGGATACCCTTGCTTCCTCCCCCCTTTTCCCTTTCCTTTCCCCTCTCCCTCACTTTCTCCCAGTGTTCCCTCCCCCCCCCCATTCCTGGAGCATCCTTTAGTGTGCAAGTCAAACTTCCCTCTGGGTCCTCTTCTCTGATGAGGTCTAAGGACTCAGTGGCATTGCCTAGAGCTCTTTTTTGTGTTCCCCTTTAGTATAGGAACATTATTGTGGCTGTTAATCCCTTGCCTCTAAGGATCCTAGTGCCTGTGATCCATGCTAGACTTTGGGGGTTCAATTATATGTTGGTAATTGCAGGTCATGCAAAGTCCTATTATGATTACTTCAGCCCTAACTTATATGGAGTATCTCGCATATCATTGCTCCTGCCCATCTTTAGGTTCTTACGATCTGACCACCCCCTCTTCCGCAAATTTCCCTGAACTTTAGGATGGGGAGAGATTAGGCTGGCTTGGTTCCAGGTGGTTGATATAGAGTCTCTGGTTTCCGAATTATGGTTTGTTGATTTTTTTTCAGTTTTGCTGCTTCTGCACCATCTTTGGCTCCATCCTGATGGGTATTGGATATCACCCCTTGGCCAGAGATAAAATGCTGTTAAAATAGAGTCTTATTATAAGAGTAGATTCAAAGGTAGATGGAATAAGAATAGGGGACCGCTGTGGGGGGGGGGTCAGTCTCCCATTTGCAGGATGGTTACCTTCAATCTGCCAGACTCTATGCCCTCCCTTTCTGGTGAGATCATACCCCCATCAAACGCAAGTGACCAGTAAGGAGAGTCTGTGAGCTCAACCAGATGTCTCATTATTTACTTTCAGTCCTTGATGGTGACATATTTTCTGTGCTGTAGCATGATCCCCTCTATCCTTGTTTTCTGGTGGAGCCCTCTTTCCCCTTCCCTCCCTGCTTATAATCTTTGCAATCACTGTATTACAGAGATTTATCTTTGAGTGTGTCACTAAGTGGGTTTGGTACTAGAATCCACCTATTGAGGAGTACATATGGTGCTGAATTTTCTGTGTCTAGGATATTTCACTCAATACCATTTTTTCTAATTCCATCCATTTCCCAGCAAATTTCATTAATTCATCATTTGTGATGGCTGAGTAATATTCCATTGTATAAATGTACCACATTTTCCTTATCCACGCGTCAACTTTTGGACATTTGGGTTGATTCCATGACTTATCTATTGCAAACAGTGCTGCTATAAACATGGTTGTCCTTGTGCTATTGAGGTGAATTTTTGCTGTCTGGAGGATTATTCCCAGAAGTGGAATAGCAGGGTCATACGGCATTTCAATCTTTAACTTTTTTAAGAATCACCACCTGGCTTGCCAGAGTGGTTATATAAGCCTGCATTCCCACCAGCAATGTAGGAGAGTACCCCTCTCTCCACATCCCCTCCAGCATTTGGTGTTGCTTGTATTGTGGATTTTTGTCATCCTGACCTGGGTGAGATGATATCTCTCAGGGAGATTTTGATTTGCATTTCTCTGATGGCTAAGGATGCAGAGCATATTTTAGAATATTTGTTAGACATTTCAATTTCTTCCCTGGTAAAGTTTCTTTTAAGTTCCAAGGCCCATTTGTTTCCTTTGTGTTTAGTTTTCTAAGTTCTTTGTGCACTCTGGATAATAAAGGTCTATCAGATATATGGTTAGTGAAGATTTTCTCCCATTCTGTGGGTTGCCTTTGTACTCAAGTTACAATCTTTTTATCTGAACAGAAGCTCTTTAATTTCATAAGATCCCGTCTGTTGAGGGTTGGTTGTATTGACTGTGCTATTGGATTTCTGATTAGGAACTGTTGGCCTAGTCCAATCAGCTTGAGGGAATTCCCTACCTTTTCAACCACTAGTACCTATTATTATCATACTTGAGACAGGACTGCTCAGACTGGTCTGGGACTCACTGTACTTCCAACCTGGCCTCACCTCAGCCTCCAGAGTGCTGAGGTAACAGGCTTGTGCCTCTGAGCTCAGTACTTCCCTTATCCTTCCTTCCTCTTTTGCTTCCCTTTTGCTTTCTCATCTCTCTTTTATTTCACCATATGCATGAAAACATCTGATGCTCGTCTTTGTGACACTTGATTACATCCAAACACATTTGGAAACTTGTCTTTTATTTTATGCATTTCTTTGCTTCTCATTTCTGTTTGTTAGCTACCATGACCAACAGTCTGTTTCTAACTATTGCCTCATAAACAGGTGCATATGTTCATGAGTTGTATGGATATATCAAGGGTTGATATTCAAATCACCAAATGGGCACTAACTCAGCAGATTCGATTCTGGCCCTGGTGCTGGAGCTGAGATGTGGATTTAGCAGTTGGTGGATCTCCAAAGGATCTTTGGGGAAGGAGGATCAGGTTAGAGTAGAGATATCCATAGAGATCAGGACATAATTACTATGAAATGGGACAGAGTTATTTCAATATTTTAGCTATCACCTCAGAGCCATACAGTGGGTGAATTTCATGATCAATCATTGATATTCCATAATGTTGCTTCTTTGATGACCACTCGGGTCTTCTTGCTTTTGACATCCTCTTAGAACACTACCGTGTACCCAGTCATGAGCTCTGTCCACCATGATCCATGTCACTTTGAGAAGCCAGACACCTTCTACCCTGGACACTTCCTGGACGCGAAGGGCAACTTCAGGAAACAGGAAACCTTTATCCCATTTTCCATGGGTAAGCTGTGCCCTTTGCATTTTATGCCATTTAAAAATATATTCATATGTATGTATATATGTGGTATATGTGTGTCGGTATCCTTGTTTGTGTACCAAGGTTCACACTGGGGACGTTCCTCTACTACATTCTATCTTACTCACTGAGTTTTGCCATTAGAACTAAACTTTGCCAACCTGGCCAGCCTAGTTTATCCACTTACACCGGGGGATCTTCTAAGTGCTGAAACTATAAGCAGGATGGCATCCCATCTGCCATTTTCATGGGTTCTGGTGATCCAAACTCCAGCCCTCATGCTTGTGTGGCATTGTTTTAACTGAGGAGCCATCACCCCAGCCTTTGCCATTCTTTGAAGGATTTTATGAGAAGAGAAGAATAAGGGAACCTCTGCAAGGACAATGAGGAAAGGAAAGAGGAGAGATGATGGGAGAGAAAGATGGAGACTGAGCTTGTGGCAAATGCACTGAGAAAATGCACATAGGACCACACAGAACAGGTAGATAATGTATTGCTGGGCATCTGGTGTGTGAAAGGCATTGGATAAGGCATTTTCTTTCTTTTCTGCATCTGAATTCCTTTAGAAGTAGTTCTATGTCCTCTGACCTTCAGCACAGCATGCACACGCCCTCTCTCTCTGTCTCTCTGTCTCTCTGTCTCTCTCTCCCCTATCCCTCTCCCTTTCCCCTTTTCTCTCTTTCCCTCTCATAAAATAAAAAGTAGTTCTAAAATAGCTATTTTTCTGCAAACAAGAAAACAATAAAGCTGAATGTAAGGGTCACCTGTCATTTGCCTATAAAAATAGACTTGTTAATATTTTCAAGATTGTTCTTCCATTTTTTACTTGTGATCCTTCTGTAGAGCCCTTTCTGAGCACTGTGATTACAGACCTGCCCAGCTTCTGATATTGATTTCACCATTAGCAGTTTCCCCACAGTTTGGAAACAGAGAATAATGAAGAGTCATACTAAAATTTCTTCCTTACTTTCTTTCTTTCTTTCTTTTATTCTTTCTTTCTTTCTCTCTCTTTATCCCTTCCTCCCTTTCTCCCTCCCTCCCTTCTTTCCTTCCCTCTTTCCTTCTTTCCCTCTTTCTTTCTTCTTTCTCGCCTTATCTTCTTTCTTTCTTTCTTTCTTTCTTTCCTTCCTTCCTTCATTCTTTCTTTCTTTCTTTGACCCACTTCAGTTAACCTAATCAAATAATCCCACAAGGCATGGCCAGAAGCTAATCTAATATACATAATTCCTCATAGGCTTGCTTAGAGGCTTGTATCTTAGGTGACTATAGACCTGTTATATTGATAATCAATATTAACCACACAGTGATCAAATGGTCCTTCTTGATGATTCAAAAATAATATCTGAATGTTGAATCACATATTCCTTTGGTGTAAGAGAGTCCCAGGAAACCAGAGGACTTGCCCAAGGATGTAGGAAGTCAAGATCTATGTTAATCCAAGATAACCCACACTATGACAGATAATATAAAACCATGGTAGTTTAAATTTAAAACAATTATGCACTCTTCCAATGTGCTTATTCCAGTTCATCAGAAAGTGTGGCTTATCACAGACCTCTAGAAACTATGGCTAACAGAGTCTTCATGCACAGAAACAAGGAGAGAAAATCATGACACCTGTGCATATGCTCCACACTTTACTGGCCAAAGCAAATCCCATCCAAGTTCAATGTGACAAAGGTTAATGTGCTTGAGATGTACTGTGAATATCCATGGAGGACCATAATTTAACACAGCTCTCTGAGCTCCATAATTCACCATTGGGCCTGCTAACAGGATGCTGTAGCCCATCACACTGATACTTTTGTTGTCCATTCTTAGTTATATCTCATGGCTTCAGGCATATATGGAGACCTTAGTGGACAATGAGGACTCTATCTAACAAGGGTCAGTTTCACAGCACTTTTTTTGCACCTTTCTGAAGGACATAAGCAGATGGGCTATGAGAGGCAATAATTTAGGAATGAGTGTGGATAGGAGCATGGCCCAAAGTTTCTGATGACCTCCCAACTTATGAGGATGGGTGGTATTCCATGGATCTGAGTTTGGAAAGGTGTACTCAGGGCAGGGGAACAATGGACCAAAATAGTGTGGGTGCTGGAAGCTAAGTGCAACAGCCACATCTGACTTCCTTTAGAAATAGTTCAGTGTTCTGACATCTAACACAGGCATTACTCAGCAATCCCCACAGGGCATGTGAGCAGGGACTCTTCTGTGTCTTCACACTTTTCCTTAAATTGAATTATAATACATGGTATGACTTTTCTTCAGGAGACATGAGCAAATGTCTGTTCACACCAGACAGGTGTGACAACAAAAACCAAAGAAATGATCCCATTCACATCTAGCTTCTAGAACCAGTGAGTTTACTGGGATTATTTACAGAAGCTTGGGTGAGGAGCATAGGTGAGCCAAAGACAACAGAATCTTCAAAATGTCAACCCAGTATGGAGACAACTCATGCAAGCTACATACCTGGAACCACCCACTGAACTCACAGGCAACTCTGACAGTCAGAGTCTCTCTTCCCTGAGCATATGTTGCTGCTTATGTAACCAGGTGAATCCTGAGCTTCCCGAGTCTTAGATATTTCATTAGCCTTATGAGCCTTGGTTAAATAGGGAAAGCTTCAATTCAGAAAAAAATAGGCTCACAACATTTGAAAATGAGAGAGACAAAGACAGGAATCAAGATGGGGGAGATGGTACAAGAGAGCTGAGATGAGGTGGAACAGAGAGGGGACATGTGTACACACACACACACACACACACACACACACACACACACACACACACGAGTCATATGTTCATGTTGTTTGTATTGAGGACATGAATATAAACAGAAATGCCTCACATGTAAATGTATGCAAATGAGAAATAGCTACTAGACACTTGAAAATATACCCAACCAGAAACACTCAGAGAAAGAAAACGAGAGGCAAAGATAAGGGACCAAAATAGAGGGGATGCTACAGGAAGGCTGAATTCAGGTGGAACAGAGATGGACACAGACACAGAGAGATGGACAGAGAGACATGCATGCACAAATTTGTAGTGAAGACCAATGTGAGCAGAAGCACTTCACATGTAAATTTATGCAAAGGAGCATGCGCATACCCCGGGAGAGTGCATGGCACCTGGGTGCTCCTCCAGGCTTCCTCCATTGACGCTTTTCCCTCTCCTCCTAGGCAAACGCATGTGTCTGGGTGAGAGCCTGGCCCGCTCTGAGCTCTTCCTCTTCCTGACCACGCTGCTGCAGAATTTCTCCTTGTACTGCCCCAAGACTCCAGAAGAAATAGACCTCATGCCCAAGATAAGTGGATTGGCGAGGCTGCCCCCTGAGTTTGAGGTCTGCTTTTTGCCTCGACACATGGAGAAAGAAGGGATGTAGGTGCCCTCAGCACCCTTCCACTCAGCCCCTAGTCCTACAAAGCACAGATCTGTGGAGACTTCCTAAGTGCTCCTCTGTCTGCTCTTCTTGAGGAAAGTGTCTCCATCTAGCCTGCAGCAGCTTCCAGATTCTGCCAGATGGCCTGTGCAGGTGGCAGAGGGGAAATCCTTAGGGTTTCCATATTGAGAAATACCTGTAAAGATTTAGTGTCCATACCAATTATAGAGAAACACGTGAGCAATATTTATTTCCAGGCTTACCCAGGAACAATAGTGGCAGTAAAGGCCTCTACCTGCCTCCTTGTTGTCCCATAACCCCCTTTCCTCCTTCAAGTTAAAGACCCAGTTCAGCCCTCAATGTCTGCATTGCGTCACTTCAAAACTCTCCACTACATCTGTCACCTTAGTCCTTCCAAACTTCTGAGCTCACAATAAATTTATATCCTTTCTGGGGCAAATTGCTGTGTATTCTTTTGTGATTTCTTAAGGAGAAAATGAGCCATAAAACATAAATGTACAAAATACAAGGCAGCACATTTACTTTGAATGTTGTGTAGTTCCAACAGATTTATTTATTGATTTATTTTTGAGACAGTATCTTAGGTAATCCAGGATGGCCTCAAACTCACTGTCTAGGCAAGGTTAGTCTTGAACTCCTAATCCTCCTTTTGCCACCTCATGAGTGTTGGGATCACAGGTTCCAACCACCATACCTGACCTTCAAAACATCCTGATTACAAAATGTTACTTTGTTCCCATGAAAGGTCAGTCTTCATTCTTTCCTTCCTCTGATTCTTGGTATTCATTAATATACTTCTGCCTTCATGGACTGACCTATCCTAAAAGTTTTTTATAAGTGGAATCAATGAAGCATAAATAGAATTGTGAAAATTTTACTTAGCATAATGTTCTCAAGGTTTAGCTACACTGAGGTATGTGCCATTACTGCATTCCTTCTTGTTGCTGTACTTATGGTATGGATCTCCTGCATTTTTCTGATCCATTTATCATACATATATAATACATGTATATACAATATATTAATATACACATAAATATATGTGTATACACATGCAGCTGCACATATATAAAATTCACCATATGCATATATATACACACATATAATTTATCATATCTTTCCTAGACATGTATATATATAGTATTCATTTACATATATCCACTATCTGTAATCCCAGCATTTGTTAGCCAGAGATGGGGCTTCTCTGGGACAAGCTGCCTAGGTAGCTCTGGGTTCAGTTGAAAGACCCTGTCTCAGTAGTAAATGGATAGTGGAAAGTGACCAAGAACAATACTGCATGCTAATTTTGGATGTCCAAAGGCATGTTCACATACACATATGTGGATCCATCACACACACATGTATTCCATATCTTTACTGATCTCTTGTCTTGGCTATTTTGAGTTACTGTAACAAAATTATCTGCGGCTAGGTACTTATAAAGGAACTGAGTTAGCTCATAGGTTTGGAGGTTGAAAGTTTGTGACTGAACAGCCCCATCAGTTTGCCATCTGGTGAAGACACATTTGTCTGTGTCACAACAGGGCGGGGAAGTGAAGACATGACACACATTCAAAACAGTTATAAAAGGATGGTATTTGGCTGTTTGTGGCAATATGGACAGACTGGAGATCATTGCGTTAAGTGAAATTATTTAGGCACAGAAAGACAAGTACTAGAGACTTTATGCATTTAGACTCTTAGAGATAATTTCATACAATGTGAGAGTAGAATGGCGCTTACCAGATACTGAGGAAGATATGCTGTAAGGATGGATAAGAGAGACTGATTGGGCTTAGTTAGACAGCAATAAGAAATTTGGGTGAACTATTGTATGATAGCATGTCCATAGACAAAAATAATGTACAGTACATTTTAGAAAGCTAAAAGAAAAGATCTTATCCAGCTGTGAACTTGATGAACAGTAAGACCAACTTCCTAGGCAAGGTAAGCCTACTAGTGCAATAGTGGCATGGCCATTATGGGAGTAACCAATCACTCTATGAGAGGTAATTCACACCTAGTATTGTAAATCCAGTCCCCTTCCATTAACCTGTTTTGAACATTATATAATATACACACATCTGGGAAAAAAATCATGTGATATGTCACCTGCATGTACATTTTGTATCAACCTCCAAATTAATTGAATTTCAATTTTAAACAATTCCAAATAAACATAAAATGCATAAAGTTGTTTCCAAATATACTTCCATTTATAAATTACTTAATTAATGTACTTAAGTATTCATTGTTCTAAAATGTTTTACTCTTCACAAATCAGTTTATACTTTACTAAACAGTTAATTTTAAAATTATTTCAGCATATAGGTGGGATTTTAGAAATAAAATTCTCCCAGTTTCCCAGTTCTTAGACATAACAATGAATGAAATGCTTCATAATGTCTCAAGGCTGTGACAGAATGCCTGACAAAAGTAACTTCAAAAGAGAAGAGTTTGCAATCAGGGTAGGAAGGTGTGGTGGTAGGACAACAAAACACATTGTGACTTTCTTCTTCTCTCCATCTACTTTTTGCTTTTTTATTCAGTTTGGAACCCAGCCCAGGAAACCCATCACCTGAGGGTGGATCTTCCTTCCTCAGTTAACCTCTTTGGAAACATCATCCCAGATATGCCCAGAAGTGTCTTTTAAGTGATTCTAACTAAATCCAGTCAAATGAACAATGAAGATTAAAATATTCCAACAACCTAAAATCATTTTGTTATTTATATATCAAAATCTTTCTGTTTTGAAAACAACCTATAAGAAAAACTCATGTTATCTATAGGCTTATGTTTAAAATCATTCTTCAGTTTGCAAAGCACTTTCAAGTTCATGATACATATCCATGCATTTGACAAATTCTAGTATGTATTGGTTGCTGCTTGTCATAGTTAAGCACAGGTGTCAACTTGACTCTTGAGGGTTTGAGCTCTGGGCACAGTTGTGGAGAGTTGATGGTTGAGTTAAGCCCAGAGCAAACCTGAAGGAGATTGTCTGACTGATGGGGAAGACCCAGCTCATGGTGGGTGGGATTAGGCCCTGGATAAATCACAGAGAGCTGGTTGAGAGAGTTGGCATCCTTCTGTATACTTGGCCAGACATGCTGGTCTGGCAAGTAAGGATTGTCCATCTCTCAGCCGTTATGGTGGCCAGTTCCCTCAGCCCTGGTGTTGGTGCATGCTCTCCTGGACTATGAACTGTAACCGGACTATCGTAAGAAAATCTCCTTGTTCCCTTAAGTTGTGTGATGGTCATTTATCAGCAACCATGCAGGCAGACTGCAACACTGCTGTAGGCATTTGGGGTCACAATAAATTAAGAGTTTCCACAACTATTTCTGAGGTAGTTATGACTTTCAAAACCTATACCGGTAACATGTCCCTGGTCAAACTCAGTGGATCACAAAACAAAATAAAAACCACCAAATTGGCCCTAATCACTGAACCACCACCGAAGACTCAGCTGCCTCTCCCTTGAGCCCCCTCACTTCCCGAAGCTCCATCCCCGCCTGCCTTCCATCCCTGCCTGCCTTTTCCTGCAGTGGCTTTCTGCAGGCTGTTTCCACCCAGGAAAGGAATCCTATGTCAACTATCCAGAACCTCTACTCTTTCAAACCCTTTGCTAATGCAAGTAAGGGTGATGACCTGCTTCCTGCTGGTACTGAGGATTATAGTCATAGAAGAATTCAACAGAGAAATGGCAGGAAGACCCTTACTACTGTCCAAAGGATTGCTGAATATTATGACAAAAAGAAACTAGTGAAGGCATTTAAGAAGAAATTTGCCTGAAATGACATTGTAATTGAACATCCAGAATAAGAAGTACAGGATGACCAGTGCAAGAACATATGCCAGTTCCTGATAGCAACTGGACTGGCCAAGAACAGTCAGCTGAGGGTGCGTGGGTTTTAAGTGCTTGTGGCTCTCTGAAGCTTAATGAGTAGAATTCCCCTTCTGTCCCTTGTCACAGGAGCTGAAAGAACTGGAGAAACCATAGCCACAGGGACTCCTGAGAGAAGGGCAAACCTTTTCACTTGCCAGACTGCAAATCTGCCAAGGATGCTGTGGAGTGCCACCTTGCTGAACCAGTTTCCCCATCTAATCCACCTGCCCAGGGAGTCGTCCCATCCTCCATGGGCTGGGTCCTCCCACATCAGTTAGATAATTCCTGTCCTTAATTATGAAATTGACACCTGTATCTCACTGGTACTACTGGTATGAGGGCCTTGGTCTTATACAAATAAGTTTTACTGTTACAAGGCATATAATAAAATTATTTCCATTTCAAGAGCACTTCATAGTTAAGCAATTCAATATGAATGAATCATGGTGTATTTAAAAAAATCTGCAACCTTTACCCATTCATTTCTGTGTTTACAGAGTATTCTACAGTATAAAGCTTGGAAACCTGCACAGCATTTAAAAATGTCCAAACGAGGATTATAACTGTGTGGTTTTTCAAGCTTCTTACAAATTGTAAACAACTGTTGTTTGGGGAACACCTTTGAGAAAATTCATTGTTATTAAATGATTTTCCATTTTACAAAGCAAATATTTAATTAATTCCTTTGTAATGTTTCCAGAGAAGTTGCCATGGACAAAAGGCTTTACTTCATTCACAGATCATATCAAACAGAAAAAGCACTTTATAATGGCTTAAAGTTTTCCAAAGCACCTGAATAGAGTTTATTCAGCCTTCCAGCATTTCATTTGGCAAGTGCCCTGAATATCCACTAGGAGGCAGGTAGGGTGTGGAGGTTGAAATTTGGCAAATGTACCACTGAGATGTCCAGATCCTGGCAGAATTCACAAGGGCAGGAGAGAATAAACAAGATGATAAATAAAGAAGACAATGACAGGTAATGATAAGTTCCTCTAACAGAGAACAAACTAGACACAACAGGAATGAATCAGAAGGTCAGAGCAAAGGATTTTAGTCATATGCCATTGTAAGTACTTTCTCAAGCAAATGACCACCTATAAAGTTTACAGATCAGTGTGTGTGTGTGTGTGTGGATGGGTGGGTGGGTGTGGTATAGATCAATGGTCCATGTCAGATATCTTCATCTTGCTTCTTGCTGAATCTGGAGCTGACTAGATCAGCCAGCCTGGCTGACAAGGGATCTTAACACATCTGCCTGTCTCCACTCCCTAGCACTGTGGTCTGCACCAGTTTTTTATGTGGGTTCTGAGGCTCTGGGTCCCATCGTCATGCTTACATAGCAGCAGGCTATCCTTTCCCCAAGTCTCACTTTAGAAAATTTTTATTAGCATATATCAATTGCATAAATGTTTCATTATAATTTTCATAATCTCTCAGCTGTCTTGTGAATATAATATGACTATTTTCCTGCAGCCCTTGGTGTTGGTGTGGATTCTCCTGCTAGGCTGGATTTAAGAACTGTGAGTTTGCCCCTTTTGCAGCAATTCATGTGGAAATGGTGTGGCCAGTTGGTATGAGCACTCTTGCCAAACTGAAGTAAGAACTGTAGCAGAACAGTTGTGAATCAAGAATAAAACTGTTTTTCCCCCCTTAAATCATGTAATAAATTGATTGGCAACATGCAGAGTAACTGTGAGAGAATTTGGTACCAAAAGTGAGGCGTTGCTGATAAATCTAATTATGTGGTTTTTGTGGACTTTGAATGATTTTGCTGGAAAATTTGGAAATGTATAAAGTTTTTGTGGCCACAAAAACTGTTGAGCAACATTTCAGAAGTGCCCCTCTGAAAAAAGGGCAAGCTTTCTTCTCCAGACAACATGGTCTGTTCAAATATGCCAACTTGTTTAACTAGCTCCCTTCATTTTATCCACCTACTCAAGAAATGGTCACACCCACGATGGACTACACCCTCCCAAACAATCTATCTCCTGCAGGCTGCATCAATGCTCAACTCAACAATTAATTCTTTACAAATGTGCCCAGAGTTGAAGCCATCAACTGCCAAGTTATCTACCACAGATAGTAAAAGCAACCAAGTTTCAACCAATCACTGCAGTTAGACTTCAGCCAGTCACAGGATACTGACAAATCAGACCATTTCTGTAGAAGGCAATCAAGTCATTTCTTCATGTTGTGGAGTATTCTGACTCAACTTCTTTTTTTTTTAATTCTTCCTGATAAGAAACTGTCTTTCCCGGTCCACCTGGGAGGCACAGTCCAGGGAAGACACACTGCTCCTCAGGTAAACCTCCTAGTCCACCCCCAGGCCCCAGGTTCCTCCTTGTCCCAGTTCCTCCTACCAGCCAGCACTCAGTCTGCTCTGGACTAGAGAAGGACCCTAGGCAGCCTCCGCAGCGCCACTCAGCTCCTCACTCCCAACAATGGTGGCTCCGAGCCCGAGCGGCAGTGGTGGTGGCACCCAGGGCCCCATCGGGTCCCCGGCCTCCGGCCACCCGGCAGTCAGCAGCATGCAGGGTAAACGCAAAGCACTGAAGTTAAATTTTGCAAATCCACCTGTCAAATCTACAGCAAGGTTTACTTTGAATCCTAATACTACAGGAGTCCAAAACCTACACATAGAGAAACTGAGAACACACAGCATTGAGTCATCAGGAAAACTGAAGATCTCCCCTGAGCAACACTGGGATTTCACTGCAGAGGACTTGAAAGACCTTGGACCTTACGGTTCTGTCAACAAAATGGTCCACAAACCAAGTGGGCAGATAATGGTGGTTAAAAGAATACGATCAACAGTGGATGAAAAAGAACAAGAACAACTTCTTATGGATTTGGACGTAGTAATGCGGAGTAGTGATTGCTCATGCATCGTTCAGTTTTATGGTGCACTCTTCAGAGAGGGTGACTGTTGGATCTGTATGGAACTCATGTCTACCTCGTTTGATATGTATATAGTGTATTAGATGATGTTATTCCAGAAGAAATTTTAGGCAAAATCACTTTAGCAACTGTGAAAGCACTAAACCACTTGCAAGAAAACTTGAAAATTATTCATAGAGATATCAAACCTTCCAATATTCTTCTGGACAGAAGTGAAAATATTAATGTGACTTTGGCATCAGTGGACAGTTTGTGGAGTCCATTGCCAAGACAAGAGATGCTGGGTGTAGGCCGTACATGACGCCTGAAAGAATAGATCCAAGTGCATCATAACAAGGATATGATGTCCGTTCTGATGTCTGGAGTTTGGGAATCACATTGTATGAGTTGGCTACAGGCCTATTTCCTTATCCAAAGTGGAATAGTGTATTTGATCAGCTAACACAGGTCATGAAAGGAGATCCTCCACAGCTGAGCAATTCAGAAGAAAGGGAATGCTCCCCCAGTTTTATCAACTTTGTTAACTTGTGCCTTAGGAAGGATGAATCCAAAAGGCCAAAGTATAGAGAACTTCTGAAACATCCCTTCATCTTGATGTATGAAGAACGCACCTTGAGGTTGTATGCTATGTCTGTAAAATCCTGGATCAAATGCCAGCTACTCCCAATTCTCCCATGTATGTGGATTGATTTTGCTGATACATCAGACTTTAGGAAAAGGGCTGAAAGAAAGCAAGACATAGAGAGTTTTCGTCCCATATCACAGTGTTTTACTGTTCGCCCGACATCATGTGCAATAAGATTGGTGTTCGTTTCCATCTTGTCTGTGTACTTCCATCACCCAGAACGCGCACTCCTGTCATACCTGATCGACACAGTGTTAATGCTGGTCAGAGAGACCTTTTCCTGCTCTTTGGTGATGAACATATATTCAGGCCATCTTGAAGTGAGTATGATCAAGTCGGTGACTGTGATTGGATCACATCAGAAAATTTGTTTCTAGCCTCAGAACCTGGAGACGCAGCTACTGGAATGGTATTTTGTCAGACTTCCAACTCCTGAATCACACGGTGATGGATGGACTGTCTCAGCAGAAGGTCTCGGGCTTGAGTGAGAAGAGCAGGCACAGCCAGGGGCATAGTTGCCTTGCAGAGCTGGGAGACAAAGGAGGAATTTGCTTTCTTCACCAAGTGCAATAGATTTACTTGTTTGATACTCTGTAACTTTACAGTCACAGTTGCTTGGGGAGAAATGTGCTCAGCCTCATCTCCACTTTGAAATAACAAGTTAAATTAGAATGAATTTACCTTTAACAAAAATCATATCACATTCAAAGAGGCGAACATCAAAATGTCATTTATGCTTCCCCAGCCCCTCTCTTCACGGGAAGACCAAGGAGTCTGCACTTGTCACAGAAGGTGCCGCTGACTCTGTTCTTCCTGCCATCAACCACCAGGACTAAAAGAAGAGAAAGTACAGAGGGTGAAGTTCACAGATGCTTTCAATTCTGGCATCTCATCTGGAACAACCCATAGCAGCTCTCTATCCCCTCAGCCCCAAGGTGCCATCACTCACCAACAGGGAGATGTAGCCAATAGCAAAGTGCCTTGACTGATTCGCTAAAGATTGCCGTAGGCAGCAAGAGACCAAATCACACTTGTTTGCCCTCGCTGGACCAGGCCTTCACTTTTCTCTCCTTTTTCCCTAGTCTGTCACCACCTTGTGACTTTTGCTTGTTCCAATATTTTGCCTTTTTTTTCTTTCCTGTATTACAAAGTTTTATCATCTACCACCAATGTTCCCAACCAAGAATGTAAGCCCCCAATCTCTCCCATGCTCACAGGCTGAGAAATGAGGATTCAGTTGATAATGGTAGCTAAGCAGAAGCTGTCTTTCTTTTTTTTTTTTCTTTTTTTTTCTTTTTTTTTATTAATACATTTTTATTATTATTTCACCTCATACAAACTTAATAGGTACACCAGTTCTCTCCCTCCCTCTCTCCTCCTCCCCCCGTACCCCCTGCTCCCCCTCCCCACGCCCTTCCCTCCCCATCCCCCAGTGCCTCCCGCCCCAATTCCCAGAGAGTCCTTTCTTGTGCATGCCTGATTTTCTTCTGGGCCCTCCTCTCCGATGACGTACAAGGACCCAGTGGCCTTTCCCTGAACCCTTTCCCGTGGTCCCCTTAGGTATAGGAACACTGCTGTGGCTGCCAATCCTTTGCCTCCAAGGATCTTTGTGCCTTTAGCAGATGCTAGACTTTGTGAGGTCAACAGTGTGTTGGACAATGCGCAGGGCATGCAAAGTCCAATTATGATTGCTTCAGCCCTAACCAATGTGGAGTATCTTACATATCATTGCTCCTTCCATCCTTTTGCTCTTACACTCTTACCGCCCCCTCTTCCGCAAATTTCCCTGAGCTTCAAGATGGGGAGAGATTAAGCTGGCCTAGTTCTAGGTGGATGATATAGAGTCTCTGAACTTCTAGATTGTGGTTTGTTGATTTTCTTTTGCAGTTTTGCTGCTCCTGCAATGCCCATCACTCCATCCTGGTGGGCATTGTAGGTTACCCCCTGGCCAGAGACAAAAAGCTGTTAAACTAGAGTCTTGTGATAAAAGCACATTCAAAGGTAGATGTAATAAAAGTGGGAAACCACATTGCAAAATGGTTACTTTTTATCTGCCAGACTATATGCCCTCCTCTTCTGGTGAGATCATACCCCTCAGTAGTAAATGATCAGGAACAAAAGTCTGTGAACTTAATCAGATGTCTCATTACTTATTTGGGTCCTTGGTGGAGGCCTATTTTCCCTGCTATAACATGGTCTCTTCTCTCCTTGTTTCTGGTGTGGCCCTACTACCCCATCCCTCCTGTTCATAATCCTTGGAATTACTGTCTGTAGGTGGGCTGGTTGGGTTTGGTACTAGGAGCCACCTATTAGGGAGTACATACGGCGCTTAATTTTCTGGGTCTGGGATACTTCACTTCATATAATTGCTTCTAGTGACATCCATTTCCCGGCAAATTCCAGTAATTCATCATTTTTGATGGCTGAGTAGTACTCCATTGTTTAGATGTACCACATTTTCCTTATCCACTCCTCAACTGTTGGACATTTGGGCTGATTCAATGACTTTGCTATTGTAAACAGTCCTGCTATGAACATGGTCGTGCTTGTGCTATCGAGATGAACCTCTGCTGCATGGGGGGTTATTCCCAAAAGTGGAATAGCAGGATCATATGGCATTTCAATCTTTAATTTCTTTAAGAATCTCCAGACGGCTTGCCAGAGTGGCTGTATGAGCCTGCATTCCCACCAGCAATGTAGCAGAGTTCCCCTCTCTCCACATCCTCTCCAACATTTGTTGTTGTTTGTATTGTGTATTTTTGCCATCCTGACCAGGGTGAGATGATATCTCAGGGAAGTTTCGATTTACATTTCCCTGATGGCTAAGGAAGTGGAGCATTTTTTTCAGATATTTGTTAGACATATTAATTTCATCCCTGGTAAAGTTTCTTTAAAGTTCCAGGGCCCATTTTTTAATTGGGCCATTGTTTTCCTTGGTGTTTAGTCTTCTAAGTTCTTTGTGCACTCTGGACAGCAGAGTTCTATCAGATGTTTGGTTAGTGAAGATTTTCTCCCATTCTGTGGGTTGCCTTTGAGCTCGTGTTACAATCTCTTTATCTGAACAGAAGCTCTTTAATTTCACAAGATCCCAACTGTTGAGAGTTGGTAGCGGTGACTGTGCCATTGGATGTCTGTTTAGGAAATGTTGGCCTAGCCCAATCAGCTCGAGGGAGTTCCCTATCCTTTCAACTATGGTTTTTATAGTCTCTGGCCTGATATCAAGGTCCTTGATCCATTTGGAATTAAGTCTTGTACATGGTGACAAGTACGGGTCCAGCTTTAATCTTCTGCATGTGGAGATCCAGTTTTGCCAGCACCATTTGTTGAAGATGCTGTTCTTTTTCCATTGGATTCTTTGGGCTCCTTTGTCAAAGACCAAATGGCTGTAACTTTGTGGGCTTATATCTGGGTCTTCAACCCTTATCCATTGATCTGTGTGTCTATTTTGGAGCCAGTACCAGGCTGTCTTTATAACTATGGATTTGTAGTATAGACTTAGGTTTGGTATGGCAATACCTCCAGCAGTGTTTTTGTTACTCAGGATTGTTTTTGCTATCCTGGGTCTTTTGTGACTCTATGTGAACTTTGAGATTGTTTAGTCAACTTCTTTGAAGAATTGCTTTGGGATTTTGATTGGTATAGCATTGAACCTATATATTGCCTTTGCTGGGTTGGTCATTTTTATGATGTTGATTCTGCCAATCCAGGAACAAGGGAGGTCTTTCCACCTTCTGGTGTCTTCTGCTATTTCTTTCTTTAGGGTTTTAAAGTTTTCATTGTAAAGGTCTTTTACCTCCTTAGTCAGGTTTATACCAAGGTATTTCATTTTTTTAGGGGCTATAGTAAATGGGATGGTTTCTCTCAAGACTTTTTCACTTCTTTCATTCTGGGCATACAGGAAGGCTTCTGATTTTTGCTCATTTATTTTGTATCCTGCCACCCTGCTGAACTTCTCAATTAGTTCCAGAAGCTTCCTGGTGGAGTTTTTGGGATCCCTCAGGTATAAGATCATGTCATCTGCAAATAGGGATAGCTTGACTTCTTCCTTGCCGATTTGAATCCCTCTTATGTCCCTTTCTTGTCTTATGGCTTCAGCTAAGACTTCAAGTACAATATTGAGTAGAAGTGGTGAGAGTGGACAGCCTTGTCTAGTTCCTGATCGAAGTGGGAATGCTTCCACTTGTTCCCCATTGAGCATAATCCTTGCTGTGGGCTTGTTGTATACAGCTTTTATTATATTGATAAAGGTTCCTTCCATTCCTACTGTCTCTAGCGTTTTGATCCTAAAAGGCTGTTGGATGTTGTCAAAAGCTTTTTCTGCATCTATCGAGAGTATCCTGTGGTCTTGGACTTTGGACTGGTTTACATGATGAATTACATTTATTGATTTGCGTATGTTGAACCAACCTTGTGTGCCGGGGATGAAGCCTACTTGGTCCCCGTGAATGATCTTTTTAATATGTTTTTTAATCCGATTTGCTAAGACTTTGTTGAGAATCTTTGCGTCTGTGTTCATCAGAGATCAGCCTATAGTTTTCTTTTTTAAGTGAATCTTTATTAGGTTTTGGGATTAAAACGATATTAGCTTCATAGAAGGAATTTGGTAGTGTTCCTTCCTTTGCTATTTGATGGAACAGTTTAAGGAGTATTGGTATTATTAACTCCTTAAATGTCTGGTAGAACTCTGTGCTGAATCCATCTAGTCCAGGACATTTTTTGGTGGGAAGATTTGAGATTACTTCTTCAATTTCTTTATAAGTTATAGGACTATTTAAATAATTCACAACTTCCTGATTCAATTTAGGTAAGTTGTGTTTATTTAGAAATTCATCCATCTCTTTTGTGTTGTCAAACTTCACAGAGTATAAGTTTTTGAAATATGATGTTATAATTCTCTGGATTTCTTGGGTATCAGTAGTGATAACTCCATGTTCATTTCTAATTTTGTTAATTTGGGTTTTCTCTCTCCTGCTTTTGGTTAATTTAGCTAGGGGTATATCAATCTTATCGATTTTTTTCAAAGAACCAGCTTTTTGACTGGTTGATTTTTTTCTATCATTTTCTTATTTCTCCCTTTATTTTGCTAATCTCCTCTCTTGTACTACTTTTGGGATCAGATTGCTCTAGTTTCTCTAAAGCTTTAAGCTGCATTGTTAAGTTGTTTATTTCTGACGTTTCCATTTTTTTGATGTAGGCATTAAGAGCTATGAATTTACCTCTTAGGACAGCTTTCATTGTGTCCCAGAGATTTTGGTAAGTTGTATTTTCGTTATCATTCACTTCCAGGAAATCTTGAATTTCCTTTTTAATTTCTTCCTGAATCCAGTTCTCATTCAGCATCATAGTGTTAAGTTTCCAGGAGTTAGTGTATTTTCTCTTGTTTGATGTGTTGTGGATGTCCAGCTTTAGGCCGTGGTGGTCTGATAGGGCACAGGTTAGAATTTCAACTTTCTTGTATATGTATAGATTCATTTTGTGGCCCAATATGTGATCTATTTTGGAGAAAGTTCCGTGTGCTGCTGAGAAAAATGTGTATTCTTTGGTGCGTGGGTGAAAAGTTCGATAGAGATCTGTAAGGTCCATTTCTTTCAGGGTTTGATTAAGTTCCAAAGTGTCTCTGTTAAGCTTTTGACCTGTTGATCTATCCCATGTTGAGAGGGTGGTGTTGAAGTCCCCAAGAATTATCGTTTGGGGATTGATTTCTTGCTTTAGACGCTGTAGGGTTTTCTTAAGGAATGTGGAGGGACCCGTATTGGGTGCATATATGTTCAGTATTGTGAAGTCTTCCTGGTGAATTGTACCTGTGACTAAAATGTAGTATCCATCTGTGTCTCTTATAATTTTCTTTGGTTTGAAGTCCACTTTGTCTGATATCATAATGGCTACCCCTGCCTGTTTTCTGCTTCCATTTGCTTGTAGAATTGTTGACCAGCCTTTTATTTTTAGAGCGTGCCTATCTTTTGTGGTGAGATGGGTTTCCTGCAGGCAGCAGATTGATGGATTGTGATTTTTAATCCAAGTTTGTAATCTGTGTCTCTTGATCGGTGAATTAATTCCATTAACATTTAGTGTTATAATGGAGAAACTATTTTTAATTCCAGACATTTATTATGTTTAGTAGCTTTTATAAGTATATTGCTTCGCTTTTAATGGTGTTATATTTCCTTCTGTTCTCCTGGATATGCCTGTTTTTTTCTTCACACTTGAGTATCATTTCTAGCATTTTTTGAAGGCCTGTTTTGGTAGACATGTATCCCTTCAAGTTGTCTTTGTGCTGGAAAATTTTTCTTTCTCCCTCAATCATGACTGATAGTTTTTCAGGGTAAATCAGCCTGAGTTGACATTTTTGCTCATTCAATACTTGAAGTATGTCTCTCCAAGCTCTTCTTGCTTTTACTGTTTCAACTGAGAAGTCATTTGTTATTTTAATAGGTTTACCTTTAAAAGTGACTTGTTTTTTCTCCCTTGAAGCTCTCAGCACCAGTTCTTTATCTTGAATGTGGAGTGTTTTAACTATTATTTGCCGTGGCGTGCTTCTGCTTTGGTCGTATCTGTTTGGGGTGCAGAATGCCTCTTGTATATGTATGGGCCTCTCTTTTTTTTAGATGAGGAAAGTTTTCCTTGATGATCGTTTGAAAAATTTCCTCAGGGGAGGTATTTTGAGATTCTTGCTCTGGTATTCCATGAATACGCATGTTAGGCTTCTTCAGGGTGTCCCATATCTCCTGGATATTTCTCTCAAGTATCTTTTTGGCTTGTAACAACCTCTTCCATTGAGCTGGTTAGTACTCCCACTTTATCTTCAAGGTCTGAAATTCTGTTTTCTGCTTCGTTAGTTCTGTTGATAAGACTCTCTGTGGCGTTCTGGGTTGAAGATAACTTGTCTTGTAGCTCAGTTTTAAACTCTGCTTGAGTCTGTTTTAACTGCTCTATGCCAGTTTTTGTTTCTTGCACTGTTTTTCTCAACTCCTCCAAATGTCTGTTTTGTTCCTCTTCAAAGCGATTGATTCGATTATGTAATTCCTCCCGGATTTCCTCTTTCATAGTTTTGAACATGGTAATGATCATATTTTGAAAGTCCGTTATGCTGGGTCAGGTTTTCTTGGCCTTTTTCCACGGGTTTGTTCTGGTTGGAGTCTAACATTATGGGATTAATTTCTTCAGTGGGAAATTTGTTTACTTGAGTGTTGCTTCTCATGGATTTGCACTTTGACTTTGGCATTGTCATTTTAACTCTTAAAATCTTTCAATTTCACTAAACTGAATTATTTGGTCTGGGGTTCTGGGGGTGGGCAGGGACAGAGCTTACCTACCTAGGTCGCCGGTGAGGCCCCGCTGGACCGCATGCGCGTCCCAACCAGCTGAGCGGGGTGGGGAATGGGAGGATGGGGTCATCGGCGTGGAGCTATTTAACCCGAGGGCAGCTGGGGCGGGGCCCGGGGCAGGGGGAGGTCCTCCTCGTCCCTCGGCCCTGCGCGCGGCTCTGGCTGGATGGTGGGAGTCGGAGTCGGGTCCTTTGGGCTGACCTGGGGTCCTGGTAGCGGGCGCAGGCGGAGACTTACCTAGGTAGCGGGGTGAGGCCCGGCTGGACCGCGCGCGCGCGTCCCGACCGGCAGAGCGGGGTGGGGTAAAGGGAGCGAGGCTGTCTTTCTTGAGACACATTCAAATCAGGGAGGACGAAGCGGAATCTTCTCGTTCAGTGCATTATCTGCTAGTATCTCTCACTACTCTCCATATTTCTAGGAATTAGAATTCTGTTCTCTTCCAATCTCTTCCCATTTGGAGGCAAAACCACTAGAATGGTCTAAGGGCCGCTTAGCCCCTGTGTTCTGTCTTCCTCCCTCAGCGAGGATTTTGTTAGGTTGGGTATCATCTTCCCTGGTACTGAGCTTGAGGCTTTGTTTAGCAGTGGAGCAGCCCTGGAGGCGTAGCCCCGAGATGCAGATGATGTTGGGACAGTGTTAATGCAGGCAGGTGATACTGCAGCACCTCCCAGAGTGATAGGCATAAACACTATCACACAACAAAGGAGAATGGGGCTGTTTAAAGTCACATCCAAAGGTAGATGTAATAGAAGTAGGAAACCACAGTATATACCTTTGAATATACTTTTATAACAAGACCCTAGTTTAACAGCTTTTTATCTCTGGCCAGAAGGTGATATCCAATACCCATCAGGATGGAGTGAAGGGCATTGCAGGAGCAGCAAAACTGAAAAAAAATCAACAAGCCATAATCCAGAACTTCAGAAACTCTATATCAACCACCTGGAACTAGGCCAGCCTAATCTCTCCCCATCCTAAAGCTCAGGGAAATTTGCGGAAGAGGGGGGCGGTAAGATTGTAAGAGCACAACGATGGGAGGAGTAATGATATGCAAGATACTCCACACAAGTTAGGGCCGAAGCAATCATATTTGGACTTTGCATGCCCTGCACAATGTCCAACACATTATTGACCCCACAAAGTCTAGCATTTGCTAAAGGCACTATGATCCTTGGAGGCAAGGGATTGACAGACACAGTTGTGTTCCTATGCTTAAAGGGAACACAGGAAAGGGTTCTGGGAAATGCCACTGGGTCTTGCACCTCATCAGAAAGGAGGACCCAGAGGAGAGTTTGGCATGCACATTAAAGGATGTTCCAGGGATGGGAGGGGGAGGCACTGGGGGATGGAGAGGTAAGGGTGATAGGAGGGTGGCACAGAAAGATGGAGGTTGGGGGGGGGGACCAGTGTACCTGTTAAGTTTGTATGAGTGGAAATGAAAAATAATAATAATAAATAAATAAATAAATAAATAAAAGAAATTGCAGAAGACACCAGAAGGTGGAAACACCTCCCATATTCCTGGATTGGCAGAATCAATATCATAAAAATGACCATTCTACCAAAGGCAATATACAGATTCAATGCTATACCGATTACAATCCCAAAGCAATTCTTTAAAGAAGTTGACCAAACAATCTCAAAATTCACATGGAGGCACAAAAGATCCAGGAGAGCAAAAACTGTCCTGACTGTCAAAAACACTGCTGGAGGTATCAGCATACCAAACCTTAGTCTATATTACAAATCCGTAGCTATAAAAACAGCCTGGTACTGGCTCCAAAACAGACACACAGATCAATGGACTGGAGTTGAAGACCCAGATATAAGCCCACACAACTACAGCCATTTGGTCTTTGACCAAGGGGCCCAAAAAATCCAATGGAAAAAGAACAGCGTCTTCAACAAACGGTGCTGGCAAAACTGGATATCCACATACAGAAGACTAAAACTCTACCCGTATTTTTCACCACATACAAGACTTAATCCAAATGGATCAAGGAACTCAAATATAAGGCCAGAGACTATAAAAACTCTAATATCCAGAGTGCACAAAGAACTTAGAAAACTAAACACCAAGGAAACAAATGGCCCAATTAAAAAATGGGCTTTGGAACTTAAAAGAAACTTTACCAAGGACGAAATTAAAATGTCTAACAAATATCTTTAAAAAAAATGCTCCACATCCTTAGCCATCAGGGAAATGCAAATCAAAACCTCCCTGAGATATCATCTCACCACGGTCAGGATGGTAAAAATCCACAATACAAACAACACCAAATGCTGGAGAGGATGTGGAGAGAGGGGAACACTCCTACATTGCTGGTGGGAATGCAGACTCATACAACCACTCTGGCAAGCCATCTGGTGATTCTTAAAGAAGTTAAAGATTGAAATGCCATATGACCCTGCAATTCCACTTTTGGGAATAACCCCACATACAGAAATAATTCACCTGGATAGCACAAGCACGACCATGTTCATAGCAGCACTGTTTACAATAGCAAAGTCATGGAATCAACACAAATGTCCAACAGTTGACGAGTGGATGAAGAAAATGTGGTACATGTATACAATGGAATACTACTTACCCATCATAAATGATGAATTAATAAAATTTGCTGGGAAATGGGTGGAATTAGAAACAATTATATTGAGTGAAGTATCCCAGACACAAAAAATTAAGCACAGTATGTACTCCCTAATAGGTGGATCCTAGTACCAAACCCACTTAGAGACACTCAAAGACAAATCTCTGTAATATCTACAGTAATTGGAAAGATTATAAACAGGAGGGTTGGGGAAGGAGGGCCCCACAAAAAACAAGGAGAGAGGGTACCATGTTACAGCAGAGAAAATAGGCCACTATCAAGGAGTGCAAGTAAGTAATGAGACATCTGGTTAAGTTCACAGACTTTCCTTCCTGATCATTTGCAACTGATGGGGTATAATCTCACCAGAAGGGGAGGGCATATGGGCTGCCTGATAGAAAGTAACCACTGTGCAAATGGGTGATTGACCCCTCTCTCACCACGGTCTCCTACTTTTATTCCATCTACCTTTGAATATACTCTTATAACAAGACTTTAATTTAACAGGTTTTTATCTCTGGCCAGGGGGTGACATCCAATACCCATCAGGATGGAGCCAAGGGCATTGTAAGGAGCAGCAAAACCAAAAAAAAAAAATCAACAAACCATAATTCAGAACATCAGAGACTCTGTATCAACCACCAGGAACTAGGCCAGCCTAATCTCTCCCCATCCTGAAGCTCAGGGAAATTTGCAGAAGAGGGGGCAGTAAGATTGTAAGAGCACAAGGATGGGAAGAAGATATGCAAGATACTCCACCCAAGTTAGGGCAGAAGCAATCATAATAGGACTTTGCATGACCTGCACAATGTCCAACACATTACTGACCCCACAAAGTCTAGCATTTGCTAAAGGCACTATGATCCTTGGAGGCTAGGGATTGACAGCCACAGTAGTGTTCCTATGCTTAAGGAGAACACAGGAAAGGGTTCTGGGAAATGCCACTGAGACCTTACACCTCATCAGAGAGGAAGACCCAGAGGAAAGTTTGACATACACATTAAAGGATGTTCCAGGGATGGGGGGGAGGAGGCACTGGGAGATAGGGAGGGAGGAGGGGAAAGGAAGGGGAAAAGGGGAGAGGGAGCAAGGGGGTTCAGGAAGGGGTGAAGGGAGGGAGGGGACCGGTGTACCTATTAATTTTGTACGAGCAGAAATAAAAAAAAAAAAGATGGCAATTTTGTGGATTACAAGCTGAAAAGTATGCCCTTCTCAGCTCTTCCTGTGGATACGGTGTGGGGTAGGTTCCTTGTACTTGTTTAACTCTTCTGCCATAATGGACTGTAACCATAAACTATAAGCATCAATAAATCCTTTATTCTCTAATTACGTGAGTCCTATATTTATCAAAACAATAATTATGAAACTAAGACATCAGTCATGCCATCTCTTGGGGGTGGCCCAAGGTCTTGCTGACCATGCAGCTTTCTTTGAAAGCACAGGGAGCATGTCTCTCTCTGTCAGCCATTCTCTTTGTAGAAGCTTCACCAACCAGAGCCCAACATCAGGGGTCTCCGTGGCTCTCTGATAAAGAGGACAGGTGACTGTTCACAGCTGTATGACCTTTGAAGAGGTGTCTTAGTCCCCTGGGACCTAGTTGACCTTGGAGGGCAAGGGTCAAAATACTGACTATCATTGAATCTCTCTCTCCACATTGACATATGTAGACAAATAAGGTTATTGACAACCAGAAAGTCAGTCACATCAGTATTGAAGAATGAGTTACGTTTTAAAAGTCCATTGTATAAAAATTTAGACACAGCTTGACACTGAGAGATTTTCAAATAAACTTGACTTGACACCCAATTCCTCTTTTTTTTTTTTTTTTAGAACTTGACATTCCTTGGTAGAAATTATAAGCAATGATGATAAAATAGGAAAATCCTTTTTGGAGAATATTAATTACTGAAGAAAAGTTAAAAGTACATATATAAGTAATTTTCTCAATCTTCAGATTCTAGGCATGGCATAATCTAGAGGATCATTCCTCAGATAAGAGGGCAAAGCTCTATCTTGAAGACGAATCTGTATATCCCAAGAACCAGTTTATCATTATCATTTCCTTCCTTCCTTCCTCCCTTCCTCCCTTCCTCCCTTTCTCCTTCCTTCCTCCCTTCCTCCCTTTCTCCTTCCTTCCTCCCTTCCTCCCTTTCTCCTTCCTTCCTTTCTTTCTTTCTTTCTGTCTCTTTCTTTCTCTCCCTCTCTTTCTTTCTTTTCTTCTTTCCTTCCCATTTCTCTTTATTGATGTGTCTCATACATGTATGTGGTACAGACTGATTACTTTCCTGTCTATGCTTTTGTTATCCCTCTTCCCTGAAATTCTATTTACTACACTTGTTTTTACATTTTGCCCCATGTCACACTGGCTTTATCCAAGCCCTCTCCTTGCACATGATCCTGAGTTTGGGACTGTCTCTGGGAGCATGATGGTCTCCCCCATTGGTTCACAATGAATATTTTTGTTTCCCCCCTGAATTTATTGGTTCGTCATTGTACGTCATGTTTTGTAGGGCCTCATAAATTTCTCCTCCATTCATAACTGACCATTGATGAGGCAGGTACATTACAGGCTTAGTACCCACATGTGTTGTAGTTTCTTGGTTGCCATGACCACAGCCTTTTATGAGGGTGCCATATCCCAATCCTTTCACCTGTTCTCTGGCTGTTACATTCTTTCTATATCTTCTTCCACAAAGGTGCCTAAGCCTCAGAAGTAGTATACACTATCATTATCTTTATTTTTTGAAAGTTTTTTTCATAGAAATTTATGATTTTGACATGTAACGATTCCTTTTTTATTATTTATTCAATTGTGCGTATATGTGTGTGCGTGCACGTGTGTATGCATGTGTGTGTATGCATGTGTGTGTGTAGAACAACGGATGAATTCGGGAACACCATGGACCGCCTCCACCTCCTCCGTGTTTACTCTGCCCAGGGATTCACAGGCTCCGCCCTACCAGGACAAGAAACCACAGACCATCCCCGCTTCCGCCCGGCGTCTATACGTGGGGTCTAGGATCCGAACTCAGGACCTTCCGCCTGCAAGGCAGAGGCTTAACCCCTGAGCTACCTCTCCAGCCCCCACTATCATTATCTTTAAAGCAATAGGGACTTCTTTGGGCCACTTGCAGAATTAGAGGCAAGGCAATAATCACCAAATAACACCTTGACTAAAACTACTCTCATGACTTTTTTTTGGTTATTTTAAAAGTTTAATTACACTATGAATGCAAAGGAATTTGGACTAACATGGCTGTTTTTAACTAATGTGATGATTTACTTATAAGCCAATTTGGTTCCATGTGAACATAAAATACATGCACATGTGAACAATATATCTACACAGATATATATGTATATTATATATATATCTACACAGATATATATTATATATACACAGATATATTATATATATCTACACAGATATAAATATGTGTAAAGATGGACTTTTAAAACATTGGCAATTTTTTGTATTTGTTTTTGTTGGAGAATTAAATACTTTATCCTGAAATTTTAAAATTGTATTTATCAATTTATTCTCTTTTTTAAAAAGAATTTAAAATTTTTCTACAAACAAAAATTAGTTGTGCTGTTCCCTCCCACTCTCCCCACTTCTCTCCCATTCTTTCCTCTCTTCCCCAAACCATCCCTGTCCCTCCCATCCTCATGACTCTCTGCTTGTGTGGACCACAGGGTTTCCTTCCAGTTTCTATTTCAGTAGGGGAACCAGGTCTCTGTGACAGTATAAATTTCCTTCAGTGGGTAAACCCACTAGTGGGGATGCTCCCTTTACCTGTCCAGCACCTGTCCCTATAATTCCCACTACATATAGTTATTTTGTTCTGAGATCGTCACTGGTCCATGGAGGAATATTGCTATGTTGACCATTGTACAGATCTGGTGGGGACAGATCTTATTGCAGCGAGCTCCTGAGTGCAGCAGCCATGTTGTGACTAGAGTGAACTGACCCGTAGTGCACCTCCCCACATTTAGTCTCCTACAGTCTTAGTGCTCCCGCTTCCACAAGGTTCTCTGAACTTTAGGATACCAAGAGATCTGGATGGCCTGATTAGGGTTGAGTGTTTGGGGGTAACCAATCCTCTGTGCTTTGGTCAATTTTGGTTTTCTGCTTTGTTCTTCCATTGCAATTAGCTGCATCTTGGTTGAATGATGAGATCTTTTCATATATAAGTGTATAACGAGAGGTGTTTAGTTGCTGGCTCGCCATCAAGTATTTATGGTTAAAATAAGACATCTGATCCTATCTAATGTCTATTTTCTCTGCTTCCACTGTTATTTGGATAGGCTTACAATATGGACCATATGTTCCGTGGTATTAAGTGGGAGGGGTGGTTTAGGCTAACTCCCCTCCTTATTGTGTTCTATCTCTGTTCCTCTCTCCCCTGTAAAACTTTTCTTTCATAGATGCTTTATTTATCTATTTGTCCATGTTCTTTGGTCTTGTGGGGCAGTTTTCATAGTATGGTGATTATCACGTTGGCCTCACTTGTTGGTTTTTTAAGTTAGACTATTGATCAAATAGTTTTTAATAATGCTAGGAGTCTTTAATCTAAAAACCTGTGATGTGTGTGTGTGTGTGTGTGCGTGTGTGTGTGTGTGTGGTGTGTGTGTGTGTGTGTGTGTTCCAATAGAACTTTATTGACTTAAACAAGTGGAAAACTGAATTTGGCCCTTCAAATCATAATTTGTCACTACCGAATTATACAAATGCAAACCCATATGCTAACATATACATGTAAATAATATATGATACAAATTGTCAAACTCTTCAGCATCTTTTTATTCTTTGATAATTTCCTACATAAATGCAATGACTTTAAGTTATTTTTGCCTCATATTACCTAATCCTTTCTTTCCTATTCTTTCACTGAAAACCTTCTTCTTCCTAGAAATACAAATGTTCAAGAAACATCTGAAAAAAAAAAGATTCATCATCCTTACAATCAAGGAAATGCAAAATATTATGAGTTTTCATCTCACTCTAGTCAGAATGGTGAAGATTGAGAAATCAAATAACAACGCTGGGGATAGAAAATTGGGGTTTTTGGAAGTTCACATCAGACAGGAGAGACTGAACATCAGTGAGAGACAGACATGTATGGTGTGTGCTAATTATCTAGTGTTGTTTTGGGGGTCCCTAGAGAAGCTTCCTAGCTCTTTTGTATTGTTAAGATCTGTGGTTGAAAAACAAACATGCATTCTAATTGGCCATTTGGGCTGAGCTATTTTCCTTAGTGGGAGTGCTGTAAATACAGGAGTGACTAAATTTACAGGAAGCTTTATTCCTGGTGTGTCTTATAGGACTTAACTCCTCCCTTTTGATATTTTATTTGCATAAGCCCCTTGTCTTGGTAGAGAGCTTATGAAGACCTATCCATAAGACATTTTGGGTCCGTTCCCTTGACTCCTAAAAATAGGTCCAGCTGTAGGATGGGACTGGAGTTTAAGCTTCCATTCTTTAGCCAAATTTCTCCCTCACTCAGGATACATTGAGACCAGATCATGTCACAGCAAAATATTAGCTTGTTTTTCTTCTGAGGGTTAGTGTCTCCTTATTTTAGTCCTTGAAACTGTACCCCAGCATGTTTTTAAGAGATACCAAATGAAGAAACAAGGTCTTAGGAGTGGAGAGAAACAGCTTTCCTTAGTCTCTCAGTTCTGAACATCTGATGAGATGGAGTTTTTTCTCCCTGCCCTACCTAGACACTTCTGGTGACCTGAGCATAGCTGCAGAAGAACTGGGTATCCTGGCATGAGTCTCTAGTTCTTGTGTATGTATTCTTTCCAGGTATAGCATAATCTAATCATTCATATTTTCTTTACTTCTCTCTCAGAAGTTAAGTCATAAAAATGTTGAAATGCTGCACTCTTTGCTGTGAACATCACTGATGCTACTTTAAAAAAAAATCTGAGGGAAATAAAATAACATTTTAAAAAAATCAGGGTCTCTGCAGAGAAAATAGGCCACCATCAAGGACTCCAAGGGGTGACATCCAATACCCATCAGGATGGAGCTAAGAGCAGTGCAGGAACAGCAATACTGAAAAAAAAATCAACAAACCATAATTCAGAACATCAGAGACTCTATATCAATCACCTGGAACCAGGCCAGCCTAATCTCTCCCCATCCTAAAGCTCAGGGAAATTTGCAGAAAAGAAGGCAGTCGGATTATAAGAGCCTAAAGATGGGGAGGAGCAATGATATGCAAGATACTCCATGCAAGTTGGAGCCGAAGTAATCATAATAGGACTTAGCATGACCTACACAATGATCAACATATCATTGAACCCCCAAAGTCTAGCATGGATCACAAGCACTATGATCCTTAGAGGCAAGGGATTAACAGCCACAATAGTGTCCCTATACTAAAAGGGAACACACACACAAAAAAGAGCTCTAGGCAATGCTACTGAGTCCTTACACCTCATCTGAGAGGAGAACCCAGAGGGAAGTTTGACATGCACACTAAAGGATGCTCCAGGAATGGGGGGAAGGAGGCACAGGGAGAAAGGGAGGGAGGGGGAAAGGAAACGGAAAAGGTGAGGAGAGAGCAAGGGGATCCAGGGAGAGGTGGAGAGAGGGAGGGGAATGGGGTACTTATCAACTTTGTATGAGCGGAAGAAATAAAAAATAAAATTTTTAAAAAAAGAGTATAATGTGGTCTTGGAATTTGGATTGGTTTATATGATGGATTACATTTATTGATTTGCATATGTTGAACCAATCTTGTGTGCCTGGGATTAAAGCCTACTTAATCACAGTGAATGATCTTTTTGATATGTTTTTGAATCCGATTTGCTAAGATTTTGTTGAGAATCTTTGCATCTGTGTTCATCAAAAAATTGGCCTACAGTTTTCTTTTTAAGTGTATCTTTATTAGGTTTTGGGATTATGATATTAGCTTCATAGAAAGATTTTGCAAGTGTTCCTTCCTTCACTATTTTATGGAATTCTTTAAGGAGTAATGGTGTTAGTTTTTCTTTAAATGTCTGGTAGGATTCTGCACTGCATCCATCTGGTCCAGGACATTTTTTGGTGGGAAGATTCAAGATTACTTCATCCATTTCCTCATTTGTTATATGACAATTTAAATAATTTGAAACTACTTGATTCAATTTAGGTAAGTTGTGCTGACTTAGGAATTCATCCATTTCTTTTGTGTTGTCAAATTTCAAAAAGTTTTGAAAATTGACGTTATAATACTCTGAATTTTTTGGGTATCAGTAGTGATAACTCTATTTTCATTTCTAATTTTGTTAATTTGGGTTTTCTCTCTCTCTTCTTTTGGTTAATTTAGCTAGGGGTGTATCAATCTTATTGATTTTTTCAAAGAACCAGCTTTTTGACTGGTTGATTCTCTGTATCGTTTTCCTTATCTCAATTTCGGACATTTCTCCCATGATTTTGCTGATCTCTCTTCTACTGCATTTGGGAATGGATTGCTATAGCAACTCTAAAGCTTTAAGCTTCATTGTTAAGTTATTTAATTGTGATGTTTCCATTTTTTTTTTTGATGTAGGCATTAAGAGCTATGAACTTACCTCTTTTTTTTTAATTTTTTTTTATTATTATTATCATTTATTCAACTGTGTGCATATGGGTGTGTATGTGCGCGCGCGTGTCTGTGTGTGTGTGTTTCTGTGTATGTGTAGAACCACAGACGAATTCGCGAACCACCATGGACGCCTCCACCTCCTTCTGCCCCGGGATTCACAGGCTCCGCCTTACCAGGACCAGAAGCGCAGGCCGCCCCCTGCTTCCGCCTGGCGTCTATACGTGGGATCTGGGATCCGAACTCAGGACCTTCCGCCTGCAAGGCGGAGGCTTAACCCTTGAGCCACCTCTCCAGCCCTGAACTTACCTCTTATGACAGCTTTTATTGTGTCCCAAAGATTTTGGTAAGTTGTATTTTCATTATCGTTCACTTCTGGGAATTCTTAAATTTCCTTTGTAATTTCTTCCTGAATTCAATTCTCATTTAGCATCATAGTGTTTAGTTTCCAGGAGCTAGTGTATTTTCTGTTGTTTGTTGTGTTGCAGATGTCAAGCTTTGTACCATGGTGGTCTTGATAGGGTACAGGCTAGAACTTCAACTTTCCTGTATATGTGGAGGTTCATTTTGTGGCCCAATATGTGACCTGTTTTGGACAAAGTTCCATGTGCTTCTGAGAAAAATGTGTATTCTTTGGTGTGTGGATGAAAAGTTCAATAGAGATCTATAAGGTCCATTTCACTAAGGGTTTGATTAAGTTCCAAAGAATCTCTGTTAAGCTTTTGACCTGTTGATCTATCCCATGTTGAGAGAGCAGTATTGAAATTCCCAAGAATTATCATTTGGGGGTAGATTTCTTGCTTTAGACACTATAGGGTTTGCTTAATGAATGTGAAGGGGCCCGTATTCGTGTGAAGTCTTCCTGGTGAATTGTGCCTGTGACTAAAATGTAGTAACCATTGGTGTCTCTTATGATTTTTTTTTTGGTTTCAAGTCCACTTTGTCTGATAGCATAATGGCTACCCCTGCCTGTTTCCTGGTTCCATTAACTTGCAGAATTTTTTTATACATTTTTTATTATTACCGCTCATACAAACTTAATAGGTAGACCAGTTCCCTCCCTCTCTCCTCCTCGCCCCCGAATCACCTGCTCCCCATCCACCAGTGCCTCCCCCCCAATTCCCAGAGAGTCCTTTATTGTGTATGCCTAACTCTCCTCTGGATCCTCCTTTCCGATGATGTACAAGGACCCAGTGGCATTTCCCTGAACCCTTTCTCGTGTTCCCCTTAAGCATAGGAACACTACTGTGGCTGTCAATCCCTTGCCTCTAAGGTTCTTGGTGCCTTTAGCTGATGCTAGACTTTGTGAGGTCAATAGTGTGTTGGACATTGCGCAGGGCATGCAAAGTCCTATTATGATTGCTTCGGCCCTAACTAGTGTGGAGAATCTTGCAAATCATTGCTCCTCCCATCCTTTTGCTCTTACAATCTTACCGCCTCCTCTTCCGCAAATGTCCCTGAGCTTCAGGATGGGGAGAGATTAGGCTGGCCTAGTTCTATGTGGTTAATATAGAGTCTCTGAAGTTCTGGATTGTGGTTTGTTGATTTTCTTTTGCAGTTTTGCTGCTCCTGAAATGCCCTTCACTCCATCCTGATGGGCACTGTATGTCACCCCCTGGCCAGAGACAAAAAGCTGTTAAACTGGAGTCTTGTTATAATAGCACATTCAAGGGTAGGTGTAAGAAAAGCAGGAAACCTCAGAGAGGGAGGTGTCAATCACCCATTTGCAAAATGATTACTTTTTATCTGCCAGACTATATGCCCTCCCCTTCTGGTGAGATCATAACCCCTCAGTTGTACATGATCAGGCACGAACGTCTGTGAACTTAACCAGGTATCACATTACTTACTTGCATTCCTTGATGGAGGCCTATTTTCTCTGCTGTAACTTGGTCCCCTCTCTCCTTGTGTCTGGTGTGGCCCTCCAACCCCATCCCTCCTGTTCATAATCCTTGCAATTACTGTATTACATAGGTTTACCTTTGAGTGTCTCAATGTGGGCTGGGTGAGTTTGGTACTAGGAGCCACCTATTAGGGAGTACATACTGCACTTAATTTTCTGGGTTTGGGATACTTCACTTAAACAATTATATTAAGCTTGCAGAATTTTTGACCAGCCTTTTATTTTTAGGATGTGTCTATCTTTTGTTGTGAGATGAATTTCCTGAAGGCAGCAGATTGATGGGTTGTGATTTTGAATCCAAATTTGTAATCTGTGTCTCTTGATCAGTGAGTTAATTCCATTGACACTTAATGTTATAATGGAGAAATTATTTTTAATTCTGGACATTTTTTATGTTTAGTGACTTTTGTAAGTGTATTATTTGGCTTTTAGGTTTTGGTGTTATTATATTTCTCTTCAGTCCTCCTAGATACGCTTATTTTTTGTCTTCAAACTTGAGCATCATTTCTAGCATTTTTTGAAGGCCTGGTTTGGTAGACATGTACGCCTTCAAGTTGTCTTTGTGTTGGAAAACTTTTCTTTCTCCCTCAATCATGATGGATAGTTTTGCCAGGTATATCATATGCTCATTTAATACTTGAAGTACGTCTCTCCAAGCTCTTCTTGCTTTTACTGTTTCCATTGAAAATTCTGGTGTACCTCTTAAGTTTGCATGAGTGGAAATAAAAAAAAAAGAGTCATTTGTTATTTTAATAGATTTACTTTTAAAAGTGACTTGTTTTTTTCCCCTGAAGCTCTCAGCACCTTTTCTTTGTCTTGAATGTAGAATGTTTTGACTATTATTTGCTGTGGCAAGTTTCTATTTTGGTCATATCTGTTTGGGGTGTGGAATGTCTCTTGTATTTGGATGGGCCTCTCATTCTTTAGTTGAGGGAAGTTTTCCTTGATGATAATTTGAAAAATTTCCTCAAGCGTGGTATTTTGGGATTCTTGCTCTGGTACTCCATGAATCTGCATGTTAGGCTTCTTCAAGGTGTCCTATAACTCTTGAATATTCCTCTCAAGTATGTTTTTGGCTATAACAACCTCTTCCATTGAACTGGTTAATATTCCTGCTTTGTCTTCAAGATCTGAAATCCTATTTTCTGCTTCATTAGTTCTGCTAATGAGACTCTCTGTTGAGTTCTGTGTTGAAGATAACTTGTCTTTTAGTTCAGTTTTAAACTCTGCTTGAGACTGTTTTAACTGCTCTATGCCTATTTTTGTTTCTTGGACTGTTTTTCTCAACTCCTCCTCTTGTGTTCCTGTTCAAAGTGGTTGATGCGGTTGTTTAACTCCTCCTGGATTTCCTCTTTCATAATACTGATCATAGTAATGATCATGCTTTGAAAGTTGTTATCTTGGGTCTGGTTTTTTTGGCTATTTTCTGTGAATTTGTTCTGGTTGGAATCCATCATTATGCGGTTAATTCTTTCAGTGGGAGATTTGTCCTCTTGGGTGTTGTTTCTCATGGATCTGTGCTTTGACTTGGGCATTGTTGTTTTGTCTCTTAAGACCTTTCAGTTTCTGTATGTTTTTGACTGAACTAATTTAGTTGGTGTTACTACTCTTGGGCAGTTATTACTAGTGCTTGCCTTGGAGTTGGGTACGTTTGTCTGTTATTAGTATTATTTCCCAGATGAGGCTACTAGGCACTTAGTACATCAGTTAAGTCAGGTTAAGTAGACGGGGTGAATATTAGTATGGTAGTGCACTTTTATGATTTAGTACCTTGGTGATATGTGAGGGTGAGTGGTATAATCCCTGGAGTTGTTTATATTTTTGGGGGTGGCTGTATGGAAAAGTTAATCTACAGTGATTAGTACTAGAAAGGAGCAGTATGGTAAAAAAAAAATGAGGTTTACTTATCTTTGGGCTAGATGTGAAGAATATCTCCCATGTGATAAGATGATTTTAGAGGACTCCAGATGTATGGCCTTTGTATCCTAGAGCTTTGCTTGAGTTTCCTTTTGACTCTGTTGAATTCTGAGTAGCAGTGTGTCCTCCTTGGACTGTGAGCAAGGGTCCTGGGGGGGCCGGAGGGGCAGAGGGGCTGAGATGGAGGACTGGGAGCTAGCCCTGTCCCAGGCAGCTGGGCAGGAAGGAGAGAGTGGCTGGGATCTGGGGTGTGGCCCACCCAAGCCCAAGGCAGCTGGGTGTTGCTCGGGTTGGGTTGGCTGGTGGGAGGAGCTGGAACAGAGCAGGGACCTGGGTGCTGGGGGAACTCACCTGGGATGAAGAGCAAGTCCTGTCCCAGGTGGACAGGATGGAGGGACAGAGGGGCTGAGACCTGGGCGTGGCCCATGCAAGTCCAAGGCAGCCTGGATGTTACTCGGGCTGGCTGGTGGGGGTTGCTGGGAGGAGAGGCAACCTCGGTGCTGAGGGAACTTACCTGGGATGGAGAGCGAGTCCTGACCCAAGCAGACAGGCAGGAGGCACAGAACTGGATCTGTGTTTTGACTTGGGCATTTTTGTTTTGTCTCTTAAAACCTTTCAGATTCTGTGTGTTTTTTGAATGAACTGATCTAGTTGATATTAATATACTCTGGCGGTTAGTACTAGTGGTTGCCTTGGAGGTGGGTACATTTGTCTGTTGTTATTATTTCCTGGATGGGGATATTAGGCTGTTAGTACACCAATTAAGACAGGTTTAGTAGACAGGAGCTGAATATTAGTATGGTAGTGCACTTTTACATTTTAGTACCTTGCCCGGCCAGCAGCACCGCGCTGCGCGGCCACCGGCTTTGCCCGCAGGGCCCCGCCCCATCTCCGCGGGGACCTTCCCAGACACACTGCTACTCAGAATTCAATAGAGTCCAAAGGAAAATCAAGCAAAATTCTGAGGAACAAAGGGAACACAGGCCATACATCTGGACTCCACTACAATCAATATATCACATAGGCGAGATTCTTCCCATCCAACCCAAAGATAAGTAAATTTTTTTTTCACCTTACTGATCCTTTAAAGTATCAATGCTGTAAATCAACTTTCTCATACAGCCACCCCAAAACATACAACTCCAGGGAGTACACCACTCACCCTCACATTTCACCAAGATACTAAATTGTAAAAGTGCACTAACAAACTAATATTCACCCCCTGGTAACATAACCTGACTTAACTGAGGTACTAACAGCCTAGTAGCCTCATCTAGGATATAACAATAACAATACACAAACATACCCAATCCAAGGCAAGCACTAGTAATAACTGGCAAGTGTAACAATACCAACTACGTCGATTCAGTGAAAAACACACAGAAACTGAAAGGTCATAAAAAACAAAACAACAATGTACAAGTCAAAGTGCAGATCCACGAGAAACAAAACCCAAGAAGACCAATCTCCCACCGAAAGAATCAATCCCATAAGGAGGGATTCCGACCAGAACAAATCCACAGAAAATAGCCATGAAAGCCAGACCCAATATAAAGACTTTCAGAGTATGATCATTACCATGATTAATACTATGAAAGAGGAAATCCGAGAAGAGTTAAACAACCGTATCAACCACTTTGAACAGGAACACAACAGGCACTTGGAGGAGTTGAGAAAAACAGTTCAAGAAACAAAAATAGGTACAGAGCAGTTAAAACAGTCTCAGGCAGAATTTAAAATTGAACTAAAATACAAGTTATCTTCAAATCAAAACTCAACAGAGTGTCTTATCAGCAGAAAAAATAAGGCAGAAAATAGAATTTCAGATCTTGAAGACAAAGTGGGAGAATTGACCAGCTCAATGGAAGAGATTGTTAAAGCCAAAAAGATACTGGAGAGGAACATTCAAGAGATATGGGACACCCTGAAGAGGCCTAACATGCGCATTCATGGAATACCAGAACAAGAATCCCAAAATTCCACACCGGAGGAAATATTTCAATTCATCATAAATGAAAACTTCCCACAACTAAAGAATGAGAGGCCTATCCAAACACAAGAGGCATTTCGCACTCCAAACAGATATGACCAAAATAGAAGATCACCACGGCAAATAATAGTTAAAACACTCCATATTCAAGACAAAGAAAAGTGCTGAGAGCTTCAAAAGAAAAAAAGCAACTCACTTTTAAAGGTAAACCTATTAGAATAACAAATGATTACTCAATGGAAACAGTAAAAGCAAGAAGAGCTTGGAGAGACATACTTCAAGTATTAAATGAGCAAAAATGCCAACCCAGACTGATATACCCGGCAAAATTACCTGTCATGATTGAGGGAGAAAGAAAAGTTTTCCAGCACAAAGACAACTTGAAGGGATACATGCCCACCAAACCAGGCCTTCAAATAATGCTAGAAATGATACTCAAGATTGAAGAAAAGAACAAGCATATCCAAGAGGACAGAAGGGAAGTATAATACCACCAAAACATAAATAACAAACAATATGCTTACAAAATCTACTAAACATAAAAAATGTCCAGAATTAAAAATAATATCTCCATTATAACATTAAATGTCAATGGCATTAACTCACCAATTAAGAGACACAGATTACAAACTTGGATTAAAAACCACAATCCAACAATCTGCGGCCTTCAGGAAAATCATCTCACCACAAAAGATAGGCACATCCTAAGAATGAAAGGCTGGTCCAAAATCTTGCAAGCTAATGGAACCAGGAAACAGGCAGGGGTAGCAATTATGCTTTCAGACAAAGTGGACTTCAAACCAAAGAAAATCATAAGAGACACAGATGGATACTACATTTTAGTCACAGGTACAATTCACCAGGAAGACTTCACAATACTGAACATTTATGCACCCAATACGGGCCCCTCCACATTCATTAAGAAAACCCTACAGCGCCGAAAGCAAGAAATCAACCCCCAAACGATAATTCTTGGGGACTTCAACACGCCCTCTCAACATGGGATAGATCAATAGGTCAAAAGCTTAACAGAGACACTTTGGAACTTAATCAAACCCTGAAAGAAATGGACCTTACAGATCTCTATCGAACTTTTCACCCACGCACTAAAGAATACACATTTTTCTCAGCAGCTCACGGAACTTTCTCCAAAATAGATCACATATTGGGCCACAAAATGAATCTACACATATACAAGAAAGTTGAAATTCTAACCTGTGCCCTATCAGACCACCACGGCCTAAAGCTGGACATCCACAACACAACAAACAAGAGAAAATACACTAACTCCTGGAAACTTAACAATATGATGCTGAATGAGAACTAGATTCAGGAAGAAATTAAAAAGGAAATTCAAGAATTCCTGGAAGTGAACGATAATGAAAATACAACTTACCAAAATCTCTGGGACACAATGAAAGCTGTCCTAAGGTAAGTTCATAGCTCTTAATGCCTACATCAAAAAAATGGAAACATCAGAAATAAATAAGTTAAGGATGCAACTTAAGGCTTTAGAGAAACTTGAGCAATCTGATCCCAAAAGTAGTACAAGAGAGGAGATTAGCAAAATAAGAGGAGAAATATCTGAAATCGAGACTAAGAAAACGATAGAAAAAATCAACCAGTCAAAAAGCTGGTTCTTTGAAAAAATCAATAAGATTGATACACCCCTACCTAAATTAACCAAAAGCAAGAGAGAGAAAACCCAAATGAACAAAATTAAAAATGAACATAGAGTTATCACTACTGACACCCAAGAAATCCAGAGAATTATAACATCATATTTCAAAAACTTATACTCTGTGAAGTTTGACAACACAAAAGAGATGGATGATTTCTAAGTAAACACAACTTACCTAAATTGAATCAGGAAGTTGTGAATTATTTAAATAGTCCTATAACATATAAGGAAATTGAGGAAGTAATCTTGAATCTTCCCACCAAAAAATGTCCTGGACCAGATGGATTCAGCACAGAGTTCTACCAGACATTTAAGCAGCTAATAATACCAATATTCCTTAAACTGTTCCATCAAATAGCAAAAGAAAGAACACTATCAAATTCCTTCTATGAAGCTATTATCGCTTTAATCCCAAAACCTAATAAAGATTCACTTAAAAAAGAAAACTATAGGCCGATCTCTCTGATGAACACAAACGCAAAGATTCTCAACAAAGTCTTAGCAAATCGAATTCAAAAACATATCAAAAAGATCATTCACAGGGACCAAGTAGGCTTCATCCCGGCACACAAGGTTGGTTCAACATACGCAAATCAATAAATGTAATTCATCATGTAAACCAGTCCAAAGTCCAAGACCACATGATACTCTCAATAGATGCAGAAAAAGCCTTTGACAAGATCCAACAGCCTTTTATGATCAAAATGCTAGAGACAGTAAGAATGGAAGGAACCTTTATCAATATAATAAAAGCTATATACAACAAGCCCACAGCAAGGATTATGCTCATTGGGGAACAATTGGAAGCATTCCCACTTTGATCAGGAACTAGACAAGGCTGTCCTCTCTCACCACTTCTATTCAATATTGTACTTGAAGTCTTAGCTGAAGCTATAAGACATGAAAGGGACATGAGAGGGATTCAAATTGGCAAGGAAGAAGTCAAGCTATCCCTATTTGCAGATGACATGATCTTATACCTGAGGGATCCCAAAAACTCCACCAGGAAGCTCCTGGAACTAATTGAGAAGTTCAGCAGGGTGGCAGGATACAAAATAAATGTGCAAAAATCAGAGGCCTTCCTATATGCCCAGAATGAAAGAAGTGAAAAAGCCTTGAGAGAAACAATCCCATTTATTATAGCCTCTAAAAAAATGAAATACCTTGGTATAAACCTAACTAAGGAGGAAAAAGACCTTTACAAAGAAAACTTTAAAACCCTAAAGAAAGAAATTGCAGAAGACACCAGAAGGTGGAAAGACCTCCCTTGTTCCTGGATTGGCAGAATCAACATCGTAAAAATGACCATCCTACCAAAGGCAATATACAGATTCAATGCTATACCAATCAAAATCCCAAAGCAATTCTTCAAAGAAGTTGACCAAACAATCTCAAAGTTCATATGGAGGCACAAAAGACCCAGGATAGCAAAAACAATCCTGAGTAACAAAAACACAGCTGGAGGTATTGCCATACCAAACCTTAGTCTATACTACAAATCCATAGTTATAAAGACAGCCTGGTACTGGCTCCAAAATAAGACACACAGATCAATGGATAAGGATTGAAGACCCAGATATAAGCCCACAAAGTTACAGCCATTTGGTCTTTGACAAAGGGGCCCAAAGAATCCAATAGAAAAAGAACAGCATCTTCAACAAATGGTGCTGGCAAAACTGGATCTCCACATGCAGAAGATTAAAGCTGGACCCGTACTTGTCACCATGTACAAGACTTAATTCCAAATGGATCAAGGACCTTGATATCAGGCCAGAGACTATAAAAACCATAGTTGAAAGGATAGAGAACTCCCTCGAGCTGATTGGGCTAGGCCAACATTTCCTAAACAGACATCCAATGGCACAGTCACTGCTACCAACTCTCAACAGTTGGGACCTTGTGAAATTAAAGAGCTTCTGTTCAGATAAAGAGATTGTAACACGAGCTCAAAGGCAACCCACAGAATGGGAGAAAATCTTCACTAACCACATATCTGATGGAGCTCTACTGTCCAGAGTGCACAAAGAACTTAGAAAACTAAACACCAAGGAAAACAATGGCCCAATTAAAAAATGGGCCCTGGAACTTTAAAGAAATTTTACCAGGAATGAAATTAAAATGTCTAACAAACATCTTAAAAAATGCTCCACTTCTTTAGCCATCAGGGAAATGCAAATCAAAACTTCCCTGAGATATCATCTCACCCCGGTCAGGATGGCAAAAATACACAATACAAACAACAACAAGTGCTGGAGAGGATGTGGAGAGAGGGGAACTCTGCTACATTGCTGGTGGGAATGCAGGCTCATACAGCCACTCTGGCGAGCCATCTGGAGATTCTTAAAGAAATTAAAGATTGACATGCCATATGACTCTGCTATTCCACTTTTGGGAATAACCCCCTATGCAGCAGACGTTCACCTCGATAGCACAAGCACGACCATGTTCATAGCAGCACTGTTTACAATAGCAAAGTCATGGAATTAACCCAAATGTCCAACAGTTGACGAGTGGATAAGAAAACTGTAGTACATCTATACAATGGAGTATTACTCAGCCATCAAAAATGATGAATTACTGGAATTTGCTGGGAAATGGATGTCATTAGAAACAATTATATTAAGTGAAGTATCCCAAACCCAGAAAGTTAAGCGCCATATGTGCTCCCTAATAGGTAGCTCCTAGTACCAAACTCACCCAGCCTACATTGAGACACTCAAAGGTAAACCTATGTAATACGGTAATTGCAAGGATTGTGAACAGGAGGGATGGGGTTGGAGGGCCACACCAGACACAAGGAGAGAGGGGACCATGTTACAGCAGAGAAAATAGGCCTCCAAGGAATGCAAGTAAGTAATGTGACACCTGGTTAAGTTCACAAACATTCGTTCCTGATCATGTACAACTGAGGGCGTATGATCTCACCAGAAGGGGAGGGCATATAGTCTGGCAGATGAAAGGTGATCATTTTGCAAATGGGTGACTGACCCCTCCCTCACCGAGGTTTTTCTTACATCTACCCTTGAATGTGCTATTATAACAAGACTCCAGTTTAACAGCTTTTTGCCTCTGGCCAGGGGGTAACATACAGTGCCCATCAGGATGGAGTGAAGGGCATTGCAGGAGCAGCAAAACTGCAAAAGAAAATCAACAAACCACAATCCAGAACTTCAGAGACTCTATATCAACCACATAGAACTAGGCCAACCTAATCTCCCCCATCCTGAAGCTCAGGGACATTTGCGGAAGAGGGGGCGGTAAGATTGTAAGAGCAAAAGGATGGGAGGAGCAATGATTTGCAAGATTCTCCACACTAGTTAGGGCCGAAGCAATCATAATAGGACTTTGCATACCCTGCGCCATGTCGGTCACACTATTGACCTCACAAAGTCTAGCATCTGCTAAAGGCACTAGGATCCTTGGGGGCAAGGGATTGACAACCACAGTAGTGTTCCTATGCTTAAGGGGAACACAGGAAAGGGTTTAGGGAAATGCTTCCACTGGGTCCTTGTACGTCATCGGAAAGGAGGACCCAGAGGAGAGTTAGGCATACACAATAAAGGACTCTCTGGGAATTGGGGGGGAGGCGCTGGGGGATGGGGAGGGAGGGAGGGGGAGCAGAGGGTTGGGGGGAGGAGGGAGGAGGGAGGGAACTGGTCTACCTATTAAGTTTGTATGAGCGGAAATAATAAAAAATGTATTAAAAAACACAAAGTAAAAGATCAAATGAAAGTAATTAAAACTTTATTAAATGGGGCTGGAGAGGTGGCTCAGGGGTTAAGCTTCTGCCTTACAGGCGGAAGGTCCTGAGTTCCGATCCTAGACCCCACGTATAGACGCCAGGCGGAAGCGCAGCTGTGCTTCTGGTCCTGGTAGGGCGGAGCCTGTGAATCCCGGGGCAGAAGGAGGTGGAGGCGTCCGTGGTGGTTCACGAATTCGTCCGTGGTTCTACACACACACAGACACACACAGACACATACACGCACATACACACGCACATGCACACAGTTGAATAAATAATAATAATAAAAAAATTTAAAAAAAAAAACTTTATTAAAGAAATTTTAATAAACCAATTACTGCTCATGAATATGGAGAAGTCGTCCTATGTCTGAAGTAAAAATAAACTATGTCTTAAATATAAAAAATAAACAATTTAGTACCTTGATGATATGTGAGGGTGAGTGGTATAGTCCCTGAAATTTTATATGGTTTGGAAGTGGCTATATGGAAAAGTTAATCTACAGTGATTAATAATTGAAAGAAGCACGATGGTAAAAAGGGGTTTACTTATCTTTGGGCTGGCTGTGAAGAATCTCTCCCATGTGATAGGACGATTTTAGTGGACTTCAGATATATGGCGTTCGTCCCCTAGAGCTTTGCTTGGGTTTTCTTTGGACTCTGTTGGTTTCTGAGGAGCAGTGTGTCCCTCCTGAGACGCAGAGTGACCGGACAGGTGACCGGAAGTGTCCGGGGTGGCCAGGTGGGTGGACCAGCAAAAGGGCTAGTGGCACTCTGGGGGCACACTTCACCTGAGACCCGGGGAGTAGCCTAGAGTTCCAACCAACCCCAGGCAGGCTGGAGCTGCTCAGGCTGGCTGGCCAGAGGAGCTGGGATGAGCTGGTGGGGGTTACCTGCGACGCAGAGTGACCGGGAGCTTCCGGGGCAGGCAGGCGGGTGGACCAGTAAAAGGGCTGGTGCCCTGGTGACGCACTTCACCTGAGACGCCTTCTGTTGAGTTTTTAGCCTGTTGATCTATCCTATGTTGAGTGTGGGGTATTGAAATCTCCAAGTATTGTTTGGGGATTGATTTACTTGTTTTAGACATTGTAGTGCTTGTTTAATGAATGTGGAGAAGCCCATATTAGGTGTGTATATGTTTAGTATTGTAAAATCTCCCTGGTGAATTGTTCCTGTGACTAAAATGTAGTATCCTCTGTATCTCTTATGATTTTCTTTATTTTGAAGTCCACTTTGTTAGATAGCATAATTATTACCTCTGCTTGTTTCCTTGTTCCTTTAGCTTGAAGTATTTTTAACTCCAAAAATTCCATAAACATTTTAGAAAAAAACACACATGCACATGCATATATATCAAAAGAAATAATAATATGTTAAATAGGAAACATACAAATTTCACAATTCCATTTATATTTTGGTTATTCTTTTTATTTATTTTTCTCTATGTGTGTCTGTGTGTATTAGAGGGAATTATGTGCACCCCATGGAGGCCCAAGGGTGACTTCGGGAATTACTCTGGATTGATCCATCTCCTCTTTGCTTTGTTCTGAAGTTTCCAAGGCTCTAGGACCAAAAGTACAGGCCACAGCCATTTCTGCCTGGCAATTTTATGTGGGATCTGGGATCCAAACTCAAGATCTGTTTGTGATGTAGACGCTTAACTCCTGAGTTTATTTCATTTCTATGAAACTTTCAGGATAAGGCAATCAGTAAAGGTAAACATATACTAATGGATATCAGGGATAAGAGAAAGAGAATGAGGAATGATTCTACATGGGCACAGGGTTTCTTTTTCAAATGATAAAAAAAAATTTAAGCTGAGCATGGTGGCACACACCTACAACATAGCATTCAGGAGATAGAGACAGAGGATCAGGAGTTCAAGACTAGCCTGGTCCACAAGGTGCATTTGAGGTCACCCTATGATTCAAGACCCTGATTCAAAATAAAAACTGGACTTAGATTAAAGTAGTGATTACACAACATTCTGAGTGACTGTCTCTACTCTCTTTCAATTTTGACACTTTGGAATGATTAATGATGCATTTTTTTATGTTACATACATTTGTCCTCCAGAAAGATTTTTAAAAAACATAATAGAATGAAGAATGATCTGTACCAAACATGATAGAACTTTATTTTGATTTCAGAGGTTTTAAGAGAAAAGATCAGAGATTAAGATATTCTAAATCTATGGGGCACAGAGGTGAGGGCTGGGCTGACCCTTTATCTTAAGGGAGGAAAGAGGGCTGTGGGGTATAGGGGATAGGAAGGGTGGAGTGCCTGACACTGATCCCATGGTCCCATGTGAGCCTGAATATAAATGATTCCCTCATGTTGAACTGTTTTTCCAATCACTAGGGTAGGTATGAACACTAAGTCTTTAAAAGACATCCTAAGGATTTTGCTTTGGCCACCTGCACAGGCCATCTGGAGGAATCTGGGAGCTGCTGCGGACTAAATGGAGAGACTTTCCCCGAGAAGAGCAGACAGAGCACTCAAGAGGTCTCCACAGATCCGTGTTTGGCAGGACTAGGGGATGAGTGGAAGGGTGTTGAGGACACCTGTGTCCTTTCTTTCTCTGTGCCTCGAGGCAAGAAGCAGACCTCAAACTCAGGGGGCAGCTTTCCCAGCCCGTTTGCCTTAGGTGTGAGGTCTATTTCTTCCGGAGTCTTGGGGCAGTACAAGGTGAAATTCTGTAGCACCGTGGTCAGGAAAAGGAAGAGCTCAGAGCGGGCCAAGCTCTCACCCAGACACATGCGTTTGCCTAGGAGGAGAGAGCAAAGCGTCAATGGAAGAAGAAGCCTTGAGGAGCACCCAGGCGCTCTCCCGGTGTATGTGCATGCTCCTTTGCATAAATTTACATGTGAAGTGCTTCTGCTCACATTGGTCCTCACTTCAAACCTGTGCGTGCATATCTGTCTGTACATCTCTCTGTGTCTGTGTCCATCTCTGTTCCACCTGAATTCAGCCTTCCTGTAGCCTCTCTCCTGATCCCTTATCTTTGCCTCTCGTTTTCTTTCTCTGAGTGTCTCTGGTTGGGTATATTTTCAGTGTCGAGTAGCTATTTTTTAGTATTGAGAACACTCCTCCCCTGAAAAGAGATGAGAGGCACTTTTTTTCTTTCTTTTTTTTTTTTTTTTTTTTTGCATGTGGTGGTGGTGTGTGTGTGTGTGTGTGTGTGTTAGAAGGCACTGTGTTTGCCTGGGGAGGCCCAAGGATGACTTCAGACATCATTCTGAATTTGTTCTACCTCCTTTTTACTTTGTTCTGAGATTTCCCATGCTCCAACTTCCAGATCCAGAAGTACAGTCCACCACCATTTTGACTTGGCATTTTTATGTGGGACCTGAATCCAAACTCAGGTCCTTCTGCTTGCACTGGAAGAGTCTTAAGCCCTAAGCCATCGCTCCAGCCTAGAATGAGACTCTTAAGGCCCAGGAAACTTGGGGAGGTAGAGGATTCTTAAGACTGTGTAAAAACCAGCAAGAGCTGGGCAGGGGAAGGATCTGGCTCATGGAGTTGTCAAAAAGTTCTGCAGAAAGATTCAAGAATGTAGCTTTCCTAAACTCTCCACTATGTGGGTGTGGGCTTTGGGGTGATTCAGCTTTCTTTTCCTCAACCATGTTCTTATAAATAACCCCAATGAACTCACTAGCTCAGATCTCTCAGGTGAGATCATTTCTTTGGTCTTTTCTCAGTGTCCTATGCAGTGTCAATAGACATTTGGCTCCAGGAAAAGTCATACAGCATCAAGCAAGCCAATTTTGGAGAAAATATGAAGATAAATAAGAAAAAAGTTAGCATGGATCAAGTAGGCATCACTCATGCCTGAATTCTTTCTTTTTTCCTTCAGCAATTCCAGTGGAAATGGTGTCAGCTGTTTTTCAACTTTCTTTCTACCTGTGCCTCCTACATATTGGCATTAGAGATGTGCACCACAATGTCTAGATTCTTATTAGTAAGTGAAAAAAAGAATACCTTTAGCCAGGTATGGAGGCGTACATCTGTAATCACAATACTTAGGGGTGAAGATAGGAAGATCAGGAGTTTAAATTCACCCTGGATTATGTAACAAGTTTGAAGCAGCCTAGGCTACATGAGTGAGACCCTTTCTCAAAAATGAATAGATTAATAAGTGAATGAATGAATGAATGAATATAAAAATAATGTTCTCATAAATTTGTAGGCTATGGCGTTCCTTACCTAATTTGATTTTACATTGAGAAAAAATATACTGCAAATTAGTCATGAAATGCCTAAAAAAAAAAGAGTATGGCCAGTGCTGAACTTGACTGAGAAACTTAAGTGTAACCCTCATTGAGTTTGGGATTACACAAGAATGCCTAACACAATTATAGAAATGCTAGGCCACAAGATTAAGAAAACATTGGCACAAAGATTTAGAACCAACCTAATTATTATAGTGAGGTTCAATCTCAAAAAAAAGAATAGTATCTGAAACATTAAAATGTCTGTTTCATCAGTGAATGACCCTCACATTCCACTTTATTATATTCTTGTTTACAGAAAAATCAGGGGAAATGGTTGTATTAAATTTTTTCCTTTAAAATCCTCATCTTTTTCCCCTGAAGTTTGATGTGGACAAAGAGAATGTCACAAGATATACAGATCATAGCTTACCCATAGAGAATGTAATAAAGCCTTCTCGTTTCCTGAAGTTGCCCTTTGAATCCAGGAAGTGTTCAGGGTAGAAGGTATCTGGCTTCTCAAAGTAATGTGGGTCATTAAGAACAGAGCTCATGACAGGGTACACAGTAGTGTCCTAAGAGGGCATCAAAACCAAGAAAAGTCATTGGTTATCAGCAAAGCATGGATGAATACATTATTGAACATCCACAGCTAAAATTTTGAAATACTTCTGCCCCAGTTCATTAATAATTTTCTCTTGATCTCTATGGGTAACCCTACTGACTAAACTGATCCTTCTTCCCTAAAGATCCTTTGGAGACCCGCCAACTACAACATCCACATCTACCCAGCTGAGACCTCCAAAGACTCAACTCAAACACCAGGTTCAGAAGCTAATCTACTGAGTTGGGTCATTATGTTATTTGATGTGAAATCCACACTTGATACATAAATTCATGAATATACAAAACCATATGGGCCTGAGGCTTTAGAAATAAAAACATCAACCTGAAGATTTAAAACATCAAAAAAGGGAGTTTGAAACAGCAAGTCACATGTATCCAAATAAATATTTTTAGAAAGTAGAGAAATACATAAAATCATCGGGGCTGGAGAGGTGACTCAGGGTTAAGCCTCTACCTTTCAGGCGGAAGGTCCTAAGTTCGGATTCTAGACCCCACGTATAGACACTGGGCAGAAGCAGGGGCTCTCTGCATTTCTGGTCCTGGTAGGAGCCTGTGAATCCCTGGGCAGAGTAAACAAGGAGGAGGTGGAAGCGGCCCATGGTGCTTCCCGAATTTGCCCATGGTTCTACACACACACACACACACACACACACACACACACACACACATATAGACGCGCGTGCACGTTCACACACAATTGAATAAATAATAAAAAAAAAAGAAATACATAAAATCAGAAACAAGTTGAAAACTGTGCTGGTATATAAACCAGTCTCATACAAGTATCATATGTTTCTCATATGGCGAATTTAACTGGTGGGGATAAAGTAAAAGAGATGTTATAGGAATACAAGAGCAGGAAAAAGGGAGGAAACAGTAACAAAGAACTATGTGTGGCAAAACAGACCTATAACCCAGCACTCAGGAGTCAGAGAAAGGAAGATCAGGAAGTTGAGTCCAGTCAAATAGCAAGTTCAGGACAGTCTGAGCTACATAGCAAACCCTATCTCAAAAGTAAATAAATCCAGACAGGTTATTAGTGAGAGTGAAAATAATCAAAGTATATTATCTGCATGCATAAAAAGCTAATGAACCCAAGATTTTGTAGAATTACCACATGAAAATTTTTAAAATCAGTCCATTTTTTCATGTGTATGAGTTTAAGGAGTGCATACATGTGTTTAGGTATAGTTTGCACATGGATGAGTGAACATGTGGGGGATGCATAGGCACATGAGTATTCTTGTGTATGGAAGCCCCAAAGGTGACATCAGAAATCGTCTTCCATCATTCTTCCACCTCATTGTTTTGAACCTGGATCTCTAATAAACCCAGAGGTTACCTACAGATAGGGTTAGTCTGGCAAGACAGCTTATCTGGGGAATCCCAAGTTCCATCTTCCAGGCCTAGAAGTACATGTGGGTACCCAGCATTTTACATGACACTGGGAGATAAGAACTCCATTCTGTTTATTTCAGGGGCAAGTACTTTAACTACTGAGCCATCTTTTCAACTCCAAAAATGGAATCTAAAAGGAATCCATTGTTACGAACATAAATACAGGTACAGAAAGAAATAAACCACAATACACTCACAACTTGCAGAGAGAGGTAGTATGAACTGATCTTCACATACCCATGCATATATGTGGCATCTGATCATATGAACTCAAAAGTAGTATAGAAGCAAAACATCACACTGTGTAATGTGAGGTAGCAAAGTTGTAAACCCAGCACTTGAGAGGTGGAGGCAAGAGGATCAGGAGCTCAATTTCATCTACTGCTTCATAGCCACAGCCAACCAGGGATACATGAGACCATGTCTCAAACAAATAAGCAAGCAAGAATCAAACCATAAATACTGTATCATCAAAGAGTAACATAGGAGATAAGGAGAAAGAAAGAGAGAAGTCAGGACAAAGGAGGGAGAAAAAGAAGGAGAGAGACAGAGAGAAAGGAGGGAGGAAAGAAAGAAGGAAAGAAGGGAAGGAAGGGAGGGAGGAAGAAAGGGGAGGAAGAGAGAGAGGAAGGAAGGGAAGGAGGGAAAACAAATCCCACTGCAGAACAAGTTTCCATACACAAATGGGATTTCTTCAGAAAAGAAAGCCTAGCATCTGGGCCTTTGAGATAAATCAGAAGGTAAGGCCTCTGCTTGCAAATCTAGTGAACTGAGTTCAATCCTTAAAAGGCCACATGGTGGAAGGAGATAACTGACTTCCAAAAGTTGTCCTTTGACCTCCACCCATGCACTATGGCATGCATGCATGCTCTTCTCTCTCTCTCTCTCTCTCTCTCTCTCTCTCTTTCTCAAAAAATGATTAAATGAAAATATTAAAGCAAAGAAAATCTAGCATCTAATTAAAATTAAAAAGGAAGAATAGAAAGGAAATGACTTTTTTACATAAGAACTGCCTCACCCCATAAAAGTCTGGAAATAAAACTTCCTTGTAACCAGAGGAACATGAGCTTGTGAACATGAACATGGCTGAAGGTGACAGCCCCGGTGTCCTCCAGTCTCACCTTAGGAAGGAGATATCCCCGGAAGTATGTGTTCTGGATGACACAGTGAGGGACACCGAATGGGGTGAGATCACTGTATCTCTGAATCTCATGGATGACAGCATCCACATAAGGCATTTTAGCACGATCCTCAAGGGCTGGAGAACGGTGTCGGCCAATCACACCATCAATTTCTGCCTGGACTCTCTCTGCGATGGATAGAACAGCAAAGTGACTCATAAGCAAGTATGATGCTCATGCCCATAATCCCAGCACTTTGAAAGGGAAACCAGCACGGGGGCTGTAGCACATGTTCAAAACTAGCCTGGACTGTTGCTTCACTAGTCACACACACACACACACACACACACACACACACACAGCAGATTGGGGAAGAAATTTCAGAGCTTTTTCACCAAGGTGTTAGGCTACCACTCCATCTCACTGAGGTTTCCAAAAGAAGTTCAGTGTATTCCTTATGGACAAGTTTTGCCTGATGTTTTCATTCTAACTGTACAGTTGGCTTACTTATATGGAAATAGGTGGTAGAAATTGTCTTGATACTTATAGACTTCCACTTTTTACTTTTAATGAGCATAAGTTGTGAATTATCCTTTCTTAACTTGCTATGTGATCTTGGATAAGCATTTCCCCTCTCAGAGTCTTAAATTCATTCACTCTGAAATTATGGGTTTGAGTCCTGGAGAAATAGCTCAGGCTTAAGCCTTTGCCTCTCACGCAAAAGGATCTGAGTCTAGTTCCCAGATCCTACATAAAAATGCTGGGTGGAAATGGCAATAGTCTGCACTTCAAGCCCTGGAAGGTGCAACCTGGGAAATTGCAAACCAAAGCAATCCAGGATGTTTCCCAAAGTCACCCTTAGGATAGGAGAGATGGCTCAGGGGTTGAGACTGCCTCACGAGCAGATATGAGCTCTGATCCCAAGTTCCATGTAAAAACACCAGGTGGAAAGGACAGCAGCCTGCATTTCTGGCATTGTTAGGTAGAGCCTGGAAAATCCCAGAGGGAATCAAAAAAGAGGTAGAAGCAATCTGGGAATATTCCTAAAGTCACCCTTGGTCCTCCACAGTGACAAAAGTGCCCTCTGACACACAAACACGTACACACACACACACACACACACACACACACACACACACACACAATTTGTAAAGAGTTACTCTTAGGCATCCACAGGCACACACAATGCCCCTTTCTTTTTTTTTTTTTTTATTTCAGCTCATACAAACTTATTAGGTACACCAGTTCCCTCCCTCCCTCCTCCTCCCCCCGTACCCCCTGCTCCCCCTCCGCACCCCTCTCCCTCCCCATCCCCCAGTGCCTCCCACCCCAATTCCCAGATGTTTGTGGGTGTGAAAAGGTGTGTGTAGAAAGGGGCATTGTGCTTTCAGACATGCACAAGAAAGCACAATGCCCCTTTCTACACACACCTTTTCACACCCACAAACATCCACACATACCTACACATGCAATATAATATTACTAATAACAAAAAAAAGAAGTTTTGACAACATCAGGTTTTTCCTGGAGGCTGCTCTGAAGACCATAAAAACAAGTATCAGGAAGGAGTTTTTAAATTTGATCTAACCACTTTTCCTTTCCTTTAAAAGTTTATGATGACTCTCAAGCAACATATTCCAAATTGTCAAAAACTTCATCAGCTTCCAGTGTTCTACCAAGAGCCATATGCTTCTTCAGGCTGCAAAGTGCTTTGCTATTAGTAACATTTTGGGACACGGCATCTATTATAAACTTATTTTACAACTTAAAGTGGGAGATGAGTGAGCTTAGTGTGAAGAGATGTTTCCCTAACATACATAAGGTCCTAGATTCAATCCCAAACACTGCCCAAAAGAAATCTCAAAATATGTCATGAAGCACAAAAGAACTATTTGAGTGAAAATGCTTTGAAAAGAGTAAAGGGCCTTTTCACTTTCAGATAGTTTTAATCAATGCTTAGGATGCATTAAAATTATGAATTTCTAGAGTAGAGTTGACCTCCCACCCACACTACACACATTCATCAGGACAGACACCCTCTGTTATCACCCACCACCTTTCCACAAGAGACATCATGACCACCTCCCCATACCACACAAGCCCTACTCACCTGAGACATTGGGGTGCTTCAGCAAAATCAGCAGTGCATAGCAGAGGGTGCTGCTGCAGGTCTCAGTACCAGCAAAGAAGAGGGAGAGCACCGTGTGGACTAGATTCTGAGAGTGGAACTCACTCCCAGGGACCAAGCGCTCCTGCAGGATGATGGACAACTCGTAACACTGATCCCTGAAGTGATTTCCAGTTTCAGGTTCTCCTTTTCTGCCCTCCCATCCTCACGTGACTCTGCTCCAGTTTTTGCTTTTCATTATCCCCCTGCTATTCCAGATCAACAGCAGGAAGAGTCTATAACCAGCCCTATGACTCAACATCAAGACTCTCTCCTCTCCTCACTGTGTCTTTGGGCAAAAACTCTTAACTTCATTACTTCTTAATGCCATCAGCTGGGGTTATTTGAGTAGTATAAATTTAAATTCTCCAAAATATTTAGTGACTAGTTCTTCTTATTTTTCTGTGTCTTCTAGGATCCAAGTTTTCCTGACTGGCTTTGCAGTTGTCTATCCAAGGGTGGAAATGAAAATATTTCACAAAGGTCATGTTATTTGCTGGCCCCGTCAGAACAGACTTGGGCTGCCACCAGTGAGAACAGAGATGGACCTTTGACCAACTAGGACGAAAACACAGGAGAGCAAGGTCTTCCACATAGCTGTTAACACTTAGTCATCAAATCTTAGCAAGGATTCCTGAGGCAAAGAGTCGATGGAGCTTGGGCAAGTGACTCTCTTCCCAACCTGTAAGAAACTATTCGTTCCTTAGTCATCGGTCCAAATGCACTCAGCACTGTGGTCAGCCCTCTCTTTCCCATCCCTGCCCCAATCGCCCAGGCCTGCCTTATTCATTCGGAGCAGGAAGCAGTCAATGAAGTCCCTGGGAGCGCTGGGGTCCAATGTTTCCCGGTGCCTGTCCACGTTCTCAGTAATGAAATCTTTCATTTCTTGAATTTTTCTGTACAACTGGACATGGGGGCCAGGAAAGTGCTTCAATATGCCCGAGAGGAGCTCGAATACCTAAGAGGGAGACAGGAAGACTCCCTAGAACATGCTTCACTTCTCCTCTGGATGACGATCAAAACCTAGACTTTTCTCTTGAACCCTTAAGCTTGCACCCTGCACAACACAGCAGTGACTTGGATAATGAGCTTAGCGGCTCAGCTCTGTCTCTGTCTGTCTCTTTTTATCTCTTTCTGTCACACATACACACACACACACACACACACATACACACACACACACACACACACACACACAGAGCTACCTGCACAGCTGCCTGCTGCCACATTCACTCCACATCACTGGAGTTTCTTCTGTCACATTTGCCTTCTTTTTGGATGCCTTATTTGCATCCCAAACCTGACTCATAACCTCTTGAAAGGGTAAGAAGTGGCATGTGCCCTGGAGACCAAAACATGCATGAATTGGGGAAACCCATGTATACTCGAAGTCTGGACCTTGAAAGCGTTTTAGGACTTCTGCAAACAGGTAAACATTTTCCCTTAAAGAAAGATTGCTCCATTTTTTTTTTTTTTTGCTTTCTTTGAAACAGGGTCTCGTGCAGTCAAAATGTTCTTAAAGTATTTGTATTTGAGGATGACAAACTTTGACCACTTTCCTCTACCTCCCAAGTGCTGGGATAACAAGTGAACACCACACACCATGCCATGCTGAGGATCAAAGCCAGGGTGTGATGCACACTAGGTGAGCATTTTACCATCTGAGCTCCATCCCTAACCATGTTGTATTTTTCTAGTTCCTTTTGTAAAGTCACTGTGGATGCTAACAGAAGCCTGGCAAGTGTCACTGTGCTCAGAAGCAAAGAATACAATAAGCCTCTTTCGACTCTATATCAACTACCTGGAACTAGGCCAGCCTAATCTCTCCCCACCCAGAAGCTCAGGGAAATTTGCGGAAGAGGGGGCATTAAGATTGTAAGAGCACAAGGATGGGAGGAGCACAGCCACAGTAGTGTTCCTGTGCTTAAGGGGAACACAGGAAAGGGTTCAGGGAAATGCCACTGGGTCCTTGCACCTCATCGGAGAGGAGGACCCAGAGGAGAGTCTGGCATGCACATTAAAGGATGCTCCAGGGATGGGAGGGGGAGGCACTGGGGAATAGGGAGGGAGGGGGAAAGGGAGGGGGGCATAGGGCAGTGGGAGGTTGGAGGGAGGGAGGGGACCGGTGTACCTGTTAAAGTTGTATGAATAGAAATTAAAAAATAAATAAATAAAAATTTAAAAAAACAATAAGCCTCTTTCCTCTGCAAATCTGACCTCAGGATGCTTCTTGCCTCTGAGTTCAGGACTTGAACCACTGGTCACTTTCATAGACCCATCCTGGCACATTATGGGGCCTTTGACCTTACCTGGCTGTAGAAAGAGCTGATGATGGTGGACCCCTCTGCCAGTAAGCTTAGCAGTCGGGTGAATGTGGGGTCCTGGTAATTAAAGCGCTCCCCAAAGACGATGGAGCAGATGATGTTGGCTGTGATGGTGTTAAAGAGGAGGGCTGGGTCGATGAAGGCCCCTGAGGAGAAGAGGTGTGTCACAGAGATCTGGGTGTCCTCTCCATTGTCCTTGGAGAGTCTCGCATGGACAGAGGCAATGTTAAATCCATTCTCTAAGTGTCTGTCTTTCTTTGCTCATCTGTGGCTCTCTCTGGCCTGCTCTCTTACTTTTTGGGGGACTGTAGTTTCTCTTAATGCCCTCATTTGTCTTTACAACACCCACATTCTTGTTCTTGCTAACATTCTGAATCTCTCTTGACTATTTCTATTATCGTTTTTATTTACAAACCTTTTCCATAAATTTTTGGTTTTCACATTTATACTCAATATTTCTGTCTTCTCTCTCTCTCTGCCTCTCTGTCTCTCTCTGTCTCTCTATCTGTCTCTGTCTCTGTCTCTCTCTGCTGTCTGTGCTTCTTTCTCTTTCTTTCTGTCTCTCTCTCTCTCTCTCTCTCTCTCTCTCTCTCTCTCTCTCTCTCTCACCCAGACTGTCTCTAGACCTTGAACAGCCATACTCTCCACCTCTGCAGCCCCAACTCAATGACCCCCAGCCCAGAACCCTGGGGCTCACCCTGGGATTTCTTTAACTCCTCCACCAAACACTGAGCTTCCTCCTTGATTCGCTCTTCAATGCTCCGTTTCCCCATCCCAAAGTCCTTCATGGTGGTCAGACAGAAACGATGGAGGACTTTCCAAGGTTTTCCATTGGCAAAGGCCACACCTGATTGGTGAAGCATGGTGGGAAGGTTGGGAGGACACACACAATCTTGCTCCCTCCTTTACCAGTAAAGACCACACACACCCACTCACCAGTTCCTTGGAAAACAGGATGAGTGATGGCAACAACCCCTCGGCCAGAGAAAGCCTCAGCCTGATCCACTAGGGCTTCACGCATTGCCTCATATCCATACAGGACAACAACAGGCTGGGAACCCAGGTAGACTGTGAAGACGTCCCCATATTTCTCCTGCAGCTGCAGAAGTATGGCACAGACATCGCCATGTGACCCAACAGAAAGTCTACGTTCTTTCTACTGAATCATACCCTTCAGCATAGCTGGAATCTTATAAGGGAAGATCCAAAATTTCCACTCTTGTGGCTTTACCCAATCTTCTCTTAGTTTCACACAGAGTTCTCATATCAGCTTTTTCCAAGAACCTGTAGAATTCATGAATTGCACAGACTCCTCACACTCAAACATCCCCTCCCAGCACTATACTACTTAATACAAGCCACAAATCTACCATGATTTCTCCTTCCAATCTACCTTTTCTCCATTCTTTCTCATAGGAATTCCGGAAGCTTTGCTATTGTGCATATGATGCCAATTCATGACTGGAAGAAGAGAATTCCCCAGCTGCTTTGGAGAGACCCATTCGACATTTGATCCTCAACCTCTTGGTGCCTGTGAGCCCCACTTTTTGTCCTCTGACTTCCTGCCTCCTTGTCCTCTTTCCCACTCCCATCTTACCACCTGGAAGGACTTGCAAAGACCCTTGGAATCTATTTGCAAAATATTTCCCAAAAAAGGCAGAGGCCGGGGTCCAGGAGGGAGATAGTTCTTGGAGTTAGAGCGGCCCCAGATCCAGGCTAGCAGGAAGCCCAGGGAGAGAATGAGAAGTAAGAAGCCAGAGAGTTCCATAGTCCTCTCTCTATCTCCTGCACAGTCTTCTGTCTCTCTTAAGAAACAAGCTGCTGTTTGCCATTTTATTTCTGTGATTATTAGAGGCAGATGTCCAGGAATACGTTGGCAGATTCTTGGTAACTCTCCAAAGACTATAAGGGATCCTAATATGACAAGCAGAAATTTAATATTTCATAGTTAAGTCTGAAACCTGAACCATCATTGGACATGGAGAAATCATCACAGGGGATTATGTTAAACAATCAACTCTTCCCTTAAGGAAAGATGATGGTGCCAAACAAGTGGGGTGTGCGGAGGCTGAGTCTCAAAGTGTCTCGTGATAGCATGGCACACAGCCACCTTTGCCAGAGGGTAGCATGGCAGCAGAAATGATTGAAGGGAGCTTCCAGGTAGGATTAGAATAATCCTGGACCGTTTGGGAGAACTGAGTTTATTCTAGACATCAGAAGAAAATGAAATCCAGAGAAGGCGAATGCAATGGAAAAGATCTGGCTCCAATTATAGCCATTTGATCTTTGACAAAGGAGGCCAAAAAATCCAATGGAAAAAGAACAGCCTCTTCAACAAATGGTGCTGGCAAAACTGGATATCCACATACAGAAGATTAAAACTCGACTCATACTCATCACCATGTACGAGAATTAATTCCTAATGGATCGAGGACCTCAATATAAGGCCAGAGACTTATAAGAGACCTATAAGAACCTTAGTTGAAAAGGTAGGGAACTCGGGCTGGAGAGGTGGCTCAGGGGTTAAGCCTCGGCCTTGCAGGCGGAAGGTCCTGAGTTCGGATCCTAGACCCCACGTATAGACGCCAGGTAGAAGTGGGGGTGGCCTGCGTTTCTAGTCCGGGTAGGGCGGAGCCTGTGAATCCCTGGGCAGAGTAAACAAGGAGGAGGTGGAGGCGTCCATGGTGGTTCCCGAATTCGTCCGTGGTTCTACACACACATGCATACACATGCATACATACACACGCATACACACATACGCATACACACACACACACATACCATACAATTGAATAAATAATAAAAAAATTTAAAAAAAAAGAAAAGGTAGGGAACTCTCTTGAGCTGATTGGACTAGGCCAACAGTTCCTAAATGGAAATCCAATAACACAGTCACTACAACCAACACTCAACAGATGGGATCTTATGAAATTAAAGAGCTTCTGTTCAGATAAAGAGATTGTAACTCTAGCACAAAGGCCACCCACAGAATGGAGAAAATCTTCATTAACCACGTATCTGATAGAGCTCTATTATCCAGAGTGCACAAAGAACTTAGAAAACTAAACACCAAGGAAACAAATGGCCCAATTAAAAAATGGGCCCTGGAACTCAAAAGAAACTTTACCAGGGAAGAAATTAAAATGTCTAACAAATATCTTTTAAAAAATGCTCCACATCCTTAGCCATCAGGGAAATGCAAATCAAAACCTCCCTGAGATATCATCTCACCCTGGTCAGAATGGCAAAAATCCACAACACGAACAACACCAAATGCTGGATGTGGCGAGAAGGGAACTCTCCTACATTGCTGGTGGGAATGCAGGCTTATACAACCACTCTGGCGAGCCATCTGGCAATTCTTTAAAAAGTTAAAGATTGAAATGCCATATGACCCTGCTATTCCACTTTTGGGAATAATCCCCCATACAGGGAAAATTCACCTCAATAGCACAAGCACAACCATGTTCATTGCAGCACTGTTCACAACAGCAAAGTCATGGAATCAACCCAAATGCCCAACAATTGATGAGTGGATAAGGAAAATGTGGTACATTTATACAATGGAATACTACTCACTCATCAAAAAAGATGAATTATTGAAATTTGCAGGTAAATGGATGGAATTAGAAAAAATTATATTGAGTGAAGTATCCCAGACACAGAAAATTAAACACCATATGTACTTCCTAATGGGTGAATCCTAGTACCAAACCCGCTTAGTGACACACTCAAAGATAAATCTCTGTAATACGTACAGTAATTGCAAAGATTATAAACAGGAGGGAAGGAGGAGGGCACCACCAGAAACAAGGAGAGAGGGGATCATGCTACAGCATAGAAAACAGGCCACCATCAAATACTGCAAGTAAGTAATGAGACATCTGGTTGAGCTCACAGACTCTCCTTCCTGGTCACTTGCAACTGATGGGATTTGATCTCAACAGAAAGGGAGGGCATAAAGTCTGGCAGATAGAAGGTAACCATCCTGCAAATGGAAGACCCCCCTCACCACAGTCTCCTACTCTTATTCTATCTACCTTTGAATCTCCTCTTATAATAAGACTCTATTTTAACAGCTTTTTATCTCTGGCTAGGAGGTGACATCCAATACCCATCAGGATGGAGCCAAGGGCGGTGCAGGAACAGCAAAACTGGAAGAAGAAAAAAAAAAAAGAATAACAAACCATAATTCAGAACACCAAAGACCCTACATTAATCACCAGGAAACAGGGCAGCCTAATCTCTCCCCATCCCAAAGCTCAGGGAAACTTGAGGAAGAGGGGGCAATAAGAATGTAAGAGCCTAAAGATGGAGAGAAGCAATGATATGCAAGATACTCCACACAAGTTAGGGCCAAAGTAATCATAATAGGACTTTGCATGACCTGTGCAATGACCAACATGTCACTGACCCCGAAAGTCTAGCATGGATCACAGACTCTAAGATCCTTAGAGGCAAGGGATTAACAGCCACAATAGTGTTCCTATACTAAAGGGGAACACACACACACACAAAAAGAGCTCTAGGCAATGCCACTGAGTCCTTACATCTCATCAGAGAGGAGGACCCAGAGGGAAATTTGACATGCACACTAAAGGATGCTCTAGGAATGGGGTGGGGGGAGGCACTGGGAGAAAGGGAAGGAGGGGGGGAAAGGAAGGGGAAAGAGGGGAGGGAGCAAGGGATCCAGGGTGGGGTGGAGGAAGGGAGGGGAATGGAGTACCTATCAAGTTTGTATGAGTGGAAAAAATAAATTTAAAAAAAAAAGATCTGGCTCCAATTAGAGCATGGTTATAGATGGCTCATTATCCATTTGTTATTTAGTCATTCATTCCTATGCAAGTATTTGAACACCTGGCATAGGCCACTGTTGCTCCAAGTGCTCACAATATAGCAGTAAACAAGACCACATGTTGCCCTTCACAGAGCTGGCTGGGAAGTTATGGAGAAATTCTCACTGAAAGACTTTCTTAAAGATCCTTAGAGTCCTGACAAGCACAAGCCAAAACAACAAGGATCATTTGACCAGACAGGGAAGATTTTGAGTGTTTACATGACTCTTGGAGTTTAAAGGAGAAGGTAGGGATATCATCTAAGGTTCTGTGCAGAATCACACAGCTCAGAGCACATGGGCTGAGTAGCCCTTTGTAGAGAGGGGATGCAGGAGAGGATGTTGAGAACAAGAATGAGGAAGGACTATGATGGCTTCTGGCTGTGGTGTGCAATTTGGAGGAACCTCAAAATATGGCAGAAGGGAGTGAGTACAATCTAGGATCTCGTTTATAGTTCTTATAGAGGCAGGAATCCAAGAATCATTCTCTTGATCACTTAATAGCTCAAGAATTCTTTGGCCCTGGTCCCTCAGCCTATTCAGCAGGAAAGAAATCGATCTTGTACATTGGGAGTACTTTGCCCACTCCACACCACCAGGAGTGAGGTCAATGTCCTTAGAAGCCACGGGGCTTGGCATGCAGAAGTTCTAAAGGACAGTGGTAATGAGGATAAACAATTCATTGCAGGCAACACCCTTACAAAGACAAATGTGCTTCCATGCAGGCAAAGAGGATGAGATGTGTGAGTCCCAGGCTAGAACATGTCTTTGCCCTGTCTAAGCCCAAGCACCTGTACTCATTCCAACAGGTAAACCTGGGTTTGACACTTGTTCTGCAATTCGAAGACATCTAAAACCCTCACAAAGCAAGTGCAAAACTCAGGATGGATGTCCTATATGCACTGTTTATTCAGAGCTTATAGCTTTTATTAGATTTCCAAAGTGTCTATTGTCCCACAGGAGATGAGGATCCTCTTGAAGTTGAATGTGAGGATATGCATAAGTATGCACACTTGTCATCTTTAGTGTTTTTTGTTTTTCATATGAGGAGACTGCCATCCTAGGATTGTTGTGAGGTTAAAGTTACTGCTTATAAAGACTCTTAGAATTAAAACAGGGCTAACATTAAGCTTAGTCCTACAAGAGTCAGGCATAGTATTACATGTCTATAATCTTAATACTTGGGAAGCTGAAGCAGATGGATCATGAATTCAAACCAGGTTAGGTTATATATGGCAATACCCTGTCTTAAATAACAAAGAAAACAAGGGGGAGGTAGACTAGGAGTAGGAGGAGAAGAGAGAAAGGGATAGAAAGAAGGAGGGAGGAAAGAAGGGAAGGAGGGGAAGAGGAATATAGGAGGAGTGAAGGATATGGAGGAGAAAAAGAAGGAGGAGAGGAGGGAAGCAGAGGAAGGAGGGAAGGGAAAGGAGGAGAAGGAAAAGGAAAAAAGGTAAAGAAGAAAAAGAAGAAGTAGAGGAAGGGGAAGAGGAAGAAAGTATGGAAGGAAGGAAGAAGGGAAAGAAGGAAGGAAGGGAGGGAGGGAGGGAGGGAGGGAGGGAACAATACTTGTTTATGGGAACGTGCAGCTCTCTCTCTCTCTCTCTCTCTCTCTCTCTCTCTCTCTCTCTCTCTCTCACCTCATCACCTGGTTTCAGCCTGAGTTTTATGACCATCCTCCAAAATATTGTTCATAAAATTGTAAATGGGACCGATGCACAAAGGAAAAGCCTATGTCTCCCACAGGAGTCCCAGAGGTGTTACAAACCACTGGCATGGAATGGAATTAAAATGAAAGGAGGTAGAAAGCCCAGTCATTGACAGCTAGTGCCTTCCCTGTACCTCAGTGCTTCTTAATCTGCAAACCGACCATCTGGAGTGGATAGTCCATGAAAGGTTTCCTGGCAACCTCTATATCTTTCAATTCATGTATTCAGTATCAAATGGCCCTGATTTGAGGTGTCTGTAGAAACATCCTCGTCTTTTTGACTTATATAGAACTTAGGCAATATGAGCTTAAAAATACTCAGATTAGGTTTCTGTCATCGTTTTCCTATAACTGGTTCTAGTGCCATATACTGTGGTCACAGGAACGGAGAAGTGAAGCTGGAACTGACCTGAAAGCTTCCCCACTGCTGGCTATCTTTAATAGTGTTATAAGATACTACATACACAGCTTGCTGGGTGGGAAAAGCCCAACAGTCTTACCTGGCTGTGAATCCTGCAAACCACAATAATGACCAGCCCAGCAAGATGTACCCATTGGTATAATAGTGGCATAAATGTTAAGGGTGAAACCAACTGTTTTCTGGTTGAATTTAAAACTCACTCCACAGAAGGGAATTCATGCCTGGTACTATAAATGACCAAGAACCCATGGAATCCTAGGAGAGAACTTACTGCTATAGTGTTGCTAAATGGATATAGCCACCCTTACTTATCTTTATACCCATAAATTGATGAAGCTCTTGGTCTTCATCAGAAAAGCTTCTTCTTTGAGTGGATGACAGTTTAATACACAGACTCACAACAGGTCAAAGTATAGAGAATAAGTGATTGCAGAGTGCTCATCTCTAAATGGCACATCTAAGTCACCCACTCCAAGGCCCAGGAAAGATCTTGAAAGCTGGGGGAGAAAATAATGTTAAGAGACAGAGGTTGGAAAGAGTGCTACAAAAGCAATGCTTTCTGGGTATAACTGGGTCATTGAACTCATGAACTCACTGTGACTGTGGTTTCTGGAACAAGAACTGCATAAAATTGGATCTATCAATAGTCATCTTAGTGGAGATTAAGGGCTCCTTGAAGGACTACTGACAGTACTAACTGAAGGAATGAATTTAACTTTCCACAGTGCTATAACCACTGATAAGGTGCTCATGTCCCGGTAACTAACCTCCTGAACATACTAGTGCAAGAAAACCCACTTAAATTCAGTGAGTCTTCACACACACACACATGAAAATTGGAGGGAACTTGCTGGGGAGAAGAAGATTCCTAGTGAGAGATGGAGGGGAGGGGATAAGGCATGGTCATGGAAGTGAAAATGACAGAGTCTTTTCCTAGCCATGCAGTCTAAGACACTGCCCCCACTTCCCAAAATAGCATGCTGCTTTCATTTTATTTAGAGCTCCTGCTCACCTTACACCACCTTATTTGTTGACTTTCCATTTATCTGCCCCTCCCAGGGCAACATTCATGAGCCTAGTGATCTCATATGCCTCCTCTGTGATGACACATCTGTAATGCCTAGAATGTTCTCTTCAGCACATAAGAGCTCAATAAATTATTATCAAGTGATGAATAAATGAATGAGTGGATAGAGGCAGGTGCCACCAAATGAGCACTTATTACACACTGGTCTAGGCAGTGTTTTCACCACCAACATGGGAGTCATACATCTTTACTGCTACCAGAAAAAGGAACTGAGATCAAGAAGGGCTGAACCTCAGGCACAAACGCAACTGCGAGATAGGGAGGCCAGCCATGTTGTGACATTAAATCTGAGGCAATCCACCCACAATGCTTTAAAACAAAAACAAACTTAAATAATTACCATCAAGAACTTCTGTGAGAACAATGAAATCTTGGTTATTGTTCAGAAAGAGAAGAATATGTCCAAGCCAAACCTTGCTAAAGATACAAAGCGATAGATGGAAAATTGGAAGAAACAGGTCAGTTGAAGAAAGAGAACAGGTGGGGTGACCCACACCTGAAAACCAACCAACCCCCTGGAGGAAGAGGCACAATAATCAGGAGTTGGAGATAATCCTCCAATGCATAGCAAATACAAATCCAGCCTCAGTCGTGTGAGTCTCTGCCTCAAAAAAAAATAAATAAATAAATAAAAAGAAAGAGGGAAAACATTAAAAAGTAGATGAAACTTCAAAGTCTCAATATCCTCATCCAAAGAAAATTACAAAAAAAGACCACTTCATCTGAAAATAAGACTGAAATGATCTCTCCTAATATAATAGCCTCTTGGCATTTAGGATCAAAAGTAAGTTTTTGCTTGCTTGCTTTCTTGATTGCTTTTCTTCACATTTCCTTTATGCTTCTTTGAGATAGGATTCACTGTTGACCTCAAATTCCTGATCTCCTGCCTCAGCCTCCCAAATGCTGGAATTACAGGTGTGTTCTACCACATATCGCTAAAAGTGGATTTTTTTTTAACTTTTTATTTATTTGGTGTGTGTGTGTGTGTGCGCGCGTGCGCCTGTGTGTGTCAAAGAGCATCGTGTGTCTCTATGGAGGACCGAGGGTGACATCAGGAATGATCCTGGATTGCTCTACCTCATCGATCCTTTGCTCTAGATTTTCCAGGCTTTCACCACCAGGGCCAGAAGTGCAGGCCACCACAGTTTTCTGCCTGGCATTTTTTTTTATTCAATTGTGCGTGTGTGTGTGTGTGTGTGTGTGTGTGTGTGTGTGTGTGTGTGTGTGTGTGTAGAACCACAGACGAATTCGGGAACCACCATGGACGCCTCCACCTCTTCCTCGTTTACTCTGCCCCGGGATTCACAGGCTCCGCCCTACCAGGACCAGAAATGCAGCTCCCCCCCCCACTTCCGCGGTCTACTTGGCATTTTTTTATAAGGGACCTGGAATCTGAATTCAGGATCTTCTGCTTTCGAGGCAGACTCTTAACCCCTGAGCCATCTTCTCTCCAGCCCTAAAAATGGATTTTTTTAAAACTGATGCTGAAATAAATCTTTCCAAGAAACTATAGACTCTAGGTAGGAACAAACTTCTTAGTGTTCACTCTAAATACCTGATAGCAAGCTACCATCTAATTACTTATCATTATACCTTTAGATCAGAGAAGCACTCAACACTCAAGCCAAGGAGTATACTCTTGCATTGGAAGATGTGTAATGCTGAGAACCACAACTGGCCAAAGTGCAAAGAAAAAGTCTGTGAACAGGTTGCTTTAACAGGACATCTAAATCAACCACCACCCATTCCATGACTTAGAAAATCTTGCAGAAGAGGGGTCCATGAGGCTGAGGGTGGGAAGAAGAGCTGCCAGACAGTAGCCTTCATTCGTGTGAGGGTTGCTGCACCCAAGAGCTCAAAGAAACAATGTCTATTTCCAGTAAACCTCCACCATAGTTGGCCCATCCATAGGAGAGAGGGAAATCTCAAAAGATACCCACCACCCTGAGAGACTGAGACTGGTGTGGACAGGAGAGGGGGAACCTCTTTACTCCGCAGCTTGTCCATCCACTGGTGAGCTGTTCATATCTTAACAGGTGATGAGACACTTGTGAATACAGGCACCCTGAAAGGGGCCCAAGGGACCACACATGAAAGGGGAGGAGGGAGAAGGAGGGAGACTGGCAGGAAAGGAGAATAATGGGATGGGGTGGGAGGAGGAGGGAGGAGAACAGAAAGGGAAGAAAGCGGACAAATTCATCATAGTTGCATATAAAAGCTTCAAACAAATAACTATTTTAAAAAGTTAGCTTATTTGTCCCTCACGGACTCCACATCTATGAGTTCTTTTCTGGCTCTCTTGCCTTTCATGGATTCCATGTCTGGAATCCCCAAGTTCTTTTCAGCTCCCTTAACCCTCACGGATTCCATGTCTATGAGTTCCATCCTTTCTCTCCTCCAATAAAATCTGCCTTAATTCTCTAAAAGAAAAGAAATAGATTCTGGAGAGATGGTTCAGGGGTTAAGATTTTGTCTCTGCAAGCAGAAGGTCCTGAGTTCAGATCCCAGGTCCCAGGTAAAAATGCCAGGCAGAGTAAAAAACTCCAGGTAGAAACACTGTGCCTTGCACTTTCAGCTCTGGTGGGCAGAGCCTGGGAAATCACAAAGCAAAGGAAGAAAGAAGTAGAAGCAATCCATGATTATTCCTGAAGTCACCCTTGGTCTTCTACAGGGACACACAGTGCTGTCTCACACACACATAAAATAAATAAATAACATTTTTTAAAATAATAAAAAAGAAAAGAAATAAGTTTATAAATGTAAATTCTTTCTACTTGTATATGAAGGCTTCAAAGAATAAATAAATATAAAATAGAAATAATTGCTTATAAACGTTTAAATTTCTAAGAAACATCTTCAGGTTGGTTGTGTGTGTGTGTCAGTGTGTGTGTGTCAGTGTGTGCTTGGAGAAGTCCAAGGGTGACTTCAGGAATACTAGATTACTCTACCTCCTTTTAGCTTTTGCTCTGTGGTTTCCCAAGCTCTGCTATCCAGGACCAGAAGCACAGGTCACTGCCATTTCTGCCCAACATTTTTATGTGGGCTCTAGAAGCCAAACTCAAGTCCTTCTGCTTAAGAAAATTAACTCTTGAGCCATCTCTCCAGTCCCCGTTTTCAGTTTCATGAAAAAAAAATAAGAGGGTGACATGAGTTTTAGTATACACCTAGATTTAATTAAGTTCTGTCATACACAAAGTGTATCTCTTTAAAAAGTATACCAACGAAATCTCTAGGAAAGTGTTTTGTTAGGGGCAATCTCCCCAAATAACATCATCTTAATACATAAGCTTGCTTATTTGACAAAAAAAATTAAGAAATTGTAGACTGAATTTTTTGATTGGAATGCTGATGGTTATTAGAGGTTTTAGCTTGTCTTTATGCTGCTAACCTGGGCAGAATTTTATTAACTTTAAAGATCTCAATCTTGGCAATTCACACATCATGATGAAAGCCCACGCAGCCCCCTTTCAACATCGCAGCTGCCTGGGAAAGTAGCCCACAGCCTCTGGTGTCACAACCCAAAGGATTGTGACAGCAAGCCCCAGGCCATCAGCATGTGAGTAACACAGGCAGCTGGAATTGACTGGACCTGGCCCAGCCCACATGAACATTAATGGATGTATTTGAATCAGGCTACAATGGCCTTAAGAGCCCTGCGCTGGCAGAAGATCACCAGCACTTGGCACTCAGCTTTCTGTCTGGACCAGTTATCCTCTTACGCTTGCCTGTTTCATGTGGTTTAAGCATGTCTTCCATGGGTTTGCATACTGAGAATTTGGTGTCCTATGTGGTAGTGTGGGGAGGTAGAACCTTTAAGATACAAAGTCTGGTGAGAGGAATTGGGTCTTGAGAGTGGTACCAGTCAAGTGGATGAACTCACAGAGTGGCCTAGTTTCTCAGAGAAATGGCTGTTACACAGCAAGACCACCTAACATGGCCGAACTCTTCTCCAGAAGACCATTTCTCCGTCCTCTCCTCCACCGTGCCATGCCACATGCAGAGGGGTCCTCAGCAGAGGCTGAATAAAGGGTGTGCCAGAACCTGGACAGTCTACCTTCAGGTTTATGAGCTAGCAAAATCTCCTTTGATTACAAAGTACCCAGCTGCTCGCATTTTGGCTTGGTTATCAGGTATTACTCTGTGTACTTAGGAGAAGTGTGTCTTAGGAGAAGACACCTAGCTGGAGGAAATAGGTCACTGGGTAACACATCCTTGGGATTGTCTTGTCCCTGTCCCCTTCCTGCCCTCCCAGTGCCACCATATCATGATGTGTTCTGGCATGCATAAAGTCTCTGAACTTCTGAGCCAAAATAAGCACTCTCTTCTTTAAGCTGTTTCTGTCCAACATTTGGTCAGAGACAGATAAATACTACACTGCTTTCCATTTATATTCTAGACTAGACACTTAAAAGTAGTGCAAATATGGGCAAACATCTTAAACTCTGCATCTCCGTTTCCTTATGCATCATACAGAGGTGACAATAGTGCTCATCTCACAGGGTTGTGTTTTGTTTCTGTTTCTCAAAGGGGACTCTCCAGGCTTTATTTAACGCCTGTGCATGCAAGGGTGGGCAACACAGGCCTCCTGGCTGAGATGCTGCTCATGGAAGACAGCATGTGGGCGGGCACCCCAGTTGCCATCTTCTTGGCACAGTGGATTGGTATACAGAGTCAAGAGGCCCTGCCTGGGTCAGGAGGCGACAGCCAGAATGCCACAGGCTGCATGAGCTCTCAGGAACATTTTGAGATCCACCAGGGGCATATTTGTCCTAACCCTGGAAGATAATGGTTGCTCAAAACTTTTTCTTCACCTTTCTCCTTATAAACAAGCATTTGTGTGGGACTGAGACATGAGACAGCTGCACACAGAGCCATAGATGGGCACGGGAGGGACACCAGGGATTGGGCAAGGGGTCAAGGTGCTCCAATCTGATGGGGAGTCCTGGGAATCATTGTGTGGTTTGAATCTGGAATGTTCTCTCAAGGACTCTTATCTTTGGTGGTGAGCAGGTGAGCTGTTTTGTTTGACGTGCATGTGTGTATGTGTGAGTATGTGCATGCTTCACATGTGTGTGTTACAGGTACATGAGTATGCAGGTACATGTGTACATATGGAGACCAGAGCATGACATCGGGTGTCTTAGTCTGTCATCCCTTTTTGTCTTAAGACCAAGAATCTCTCAATAAACAAGCTGTTCACCATTTAGATTAGGCTGGCTGGCCAGAAAATCTCATGATCCACTCATCTCTGCTCACACTGCTAGTATCGGATCCTGGCCACTCCTTGGACATTCAGTGTGGTCACTCATCAGGATTCATGCAGACCACTGATGCCATGCTGACCCCAGACCCTTCCTGAGCTGAGAAAGTGGCCTTGGGGTATAGGTATAGCAAAAGCAAAGAGCAGGAGGCAGGAACTATGCTGTGGCTGGTTACATATGAAAGAGAAAAGTTTGGGGCCAGGGATCACATCAAGGAAATTTTTGGACCCACAGTCTTGATTCTTGACCAAGATTCAAGGAATAGAACAATACTTGGTACATACTAAAAACTCAAGAAATATTTGTCGAATTGATAAAATTTTAGCACAATTTTTCATTGAGGGTAAGAATATTTCTGAGCACAAGAACAGTTTCCAGGGAAGGGCTAAAGACACGGCTCATTGACAGAGCACCTACCAACAATCCACCAGTGAAGGTCTGGGCCATGGCCCAGTGGTAGAGCACCTGCCTAGCACACTTAAGACCCTGGATTCCGTCCTCAGCACTGCAGAAAATAAAGTCTTTGAATGTGGTACTGAGCAGTTTGACTTTTTACTTAAAGCACTGTAGAACTAAGGAGGGTTTTCAGTAGGGCAGCATTAGTCAGATGTGTGCTTTAGAAACATAACTCTAGAGAAAGACTTAGAGAATGTGATCTGATTGTGACATGGGAGAAGCAGGACACCAATAGAGCTCTTGGTGCCACCATCAAACAAGTTCACTGTCATAATTAAGAACCCTAAATCTTCATGGCTGGCAAGAACCTAAGTTCAATTCTTTTTTTTTTTTTTAGTTTTACAAGCATATTGAGTACTTATCTCTGCTTCCCTCCATCCCCCCTCTCTCCCATTGCTCTCCCTTCTCTTCATCAATCCATCTCACTCATTCCCACCCTCCTGCCTGTCTGCTTCTATGGACTCCAGGGTCCCTCTGGTTTGTCTACTTTTCTGAGGGTTCAAGCTTCCTGTGCCATACAAAGTTGCCTCTCATCAAGCAACCCCACTGATAGGAACATTTCCCTTCACTCATCCAACTTTAGTCCCCAAGATTTCCACTATATGTTCTTCTCTCTCTCTCTCTCTCTCTCTCTCTCTCTCTCTCTCTCTCTCTCTCTTGAGCTCATCTATAGTCTATGGGGACATGTTGGTATGTCATTCATTATGCAGGTCTGAAAAGGACAAGTCTCACTACAGCGAGTTCCTAGATGCAACAGTCCTTCTTTGAATGGAATGTCTTGTCCAATGGTGAACTTTCCCATCTCTAAGTTCTTACAATCTCACCACCCCCTCTTTCTCAAGGTTCCCAAAGCCTCAGGACTAGAGAGATTAGGTTGGCCTGCTTCTTGGTGAACCTTGCTAGGTCACAGATACCCTACATTATGGCTGGCCATTGCTATTCACTTGCACTGCTCTTCCACTGCCCTAGGCTGCATACTGTCAAGGTATTGAGATTCTCTATCTCTGTTATAGAAGATTTCTAGGCTGAGTGTTAAGTGTTCTTCAAATCAATGGGTATAATAGCAACTATTTACAGAGTAGTTTGGTGTACTATCTTCCTACCTATAGGTTCATTGGCTGCTTTTCCCTATTGATCTATTTCCTCCCCTAAGCTCAATTCTTATCTGTATCTCATTTGCACGAGGACCTGGTTTCTCTCCCTGCTTATGACATAAACCCACAGGTTCTTTCAATCTTGTGGCTCTTCTGTCTTCCAGATAGAGGGAGATAAGGTAGAGGATTTCACCACAGCTGCAAAGTCGAAGTGACACACATCACTTCTTTCATTGAAGACACCTCACCCAGTCCCCATGATACCCAGAATTAAATAATGCCCCAAAATTATATTTGTCTTTCAGTTTACAAATAGCATAAATTAGTTTTAAACCAGCTGAAAAAGGAAGGACATACTATTTATTATGTCCCACAGTTGAATCATTTGTGACTGAATATCTGTTTCCTGTCCTCCTATCTCTTTTCCCCATCCCTTCTAACTTCTCCTACTCTTCCTTCTCTTTCTCTTCTTCCTTCTCCTCCCCTTTTTTCCTTCATTTTTTTGCTCTTTCTTCTTCACACCCCTCTTTTTAAAAAAAATAACTTTATGTAGTGTGTGTGTGTGTGTGTGTGTGTGTGTGTGTGTGTGTGTGTGAGAGAGGGCACTGTGTGTCTCTGTGAAGGACCAAAGGTGACTTCTGGGATCATCCTGGATTGCTTTTACCTCTTTTTTGCTTTGCTCTGGAATTTCCCAGGCTCCATCCATCGAGGTCTGAAGTACAGGCCACCACTGTTTCCCCACTGGTGTTCATTTACATGAGACTTAGGATCTGAACTCAGAACCTTATGCTTGTGAGACAGTCTTAATGCCTGAGCCATCTCTCCAGTCCACACCCCCTCTCTGTATGGATTTATTCTGCACTCATACAAACTATGGGAAAGATGGTCATTAAACATGCCAAATTTCACAGCAACTTAAGGGTAACATTGATTGGCTCTCCATAGGCCACAGGCCCATCCTTGGTCCAATCACTCAGAATTAATTAAATCATTCATTACTTCCTCATCTTTACAAATTGTAAGGGGAACAGGACAAAGTGACAAGCCAAGTATGTTCCTCTTCTGTGAAGGAAGAGTTCTCCGAATCAAGAGGTTGGCAAATAAAAGGAAAAACAAACATGTGCTTGCAAAATGAGAAACAGTAAATCTTTAAGTCTTAATCTAGAACAGCCCGTATCTAGAAGATCAAAATCAAGATACATATAATGAGTATTTCATGTAATTCATGAAAGTAATACTCCCACACATGGTCAAAAAGTAATTTACTTTCCTGTCATAGTTAAGATATTGATATCAATTTGACAACTGAAAACTCTGACCTCTGGTCACAGTTGTGAGAAATTAGTGGTTAAGCCCCAAGGAAGCCAGCAGAAGATTGTCTAATTGATGGGGAAAACCCAGTCCATGGAGGTGGGACTAGTTCTTGGACAGGTGAATAAGATGGAGGGAACTAGTTGAAGAAGTGGACATCTAGACCTGCTGAACTGGCAAGTGAAGATTGTCCCTCTGAGCAGTCCTGTGGATTTGGTTTCCTTGGCCCTTAGTGTTGGTGTGGGCTCTCCTGACAAGCTAAACAAGGAACTGTAACCACACAATGGTAAAAGAAAATAAAACCCTAGTTCCCTTAAACCATTTGGTCATGAATTTACTGGCAATAATACAGAGAAATTGCAACACTCCCAAAACTGAACAAATTTCTCGTTTTATTTGTGTGCACACACATGTATACGGGGGTTCATGTATAGAAGTATACACATGCAGAAGTCATAGGGCAACCTCTTGTGCCGTTACTCAGGATACAATCCACCTTTTTTGAGACATTTTCTCACTAGCCTGGAGCTTGCCCCTTAGGCTAGGCTGGCTGACTAGCCAGCCCCAGACATCTGCCTTCACAGTGCTGGGACCACCACGCCAGGCTTTTTCAGGGGGCAAAAGGGATCAAACATAGGTCCTTGTACTTGCAAGCACTTTACAAACTGAACCATCTCTACAGACCTGGGTTTGGTTTAGACACAAGATCTCAGTATGGAACCCAGCCTAGCCTTATACTTATAAATCCTCTTGCCTCAGCCTTCCAGCTGCTAAGTTGACAAGTGTGGTTTGGGATACCATGGCACCAACTCTGCTTGGTTTCATGTTTCTTAAGTCACTTATTTCAGTCCTTAAAAAGAATGACCTGAAAGTTCTCTGACTGTTCACAGACATCAGGTCAGAAGGAATTTGAATTCTAGTTTGACAACATGATAAAAGCTGTGGATCATAAAAATATACTTTATATGTTTATATCCCAAATGTGTGACTTTTGAAAAGTAACTTTCTTCTTTCTGAACCTAAGTCACCTCTATAACATGAGAACCATTACTATAGCTTCCTTGCTATGTCACTGTGAAAATTCAGTGTCATGTGACTAGCATAAAATGAACCTTCAAAAGTATGAGCTTCAGCTCATAATATACTCATACTGATATGTTGCTATTTATACCAATCCATATTGTGAATTGAAAATGTAACCCCCAGGGGATTGCTGCTGGGAAGCTATGGGACATTTAGGAAGTAGGACCCACTGTGCCATTCTTGGGTTTGGGGGTGTATGTCCTCAAGGACTATTATGGGACCTCAGGCTCTTCCTGTTCTTTTCCTGTTGTCTCCCCACCATTGTTAGGCAACAGTGAGTCTTCCCATGGAGGCTTAGAACCTCTATAATATAAGGAACCAAAATAAACCTTTGCTTTTCCTATTTTTTCCTATTTTCAGATATTTTCTTACAGTGAAAGAAAATCAACACCATTGTGGTAAGTGCTTTGCTTATTGAATTTGCACAATGAATCCTCAAGACAGATTTACTATGACCCCATGTGTCATATACAGAGAAACATCTTCAACTGAATATGTGAATCCTTGACCAGTCCAGATAGCAGTCCATAAAAAGAAAGGAATTGGGGAAAAGGAGGAGGAGGCAGGGAGCCAGTAGCCACACATAGTGGCACAACACCTATAATCCCAGAACTCCAGATATTGAGACAGAATCCTGACTTTAAAGACAACCTAGAATATATGAGTAAGACTTTATCTAAAGAGGAAAAGAAGAAGGGAGGCAGAAAAGAATGGAAGGAAGGAACATGAAAGAAAAAAAGATAAACATCTTCAATTTTATGTATTCACTAAAATAATGTTTGGTTACTGAAATGTTACTTAATGGTAGGAGGTTTACCTGGAACGTGACAGACCCTAATTCTTAACACATTACTGATCTTTTTAATTTAAGTATTCATTTTCTTATTTTTTTCTTTTTTTTCCCCTTCAGTCTCCGTAGAGACTGTCAAAAATTGCCAATACAGATTATATTTCAAGTCTTCACGGTGGGGGATGGGGAAAGTGTTCGATTAGCAATAATCCAGCCTCAGATAAACCTCATTGGCTGTCACTGCACAAAGCTTAAGTACTCGTTTACATATATAAACAAAACAAATACAAAGTCATGACTATGGGAGAAAGACTGGAAGGAAAGGGGGGATTGTGGGTGGTGAGAGGGAAGAGAAGAAACAGAATGTTTTGCATATATTTTTTTTAAGTGCTCATTTTATAAACAAGGACACATAAGTAAACTGGTGAAGTAATTTGGCAAGGGTTATATAATCACTGTAGTTTCTAGAACTGCGATTCTAATTCGGGTCTAAGAGACCACGCCCCCTACTGGCTCCTCGGAGAATGGACGGGTTAGGCCAGAGCCTAGAAAGCTCCGGCGACTGCGCAGAGGCTCTCCTTATTCAAGACTTCCTCCAGGATGACCTTCGCCCCGGAAAGACTCTCCAACAGATCGGAAGTAGGAGCCCCGCTACACAAGGTACGCTAGGAGCCAGCTTCCTCGCAGAAGCTTGTTTTCGGCTGCTGCCAGGACGCGAAAGGCAAAGAAGACAGACGGACCTTTTGGCCGACGGGGCGGCGGGTCCCAAAGTGAGTAGCCGGTAAGCACGTCCTGTCGTCCGTTGTTCGTGGGGTGCGCTGCGGTCCCAGCGGCTCTTTTCTGATCTGTTGCAGGACTCGAAAGCAGGCGCCGGTGGGCGAGCCGTAAAGCTAGGAGCTTGTAAGAGCCTGAGACGATCGGGACAGTCCCCTGCCCTCGCTGGCAATGGCTGAGGCGCATCAACCAGACCGGCTCAGTGATGAAGGGAAAGAGAAATTCATAGAGAAGCTATTTGTCAAATACGGGCAAGTGCTGGACGCCATTTTGATGAAAGATGGCGGAACCCGGAAGTCCAGAGGCCGTCGTGCCCCTGCCGAAGATCGTGGAGACCCCGCGGATGCCGAGGGCGCCGCAGGCAAAGTGGAGCAGGCCACCCAACCACCCCCTGTGAGCGACAGGCTTGCGCCGCCTCCGCCTGCACCTCCGCCTCCAAGATGCTCCGGCCTTCCCAGAGGCGGAAAAGGAGGAAGACGGGGACGAGGAGGAAGGAAGAGAAGGTAAGACGCCTCCCTCCTATGAAGGACACATGGCTCTTCCGGAAATTTTTATGGTGAGTTCCAGTTTAAAAACAAAAAAAAAAAAAGATCCTCTTGAAAGATCCATGTCTTCATAACCATTAGGAAGAATCCCTGTGTCCAACCCTCTACCAAGTTACTGCCCACTGTTCTGTTGAAATGTTTATTTGTCCCCAGTCGATGATGGATAGTTCACTAGAGACAGCCATGCAAGCAGAGATCACCCAAGTTCTTGCAGTACAGGAGATCCTGGACCACCACCAAGAGTTCATGCTACATCCAGTTCTTGTGATCACTATCCTTGAATAGTGACAGATGCATGTGGTTGGAATGGTAATCATGCAGAGATCATCCAAGTGAAAGTTTCTACAGAGACACATGGGAGAAGAATGTTACCAGACCTAGTACTCCATCTGCCTTAGGCCCCTCCGTCTTCTAATGGAAAGCAGTCTCCGTGGTATCACAGCATCTCCCCTGATGGATGTATTGGAAGTTGAAACAAGTCTTTATTAAAATGATCATGATTGTTTTGGAAAGCAAGAACAAGGGCCTCCCACTTTCCAGTGAAAGAAGGTGCTCTCCTCCATGTGATTCCTACAGTAGTTCAAGCCACAGAGCACTAGGAAGTGGTGACTGGAGGAAGCTAATATAATAGAGGGAGAGGCAGAAGTACATGCTCGAAACACAGGAAACTTTAAAACCCATATTCAAAGAAACAAATAGGCTGTCATAACTACCCAAAGACTATTAAAGGGAAAAGTTGTGTTAAGTTGTTGAACTTTCTGGCTAAATCCCCCTTATTTTTATGTTATCACAGAAAAAAAAGTAAAATGTTTTGTTTGATTTGATATTACAAATTGCTTTTAACAAGCAAATGTTAAGACTTATACTGATGGTGTAATTTTCTGAATATTAAAGAAAATGTCAAAAAAAAAAAAGAAAATGTCACTCCAAATGTTTTCACTTATTTGCTCTTAAATTCTTGCCAGTCCTCCTACTTCTGTCTCCCAAGTGCAGAGGTTATAGGAAAGAGCCATGCCAGGTTCTGGGATTTTCTTTTTCAAGAGAAGGTGCATGCATGCAAACATGTGCCTAAGAAGGTCAGAGGACGGTTTTCAAAAAACAGTTCTCATCCTGGAAGCTCCAGTAAAGTCTAGTTCAGGTTTCCAGGTTGTGCTCAGGAGCTTTTATTCAGTGGGCCACTTGGACATACATGCACACCCACCCACATGTAAAATATACACACATGCACTCATCCCATACACACATACACAAAAAAAGAAAAGGCTATAAAGATCTTGAGAAGAGAAAGTGAAGACTGCAATGGCAGGAACAAAGGTCTCAGGTACCCCAGCCCTGGGAAATGTCACACCAGCAACCTGTGAGGGCCTGAGGAATCCTCAGCTGCTAAGCCTGCAGGACCACTGTAAACTAGAGAGTGCTACATGTGTGGCTCCTGGCTGGCTCTAGTGCCTCTGCTTACTCTGAGTCAAAAAGAGATAAAAGTTCCAATGGAAGAGCTTCCCCTCACTGACCCACATTTAATAGTGACTCCAGCTAACCGGTTGATTGCAGCTTTATCACTGACTTATAAGTATTTTTATTAGATATCTTTTCTCCCATTTAAAGTGAAATAAACAACCAAGCATAGTGGTCCACACCATAATGCCAACATTTGAGAGATGATAGCAGGAATATTGGGTTCAAGGCCAGCTTCGGCTAGATAGTGAGTTTGAGGTGAGTCTGGGCTACATGATACCCCATTTTCAAAGAAAAAAAACAAATGCTATTTGTTTCTAGGAGATATTACAAAGACTTAAGACATATAAAGGGTTTACTCCATAGACCATATTATGTTTCATACTTTTATATTTTATTTTTATTCATTCACTTACTTTGGTGCTGGAGGTAGAGCTCAGGCTCCTTCGTTTGCTTAGCCAGTGGTACATTAACATATCCAAGGGCTGGAGAGATGTCTCAGGGGTTAAGACTCCAAAACGGAAGGTCCTGATCCCAGGTCCCATGTAAAAACAACAGGCAGAAACAGCAGTGGCCTATACTTCTGGCCCTGGTGGGTAGAGTCTGGGAAACCCCAGAGAGAAGTAAAAAGTAGATACAAGCAATCCAGGATGATTCCTGAAGTCACTTTTGGTCCTCCAAAGGGACTCGTGCCCTCCAATACACACACACACACAATTTAAAAAGGCATCTCTCTTTTTAAAAAGCTTTAAATTAAAAAAAAATATATATCCAAGGAAAATTATGTCAAGTCTTGCTTTAAAACTGCGGCTTATGGGGCTGGAGAGGTGGCTCAGGGGTTAAGCCTCTGCCTTGCAGGCAGAAGGTCTTGAATTCGGATCCTAGACCCCACGTATAGATGCCGGGTGGAAGTAGGGGCAGCCTGCATTTCTGGTCCTGGTAGGGCGGAGCCTGTGAATCCCGGGACAGAGTAAATAAGGAGGAGATGGAGGCGGTCCATGGTGGTTCCCGAATTCGCCCGTGGTTCTACACACACACACACATACATACACACACGCGCACACATGCATACACAATTGAATGAAATAATAAAAAAAATTAAAAGAAAAACTGTGGCTTATGCTTTTAGTCCACACTGGAAGTTTTTTTAATGTGTTTCACTTTATCGAGAGCTTTTCTTCACAAATATGTCTTGTTAAGTATTTTCTCATCCGTAATGTGTGCTTGCCTTTGAATGGAATAGCTTACACTAGGGAATAATAATCTCCTTATGTGCAGACTAAGAGTAGGAAAACCTGGGCAAAGATAAAACATTGCAATATCCACGAGAATCAAAACCATAAGAAAAACAAGTGCTTACACAGTGACAAACTGCCTTATGTACTTTTCTGCTTTTGTGAGCATGTTTCACCCCAAAGACCACCAGGTAACCTACCAACAGTAAATTAGACATATGGTGACATAAATTTATAAAACACATTAAAGTCTGAAAGTAATTGCTCAGAATATGGAAATTATTCTTCTGGGGCCACTATTGTTAAATAAAGCTTACTGTGAGAATATTCTTGTTAAGTCTTGTCTTTTCTCCCATGGGAGGTCATTACAGTGCCACTGAGCTACACCTCCACCCTTGTTTTCAATCAGAAAGCCCCAACCTGCCTCCATACACTCCCCAAGGCAACATACTGCCCCACACCATGCCTACAATACCGGCTCCCTAGTTGCCATCTCAGTCCAGTTGCTTCTCAGCTTGCCCGAGCCTGGTATCCTCATCTGCAAAGCAAGCACACTTCCCTCGGAACTTCTGAGAACTAAATGAGATCCTGGGATTCTCTCTATCCATCATCTTCCTCCACCCACTCAGCCTTGTCTGTCCTGTCCCAGTGATTTATGGGCTCACTGCGCCACCTGCTGGTGCGGAGGGTCTGCCTCTCAAGGGGAATGCCAAGAAGCAGGCCCTAGGAGAGTGCTGGACTGCAGAGGTTGTGGAGCCCTGGAAGGCTCCTTGCTATCCACGGAAGAGGCCTAAGCAGTGCTTAAGCTGGCGCAGGGGTGAGAGGGGAAGGAGGGCATGTGTTCATGTGCTTGCTCATGTTCTGTCTGAGTCGGCTAGATCTGGGGCCCATGAAACACAGATGTATCTGTGGAAGGCTATAGGGACTCTCCCAACAGTGTGTCAAGATTTGGTCTGGGCACCTTTTGGGGTGCTTGTGCAATCAAATGATGGGTATGAGTGTGAATAATTTAGGGTCAGTGATATAAATGAACTTACTAAGGTAAATTTTAAGTTTCAGTAATTATATAGTAATAACATTGACATTCTGAATATCTATGTAATATAAAATATGGATACGTATTAGCATAAGACATGAATTGACCAGAAACTCCCTGCAATGAGACTTATCCTTACCAGACCTGTGTAATGACTGACATACCAACATGCCCCCATATACTATTGAGGAACTCAAGAGAGGTAAGTACAGTGGAAACCCTGGGAACTAAAACTGGATGAGTAAAGGGGAATGCTCTTATCAATGGGATGGCCCAAAGAGGGGGTAACTGGGTATGCCACAGAGGTCTGAACCCTCATAAGAGTAGACAAGCCAAAGAGAACCCTGAAAATGGACAGGCAGGAGAGTAGGAGGAAGCAAGATTATTGACCACAAGGGAGAGGATGGGTGGGGGGAGTAGAGGGAAGTAAAGATAAGTACGCAAGATGCTTGTAAAACTAGAAAAATAAATATATAGATAATAAATTTTTTAAAAGACAAATTGCTACAAATAGAAGATAGAGATATGGGCATATGTAGTATAAGCACAACATAGTTATACAATGGAGATATGAAGGTAGATCACAAATATAAATGGCATACTGCTGCATCCTTATCCAACATTCTGGTGGATAAGGTCCCAGCATGGCAGAATATTGTTTTGAGGAAATAATTTCCGGAAAAAGGACATGGCATTACTTGAAATAAATAAGAAAAATAAGTAAAATATGGGAATTGTCAGGCCTAAAGCCTACTCCCTGGAGAATGTCACAGTAATGTTTTGGCCCAGTTCAGACTAAAGCTTACTCCCTGGGGAATGTCACAGTAATGCCCATGGGCAGGTGCTAGGAATTCCTTCCTAGGTAATTTAAGTTTTGCCTCTGGCAGGAGGACGACTTCTGGGAATTGGATATGCTTTCTACCTGTTTTTAGGTTTTGGGGGACTAGCTTCCTGCTCTCTGATCTAGAGAAAAAGCTTGCTTTTAACTTTAAATTAAATTGCAACTAGAGATCTTATGTCTAGTCACACACAGTAAGTAGACTTGTTATCTAGAATGTATACACTGATGTTAAAGAAATTAGAGAGCAACTTCAAGAGTCTTAAAACATAGGTGATTTGCCGGGAAATGGATGTCATTAGAAACAATTATATTGAGTGAAATATCCCAGACCCAGAAAATTAAGCGCCGTCTGTACTCCCTAATAGGTGGCTCCTAGTACCAAACCCACCCAGCCCACCTAGAGACACTCGACGATAAATCTCTGTAATACAGTAATTGCAAGGAGTATGAACAGGAGGGATGGGGTAGGAGGGCCACACCAGAAACAAGGAGAGAGGGGACCATGTTACAGCAGAGAAAATAAGCCTCCATCAAGGACTGCAAGTAAGCAATGAGACATCTGGTTAAGTTCACAGACTTTTCGTTCCCGATCATTTATAACTGAGGAGGTGTGATCTCACCAGAAGGGGAGGGCATATAGTCTGACAGATAATAAGTAACCATTTTGCAAATGGGTGATTGACACCTCCCTCACTGTGGTTTCCTACTTTTATTACATCTACCTTTGAATATACTCTTATAACAAGACTCTAGTTTAACAGCTTTGTATCTCTGGCCAGGGAGTGACATCCAATACCCATCAGAATGGAGTGAAGGACATTGCAGGAGCAGCAAAACCTGCAAAAGAAAATCAACAAACCACAATCCAGAACTTCAGAGACTCTATATCAACCATCTAGAACTAGGCCAGCCTAATCTCTCCCCATCCTGAAGCTCAGGGAAATTTTCGGAAGAGGGGGCGGTAGGAGTGTAAGAGCACAAGCATGGGAGGAGCAATGATTTGCAAGATCCTCCACACAAGTTAGGGCCGAAGCAATCAGAATTGGACTTTGCATGCCCTGCACAATGTCCAACACACTATTGACCCCACAAAGTCTAGTATTTGCTAAAAGCACCAAGATCCTTGGAGGCAAGGGATTGACAGCCAAAATTGTGTTCCTATGCTTAAGGGGAACAAAGGAAAGGGTTCAGGGAATTGCCGCTGGGTCCTTGTATGTCATCGGAGAGGAGGACCCAGAGGAGAGTTTGGCATGCACATTAAAGGATTCTCCGGGGATTGGGGGAGGGGAGGTATGGGGGGCAGGGAGGGGGAGGGGAGGGTGAGCAGAGGGGTGGGGGGGGGAGGAGGGAGGGAACTGCTGTACCTATTAAGCTTGTATGAGCAGAGATAATAAAAAATGTTTAAAAAATAAAAATAAAAATAAAGAAAAGGCCAGAAAAAAAAAAAAAACATAGGTGGGTAAAATTCCCACCTATGAATTAACTCAGAAATTCTAGAAGTATGAGACTATGCTATTTGTTCACTAGAACTTTAAAAGTATATTTGATTCCTCTTGGATTGTAATTTACACTATCATAGGAGGAATTGTTCTTTTAATAATTACATTGCTTAAGTGTTTCCTTCAGCACATCTCTCAGCAGCGCTCCATCAACAAGGCCACACTACAAATGCTTATGGCCTTTGAACATCCAAGCCATGCCTCCCCCCAGAGACATGCTTCAAACTTGGATTGCAGAGATTCGTGAGGCCTTGGTCTAATCTACTACCCACATATCCTGGCATGCCTTCCAGAGGTGAGGTCCTTCCAGGGCCAGTGGCCAATGGCGGGTAAAGGTTCCACATGAGGGTGGCATCTAACCTAAGATAGGCACCAGTCCATTATGCTGGACCCCCTCTGAGGCAGGGTTAACAATGTCAGAGCAAAGAATTCTGGCTCCTGCTGGCTGTCAAAAAGGATGGATATGTAGGAGGAACAGACTAGGCAGGCCTGTATTGTCCGTATAAGCTGCATGCAACTTTCCCAAGCTAGAACCTGGTGCCATGCCTGGTGCTGATGTCAATCCGCCTGACTGAGAGGACGAACCCCAACAGGACAACAGCAAAAACTCACGCTGAGACTTATGGGATGTTGGGCACATGTATAGTTAATTGTAATGAAAAACATGTTCCTTATTGAAGTCAAAAGGAGCTCAATCGGGCTGGAGAGGTGGCTCAGGGGTTAAGCCTCTGCCTTGCAGGCGGAAGGTCCTGAGTTCGGATCCCAGATCCCACGTATAGACGCCAGGCGGAAGCGGGGGCGGCCTGCGCTTCTGGTCCTGGTAGGGCGGAGCCTGTGAATCCCAGGGCAGAGTAAACGAGGAGGTGGAGGCGGTCCATGGTGGTTCCCGATTCGTCAGTGGTTCTACACACACACATACACACATGCGCGCACATACATACACACACAAACAATTGAATAAATAATAATAAAAATTTAAAAAAAAAAAAAAGAAGCTCAATCTTCCTCTGCATTTTAAAAATACAGTCTCTGTTAAAACAATGACAACTATGTAGGCTTAGCCCCATGGCTATTTGGTGGAGCATTATAGATTAGGTAGATTTGGAAATACTGGGAAAATGGTTTTGTACCTTTACCCTCAAACAGTGGGTTAGGTTCTTGAAAAAATGTGCTACCTGAAGGTGATTTCTGCTGGAGAATACGCGTCTTTACCCCAGAATTTTCTGTATAAAAGCCGTCATAAAGTTTCAGTAAACGGGTCCACATTCACTCAGCGTAGAGAGTTGTGTGTTTCTGTTCTCCACCTGGTCAAGGGAGTCCTGGTCTCGAGGCCGAGGCTCTGGCCTGTGGCAGCATACAGATAACTCAAATGCTGGGGTGTAGCTCAGTTGCTAAAGCACTTGTCAAGCATACACAAAGTCCTAGATTTGATCTTCAACACCACCCAAACCCACTTTTAAAAAAATATGCATGCTGGGCAAAATAGCTTTGAGGATAAGGTGACTGCCTTCTCACAAACCTGGTGACCTGAGTTTGATTCCCAGAAAGTCCCCATCATGGAAGGAGAGACGCTGACTTCCAAAAGCCACCTCTGACCTCCATCTGTGTGTCATGCATACCTGTGTGTGTGCACCTCCTTCTTTCCCTCTCATAAACAAATTCATCAAAAAAATTCTTTAAAAAAAAAAAAACATGGAGGGATGGCTAGGGGTTAAGACTTTGTTTTGCAAGCAGAAAGTCCTGAGTTTGGATCCCAGGTAAAATGTAAAAATGACAGGCAGAAATAGTTACGGTGGCAACGCTACACTTCCTGCCCTGGTGGATGGAGCCTAAGAAATCCCAGAGCAAAGCAAGAAGGAGGAAAAAGCAATCTAGGATGATTCCCAAAGTCCTCCACAGGGTCCCTCCACAGAGACACACGCACACACAAACACACACTAAACTATTTTTTTAAATGTGATTTTTCAGTAGAAACCTTGGGGCCTAGGGATGAGTGAATGCCCATATCAGTGGGACAGCTGGAGGAGGGGCCACTTAGTATGCCACTGTGGCCTAAACTTCCACAAGAGTAGACAAGCCAGGGGCTGGAGAGGTGGCTCAGGGGTTAAGCCTCTGCCTTGCAGGAGGAAGGTCCTGAGTTCGGATCCTAGACCCCACGTATAGACGCCAGGCGGAAGCGGGGGCGGCCTGCGTTTCTGGTCCTGGTAGGGCGGAGCCTGGGAATCCTGGGACAGAGCAAACAAGGAAGAGGTGAAGGCCGTACATGGTGGTTCCCGGATTCGTCCGTGGTTCTACACACACGCACACACCATACATGCACAATTGAATAAAAAATAAAAATATAAAAAAAAAAAAAGTAGACAAGCCAGAGGGAACCTGGAGTCCATAGAAACAGGCCAGCAGGAGGGTGGGAGGGAGTGGGGTGGATTGATAAAGGGCGAGGAGGAAGGATGGGAATAAGGGGAAAGAGAGAGGTAGGGATAAGTACTCAATATGCTTGTAAAATTAGAGGGAATTTTTTTATTGTTATTTAAGGAGCTGGAGAAGTGGCTCAGGGGTTAAGCCTCTGCCTTGCAGGCAGAAGGTCCTGAGTTCGGATCCTAACCCCACGTATAGACGCCGGGCAGAAGCAGGGGCGGCCTGCGTTTCTGGTCCTGGTAGAGCAGAGCCTGTAAATTCCAGGTCAGAGTAAACAAGGAGGTGGAGGCAGTCCAAGGTAGTTCCCAAATTCACCCGTGGTTCTACACACACACGCACGCACGCACGCACGCACGCACACGCACACATGCACAATTGAGTAATAAAAAAAGTTTTAATTATTATTTTTTTTAAAAATGTGACTTGCACCTGTAATCCCAGCATTTGGCTACATGGAAAGTGGATGTCCTCATTTGAGGACAGGTTGCCTTGACCCCCAGGCTCACGTTTGCATCCCTAACTACTGTTAATATTTGGGAAAGTCGTGGCAGCTTTAGGAGGGAAAGCCTTGTTGAAGGAAAAAATATTGCAGGGAAGGTTGAGGTTTGGTAGCCAGGCCCTGTTTCCTCCATTTGCTCTTGATGTCTCTGCAGTCATGATGACCTAAACTGCACTCCTGCTTCTGCCTCCAAGCCATGCCTTCTGCTGTGAGATTCCTGCTGTAATGGACTGTATCTCTCCTCTGGAACCATAAACTAAATAATTGTGTATGAGTATTGTCTCACATCAGCAGAAAAGTAACTGCAATACTGCCAATGCAGCTTGGTGGCAAAAATAAAAAGAGACCTTGCCTCAAAAACAAGATAAAAGGAGAGAGCCAACTCCCAAAAAGTTGTCCTCTAATTCTCATGTGACGCTTTTCCTGGGGAGACATCACACAAGTGTCTATCGACCCCAAATAGGAATCCAAAGACAGACCACAAAATAATGATTATGTCAAGGTCCATTGTGATTAACCAATGAGTTTACTGGGGTCAGTTACAGGATCATGAGTGAAGGTTACTTATGGAGCAGGGATAACTGAAAGGCAGCCACATCACCAGAAAGCCCATCCCAGCATGGGTAGGATTCACAGAACTTCCAACCCTCTCTCTGCTGCATGTCTTGCTCTTTCTAGAATCTCCAAGTGCTAACCTAGAAGCTCTCCTCCCCCAGCAGCTGTTTATTTCTTCTCTTTGCCTTGGGGAGAGATCCCCCCCTCTCCTATGCTCTATCCCCTCGAACTCCAACCAAGTATTAGTTTCAAGACCTCTGGAGACCAGCTCAACTTTCTGAGCCTTCCTCCAGGATGGGATCTTCAAAGTATTCTACAGTATCCTCCCTAGATTAGACAGGTGAGCAATGAAAGATGGCATTAAACTGTCCCCAGAGGAAAAGCAGAATGCTATCACATGTGTGGTGTGGCACACATATACCTGTACTCACACATGTATACACACACACACACACACACACACACACACACACACACACACACAAATAGGTGCATGCATAGCTGGAGACAGGCAGGCCACAGCCATTTCTGCCTTTTTTAGGTGGCATCTGGGATCCAAACTCAGGACCTTCTGCTTGCAAGGCAGAAGCTTAACCTCTGAGCCATCTCTCCAGCCCTAGAAGGCAGAGTCCAGGAAACCCCAGAGCAAAGCAAAGAGAAGTCTGCTTTTTGGAACAGCAGTCTTGCAGTTCTCAGTCTCACAGATGACTGTGACATAGCCTGTTTCCAGCTTCAGCCAGCTAACCTTGATGCCTCCACCATGAAATACTATATCTCCCTTCTGGAACTGTAAGCTAAATAATTCTCCCTTTCTACCTTAAGTTGCTTAACTTTGAGTGCTCTCTCACAGCAATAGTTAAGAGTAACCATTACAGAAATTGGTACCAAGTACTGGGGTATTGCTGTGAGATTAGGAACATCTGGTACCACAACATGAAGGTGCTTGTGAAGCTGAGCAAAGTTGGTGCCCAACAGTATGGCCAATGCTGTGATGTGACTAGTGTGCCTTTGGAACTGTTTGTTGGGAGAAATATGGAGAACTTCGGGACTTTGTGCTGGAAAAGTCTTTTGCGTCTTGGCAATGGGCAAAATGGGCCTTTCTCATGAGGGCTCCAAAGACAGCAATGCTGTGAGAGATGCAGGTAGTGAAAGCCCAGCTCATCATGGTCCAGAAGAGGAGAGAGACTGTGTTTGCAACCGGATGAGTGACAAATGCAGCCATGTGTTGGTGGAGAGTATAATGAAGTTTTGCCCTCATCCTGAAAGCTTGCATGAAGTTAAACTGGAATGCTCGGTGGAGGAAATTTCAAGGTAAGGTAATCCTGACAATGTGATATGGTTACTTTTTAGTTGTCTTCAGAGTTATGAAAAAGAGTAATGAATCAGGCAGGAAGAAGACACTGTAAGACTTGATGATGAAAAATGCAATGGCAAACTTAAAGAGTTAAACCAGGAAGAAGCACAGAACTAAATGGCTGTTAAATCAAAGCCTGCTCTCAATTTGGATAATAGAAGAGGCTCTACTTTAAGGGCAAGATTCTCAGAGATGGTTCCCACCCATAAGAATGTAAATCCTTTTGGAAGAAATGAGCTAAAGAGTGGGGTTCCAAAGCAAGTGTCTTCTCGAGTGAAGCAACTTCCCAGAAGTGAAAGAGATTTTTCCCACAATCATCACAGAGAAGCTGAATCAGCTGTGATTCAAGGGGGCCAGCCAGTCTTGGCAAAGCCGTCCACATGATTCTGGCTTTAGAGGCATCAGTGATGCAAGAGGGAGAAGTCTGACTCTGCAGCAAGCAGTCTTACAGCTCTTAACACTTCCAATAGATGGAAGTGACTTAGCCTTACTCCAGCTTCTGCAGCCTGCCATGCCACTTCCGCCATAAAAGACTTTATCTCCCCTCTGGAACCATAAGCTGAATAAATCTCCCTTTTTCCCTTAAGTTGATTGACTTTGAGTGTTGTCTCACAGCAATAGTTAAGAGTAACTGTTACACTGAGACCCCCATCAATCTTTTTTTTTAATTTAGGATCTAGGCATGTAGTTCCATGACACATCATTAGCTGAACATATCAAAGGACCTACATTGAGTCCTCCAGCACCACAAAGAAAAGTTTTTATTGGAATTTTATCAATAAAATAAAAAATAAAGAAAGGAAGGTGAGAGATGTGCTTTAGTCTTTCCTTCATTTGTGAATTTTCAAAATAATGAGTTGAATGGAGGTTGATGGTATATACCTGTATCCCAGATCTCCTAGAGACAGAGGCAGGAGGATCAGGAGCTCAAGATCATTCTTGGATATGTATCAGCCATGGGATCCTGCCTTTAAAAAAAATAATAAATAAACCTGGTGGATTTGTTCCTTAGGGTGCTAGTTGGATACAGGTGTCAACTTAACTTGAAGGTTGAGCTTTAAGCGTGTCTGTAAGAATTGGTAGTTAAAGTAAACCCTAGCAAGCCTGCAGGAAATCATCCAGTTGATGGGGAAGACCCAGCCCATGGTGGGTGAGACCATTCCCTGGCCAGGTGGTAAGATGGAGGGAGCTGATGCAGTCATTTTGGCATACTTTGGCATACTCAAACGGACTGGCAGTCTGCCCTTCTCTCAATAATCCCTGTGGACATGGTGTGGTCAGTTCCCTCGGCTCCGGGTATTGATGTGAACTCTCTTTCCAAGCTGGACTAAGAATTGTAAGCAAGAATCGTAAGGAAAAATAAGACCTCTTTGCTCCCCTGTGCTCTTTGGTCATGAATTTATTGGCAACACGTGGGCAAACCACAACACTAAGCTGTAACAACAGGGGCTGGAGGTACTCTAGAGTCTAATGATGACTTCTTGAGAGGACTGGTCATAGAAATTGCAAACTATGTCAAAATCTAAGGACAAAATACTGACAAGTGCTCAGAAAACTAAGCAAATGAGAAACAACATATGTTGCAATTTCTCTTCATGTTGCTGATAAATACATGACCAAAAGACTTATGGGAACAAAGGGTTTATTCTTGCTCACAAATCTCAATTACACTTCATCAGCAAATTCCAGGAACCTCAGCTCTCAATTACAAGGTGGTTATTAACGTCAAGAAAAACATGCCTTGGCAGCCAACAAGACGGCTCAACAGATAAAAGCACTCATTGGGCTGGAAAGATGGCTCACGGGGTTAAAACTCTACCTTGAAAGCAGAAGGTGCTGAGTTCGGATCCCAGGTTCCACGTAAAAGCTCCAGGCAGGTAATGGCAGTGGGCCTGCATTTCGGGCCCTAGTAGGCTGAGCCTGGAAAAATCCCAGAGAGATGCAAAAAGGAGGTAGGAGCAATCCAGGATGATTCACGAAGTTACCCTCCCTCCATGGGGACACACACACAAACACAGACACCTACCAAACCCTGGGTTCTAACTCACAGAATGATTGACGGCCTCTAGTGGCCCCTCGGGGATTGGCTGGGCCAGGCGGGCATTGGAGAAACTGGCATCTGGGCACGGTTTCTCCTCTTCCGCCCGGCTGACCTCTGCGCCGGAAGGACTTTCACCGGCCGGAAGTCCCGCTGTAACGAACCTGCCGCCCAGGACGCCCGGGGAGGAGGAAGACACAGGGTATCGGACACAGGGTATCGCGGGGGCCCGAGATAAATTGTGGGTGATTAATAAGTGTCGCTAAATCACTTGTCCGTAGCACAACAGCCCTAGCGGCCTTTTTGTCTGTTCTAGGACTCGGCGGCCGCGGCTCGTGCCGAGCCCTTGGGTTGCGAGAGCGCGAGGCCGGCAGGACCCCTCCTAACGCTCGTCCCCTAGGGATAAGGGAAAGCGATAGCTGAAGCAAACCTCCCGGAACAGCCTGTCAATGGCCAGCTTAGTAAGGAGGCAAAAGAGAAAGCCATGGAGATGCTGTGGGTGAAATATGGGCAGATGGTGGACGCCATTTTGATGAAAGATGGCGGAACCCGGAAGTCCAGAGGCCGCCGTCGGGGCCCCGCTGAAGGCCCCGCGGATGCCGAGGGCGCCAAGCCGCCCCCTGTGAGCGACAGGCTTGCGCCGCCTCCGCCTGCACCTCCGCCTCCAAGATGCTCCGCCCCCCCCCCCCCCCCGCGAGGTGGAAGGGGAGGAAGACGGGGACGAGGAGGAAGGAAGAGGAAGTAGGTGGCCTCCCCTCCCCCCCCCCCCGTGGAGACACGTGGCTCTTCCCGTGTGAGTTTTCCAGTTTAAAAAATAATAATAATAATGGGGTCCTCCCGAAAGATCTGTGCCTTGATAACCATTAGGAAGAGTCTCTGTGTCCGTGGAAAAGATAGTTATGGAGACCCTCTACCACGTTACTGCCCTCTGTTTTGTTGAAATGATTATTTGTGCCCAGTTGATGATGGATAGTCCACTAATGACAGCCACTGAAACAGACGACCCAAGTTCTTGCAATACAGGAGATCCCGGGCCACCACCGATTCATACCTGCCACGAGTGTGGCATTCCAGTCTCATAACTACTCTCGAGAGATTACAGTGACAGGCAGAGATGGTTGGTGACTACTCCGTTCATCCCTAGTGAAGGTAACTTACCTAGTATTCCATCTACATGGCCACTCCATCTTCTAGTGGAAGCAGTCACTGTGAAGGGGGCAGCATCTTCCTTGATAGACATGATGGAGGTCAAGACAGATCTTTACTCAAGTGATCATGATCACCTTGGAAGGCAAGAACGAGGGTTTCCCCACCTACTTTCGATAGGGAGTCCAACAGGTTTCTTACAGCAGTTCAAACCACAGAGCATCAAGACACGTGGCAGAAGCTGCTCTGATAGGAGAGGCAAAAACACTTTCTAGAAACATACAAAATTTGGACCAAAAGCCCCATTCAAAGAAACAAAGTTGGAACTATTCTGTTGAAACCACAAAGACTCATAAAAGGAAAGGCTGTGTTTAAGTTTTCTGGTTAAGTTCCCACTTAACTAATTTTGGTGTTTTGTGAGGAAAATATTTGATATGAGTATTAAATGTATTAAGACTTAGCTTGCACTAATGGAATTTTAGAAATAAAAGTGTTCTAAAGGCAACTTCCCATCTGTCTTTTTTCCTCTAGCTATTCAGATGTGGTCTCAATGAGACCTATATATTCAGACAAGTTAGCTCTTAGAAGGTGGTTGGGGTGTGCCACTTTTAGGATTCCCAGGTGTTTTTCAACTGAAATCTCAATGATTTCAGCATGAAAAGTCCACATTCAAATATATAGTGTAGTGACATTCACCTGTTAAGCTCTAAAATAATTAATAGTAATCCCTGACATTATTGGAGGGTGAGGCAGAAGATACGAATTTCAAAACTAACCTGGGCTACAATAGCAAGACTTTGGGTACATTTGGGGGGGGGGGCATTTGGATGTGTGTGCCTATGGTGGCCCAAGGGTGACATCAGGAATCTTCCTGGATTGCTCTACCTTCTTATTGCTTTGCTCTTGGGTTTCCCAAGCTCTGCCTTTCAGAGCTGGAATTGCAGGCCACTGCCATTACCATCCAGTTTTTTTTTTCACATGAGATCTTGGGGATCCAAACTCAGCTCCTTTCGCCTGCAAGGCAAAGGCTTTAATTCCTGAGTTATCTCTAGTCACTCCCAATTTTTATTTAAATGTGAAAGTTTTCAAACGCAAGAGTAGATGTGAGACAATATCCATCACCCATCTCTGAAAAGATTAACTTAATGATCAATCTTGTTTCATCTGTATTTTGCACGGTTCTTTTCTAATTAAAAAATCCAAATTATTTTGAAGCAAAGCCTACACATTGAATGAATTCATCTGTAAATATTTTCAGAAAACTATAGATTGCACTATCTTTTGAATTTTTAAACTTTATTAGTGTGCGATTGTATCAGAAGTCACTGTGTGTGCCTGTGGAGGACCCAGGGTGACTTCTCAGGTTGCTTGTACCACCTTTTTGGTTCATTCTGGGATTTCCCAAGCTCCATTCACCAGGACCTGAAGTGCAGGCTGCCACTGTCTCCGCCTGGCAATATTTAGGTGGGACCTGGGATCCAATTTCTGCTCTCAAGACAGTCTTAATCCCTGTGCCATTATTTTTTTTATTATTATTATTTATTCAACTGTGTGCATGTGCGTGTGTCTGTGTGTGTCTGTGTCTGTGTATGTGTAGAACCACGGACGAATTCGCGAACCACCATGGATGCCTCCACCTCCTTCTGCCCCGGGATTCACAGGCTCCGCCCTACCAGGACCAGAAGCGCAGGCCGCCCCCACCTCCACCTGGCGTCTATACGTGGGATCTGGGATCCGAACTCAGGACCTTCCGCCTGCAAGACAGAGGCTTAACCCCTGAGCCACCTCTCCAGCCCCATTATTTTTATTATCCACTCCAAAATTTGTGCAACAGAGCCAAGTACAGTAACACACATACATTGTAGCACAATCGAGAATAGTGGTTTACCTGTTCGTGCCTGTATTCACAGCACTAGGGAGACAGAGGCAGAAGGAACACAAGTTCATGGACAGCCTTCACTATATAGCTAAAAAGATAAAAGCAGCCAAGAAGATAGATCTGTGGGTAAAAGGTGCTTACTTTCATGGAAACCTGGAGATTGAACTGAGTTCAATCCCCAGAATCCATGCGATGAGGAAATAAAAACAAAAAAACTGACTTTCAAAAGTTGTGCCATAGCCTCCATACATGCACTATAGTGTTAAAATAACATTTTTTATTAGTATGTGGGGCCTTAGTATGGTGGAGCCCACCTGCAATCCCAGCACTGGAAGCTGAGATGGAAGGATCACAAGTTCCAGGTCAAACAAATACTTAGTCCTATGGAGGCCCAAGGGTGACTTTGAGAATAACCTGGGTTGCTCCAACTCCTTATTGCTTCGTTCTAGGGTTTCCCAAAGCCAGAATTGCTTCTTTTTTAATTTATTTTGTGTGTATATCAGAGGAACTGTGTGTCCCTCTGGAGGACCAAGGGTGACTCCAGGAACCATCCTGGATTGCTTATACCTCCTTTTTATTTCTCTCTGGGATTTCCCAGGTTCTGCATACTAGGGCTAGAAGTGCAGGCTACCACCGTTTCTGTCTGGCATTTTTACCTGAGACTTGGGATCCAAACTCAGGACCTTTTGCTTGTGAAGAGAGTGTCTTAACCTTGAGCTATCTCCCTAGCCCGCAGTTTTGTTTTGTTTTTGTTTTTCTACATAAGATCTGGGAATCTGAACTCGGGTCCTTTTACTTGCAAGGCAATAAAAAAAAATACACAATTTCTCAGAGAAAAACAAAACACAATGTCTTAATTCCTCTTATGTACAAGACCCAAACAGTTTTTTTTTTTTGTTTCAATTGTGCGTGTATATGTGTGTGTATGTGTAGAACCATGGGCAAATTCGCGAACCACCATGGGCGCCTCCACCTCCTCCTTGTACTCTACCCAGGGATTCACAGGCTCCGCCCTACCAGGACCAGAAAGGCAGGCCGCCCCCGCCTCTGCCCAGCATCTATATGTGGGGTCTAGGATCCAAACTCAGGACCTTCTGCCTGCAAGGCAGAGGCTTAATCCCTGAGCCACCTCTCCAGCCCCAAGACCCAAACAGTTTTAAAAAACAGAAAGTTGATTATTCATGCTCATGGTTTCAGTTTACAGCCCATTATAGCAGGAAGAGTGATAAACAGGAGTCAAGGGAACCAGGAGTCAAGTTGAAGTCAGTGTCCTGGAGAGATAAAGCTTGCACCAGCCTCCCTTTTAGGATTTTTTCTTATGTGCAGTTATGTACACGTGTGTGTGTGCACATGTGTCTCAAAGTTCAGACTGACCTCACACTCACTGTGTAGCTGAAAATGACCTTAAACTTAGGATCTTTCTGCCACCACCTCCTAAATGCGAAGATCTCAAGTCTGCCCCACCACACCAAGTTAATGTTTTGAGGATCAAAGCAAGGTTTCAAGGCTGTAGATGAGCACTTTGAAAACTGCCCCATCTTTCCAATATTGTTTCTGCCTTACTACAGACAAGCCCTGGAGTCCACCAGCCATGGGTTGGAAGTTCTGAAACGGTGAGCTAAAATAGGTTAATCCTCTTCCCCATTGTTTATCTCAAGTATTTGTCATAGACACAAAAGGCTGAGCTGCATGTACACACACAGTGCACATACACCACACATAAAAACATGCATTCACAACACACAAAATACAACTCATACACACACAACACACACACATAACCAGAAAGAAGAACCAGGTACCTGCAGAGTGCTGGGACGACAGGTTTGTCAGCACACCTAGCTTGCATTTTTTTTTACGTATAAGCTCTTCTTATGTGCTATAAGATCGCAAAGAAGCTTTTTTTAATATTTATTTGTGTGTGAGAGAGAGAATGTATGTGTCTTTCAGAAGGCACTGTGTGTCCCTGTGAAGGACCAAGGGTGACTTCAGAAATCAGCCTGGATTCGTTCTACCCTGGGATTTCCAAGGTTCTGCCCACCAGGGCCGGAAGTGTAGGCTGCCTTAGTTTCTGCCTGCATTTTTACATGGGACCTGGATTCACAATTCAGGACCTTCTGCTTTCGAGACAGTCTTAACCCCAGCCATCTCTCCAGCCCTCAAAGAAGCTTTTTTTAAATGACTTTGGGGGGCTGGAGAGGTGGCTCAGGGGTTAAGCCTCTGCCTTGCAGGCGGAAGGTCCTGAGTTCGGATCCCAGATCCCACGTATAGACGCCAGACGGAAGCGGGGGCGGCCTGCGCTTCTGGCCCTGGTAGGGCGGAGCCTGTGAATCCCGGGGCAGAAGGAGGTGGAGGCGCCCATGGTGGTTCGCGAATTCGTCCGTGGTTCTACACATACACAGACATACACGTGCACACACGTACACACGCACATGCACACCGTTCAATAAATAATAATAAAAAATATATATAAAAATTACTTTGGAAAAGTAGCAACCAGCCAGACATGGCAGGGCATGCCTGTGTCCTAGCACTTTTGATACAGAAGCAGGAGGATTACCACTGCTGTAGGTCAGCACAATCAACTAGGAGTTGGGAGGTGGGGGGGGGGCAGGTTGTTTTGTTTTTAATGTGGTTGAATTTATGTTTGTTGTTACTGTCATTCTGGTTTTTTGTTTTGTGGAAGCTTTTTTATGTTTTATTTGAGAGAGGGAAAGACAGAATACATGCATGCCATAGTACTCAAATGGAGATTAGAATACTTTCAGAGGTCAGTTCTCTCCTTCTACCATGTAGGCTTCTGGGGATCCCAACTCAGGTTTCCAGACTTGCAAGCAAAAAGTCTTGCCCATGAGCTATCTCACCGGTCCCGTTTTTATTTATTTTTTTCTCTCTTTTTGAGACAGTCCCAATAAGTAGCCCAGTTTGGCCTATAATTTGCAGTCCACCCACTTCAGATCTCCAGTGCTGGGATTAGCCATGTGCTTCCACATCGAGTTTGAAGCTTCACACAAGAACCTAGCACATGGAAGGCTCTCAATAAATATGACCTGACAGTAGCAATTGCTGTTGTGAGTGCTATTATTTTCACAGGGTTTTTATTCTTATTTGTTCCTCCATTTTACTGCTGGAGGCTGAACTGGAGGCCTTTCACAAGCTAAGCAAATCTTAGACCTCCTCCCCCTCCAGCTCACAAAGGTAACTAGTACCAATCCAAACGCACACACCTTCTGCCACATACTGCCCCACACCATGCCTAAAATACCGGCTCCCTTGTTACCATCCCAGTTAAGTCGCTTCTGAGCTGAATGAATTTACGTTACTGCATCGTCTGCTGGAGCCTCTAGTTTCCTTATCTACGAGATCCTGGGATTCTTTTCCATCCACCTTTTTCCTCTGCCCACACTGCCTTTTCTGTCCTGTCCCAGTGATTTGTGGTCTCACAGCGCCATCTGCTGGTGAGGAGGGTCTGCCTCTCAAGAGGAAATGCCTGTACTTGCAGCCCTAAGAAGTGGAGTCTGGGAAACCCAAGAGCAAAGTAGAACAATTCAGGATATTCCTGAAGTCACCCTTGTGCTCCACAGACACACACAGTGTCCTCTTCTACATATACCCACACACACATACACACACACATACCCCTACACATGCAAAAATATTCTTTAGTGGATTTCAGTATTATGAAGTAATATTGTTGATGTTATTCTGAATATTATATATGAATATAACCATGAGCATGAGTGTGAAGAGTTATAAATATAGGCAAAGTATATAGATAAGGATATATGTAGCATAAAAGTAGTGTAGATATAAACAGAGATATGAAGATAGATTATACAGCCTAAATGGGAGACAGATGATTTATAGTACAGATAATGGTCTGGGGATGTAGCTCAGTTGTTAGAGTGTTTACCTGGACCTGAGTTCGACACTCCCCCCTCCCCCCACACCACTGGCATGATGTTACACACTTGTAATCCTAGCACTGGGGCCTACAGGGTTAGGAGGACCAGAAGTTCAGGGTCATCCTTTACTACATAACAAGTATTTCTGTACATAGTCTGAGCTACATGAGACTCTGTTCCAAAAAGAAAACCATGTTTCCTTAACACCTAACAAAGGGAAGCTAGGAAGTTATTTTCTGTCTCATGATGGTGCCTTGCCAGGTTTGGTCAGAGTTTGACAGCTATGTCCAAGTCCAGGGAAGAAATGTCAACAAGTGTTTCCTAAACTGAACAAACACAAGACAAGGCAGTTATTAAATTAAATAGAAATGTGCCCTGTTAGAAATGAAGTGTACTTACAGGTCACGTTATGGCTCTGTCATGGACTCAGTTACACAATCATAATCATGTAAACATACATTATTGATTTAGCTGCAAACGATGATTAACCACACTGTAGAACCATAGGGGAGGAAAGAGGAGTGCTGAAGAGCCAAAGTTCTCCCCAAAGGCCTTCCAAGAAACTGACTTCAGAACAATTCCCCAGGAAACCCACTCTGTCTTCCATGTTCTGAGAAGTCATACTAGTTACCTTTCTGCTACTATTAGGAAATAACCAACAATAGCAATTACAGCAAGGAAGGCTCAGTCCTGGCTCACAATTCTAGGGTACACTCCATCATGGAAGAACTGCATGGTGGTAGGAGTGTGAGGCAGCTGGTAGTTGTGTCCTCAGGAAGGAAGTCAAGAGAGATGGATGCCGGTTGGTGCTCCAGGTACTTTCTTTGTTTTGTTCAGACCAGAACCCCCAGCCCCTGGGATGGAGCTGCCCAGTCAGGGTGCATTTGGATCAAATCTCTGTGAAACATTCATAGGCACACTTGTGGGTTCTATCTCCTGGATGATTAAACCCAGTGAAACTGACAAGATTAGTCATTCACTGCCCACAGAGAAATTGGTCTCTTCTTACCTGAAATCTCAGAATATGATCCCCTAAAAAGAAACTTTGCAGAAGTACAAACGTTAAAGGTCTTGAGATGTCAGTGATCCTGTAATATGTGGGGAAAGGGCAATATGATCACATGGGTCCTAATATCAAGATGGCAGGAGAATGAGAAGAGATAGGACACTGGAAGCAGAAGGTTATGCTTCTGGAAGCTGAGAGAATTTAGCAGGCTCTGAGATACTGGAAGAGGCAAGGAGGAAACCCCACACCTTGGACCCTTCTAGAAGAACCACCCCTGCTGATACCTTGATGTTAGCTTCTGTGATTCATTCCAGACTTCTGATCTCCAGGACCTTAAAAGAGCAAACTGGGGTTAATGGAGGCTTCTAGAGTTGTACCAAATTGTCCCAGCACTATCAGAAATGGACGTGCTGGTTAGTGGACATACTTGTATGTGAAAGGAGAAGAAACTTGGTGCATGAATTTGCCAGAGTCATGAAAGGAACATCTGGACAGCAGTGGCAGCCCAAAGAAGTAACTCAGGCAGGTTCTGCTTGCCAAGTAAAAAATGTGTTTCCCTTGGGCTAGTTATAGAACAGCAGTATACCAGTTGGATTCCCATGCCAACTTAACAATTGAGGGCTGAATCTTTGGGTACATCTGGGAAAAAGTAGTTAAGGTGAAGTCCTAAGCAAGCCTGTAAGAGATTATCTAATTGATGTGGTAATACCCAGCCCATGGTGGGTGAGATCATTCCCTGGACAGGTAGATAAGACAGAGAGGGCTAATTTAGTAATCTGGCCTGTTTTGGCATATGGGCATGCCAGCAATGAGAAAGTACATCCTTCTCTCAGCAATTCCTGGGGATGTGGTATGGCCAGATGTGGATTCCTGGTGTTGGTATGGACTGTGCTGGCATTTTGATGACATGTACCCAAGAATCATAAGAATAACCTCCTTGGTTTTGTGGTGGTGGTGGTGGTGGTGTGTGTGTGAAGAGGGCACTGTGTGACTTTGAGAGTCACCCTGGATTGCTTCTACCTCCACGATTACAGCTTAAAATATACCCTGGCAGGAGAAGTTAAACCAGCATCATGAGATGAGGGAGCAGTCACATCCACAGCAGGAACAGAGGACAAGGACCAGTACATGCCCATCACCAATGTTCAGCTATCATTATCAACCTGCCCAGGGAGTGGCCCCGCCCACGATGGGCTGGGTCTTTCCAGGTAAATGATGCTGTCAAGTCAGTCTCCTACGGGCTTGCTTAGAGGCCTACCTTAAGTAGGTAATTCTTTTTAGGTGAACCCAGAGATTCACCTCCCATGTGTCAGATTGAAAGCTGAAACTAACCATTTCATAGACAAAATAAAATTTTCATTTCCCAAAACTGCCATGTCATAAAAACATGGAAAAATAGAAATAAACTGAAGCAGGATTTTTTTTGGGGGGGGGTTGTTGTTGCTGTTGCTATTGGGGTGTGTGTGTGTGTGTGTGTGTGTGTGTGTAGCTGCTAGTGTGTATATGTGTGGGAGCTGTAGGGGTGTGGATGTAGGGGTGTGGGTGTAGGGGGGGCACTGTGTGTGCCTGTGAGGCCCAAGAGTGACATCGTGAATCATACTGGATTGCTTTACCTTCTTAGAGCTTTGCTCTGGGGTTTCCCAGGCTCCACCTTTCAGAACTGGAAATGCAGGCGGTCACCATTTCTTTTCTTTTTTTTTTTTTTAACATTTTTTATTATTATTTCTGCTCATACAAACTTAGTAGGTACACCGGTTCCCTTCCTCCCTCCTCCTCCCCCCAACCCCCCTGCTCCCCCTCCCCTCACCCTTCCCCATCCCCCAGTGCCCCCCCAAATCCCCGGAGAATCCTTTAATGGCAGTCACCATTTCTGCCCAGTGTTTTTACGTGGGATGTGGAATCCAAACCCTGTCCTTCTACCATTTTGTTTTTTAATGATGGACCTGAATTTATTGTTGAACAGGCATTCCCTGTGATGGTACAAAGCTCAAGAGAAATAGCAATGCTAAAATAAAGTCTCTTCCCGTCGGAGCACTTTTACCAGTCCCTCTCATTAGAGAACACGCTGAAAATTATATGCAGGCTGTATACATATTGCTCACAGATATTTATATTCTTTTGTTCAAAAGTGTTCACTATATACCATATTTACAACTTTAAAAAATGCAAGGGTATACCTTAGAAATCATCCTATTCTTGGGGGCTGGAGAGGTGACTCAGGGGTTAAGCCTCTGCCTTGCAGGCGGAAGGTCCTGAGTTCGGATCCTAGACCCCACGTATAGATGCTGGGCGGAACCCGGGTGGCCTGCGTTTCTGGTCCTGGTAGGGCGGAGCCTGTGAATCCCGGGGCAGAGTAAACAAGGAGGAGGTGGAGGCGGTCCATGGTGGCTCCGGAATTCACTTGTGGTTCTACACACACACGCTCAATTGAATAAAAATTTTTAAAAAATCATTCTATTCTTCTTTTTCCTTCCTTCTAAATTTTTTTATTTTTTCCTAGTTTTATAAGCATCTTGAGTAATTATCTGTGCCCCCTCCTTCCCCTTCCCTTCCTTTCTGCCTTCCCCCGTTTTTCCCCCTCCCTTCATCAATCCATCCCACTCCCTCCCAACTCCTGTCTGTCTGCTTCTATGGGTCCCAGGGCTCCTTCTGCTCTAGTTGGGGTGCAGGCCTCTGTGGCAGACCAAGTGGCCCTTCCTTGGATGGACTCACTGATAAGGCACTCCCTTTTATCAGACTAGCCCTACACCCCTATGATCCACTGCATGTAATTATTTGTCCTGAAATCCTTGCTAGTCTATGGGGGTATATTGGTATGTCAGCCATTTTGCAGGTCTGGTAAGGATAAGTATTGCAGTGAGTTCCTAGATGCAGCAGCTCTGATTTGTGTGGAATGCCTTGTGGTCCTTCTGTTTTTGAGGTAGATGTTTAACCCCTGAGCCATCTCTTCAGCTCAGCATTTTGTGTTTGACAATATTAAAAGTAGTTCATTTTATGTGCAACTGATTATTCTACTTTTTTCCTTATCTTGAATTTTCATGATATATTTGGAATCAAGAAACGCTTTGCTTTTTCTTTGTGGTAGAATGACTTGATACAATACTTCACTGAGTTTCTTTTGAGACTGTTTGTTCCAATTCCATATTCTCATTTTGGGCTACCCCAGATCCATCATTGTGCCTGTTTCTGTACTGTGTTCTACACCAAAAAAGGGTGTCTCTTGATTTTTCTCTTTATCCTGTTCTTGGGAGACAGACTGCCGGTTTTTTACTCTCCTGGAATATTTACAGTGTTGGGAGATTATCCAGCCTGGATCGCTCAAGTCCTCGCAGATAATGCCAGCTGGTGGGCTCCTGGTTTGAAATTCCTCAAGTCATCTCAGCCATGACTATGAGAGAAATCATTCCGTGGAACTTGTTGGAGCATGCCTGCAATTCCTAGCTACTTAGGAAGCTAAGCAGGAGAATTGAAAGTTCAAGACCTATGTACAAGTTAGATATATAGATGTCAACTTGAGCTTCAGACACATTTGTGAAGAATCAGTAGTACAGCAAGCCCTGGATAAGCCTGCAGGAGACTGTCTGACTGATGTGGGAGGACCCCGCCCGTGGTAGGTGGGACCATTCCCTGAGCGGGTTGATAAGATGGGAGAGCTGGTTCAGTAAAGTGGTATTCTTTTATTATTATTATTATTTATTTATTTATTTATTCAATTGTGCGTGTGTGCGCATGTACATAGAACCACTGACGAATTCAGGAACCACCATGGACGCCTCTACCTCCTCCTTGTTTACTCTGCCCCGGGATTCACAGGCTCCGCCCTACCAGGACCAGAAACGCAGGCCGCCCCCGCTTCTGCCTGGCGTCTATACGTGGGGTCTAGGATCCGAACACAAGACCTTCTGCCTGCAAGGCAGAGGCTTAACCCCTGAGCCACCTCTCCAGCCCAGTAAAGTGGCATTCTTCAGCACACTTTGGCAGTCTTGCTGTCCGGCATGTGAGGTTTACCCCTCTCTCAGCAGTCTTTGTGGATATGGCGTGGCCAGTTCCCTCAGTTTCTGGTATTGGTATAAACTCTCCTGCCAAACTGGACCGCGAGCTGTGAAGGAGAAAGCATAAAACCCCTTGTTCCCCTAAGCTCTTTGGTTGTGAATTTATCAGCAACATGCTGGCAAACTGCAAAAGTTAGTCTGGGGGGGGAAATATCTGTCTGGGATACAGAATGATTTCAAGACCAGCCTGGGCAACTTAGTGAAACTCTTTCAAAATTAAAAGTGGGACAGATAGACATGTAGAGGCAGAGACAGGAGAGAGACAGAGAAACAGAGACAGCAGGAGGAAGAAGAGAGAGAAAGAAAAAAAAGAAAGAAAGAGAGAGAGAGAGAAGGAGAGAAAAAAGAAAAGCAGAAGAGAGGTTGGAGGGAAGGAGGAAGGGAAAGAGAAAATAGGGGGAGAGGAGAGAGGGAAAGGGAGGAAGGGAAAGAGAGAGACTCAGGCAAACTCACGCAACTTTAGTAAACACCTTGGTTGCCCTAGGCATTTATCTTCGAATAACTTGTGCCAAACTCCCAAGTATCAGACTGTCAACACGGAAAGGTTCCCACCCACAACTCTTCCTTACTACCTTGTACCTATTACAATCAAAGAAGATAACCTTAGACAAGCTACTTTCTGACTCTGCCTGGGATGTTCCTTGCGAAGCAATGATGACAGATGAGACAAGGTCCCTAAGATTAAAATTCTGCAATGCAGAGAAACTCCTTTGTCCATACAGTGTAATGCATGCTTATGTTTGAAACAACCTGGATTTAAGTCGTGAGACTGAGGATTACTGACTGGACAGCCTTGGGAGAAAGAAAGCACTTCTGAGCCTCAGCTTCCTTGCCTATAAAGTTAGAAATAATAAGGCAATACCTCCTCCACTGAGCACAGTGCCTGGCAGCACCTGTCCCTGCTGGGGAACTGCAGTGGTCATCAATCATTAAGGAGATCTGTGCTGAGAAACATGCATTAGGAGCAAGCATCCGACAGGACATAGGCTTCTGCACAGTCGAGTTATGCTAAAACTACTGTGAAGAAATTCAGAGACAAGGAACATCAATCACAACTATCTAGTGAGATCATGACAAGCCATTGGTCTGTGAAGATTTTTCTGGGGAAAACAGGTACAGGAAGGAATTAAAGGAAATTAAGATCTTCATTTCTCAAGAGACAATTCCAAGCAAGTCGTGGGGGTGCATGCTTGTGTTCCAACTCTTCAGAAGAATGAGGCAGGAGACCACAAGTGCAGAGGTGGGCTCTAGATAGTGACGACGACATTAATTGGCCTAATTGAGAATGCCACAGTTCTTGTTGGTTTGGTGTCTGTGTCTGTGTCTGTGTCTGTGTGTGCCTGTGCAGGTAGGTGGGTGTACATGTGCATTTCAGGTGCATGTACAAGAGGGCACTTGAGTATGTGTACCTGTGAAGGACCAAGTGTGACATTGGGGATCATCCTGGATCATGTTTCCACCTTATTGCTTTGCTTTGGGATTTTCCAGGCTCCCACCTTCTAGGGTCAGAATTGCAAGTTGCTGCTATTTCCACCTGGATTTTTTATGTGGGATCTGAGAATCTGAACTCAGGTCTTTTTGCTTGACAGGCAAAGGTTTTAACCCCTGAGCCATCTCCCCAGTCCAAGAATGTCACTGTTCTGCAGGTATGACTTACCTGTATTATCCTGTTTCAGTTTCTATTTTTTGACCTGTGTGCTCTGTGTGTGTGTGTGTGCGTGTCTGTGTACATGTGCACACACCAGTCATTAAACCCCAAATTCTGTGCATTCTAAATATGCATTCTACCATTGAGCTACACCCCCATTTACTGAAGATCTACTTTTTTAAGAAATAGGAAAGCAATGGAGCATAATGGTAGAATGCTGGCCTAGCATGCTGGCCTTTGTTCATCCCATAAAACAAGGAACAAAAGAAACAAACAACAAAAAAACTCTTACCTCTATGCCATCTTCAATTCATGCTGTCACTGCAGAAAACCTCTAGTGCTAAATAGATGTCCGGAAAATTATTAGTGTGGACAGTTCCTTAAAACCTTAGAACTTCCACAGTGATGAGTTTCCTTCATACACCAGGTAGCTTTAACTTCATCATGGGGTTCAGCCACTGCAGAGAGTAAGAGAGGGGATAGAAGGTTGAAACCCAATTCCTGACTGATAGAGGTGAATGGCCCAATTTATAACCAGGCATGGCTTACATAATGAAGGCTCCATCAACGTATAAAAGGGTGTGGGTTAAAGCTGTAGCTCAGTTGGTAGAGTGCTGGTCAAGCCCTGGTTTTTATCTGCACTGCTACATAAACCAGGCATGTACAAGTGGTGTAGGCCTGTAATCCCAGCACTAGGGAGGCAGGAGGGTCAGAAGCTTGAGGTCATCCTTGGCTCCATAGTGAGCTGAAGGCTGGTTATGGTCTTCATGAGACCTTGTCTCAAAAACAATAAAATAAAGGGTAGGAAGACAGCTCAGTGATGGGCTAAGCCCTTACTTCACAAGCAAAAAGACCTGACTTTGAACCCCCAGATCCCACATAAAAATAAATAAATAAATAAATAAATAAATAAATAAATAAATAATAAATAAATAAACAAACAAACAAATCAATAAAATTTGGCAATTTGCCTCACCTATAATTCTAGCCCTGGAAGGCAGAGTCTGGGGATCCCTAGAACGGGTAGGTAGCCAGACTACTAGCAGCAAGCTCTGGGTTTAGAGACCCAGGTTCACAAAAAAAAATTGTGGAAGTGCATGGAGGATAATGCCAGTGTCACTCATGGGCAGCCACAGACATGCACATTCAAGGGCATTACACATGAAGTAAATAAACAAATATAACAAGAAGGGACTCAAAGAACTTCCAGAGATCTGAATGAGTGCTGAGTACAGGAGAAGTGGTAGTGCACACTCATTGGGATGTGATGATACAGGTCTGTGTTCCCAGCACAGATGCTAAGACTAGAAGCAACGTGCCCTTTCTCCTGTACTTTAACATACTCTTCTGTCTGGGTACTCACTTATAGCCTCTGTAATAGCCTATATAATAAACCAGGAAACGTAAATACAGTTTCCCTGAGCTGCACACTAATAAATCAGTTGAACCCAAGGGAACTTCAGTTTATAACCAGATCAGTAGCAGAAAGTGAACCATCCATGCAGAGCAGCCTGAGGGGACGGAGACTCAACCTGTGGGATTCAACGCTGTAGAAGACACAGGTTACTGTCTGCTGCAGAATTGCTGAGGCATGGGGACACAGCCCCATGCTGGGATTGCCAAACTATTCTGTGCTGTGAGAATAAAGCACAGGGGGCTGGCAAGATGACTCAGCAGGTGAGGCGCCTGCTCAAAAACCGGAGACTGGAGCGCAACACCTGGAAACCCATATGGTGGGAGGAGAGAAATGACTTCTGAAAGTTGTTCTCTGACCTCCACCTATGTACCATGGCATGTATGTGTTCTCTCTCTCTCTCTCTCTCTCTCTCTCTCTCTCTCTCTCTCTCTCTCTCTCTCATATGAATGAATAAATGCTGTTTTAAAAGAGAAAGAATACAAAATATGATATGGGTATGGCTGACATGCACTGAGTCCTACCAGAAAGGTCCCAAGTTCAAAGCCAGCCTCAGCTACATAGTGATTTCAAGACCAGCCTGGGTTACATGAAATCGTGGCTCAAAAAACAAAAATAAATAAAAAGCACACATTAAGAAAAGCATATAGGCAGTGGTAGAGTAGTGACAACAATGGCCAGCCATAATGCAGAGTATTGGCAACCCAGTAAGTTTCATCCATAATCAAACCAATCTAATTCCCCATCCTAAGAAATAGGGAACCTCTCAAAAGAGGAGGTGATAAGATTGTAAGAACCTAAAGATGGGACAGTTCACCATTGGGCAAGACATTCCATTCAAGGTAGGACTGCTGCATCCGGGAAGTCACTGGAGTGAGACTTGTCCTTACCAGACCCCCATAATGATTGACATACCAACATGCCCCCATAGACTGTCAAGGAACTCAGGAGAGATAACATACAGGGGAAACCTTGGGGACTAAAGCTGGGGGAATGAAGGGAAATGCCCCTATCAATGGGATGGCCCAAAGAGAGGCAACTTGGTATGCCACAAGAGGCCTGAATAAATGCCCATAAAAGTAGAAAAGCCAGAGGGACCCCGGGGTACATAGAAGCAGACCGGCAAGAGGGTGGGAGAGAGTGGAATGGATTGATGAAGGGAAGGGAGGGAAATGGAAGGAGAGGAGGTTAGAGAGAAGCAGGAATAAGTAATATGCTTGTAAAAGTAGAAAAAAAAACATTAAAAATAGCATATGTTGGCTTTTCTTGTCCTTTTTTTTCCCTGGCAATAGAATCTAGGTCCTGCACATGCTACACAAGTTCTTTGAGCCTTAGTTTTATTAAGACCAGGTCTTCCTTTGTAGCCTAGGCTGCCTTCAAGCTCACAGACCTCCTGTGTCAGCCTCCTGAGCCACCATGCCCAAAAGCATTTGCTTTCAGTACGTTGTACATTCAGTATATAACAAAAATAAAGAAAGGCTTAGGTCAGTTGCCATTGAGCAGTCATTGAAACTGTTTGATGGATATGTAGCACAAATGATTTTTGGCATACAGATGTTGCCAGAAGTCAGCTGTTGCAGTTAGCCTGCATGATTGCTGATAAAATCATAACAAAACAGCTTAAGAGAACAAGAGGTTTATTCTCTCATGATAATCCAGCTACAGTTCTTAGTGTATTAGGTAAGAGGGCATGCACTATCACCAAAGGCCAAATCCATATAACAGCTGAGAGAGATATAGTCCTTACTTTGCCAGACCAGCATGTCTGGCCAAGTATACAAAAAGATGCCAACTTCCTCAACCAGATCTCTGTATTTTATTCACCTGTCCCAGAGCCTAGCTCCACCCTCCATGGGTTGGGTCTTACCAAATAGACAATCTCCTGAAAGTTTACTCTGGGCTTAACTACTGGTTCTTTACAAATGTGCTAGGAGCTCAAACCCTCAACCATCAAGTTGACACTGTACCTAACTATGATATCAACTCTCCTTATTTTTTTCATGTATATATGGAGAGAGTATTGTGTATGGAGTGTGTGCATGCATACATATGTGCGTAGGTATTTACAGGTGGTGGGAACACATAGGCTAGTATATTGACACAAGTGTACTTGAGTGTGTGTGCCTGTGCAGGCTCTACGGTGATAGTGGGAATCATCCTACCTCACTTTTCCAACTTATTGTTGTGAGCCTCAGTCTCTAATTAAACCCAAATCAAGGCATGAGGGCTAGTCTGGCTGACTAGCTTGTCCTAGGGATTTTCAGGCACCACCTTTCAGGGTTAGAATTGCAAGTGGGCTGCCACATTCACCAGGCATTTTTATGTGGGACCTGCAGATTTGAATTTGAGTTCTTTTGTTTGTGAAGTACAGGCTTTAACCACTGAACCATCTCCCCAGGCCCAACTCTCCAAATACAAGTGACCCAGGAACATGGATTCCAGTAGTCTCAGAATGATGCAATCTGCCATGGAAGGGCTGATAGGAACTTTGTGGCCACAGAACAAAAGAAAATCATAAATCAAGGATGGGGGTGTACATCAGTCGGCAGAGTGCTTGCCTAGCATGCACAGCACCATGGGGTTCAATCCCAGCACCCACATGTAAAATAGAAGTATTTGGAGCTGGGGAGATGGATCGGGGTTAAAGCTTTTGTCTTCCAAGCAAAAGGACCTGAATTCAGATCCTCAGATCCCATATAAAAACACTGAGTGGTGGACTGGAGAGATGGCTCAGGGGTTAATACTCTGTCTCGAAAGTTCAGGTCCCAAGTCCCACATTAAAAAAAAAAACCCAGGCAGCCTGCATTTCTGGTCCTAGTGGATAGAACCTGGGAAATCCCAGAGCAAAGCAAGGAGCAATCCAGGATGCAAGAAGCAATCCAAGATGATTCCCGAAGTCACTCTTGTTCTCTCTGACACACACACACATAAATAAATAAAATGTTATTTTAAAAAAACACCAAGTGGATATGATGGCAGCTTATGATTCCAACAGAGCCTGAGAAAAACCTCGGAACAAAGAAATACAGCGGTAGAAGAGAACTTCACGTTAAGCCTGATCAAGATGACAACCTCTCACAAAGCACCTCGACTTTGCAGCAGAATCCACGGAGGTGAGGAGAGAGGGGAAGAAGCCAGTGGGGAGCCTGGCCAGAATCGGTGAAGTCCTGGGCAAAACATTAGAAAAAAGGGGCTTTGACAAAGCCTATATGATCCTTGGCCTGTTTCCAGTGCTAAAGAAGGATGAAGACCTCTGCCGGGAATGGCAGAAGGACACATGTGCTGCTAGCACATAGTCCCAGGACTGCTTTGGGTACTTTCGAGCATGGTATGACACCTTTTCGTGATGATATCTAAGGACCCTCCCAACCCCACTACACCCCCAGCCCCAGTGTCCAAACTCTGGAGTTTGCAGCTGCGTGGGGGTCCTCCCTGTCTGCTACAAAGAAAAATAGTGCCTCCCATGTACTCCAGGGTCTTTGGGGTCTCAAATCTTTTGGAATTCTTGTCCATGCATGCATTACTCCTCCTCCCCAGGGACAGTTGTCAGCTTTCCTGCATAAGTTCCTGGCCCCTTCCCTTTTCTCCTCCTCCCTGCAAGGTTTGTTAGATGACATTTTGATCCTTTTTTTTTTTTTTTTTTTTAGCAGAACAGTCACTGTCCTTATAAACTTTTTTAGATCAATAAAGTCAGTGACCTTCAAAAAATAATAAAATAGGGCTAGAGAGGTGGCTCAGGGGTTAAGCCTCTGCCTTGCAGGCGGAAGGTCCTGAGTTCGGATCCCAGATCCCACGTATAGACGCCAGGCGGAAGCGGGGGCGGCCTGCGCTTCTGGTCCTGGTAGGGCGGAGCCTGTGAATCCCAGGGCAGAAGGAGGTGGAGGCCTCCGTGGTGGTTCGCGAATTCGTCCGTGGTTCTACACACACACAGACACACGCACACACAGACACACACACACACATGCGGGCACATACACACGCACATGCACACAGTTGAATAAATAATAAAAAAAAAGATACATTTAAAAAAATAATAATAATAATAATAATAAAATAAAAAAAGGTAGAGCAATCTAGGATTGCTCTAGGATGATTGCTACACACACATTCAAGTTCCCTCTTGTGTACACATAAAAGCATATACACACATGCACGCACTCACAATATAATAATAATAATAATAATCAAACAAAAGTGTCCCCTGGCTTGTAATCCCAGGGCTGGGAAGGAGGTAGAGAATCTAGCCAGTCTCCTCTAATTGGTCAGTTCCAATTCAGTTCAGTTGAATTTCTGTTGCAAAAAAAAAAAAAAAAATGGATAGGGATTGAGGAATGACATTATTACAGCCAGGGCTGTCCTCTGGCCTACACACACACACACCTGCACATTCTCAAAACACCCCCCCCACACACACACACAATGAAACCAATATATGCAATATAATTCATTTTGTCCTAATGTTTCTGAGAACTTCACTTGTGAATTCATTCATCTATTTAAGGAAGAAAGGTAATGCCATCATTTTTCAAAGTTTAATCATGAAAGAAATCCACATATTACACTCCAATTTTATTCCTTTGTATATTTCACATTGGTTATTCAGAGAAACTACAGTCTGATCTGTTTCCCCTTCTGGACTTTGAATTCCATGACTGAAGAGCTGTCTTTTCCTCACTGTGCTCATGGCCTGGGAACAGAGCTGACTCTGAGAACCAAGGTTGAGTTCCCAAACACAGGAAGAGACATCTTCTGCATCCCCTTCTCTGGATCTTCTTCAGCCACTCCTTATTCTGGAAGCTGAAGCATGCTGCAATTAAAGAAAAAAAAATGAATCAAGTAGAGATGGAATTTGCTTTCTCTGTGGAGACATGGGTGTGCCAAGAGGATCATGACTTCCACCAAGTATTAAGTCTATAACCTTTTCCCTTCTCTTTGAGGGTGGTGCTTCTCTTCTAGAGAGTCAAAACAGTCATGCCCAAGCTGGTTCAGACAGGGAAAGTTAAACAGTAACTACACAGGTTGTATGTGTTTGACAAGGGATGAGTCTGAAATAGCCATCACCTGGAGGGAAAGGGTTGGAGAGAGAAAAAAGGAATTCTTTTAATATAGTCTTTTGAAACTTATAATAACTCATCACAGAGGTTCCTAGGACTTGCATAACCGAATTTCTGAAATTGGGAAAGACAAACATCGGACCTGCCCATTTCCTAAGATCCCATTGACAAACCTAAGATGTCTCCGAAGGTCAGTTGGAGAAACCAATGAGTTTATTGGACTTAATGACACAGCATGGATGAGAGGTAATTTATGGGAATGTGGAGAACCCCAAAGCACCGGAAAGTCCCACCTCGTTCTGGGTGATGACTCCCCAGAGTCATAGAATGAGTTTCCCTCCGAAGCTCTGGGGACATTGTAGAAAAGGGATAAAGAATGTAAGCGCTGGAGGAAAGGAGGGTGAGTGTTATAGGAGCAGGATCCTCTGAGCAAGACGGCTATCATCTTAGCTCTGACTATTTTCGAAAGACGACCAAGAACAGATCTGTTGACTGTTGACATTCCTTCAAAGACAGAGGGGGTGAGGAGGTCATTTGACCCTCACCTGGGATTCTGGCTGCATCCTCCTGGTGGCATCCACCCCCTCCCCAATCACTTGCATGTAATTCTGCTCAAATTATATGAGACCTTGAAAGGCTAGTATATATAGACTAGGAGGGTTAACCAAGGAGGGAACTCCAACTGAAGAAGGAAGCCATAGTCCAGGATGGGGATGAGACTACTTTGGGGTCCCCCCATGCTTCTGCAAATTAACCCTCATCCATGCTCTTGTGAGTAAAACCAATACATTCATTAGTTCCCTACAGTGACTTTGGTGGAATTGGCACTGTGCTAGTTAGATATCAGAGTCAGCTAGACAATTAATTGAAGGCTGAGTTTAGGGCACATTTGTGAAGAATTAGTAGTTAAGGCAAGCCCAAAGCAAGTCTTGCAGGAAGTTGTCTGATGGATGTGGGTAGACTCAGCCCATGGTGGGAGGGACCATTCTCTAAGCAGGAGGATAAAATGGAGGGATTGGTTCAGTAGTCTGACATAATTCAGCATACTTGGACAGATGTCTTTGCAGTCTGGCAAATGGGGTTTGCCGCTTGTAATAGTTACTGTTACCTGTTGCTGTGAGAGAGCTTCAAAGTCAAGCAACTTAAGGTTGATTTATTCAGCTTATTTTACAGAGGAGAGAAACAGTCTTTCATGGTGAAGACCACATGGCTGGTGGCTGAAGCGGGAAGCAGGCTAAGTCACTGCAAATATCCTGGAGTCTCCCTTCAAAGTCTTCTGTTCTATAGTTCCTTTTATCTGGTCTGCTACTGGGAGGCTCCAATCAGATTTAGGGCTGGTCTTTGTATTGTAAATGTATTGATCCAGATAATCTCACAGCTGATCTTAGTTAATGCCAGGTGTGGTCAAATTGACTCACCAGGATATCACATCTTTCTCTCTCAGCAATCCCTGGGATGTGGTATGGTCAGTTCCCTTAGCTCCTGGTGTTGATATAAACTCTCCTGCCAAACTGGACTAAGAACTCCAACCAAGAATCATAAGCAGTTCAGCACAGGCACAAGGGCAATGGCAACAAGGGAGGCACAGGCAACCTCTCCCACTAGGGAGGATGGAGATCTCCACTCAGCCTCATCCCTAACAAGGAGGTCAGGGACACTTGCTGGTGAGAACCATTCAGAGTGACTAAGGAGGTCTGACATAAAATTGTGAGTTTATTTGGTTCTCAAAGTATTTGAGGTTGAGGGCTAGATACTGGAACTAGGTGTGCCTCAGTTCCTAGAGGTCCCCCTCTAGAATATCAGAGGCCATCAGTATCAGCTGGTGGATAAGGACCTAGAAGGTAAGAAACTTGACCTGGAGGTGGGCAATTTTCTTCCCTGAGCATGCCTTCTTCCTTGAGGTTGTTTGCCCCACAGGAAACCCTGGAGAGGCAACAGTCATCTGGACTGCACACCTGCGGGGGCTGCAACACTGTGGCTGGCTAGGCTGCACACCTGTGGGACCTGCGAGGTGCACAGAGGCCCCATGGGAGCACCTCAGGATAAAGGAGCTAGCCAGCTCAGAGGAAATGACCAAAAATCAGGAAGAGCAGGGAAGGTAGTGCCTCCCATCTGAAGCAGAATTTCTTTTTCAGATTCTTGTGTTCCAGAGTTGAGGACTCAAATCAGAACACACGGAGAGGTTAAAGCAGGATTTATTGAGATGGAGAGAAAAAGGAAGAAACTCTCCAGTGCTCAGTCTGAGAAGGGCAAGGAGGAGAACAGGGTCCATAGGAAGAAGGGAGTGGGAAGAGCCAGAGGAAATGGAGAGGTGTTATAAGGGTGAGTGTCATAAAAGACAGTCCTTGGTGCAAAACCACCACCATCTTGATTGGATCAACTATGACTGCCTTCAAGAGCCCATCAAGATCAGAACTGTTATCTGTGGACTTTTACTACGAGACAGAGGGGGGCACAGGATATGAGTCATGGGTTAAAGCCATTAGCTTGTAAGCCTTCTTCCTTGAGGTTGTTTGCCCCACAGGAGACCCTGGAGAGGCAGCAGTCATCTAATGTAATGGCAGGGCTGCACACCTGTGGAGCCCATACACCTGTGACTGGGCTGCACACCTGTGGGACTTGCACCAGAGCATGAGCCTGCCCAGTGGAGCCCATGGAGGATGGCGGGATTCCCAGATCCCACATTAAAAAAATGCAAAAAGAAATGGCAGCAGTTTACATTTCTGGCCCTGGAAGGGAGAACCTGAGAAACCCCAGAGCAAAGTAATAAGGAGGGAGAGCAATCCAGGATGATTCCCATTTTCACCATTGGGCTTCCACAGACATACACACTCAAGTGTTCTCTTTGTACACACATCACACACACACACACACACACACACACACACACACACGAAGAGAGACAGAATTGACAGGGTCCTTGGAACATCACTTGGAATATTTTAGCTGCTCCTTCATGCACATACCAGGCATTTGTATACAATTCTTCCCTCAGTACACATGATCTGGAGGTCTGGAGATACTCGAATATACAGGGTTGGGTCAAGTAAACTGAATGGGAGTGGGAGATTCTATTCTTGAAGCTCTGGGAAAGCCATAATCCATGTTGGGGATGAGGCTTTCCAGTGTGACTGTTTTGGGATCACCCCGATCTTGTAAGTAACCCCAATTAACTCACTGGTTCCCCCAAAGTGACCTTTATCAAAATCATATTTTCATTTGCCACTGGGACCCTATAAGGAGGGGGTGGGGTAACTGTCTGTTTACATCTCCCCAAGGAAGGAATTCTTGCAATATGGTGAAAACTTCTGCTGATAGTGGCATTCACATTGGGCTGGTCGTGAGATTTTGAGCCCACATCAGACACAAAACAAGCACCCAGAACTGTGGCTGTCATGCATGGAATGTGCCGGGATCTGCCTCAATGTAAGACAGGCATTGATTCCACAGTCCTGGTAATCTTCTGGGTGAGGTATGAAGACATTGCCTGGACTTGTTGAGCAGAGTTTTGAAGAAAGGCCAGTCAACTGTGCAAGGCAGTTTACGTGACAGGCGAGAGTTTCGAGCAGCAGCAGGCAACTAGGAAAGGGAAGAAGGGAAAAGTTAGCATCTGTCTGTCCTCTCTAATTGCCCCTCACCCACTCACCTTCCTCCTCCTCAGTGTTTTCAGTCTCTCTAGAGACCATTTTCCTCTCCCAAACAGTCTTCCAATCAAAATGCTGCTTTACACCCAAAGCATTGGGGTGGGGTGAGGTAGACCTTTTGGGCATGGGTGTGCATGTGGTGAAAGGAGTCAGCAAGATGCTGTGGGGGCACCTGCGAATCAGGGTGCAGCGAGGGAGAGAGTCCCAAAAAGGTCTGAAAAGGTAGGCATCAGAATGGACACAACTTAATTTTTGTCACCACCCAGAAGGGACCACACTATAGAAATGAAGCAAAATAGGGGCTGGGAGATGGGGCAGAATCCAAGCCTTTGCCTCTCAAGCAAAAGAACCTGAGTTCAGCTCCCAGAACCCTCCCCCACACACACATACACGCACGCACACATGCACCACACAAATAATTCACTGTCCTTCAGCCTCAACTCCTCAATCCAAGATAGTAACGACATAGTCACGCCTCACTTCAAAGATTCACCTGAACAGAGATTAAGAGCCCTGCTTATAGAGGAGGAAAACCAAGAAATTGAACAGTTTGGCCAAAAGCCACACCAAGAGACTGTGGTTATGGGTTATGGCTAAGGGTTGAATTTAGGTAATACCTGTTAGGTCGGTGGGGGAAAAGGACAGAGAGATGTGAGAGGTCGTCGTGGAACTCCATTACAAAGAAAAGCTAACACCAGGAAGAGATTTAAGAAATACTAATTTGGGGGGCTGGAGAGGTGGCTAAGGGTTAAGCCTCTGCCTTGCAGGTGGAAGGTCCTGAGTTCAGATCCTAGACCCCACGTATAGACGCCGGGTGGAAGCTGGGGCGGCCTGCATTTCTGGTCCTGGTAGGGCAGGAGCCTGTGAATCCCGGGGCAGAGTAAACAAGGAGGAGGTGGAGGCGCCATGGTGATTCCCGAATTCGTCCATGGTTCTACACACACACACATACATACACATGCGCACACATGCACAATTGAATAAAAAAAAATACTAACTTTATTAGAGCTGTGGGCCTGGTGGCCAAGAGAACCATAGCTCAGCCTCAAGATGGGAGAACATTATGGGCCTGAGAGATGGCTCAGGGGTTAAGACTCTGTCTCCTAAGCAGTAGGTTCCTGAGTTTGGATCCCAGGTCCCACATTAAAAAAAAAAAAAAAAAGAAAAGAAAACACTCCAGGTGGGCAGAGCCTGGGATAATCGCAGAGCAAACCAAAAAGGAGGTAGAAGCAATTCAGGATGATTCTTAAGGTCATCCTTGGTGTTCCACAGGGACTACCACAGTGCCCTCTGATACATACACACACATACACACACACACACACACACACACACACACACACACACAATTAATTAATTAATTAAAAGATGGGAGAGCATTAGAACAGAGGAGAGAGTTTAAAAGTTGGAGAGGACAGGGGAAGAAGAGCTGCCTAGACAGCGTGGCAGCAGGAAGTGTGAAGGGTTGGGGGGTGACTATCTTTATAAAGGCAGCAGAACTTACTAAGGAGTTTCTAGGGAAGTAAGGCACTGGGGGTGGTGAGAAAAAGAATGTCAAATCAAAGACTCTCTCTCCCACAAGGGTGGGAGGTCAGAAATTTCCGATGTGCGGTCTGCTCAGAGAATCTCCTCCACATTCCAGTCAAGGTGCTGGAACCTTTCAAAAATTGGCCTGACTGTGGCTAATCAGAAGTTTCCAAAACCAATGTTCCACCTCCCACTCCCCCTACCACACACACACAGATACACACACCCCAAACATTGTCTGAACCTTTGGAAAGCAAACCTTCATGTTCCTCTCCTGTCTCCTCCCCCTTCCAACTGGCCCATCCACATATTTTCATCCACCAAGTTCCTGCTTGCCCCAGGAGAATCCCCGAGCTGAGACGGCGGTTTGGTGGTGCTTGTGGTTGTGTTTTTGTGGTTTGCTTGGGGTGTTTTTGTTTGTTTGTTTTTGCTTTGTTTTGTTTTGTTTTTGAGATACTCTGACCAGGAACTTCCAATCCTCCAAAGACAGCTTCCCAAGCACAGGGATTACAGGCAGGAGCCAGAGCCAGCACACCAGGCTTGGAAGGTAGCGGCTCAGCATGATACCTGAGCTAGGGATGAAGATGCCAGGTAGACCCTGCCTGTGCCCTTACCCTGCTCTGGTCTGGGCAGAGAAACCAGAGCTAGACAAATAAACACAGATGTGCGCTGTTGCCAGAGCATCTGGAAGGAAGTGGAGGGGTTGTGGGAAGAGGCTTGCCTGGAAGTCAGAAGCTGGGGGAGGAGGGGAGAGAAGGCAGATCCCGGGCAGGGGGGGGGGGGGACCGGAGGAAGCAGACCCCTGTTTGACTCAGGCATCTGAAATGAAATTTCAGCTTAGAGCTTTTTTTTTTTTAAGAAATGCCTGGAGACAGTCAGAGATGAGGCAACAAATGGAGACATCTATCAAAGTCACTCTGTGAAAGGCCAGACCCACAGGCGGGAGGCTGGCAAATTGCAAAGGTGGAGGAATAGGCATTTTTATGTGAGATCAGGGATCCAAATTCCAGTCCTTCAGCTTTCTGAACCATCTCTCCACCTCACAGACCTGTAATTCAAGCTATTCTGGAGACTGAGGTAGAAGCATCACAGGTTCAAGGCCAACCTAAGCTACTTGATGAGTTTCTTTCTCAAAAGGGGGGGGGGGCTGAAGAGATTACTCAGGAGTTAAGACTGTACCTCCAAAGCAAAAGGACCTGAGGTCGGATCCTAGATCCTAGGTAAAAATGCCAGCAGAAATGGAAGCTGCCTACACCTTCAGATTGGAAGGTGGAACCTGGGAAACTCTGGAGCGAAGCAAAAGGGAGGTCGAATAATCTAGGATGTCCTCTATTACACGCCACACACACCAAATGAAAAGATACATTGAATAGTTGTGCAAGACTGTCAAAGAATAAGTAAAAATAAGACTAAGTAGAAAATAAGTTTAAAAATTCTGTTTGGAGAGTAGACACACACATGCACACTCACCAATGTATACTGTGGAGATCAACTTTCGGAGGTCAGTTTTCTCCTAACACTAGGCTCGAAGAATCACTAAGCCACCAGATTTTCACACAGGCACCTTTAGCCCACTGAATCATCTTTGTGGCCCTGAACCAGAGAATCAGTGTTCTCTGATTATATCAGTGAATTCAATTATTAGCTTGAGGAAACAATGGTTTGAAGGATGGTTTTGTTTGTTAGAATGGAGAAAGACCCTTGAGAACTTCAGGAGATGCTGCTGGGCCTTGTGGTGCACGCCTGTATTCCTGGCACTTGGGAGCTGGAAGCAGGAGGATCAAGAGTACAGGGTTGAAGACAAGTTTAAGACCAGCCTAGGGCACAAGCGACACTGACAGAGAAAGAGAGAGGAGAGATTGAGACAGGATTACTATTATTGTTGTTATTAATTACCATTAAATGTTCTTCTAAGCCACTCCCATCCCCACTCCAAAGTTCAGGGAACATTGAGAAAAAAGGAGTGATAAGATTGTAAGAGCCTGAAGTGGGTGGACCAGTGGTGGGTTTTAGACATCATATCCTGGACGTGACAGGATGGATAGATAGATAGATAGATAGATAGATAGATAGGTGATAGACACACAAACACACACACACACACACACATACACACACACACACACACACACATATATATATATACTTTCACAAGAACTACACAGAAGTCATTTAAACTGGAAATCTCAGTGAGTATGTAACATGAGCTACAAACCCTAAGGTTACCCTGGACTATGTAGCAAGACCCTGTTGAGAAAAGAAAAAAAAAACTCCAAAGCTTTTCCCGCGACTCTCTAAAGGTTCCAACTATTTATTTGGGTCTCTGGGATAAATTTACAGTGGATGCATTAAAAGAAAACCCACTTTTAATTACATGCATATGCATAGGCCCAGGTTAGAGACCCCCAAAAGGAGGAGGATGAAGCTTTTGATATCATCCTGGAGCTAGGGAAAGAGACAGGTGTTTTCAGGGGTTTTTTTTTGTTTGTTTTTTTCCCTTGGGGGAGGGTAGGGTAGGAAGTAAATAAGACTGGAGGGCAGGCAATGAATGCGAAACAAAGGCAGCCTTGTGGCCCAGATAAAGCCTCTCAGGTAAGCTAGGAAGGGCAGCTGAGTGTGAGACAAAGTCCAGCTTTCTCTCTGGCGAATCAATTCTCACCTAGAGCCCTAGTGTTTTTCCTCTTCTACCTCCTTCAGCCTACCTTCTGTTTCTTTCTGTTCACAGCACTCTTCCCCACCCTCGTGCTCATTCACTCTTTCTGCCTTCTTCCAGGATGTTCCCTGAGTCGTCTCTGTATAACCACCATCTGCGGCAGAAACTTCTCTGACCAAGGTTATCTGTGTGTGTGTGTGTGTGTGTGTGTGTGTGTGTGTGTGCACATGCGCGTGCATACGCATATATTTTGACAATATGTCTATTTAGAAAAAAAAAAAAAAAAACTAATGGGCTGGGGAGATGGCTCAGAGGCTAAATAAAGCTTTTACTTCTCAAGCAAAAGGATCTGGGTTTGGCTCACCAGATCCCATGTAAAATGCTAGGCAGATATAGCCTTGGTCTCTGGAAGATGGAGCCTATGAAATCCCAGAACAAAACGAAAAGGAGGTATAACAATACAAGATGATTCCCTGAAGTACCCTTGGCTTCCACATGTATACGCAAGTACTCTCTGGTACACAAACATACATCCATATACCCACCATACACACATGCATGAAAGAAAAAAAAAGAGAACATACAGCATTTGACTTTCTGTGCCTGGTTTACCTTACTTAACACAGTATTTTCCAGTTCCATCCATTTTCGTGCTAATTTCCTAATTTCATTTTTCATTATACCAAATAAAATTCCATTGTGTGTATGTACCACACTTTCGTTATCCACCCATCAGTTGATGGATATCTGGACTTATTCCATGTCCTAACTACTGTGAATATAACAGCCATGTCCTCTGTTCAAATGTTCTAGGTTACCAAATCTTACAGGGTAGTCCCATCTGGGTCGCCAAATGTTTCGGGGAAAGAGTCTCGCCAAATATTACAGAGTCCTTGTTCAGGAGCCAAATGTTGCAGGAGCCACGGTCCCAATGATGCAGGGTTCTTGTGTTCTGGCGTCGAACATTGAAACCAGAACATGTGTAGAAGAGTAAGGTAGAGTTTATTAGAGGAGAGAAAGGCTGGAACTTATGGACTCCAAACATGGAGTCCCATGAGGGGCTAGGGCGCCCCGGAGAACTCATGAGAAGCAGGCAGCTAGAAAGAACTCATGGAATCCATGAGAAACAGACATGGAGCTACAAAAGGACTCATGGCACTAATGCCATGCCAGGCTAGGGCACCAGAGATGGCTGCCAGGGTCAGGCATATTTATACACTTAGGCAATCCCAGGAAACTAGCTTTTTCTCATTTGTTAGCTCCCATTGGGGCCCAACCCTGGGCCCAAGAGGGACTAGAGACCAACTTGTTTGTTGGATATGGAGAGCTCATCTCCATAATCCCTTCATAGGGAAGTTGACCATTTTATCTCGTTCCTCAGCAGGAGTGTTCCTTCAGGAGTTTTCAGCAGTAGGAGATGACCTTCAGGAATTCCAAGGCCTTCAAAGACCTTATAGACCTTAGAGACCCATCCTAGTATAGCTGCTCTAATCTGGTATTTCTGTGGTGGAATGGAGACTCCTTTGGGTATATGCAAAGGAGTACTATCTCTGTGTCATCTGGCAGTCCTGTTTTTAGTTTTTTTGAGAAATATTCATGCTGATTTCCATAATGGCCACATAAATTTTAACTGCCACTCACAGTAAGGATTCCCCTTTTCCCACATCCTCACCAGCATTTGTTATGATCTAAAATTCTTTTTTAAATTATTTGTTTACTTATTAGAGAGAGGAGTGGGGAGGAAGGGAAAAGGCTCTCATGTGCTATGGCACTTGGGAGGAAGTCAGGGGACAACTTTTGGAAGTCAGTTCTCTTTTTCCACCACATCAATATTCTGGAGATCAAACTCAGGCCTCCAGATTTGCAAATAGGCATCTTACTGAGCTCTCTCCCTGCCTTGTGACCTGAAATTCATTAGCAAATTATAAGGAGTTCTGGTAGAGATCAAGAAAGCCCCCAGCCAACATTTTCCAACACAATTTTTGCTTAAAGTATGGAGAGACAGTATCAGCATTTCCCTTCCCTCTTTGTGACTTTATCTTTTAAAAAAATCACAATGTTTTCCTTTGCTATAGATTTTTAACCCCATAGAAATTCCAGGTAGTAAGAAGACAGGGTAAGGACAGAGGCAATGTTTCAGGGAAACGGTCTCAACTGTCCCAATGTTGTAGCGTTCTTGTGTTCCGGAGTCAAAGATTGAAACCAGAACACGTGTGGAGGATTAAGGTAGAGTTTATTAGAGAAAAGTTGGAACTCATGGACTCCAGACATGGAGTGCCATGAGGGGCTAGTGAGCCTCCTGAGAACCAGGCAGCTGGAAAAGGAACTCATGGTACCTTGATTATCATGAGGGGCTAGGGCGCCAGAGAAGCAGGCAGTTGGAAATGGACTCAAGGCACTAGAGGGCCATGAGGGGCTAGATCGCCAAAGATGGCTGCCAGGGCCAGGTATATTTATACACCTAGACAAAGCCCAGGAAACTGGCTTTTTCTCATTGGTTAATACCCATTGGGGCCCAACCCAGTTGCTCCTGGGTTGTTTGAAATCTCCATAATCCTTTCATAGGGAAGTTGGCCATCTTATCTCTGGGAGGAGTCAGTTCTTAGCAGAAGTGTTCCTTCAGGGTGATTCCAGCAGTGGGGGATGACCTTCAGGAATTCCAGAGACCTTGAGAGACCCCTTCCAGCACAGCTGCTCTAATCCTGCCTCAGCAGGAGCTTAGATCTTGTAGGCAGAGAAGACAAAAGACAGGGAAGGGTAGGTGGAGGCAGAGTTAAGAAGAGTCACCTCCTCTAGCTCTGACATAACCACCCAAAGCTTCTCCCTCATTCATTTTCTCTCCTTCAACATCCTTTTTCCATTCCAACATAATCTCCCAAACTCTTATTAGTTTCTGGTAAATTCACCATTTTATCATATCTTTTCTTAGCTGCTTCTAAAGTCCAATCAAAGTCAGCTGCCCATTCATCATATTTGCTTTTTATTACCTAAGACTTCTAGTGTAGCCATAAAAGAACTAATTTAGGGACATCAAATCTTCCCCTGATGACAGAAACATAAATTTGAGTTATCATTGGATGAATTTCCACAATTTTTCCAAAATATTTGCTAGTTACCATAATCATCAAACATAAAACCATCTGGTGTGCCAGATGGTGCCATTTCTCAAATCGCTTCCTCTGGCCTTGAATTTCTTGTTTTGTTTTGTTTTGTTTTGTTTTTGAGACAGGGTCTCCAATAGCCCAGACTGGACTTGAATCTGCTAAGTAGTCCAAGGATGACCCTGAGCTCTGGGATTAGAAGCAGGCATGTCCTTTCTTTCATTTCTGTTTCCCATTTTAGTGGCCTTGTCACTAGCAATACAGCCACCATCGCTGCAGCTTCCCCGGGAAGTGGTTTTCGAGTTGCCCACAGGAACCAGCAGGATTCATAGTTTGGATGGAGAAATGAGTTTCAGAGACAGTCAACTATAAAGCAGAGTTGGATTTTTTTTTTTAATGTTTATTTTTGAGAGAGATGGAGAGCAAAAGCAAGAAACATTCACAAATGGAAGTCAGGGGACAACTTTTGGAAGTTGGTTCTCTCCTTCCACTAGATGGGCCTCTAGGAATTGAACTCAAGTCCACAAATTTGGTTGTAGTCATCTTACCCACTGAGCAATCTCACTGGTCCCCAGAATTGGATTCATTAAAAGCAGAAAGAAAGGAGAGAGAGAGATGAGAGACAGAGAGAGAAAGAGAGATAGAGAAAGAGAGAGAAGGAGGAGAAGGAGAAAGAGGAGGAGGAGGAAGAGGAAGGACAAGCATAGGATCCTCAACAGAATCACAATTACATTTCTTTACAATATTATGGGTAGGATTTTGGTGGTTTTCAAGTTGTACCTCTAAAGTTGCAAAGAAACCTTTCTCTTCATGGGACCAGTGAGATAGCTCATCTGGTAAGACACCTATTGGAAAACCTGGCAACATGAGTTTAATATCCAAGAGTCTATGTGGTAGAAGGAGAGAACTGACTTCCAAAGCTTGTCCTCTGATCTCCACCCGTACACCATGCACTCTCTCTCTCTTTCTCTCTCTCTGTCTCTCTCTCTCCTGAAAGCTTCAACCTTCTATGTTAGTTGAAAGGATTTATGGGATTTTCTTTTTTGTCTTTGTTTTCTTTAAACCTTATTTTGTGTGTGTGTGTGTGTGTGTGTATGTCAGGGTCACTGTGTGTCCCTGTGGAGCACCAAGGATGATTTTGCAAATCATCAGGGATTGCTTTCACCTCCTTTTTTGTTGTGCTCTAGGATTTCCCTGGCTCTGCCCACCAGAGCAGCCGTGCAAGCTACTGCCATTTCTACCTGTCATTTTTTTACTTGGGATCTGGGATCTGAACTCAGAACCTTCTGCTTGTGAAGCAGAATCTTAACGCCTAAGCCGTCTCTCCAGCCTTTCTTTGTTGTGAGTGTGTGTGTATGTGTGTTTAATTCTGTTAGTGTTTCATACACAAATATAGTAAATTTATATTTTCACACCCTAATCCCCAATTCTATCCCCCTCTTCTTTTCCCGTTACAACCTTAGTTCTTCCCTGCCAGTTTTCCTCCTATTTTCATTTTTTGTTTATGTTTGGGGTTTTTTATTTGTTTGTTTTTGGCGCGTGTGGCCCACTGATTTCATCTTGGTTGCCTTTGATGGCATGTGTCTGAGCACGTGCTGGAGCATGACTCATGCACCTGAGGAAAGGAGCTTCCTTCATCTTCAAATATCTCCTTGAGAGACTGATGAGGGATTTGTATTTCACATCAAATTTTCATGTAGTTTGTGGGGGTGATTTCATCTCAGTCCAGTTCCTTCCACTATGTCTGGGGCTTATCCTGAATGTTTATAGAAATATGAGGGAGGGGTGTCCATGTGTGCCTTCCTCAGTGAGCCAATGTAGATACTCTGAGCCAGAAACAAGACATATTGTTGGGAATTTTCATTATGATATTCCCCTGACATCTTTACCTGTTGGAACAGGGTTCCTCTAGTCCTCAGCACCTTTATGATCAGCCCTCGTAGAATTTCTATACTAAAAGGGACAAGGTAACAATGAACAGGAGAAAGAAGACAGAAAAAAAGTTAGATATTGGATGAGTTGGCAAGGGAAAAAAAGACCGAATTGATAACAAACAGATGTTTGAGCAGATGTTTTGAAACAATAACAGGATATCCAATAAACCAACCAGCTCAGAAAAAAAAAAAAAAAAAAAAAAAGAGGGAGGAGGCACAGATCCCTGTTAAAACTCACCAACTGGTAAGACTCTACCCAGAAATGGGCCCATGCTAGTTCCTAGTGCTGATCCAAGAGCACCTCTGGGAAAACTGGACAATCTCTGAAGGTCCATAACCCAGCTCTTGCTCCAAAAGGAATGGAAGGTAGCTTATTTTGAGCCATCAGTGACCATGGCTGTTTAGAAAGAGGAATTTGGGTTGCTCCACATGACATGTTCCTTTGTGGAAGAGATGACGTAGTGAATTTTTATAGGCACAAAACAAAACAAAGACATAAATCAATGCATTTCCCAAAACCCACTGGTAGGTGGACACCAGGAAGGCCAGTCACAGCAGAGCTTCTGATGTTATCTTGCAAAATTTTTCTTAGCTTTCAGGTTGGTGATAGCTAGTGGTCTGCAAAGTTTAACAATGCATTCCAAGAGTTTTACCTAAGGTTCACATAGATGTGTGTTCAAATGCAGAGGTCAGTAGTAAATAAGGATGAAAAGGACTAAAGATAGCTCCCTGCCCTCCAATTTTCACTTGCTGTTTTTCCATCTGCCATATTGTGACAGTCCATAATCTCAAAGCCAAGATGGGGGATCTTCAACCCAGATGTGGCTTCCACAGAGACTGTGAGTTCAGACCATTGGTCTTTGCACTAGAAATATAATACATCTTTGCATTTTAGTCACCAGAGTCCTCACAGGCCCTGCCTCTTATACCAGCTTCGATACAACAGAAATTTATTGAGCATGTGCTATGCATCAGTCACTGCAATAGATGCTGGAGTTACAGCGGTGTGCCGATCCTGCTTATCGAATGCTGCTGCCTTATTCTTCTACAAGCCCACTGCCTCCCCCCCTTCTATTCGCACACTAGAAAGCCCTTGTCCTTCCCTTACCTAAATTCAACTTCATTTGCATGTGGACATTCACTCAGAGGGAAGAGGAGCCTTCCTCTAGATTGTTCATAATGGCATCTTCTCATCTAGAACAAAGTCTTATGTATAGTTAGCACTGTCTAACAGTTGGAAAGGGGCTGGGGTTGTAACTCAGTGAAAGAATGCTTTGCCTAGCAGGCATAAGGCCCTGGGTTCAATATCTAGCATCCCATAAACTGATGCTTGTTAGATATGCACCTGGCCATTTCAGTGTGTGCAAACTGTGTGCCTGTTGAATCCTGAAAACGAAAGCCTGCTGTACCAGAGTCAGCCAGGCACAGCAAAATCAGGCTGTGAATTTGAGGTATCTGACTTCAGTTGTCTTGGTCGGGACCAAGTATGCAAGAGTGTGTGAAGGGGTGGATGTTATCTTCAATGATATAACCAAGGTTACAAAGCCCCCACTCCTGTACAAAATTCCTCACTGAGGTGGACCTTGTAAACTATTTTAATGAACTCCACTAGGTCCTCAAAAGTGAATAGATAAAGTAGAAGAAGGACTAGTTGGGGAGGAGGATCAGCAGGAAGGACACATGAGAAGGTAATGGGATGAATATTATTAAAAAATGTATTAAATATGCATGAAAATGGCACAATGAAACTCATGACTATGCATAATTAGCATGTGCTAGTAAAATAATGTTTTTAAAAAAAGAATGAGAGCTGGAGAGATGATGGCTCATAGGTTAAGAGTAAACGTGAAGATCAGAGTTCAGATCCCTTGATCCCATGTAAAGGCCACACGAATGGTGTAAGCATCAGTAACTTGTGCATGCCCATGGGAAATAGGAAGTGAAGGCAGAGTGGCCTTAGAAGCTGGCAGATGAAAAGATGAAGTCTCAAATAATGTGGACGGATTCACAGGTGTGCAAACACGCGCGCGCGCGCACACACACACACACACACACACACACACACACACACACACACACGGCATGCTGATCAGGACTGTATTTCCAGCCCTTGGGAAATGACGGCAGGAGAGTCAGAGTTCAAGGTCATCCTCCACTACAGAGCTGAGTTCAAGGCCAGCCTGGGTTGCAAGAGACCCAGTTTCAAAACAAAACCAAAATAAAAGAATGAATCGTCCAGACTGGTCGAGGTCCAATAACTTAGCCACTCAGTCTGGGTAAAGGAGGGTCAACGGAAACGTCAAGTCTGTCCTAGTTGGTGCGGATGGGATGGGCACTGGCTCAAAGACACCGCACTTGCACGCGCGCATGCACAGCGGGGTAACGATGAGGAGCGGCGGAGAGAGCAGCGCAGGGTCACCGCCCCGTGCGAGGTGTGGCCGCTGCTGGTAACCAAAGTCTGCAGCTCCCAGGTTTCTCTTGTTTGCTTACTGCGCTCTACCTGGGGCCCACGGCTCTGTCTCCGCCCCCTGGAACCCTACAAAAAAAGAAAGAAAAAAAAAAAAAGCCCGGGTGATCCAGGAGATCCTTCTGTGCGTGGGTCGGGGACCTCCAGGCGGTGGCCCTGGTTTGGGAGGAAAATCGGATGCAGGGAGCGACTCCGGCAGGAGGCTACCCCCGCCCCCACCCACCCACTCTCCGCCTGATTTCGTTGCCGAGGGAGCCGCCCCGCTCCCGCCCCTAACTGGCCCAGCGGCGAGAAGCGTCTGTGAAGGAGCCGGACCTGCAGAGATGGAGGCGGCCGCCACCTGGGCTCTGCTGCTGGCGCTGCTGCTGCTGCTGCTGCTGACGCTGACGCTGCCCAGGACCCGGACTCCAGGCCACCTGCCCCCGGGACCCGCGCCGCTGCCGCTGCTGGGCAACCTCCTGCAGCTCCGTCCCGGGGCGCTGTACTCCGGGTTCTTGAGGGTGAGGGGACACTTCAGCTAAGGGCGGAGGGAGGGGATCCCACTTAAGTATAAGGGCAGACGGGATAGCCTAGGAAAGAGACAAGGACAGAGGGGGGTCTCCAAAGCAAAGAGACTATGGATACTCTAGACTTGGCGACAGGATCAGCTTGACCCGGGCTGAGAAAGAAGGTGTTCGGGCTGGGAGGGGCAGAGCTCTCTGAGTCCTGGAGAGAGATTCCAGAATCCCAGAAGGAGCTGGGGTCCCAGGGCTTAGGACCCACTGGGGCACTGGTTGGGGACAAGCGCAGGTTGTCCTAGGGCTAAGAACGGGAGAAGATGCCTGGGAGAGACAATTGGGCTGAGGACCGAGCTCATAGAAGTCTGGAGAGCAAGCAGGATCCTAAGAGGCAGGGGTCCCGGGTCAGGGGTTTCTATAGAAGACAGAGTTGTAGTGAATAAGTTTGTCCTCGGCTTGCCTAAAAGGAGATTTTTTTGGGGGGAGAGGGTACTGTGGAAGGTGAGGGTACTGAGAGGGGGCTGGAGGGTTGCAGGCTCAGAGCATCCTGGGGCGAAGAAATCTGCCTCAGAGACTCCCTGAGCGGGCGGATGGGTGTAGCTCAGCTGGGAGGCAGCAAGGAGTTCCTGCCACTGGGTGGGAGAAACACAGAGACAGCCCCAACCTGCCGAGGGTGGAGGGGGATGAAGTTCCCCATTCAAAAATGTTCCAAGGAACTTTAAGGACAGGGAAAAACGGGGTGGGTGTCTAAGGGAGAGAGGGAGTGGAGCCTGCTCCAAAGCAGCTGCTGTCGGAATTTTAGGGTTTAACTTAGGCTGCAAAAGGTGAGCTGGATGGATATTGGGGGAAGAGTGAGGAATCAGGGGTGACTGAAGCTGGTTTGAGATCATCTCAAGGTCAGAGATGGCAGGAAAACCAAGGACGTGTTGGTTTAGCTCACTCCCCCCTTTGGAGAGATGCAAAGAACTTCCCGAGGGGGTTCTCCAGGGGGCAGAAGCCAGACCAGATGGCTTGTCCAGCCAGGGAAGGGGCTGGAAACGGCTTGTCTGGCAAGGGCAGCTTCCTGCCACCAGCAACCACTCCCTTCTCTGTCCCTGCCCCCAGCTCAGCAAGAAGTATGGACCTGTGTTCACCGTGCATCTGGGCCCCTGGCGCCGCGTGGTGGTCCTGGTTGGGCACGAGGCTGTGCGAGAAGCTTTGGGAGGTCAGGCTGAAGAATTCAGTGGGCGAGGCCGATTGGCAACACTGGACCAGACCTTTGACGGTCACGGTGAGTCATGATGGAGTGTGGGGGGCCTGCTGGGTTCTGTCTGCCCCCATCACTGGCAGGTGTGAAAATAATTTTACATGTAGCTTAGTTGCTTCTCTTTCCTTGTGTGTGGAAGGGAGTGTGTGCCTGTCTATGGAGTGGAGGAGGACTACACATTGCACCAAGTAAACACAGCAGACCAGGTTGTAGCAGTGATTATGTATTGTTCCAAGTAAAACCCAAACCGGAGTTCCAGGCCAACCTGGGCTACACGCATAATGAGTTCAAGGACTCACTGTCTCTAAAAGAAACAGGAACTGGGAATCTCCGTGGTAGAGCTTGCCTGAACACCACCAGCGAGAGGCTATCCCAGTTCCTCTACACTTGCTGATATGACTACATGACCAAAAGAATTTAGGGTAACAAGGGGTTTTATTCTTGGCTTACAGTCTCTGGCTACAGTTCATCAGCATGTAATGAGAGTTCATACCAACATTAGAAAATAGCCCACACTATATCTGCAAGATTACTGAGTGAACAGCTCTCTCCATTTTACCCCCTAGCCAGAAATGGCTCCCACCCACTGTGAGCCAGGTCCTCCCATAACAATTAAGTAACCTCCCATGGAATTGCTGAGGGCTTTCCTTAACTATTCTTTGTAGATGTGCCTAGAGGCTCAGCCCTCAACTGTCAAATTAGCCTCTGTAACTAACTGCTACAAGGGCAGCTGGCATTGCTTAGTGGCCTAGCACTTGACTGGAATCCACCAGTGAGGGGTTTCAGGCGTGACTCCATGGTAGAGTGCTTGCCTAAATAAGGCCCTGGATTGCATGCCCAGCCAGTACCACCAAAAATAAATAGCCGAACATAGAAACAATTCTTTTTGTTACAACAGAAAGCATGCCTAGTGCATGTGGATGCTTGGGTTCCATATCCAACACCACCACCAAAAAAAAAAAAAAGTGAAAGCAGAGTGACAGCTGCCTAGTTCCTTCAGATCATCCATAATGGTGGGGAAACAGACTTGTCACCAGATAGTGACAGGTGAGAGGGCTTGGCTGGGTTGAAAGGCACAGGCTAGTGTGCATGGGAAATCCTGGGCTGTAGGAATCCACAGGAGGTCCCTGTGTGCTGGGGGACCTGGGAGAAGCTTGCCCAGAAGAGATGATGTCCAAACTGGGATTTCAGATATAGGAGGGAAACTGGGTTCTGGGCAGAAGGACCAGCGAATGCAAAAGCCAGGAAGGAGGAGAGAGAATGCATCCGTTCGACCCGCAACCTCACCATGCGTCTCCCTGTCCTAGCACGGGTGACAGAGCTGACCGGGGCAAGATGCATTGTCTTCTCACTGTGGAGTAGGATGCTCATGAGGAGACAACAGAGGGAAGAATAGGATCCTAAAATGAAGGGTACAGCTTTGAAAACAGGACCCCAGAGGACCTGTTACCTGTTTGGGAGGGGGTAGGGGCTGATGGCAAGCTTCCCAGAGGAGACTGGCTTCTAGAGTGAGATAGGAAGGGTGAATGGAGTTCATAAAGGATCAGGGGACCCTCGGTGTGATGACTCACACCTTTTATCCCAGTCCTCCAGAGGCTAGATAGGTAGGATTGCTGGGAATTTGAGCTACCCTGGGCTAACATAGCAAGACATCAAAATACTATAATAAAAAATAAGGATGTTAAATAGTAGCACCTTCTTAGAATCTACCAGTGAGGGACTTAGGGCGTGGCTCAGTGGTAGAGTACATGCTCAGAATCTACCAGGGAGGGGCTGGGGGCATGGCTCAGTGGTAGAGTACATGCTTAGAATCTACTAGTGAGGGGCTGGGGGCGTGGCTCAGTGGTAGAGCAATTGTTCGGCATGTGTAAAACCCTAAGTTCAATCCCTGGAGAGGAGAGGCAGGGGAATGCTGCAGGTAGGAATCAGCAGGGACCAGGGTCAGGTGGGCCTAAGAGTGGGGGTGAGGGTGGAGGATCACCATGCCTTTGAGGAAGTGAGAAAAACCATTGCAGATGATTAATAGGACTAAAAGTCATGGAGACCCTCGTCACCTTGCAGGCCTGTGAGTCACACTCTGAGCTTCTGATTTTCTGGGAGCCAAGCACTTTCAACAAGGGAGGACTCTGGGGAGTTGGAAGAGAGACTGGAGGCTGCTTCAAACCCAGATATGGGACCAGTGGGGGCAGGGCAAGGGCTAAGTGATGGGAGAGAGAGTGGCTGAAGGAGATCTAAACATGAGCTCAGCTCAGAGCTCGGGGCAGGGGCCAGGGTGTGAGTAGGTGGACTGACAGGGGAGAGGGACAGGGATGCTACTTTCACACACTAGAAGATGCAGGGCACAAGCCAGAGTGCACTACAAGCCTCTGGGAATACTGACCTCACATTCGGAAGTCTATGCAGAGCAGGTGTCGTGAGTAAAGGAAGACAACACGGCTCTGACTCTCTTGCTCTCTGTTCACCAGCCCCCACGGAGGGACAGCCCCCTTCCCATGGTGCTTCATTCCCGCAGAGATAGACAGATGGGAGGAAGAGGGATATAAAAAAGCGAGCAAGTGACTAATCACACATAGCTGTCTCGTCTAACCCAAGGAAGGGCAAAGGGTAGAAGAAACGGCAGTCTCTTTATGGACTTATTGAGCACCTTCTGAATTCATTCTCTCCTCCCCTTGACCCCAGCATGGACTCGGGGCAGTACCCTGGGGGCACCTCACTGGGAACAAGGGAACCAGGCCCTTCTTGAGTCCAGCCTTCTGTGCTTGCAGGAGTTTTCTTTGCCAACGGGGAGCGGTGGAAGCAGTTGAGGAAATTCACCTTGCTCGCCCTGCGGGACCTGGGCATGGGGAAACGAGAAGGGGAGGAGCTGATCCAGGCAGAGGTACGGTGTCTGGTGGAAGCGTTCCAGGAGACAGAAGGTCAGTCACCAAGAAGAGGAGGAACCTTCCACTGTGTTCAGGGTGGAAGAACTTTCAGGAGAGTAAAACGTGGGCTCTAGGATGGGCCATGGGAGAGGGGGAGGTTGTACTCCAGAAAGTACCAACTCTGTGTGTCTCTGGAGTGGTAGATTTCTCTCTCTTTCTCTCTCTCTCTCTCTCCCTCCTCTTCTCTCTCTCTCTCTCTCTCTATTTTTCAAGTGTATGTGTGTAAGGGGTGTGTGCATGTATGAATGTTTGTGGGTGTGCACTCGTGTGTGCAGATATGTGTACAAAAGTCAAGTTCACAGAGAGGAGGACTGCCAAATCCCTGGCTTTGCATGCGTGCACAGAGGCCCAAGGATGATCTGGAGGATCGTCTTAATCTCTCTTCCACCTTGTTTTTGAGGCTCTAATTAAACCCAGAGCTCAACTGTAGTGCTAGACTAGCTAGCCAGCTTGTTTTGGAGATTCCCAGCTTCTGCCTTCCAGGGCTGGAATTACAGGTATAGCACTATGCCCATCTGGCATTTTAGGTGGGATCTGGACATCCAAACTGGTCCTTTTGCTTGCTTGGTAAGAGCTTTAGCCATGAACCATCTCCCTAGCCCTCGTTCTCTTTTATGTAGCATGGGCTGGCCTCAAACTTATGGTTGATCTTCTCTGGCTATGTGTGTGTGCGCACGCACATGTGCACCATATATGCATGCATAAGCATCTATGTATGCATGTGCAGAAGCCAGAGGTTCACATCAGACCTCTTCCTCCATTAACCACACCCACCTTTTTTTTTAAACTCTGGATGCTAAGAAACTCAAGCCCTCTGGTTTGTGCAGTACACACTTTACTGCCTGAGCCATCTCCCCAGTCCCCTTCTGTTTTGTTCCCTTTATCTGAGATAAGGCCTCACTCTGTAACCCCTGTAAGCCTTAAACTCCCATCAGTCCTCCTGCCTCAGCTTTTCACATGCTGAGCTGACAGGCACAAGCCACCTCATTCAGCTCTTCCCTGCCCTCCATTTGCCCCAGGACGCCCATTCGACCCCTCCCTGCTGCTGGCCCAGGCCACCTCCAATGTCATCTGTACCCTTACCTTCGGTCTCCGCTTACCCTACGAAGATGAGGAGTTCCAGGCTGTGGTCCGGGCAGCAGGTAGTACCCTGCTGGGAATCAGTTCCTCATGGGGCCAGGTAAAGTAGCACAGCCGCCCTCCCCAAAGATTCCTGCCAGCTCTTTCCCCCTTCTGGTGAGAACCAGCTGCTTTTGACCTCCTGCTACCCATCCACAGACCTATGAGATGTTCTCTTGGCTTCTGAAATATCTGCCAGGCCCCCACATACAGCTCCAAGGACACCTGGTTGCCCTGGCTGCCTTCGCTACTCAGCAAGTGCAGCGCCACCAGAGGGGGCTCCACACCTCTGGTCCCGCGGGTGACGTGGTCGATGCTTTCTTGCTGAAGATGGCACAGGTACGAAGACGGGAGGGAAGGGTCCCTCTTGAATGGGGCTGGCTAGTAGCCTGGCTAATTGTGCATTTATTGAGCACCTACTGAGTAACTCTTTGTTCCTGAGCCTAACTGGTACTCAGGATGGAACCCTGGGCATAGCTCACTGGAGGAAAGACCCATTCCTTCTTGAGGCTAGCCTTCCACACAGAGGTTTTCTTCAGGGGTTGAGAGTCCCCAGAGATCTTCAGTGGATCTTTATTTGGGGGCAAAGGGCGTGGGGGGGGTTGAGATTGGGTCTCACTCTATATCCTAGACTGGCCTGGAAATCACTGTGTAGCCTGGGCTATCCTTGAAGTTACTGTGATCCTGCTGCCTCCATCTCCCAAGTGGTAGAAGGTGTGAGCCATCTGCCTGGCTGTGGGTCTCCTTCGTCATCTACATAGTGGCTGGAGTTATAGCTCAGTCGGTACTGTGCATGCCTAGCATGCATAAAGAAGCCCTGAGATCCATCCAGAGCCCTACATAAAATGGGCATGATAGTGCATATTTGTAATCCCAGCACTTTGGGGAGGTGGAGGCAGGAGAATCAGGAATTCAAGGTCATCCTTAGTTACTTAGCAAGTTCAAATCTAGCCTGAAATAAAATATAAAATAAAATAAAACCCTGAAGCTCCGTACCACTTGAATGACAGCTTCCTCATGTCTCACCTGTTCCCAAACATGCAGGAGAAACAAGATCCAGACACGGAATTTACTGAGAAGAACTTGTTGATGACTGTCACTTACCTGCTGTTTGCTGGGACCATGACGGTTGGCGCCACTGTCCGCTATGCGCTTCTGCTCCTACTGAAATACCCGCAGGTCCAGCGTAAGTGCTCGGGCAGTGAGATAGCTCAGTGGCTAAGGCACCCCAGAATAGAAGGGAAGGTTTGAGAGGACAGATGTACAAACAGAACTGAGTCAAAGGCTATCTAAGCAATGACAGATTAGGGGCATCCAGCTGCAGTATGAGACAAAAAAAAAAAAAAAAAAGGTACATTATCTTTTTAATTCTTAGTCATGAGGAGCTATGGAAGGACCTTGAACAGAGAAGAGGGCAAAATTCGATTTCCTTTTCTTTCAAGAGCGGTGTTTTGTGGGCGACAGGTTTCTGTATTTAGTTACTTAGGAGAACAAGAGAGAGATGACATGTATGTAATGATACATGTGTGACATTTCTCTGACGACTTTTGGAATGTCCCTTGTTACTACAAGGATCGAGCTCTGGTCGCCAGCTTTATTCATAGGCACCTTCATGCACTGAACCATCTTACAGGCCCCTGTTTTGTTTTGTTTTGTTTCTCTCCACCCCCCAATTTTGTTTTTTGAGACAAGACCTCAACCCTGGCAGGCCTGGAACTCCCTACGTAGTTCAAGATGGCTACAACACACCATGCTGGGATTATAGATTGAGCCACCAGTTTAAGTTAGCATTTTAGAGAAGATTTGAACTTCCCTGGAGAAAGTAATTGGAATAGTAGGAACATAGCAAAGCACTTGTCTAGAATCCAGTAGTGGGCTGGGGATGTGGCTCAGTGGCACAGCGCTTGCCTAGGAATCTAGGAGTGAAAGACTGGGGGTGGGACATGGCTCTGTTAGAGCACTAAGTGGTTCAGTGGTAGAACACTTGCCTAGAATCCAGCAGGAGGAGCTGGGGGCGCGGCTTAGTGGTGTAGCACCTGCCTGGAATCTACCAGTGAGGGGCCGGGGATGTGGCTCAGTGGCAGAGCGCTTGCCTAGAATCCAGCAGTGAAGGCTGGGCCTTGGCTCCATGGTACAGTTCTAGATAGTCTGCATGAGGCCTTGGATGTCATCCTCAGTACTGTTAAAAATAAATAAATAGATAAATAATTAAATAGTGGAGTATGAAGATGCAAGGATGCCAGGACACCCTAAAGGAAAAGACAGGGCAAGACTAAGCTATTGGGATTAGAAGTGGGGAGGTGAGGGGGGTCAGAATAGGCAGATTATGGAAATGACAAGGGGAAAGAGTTGTCCAGTAACAGACTTAGTTTGTCCAGGAGACCAAGGACATCAGACCACCCTGCGTCAGAGACTAGAGGAATGAAGAACTATGTGGTTTTAAAGGGGATGCTGAGCCAGGTTCCTTGGCTCGTTCCTGCTCTCTCAGCACTCAAGTACCTCAGGCAAGATGATCACAGCGAGTCACTCCATTGCAAGGTTGCATATCTCAAGAAGAAGAAAAAAATCAGGGCTGACAAAGGTTAGGTTGGAAAGGCCGAGGGTTCACCAGGAGGAACGATCCCAAGAGCCACAGGGCATCCAGATCAAGACTAGAGTTTAAAAAATGTGGACCTACCAGCCAGGTGTGGTGGTGCACAGAAGTAATCCCAGCATGGCAGCAGACGGGTGAGTTCCAGGCTAGCCTAGGCTACGGTGTGAGGCTTGATCTCAAAAAATAAAGATGGGAAAAAAAAAATAAAAATAAAAAAAAAATAAAGACGGGGCAGGACTAGGGAGATGGCTCAGGGGTTAAAGCCTCATAAGCAAAAGGACCCAAGTTTGAATCCCTAGATCTCACATTAAAATGCTGGATGGAAATGGCTGTCATTCTGGCCCTGGAAGGCAGAGCCTGGGAAACTCCAGGCAGAGCAAAGCAGTGAGAAGGCAGAGCATTCCAGGATGATTCATCCTTGGGCCTTCACAGGCATACACACTCAAGTGCCCTCTGTCTGGTACTTGCACACAAAACATTCACACACACACACACACATACACACACACATTCTCTCCCCCCCTCCCACATGCAATACGTAAGTAAATAAATAAATGAAGTGACCGGGATTGTCGCAGGAGTACAGCCTTCAGTGGGGAGGGAGAGCAGGCAAGTAACAGGAAGCACTAGGAATGAGCCCCCAGGGCTGGTGGGATAGCTTAGCCTGTGAAGCACCTGCTCACAAACCAAGATACCTGATTCCATCCTCAGAATCACACAGGTCAATGGGAAGTTGTCCTCTGACTTACACTCATGCATGTGTTTTCTCTCTCCTCTGTCTCTCTCTCTCTCTTCTTCCATCCCTCTCTCATAAATAAATAAATATGTATACATGTATATTTTTTAAAATGAACCCCAAGGAGCTGAACGCCTTTAGACCGAGTGGGGTGACCTGCAAGATGGAACTTAGAGACTGGGTGGCACAGTGTGGCTTTTTGCAAGTGACTTGGCTCTTTGGATCTCAGTTTCCCAGTCTGGGAAATAGTACTTCCCCCCCACGCACAGGGTTACTGTGGCAATTAAGAGAGAATATAGCACTGAGCAAAAGAGTGTGTGGGACCCTAGGGTCACTGAGGGCTGGAGGGGAGGGGTCATTGCCCAGCACCCCCTCTGAACTGTCCCACCCACCACCGTTGCACCAGAAAATGGAGCTTCCAAGAGGAAAATCACAGGGCTCTCTCCTATCCCTGACCTGCTACCCTCCTCTTGCATGCAGAGCGCGTTCGGGCAGAGCTGACCCGGGAACTAGGGGCTGGCCAGGCGCCAAGCCTGGGGGACCGATCCCGCCTCCCTTTTACTGATGCAGTCCTGCATGAGGCACAGCGGCTCCTGGCACTGGTGCCCATGGGAATGCCCCGTGCCCTCACGAAGACCACTTGCTTCCGAGGATACACCCTGCCTCAGGTGGGTGTGGGATGTGCCTGGGGAGATTGTCTATGCCTTAGGATATGAGTCTTGGTGTCTTTCTTTCTCCATTTCTCCGTGTGTGAATCAATCTCTCTCTCTCTCTCTCTCTCTCTCTCTCTCTCTCTCTCTACTGGGTATTGAATCCAGGGCCTTGTACAAGCTACACCAATCCTCTGGCTGCAAAGCCACGCCCCCAGAACCTCATTGGTGGATCCCAAGCAAACACTCTGCCACTGAGCTATATACTAACATCTCTTTTAACTTATTCTGTGAGGACAGAATCTCCCTAAGTTGTCCAGGTAGGCCTTGAATGCTCTCTATAGCTTCAAAGTTGCAAACCTCCTGCCTTCACCTCCCATATAACTGGAATTACCAGCATGCACCATTAGGTCCAGCCTGGAGTCTCTGTTATCTTTATGTCTGTCTGCTGCTGCAGACTCTAAGCCCCCCTCCACATCCTCCTCCCGGCTCCCTCCTCCACCTTGTTCTACTTCTCTCTTCATTAGAAAACACCTCAGTTCCAGAACCACCAGGGGGCGATATAGCCTGAATCCTGATATGACTTACAAGTAGCTAGCTGCTCCCTCTGCTCCATTCTAAACTGGAATCCTGAAGTCAGCCAGCCCTGCTGTCGCTTAAAGCTGAGGCCTTGAGCAAATGCTTCATTCCCCCCCTACCCCCAGTCTCTTCTAAACTGGAAACAATAACACTATTCATTTGGAATTGTAAGATGATGCTTGTAAAACACACTCAGCCCTTGCTGGTGGGAGTGGGGGGTATTCCATTTACACGGAACAGATAATCGCAGTGATAAGAAGATTCACGGGTATCTTTAACTAAAGATCTGCCTGTACTGGGTATCATTCCAGCTTTCCATAAGTTATTATTATCTCCTTCCATCTTGAAGAGCCAAGGTCGTCCAGGTTGTAAGCATCCAGGCAGAATTCGAACCCAAAGCTTAAGCATTAGCCACTACTTGCTTACCTGTTATTTAACAGCCATCACTTGGCCCTTTGCCTTCCTAACTCATAACCTCTTAGCCAGACTCCCTATCAAATGACACCTCACACCTCTCCTCAAGTTCCCATGCCTACCTTTACCCTCACCACCAACTCCAGGAACAAAGGAAGCCTAATCCAGGGTGAGGTGCTGCCACTCTTGCTTAATGTGGGCAGGGAGCCTTTGTGGACAATCCTCCCCACCCACCTTGCCTTCTTCTCTCAAAAACCATTGGTGAGAAAAAAAACTGAGTTCTGGAACATTCCACAGAGAAGCGGCTGAGGACAACCACACAGAGCCTTGAAATCACAGCATACTCCCAGAGCTTCCCAACTGCAAAAACAGCTGACCCTGCCAGGCGTCCTCCGTGACTTCATCGAGCAGCTGCCTAAGTTCTCTAGTCCTTGGTTTCCCCCGCTATCTTTTACCTTTTTTTTTTTTTTTTTTCCCCTCTGCAGTACTAGGGATCAAACTCAGGGCTTTTCACATACACCACTCTACCACTGACCCACTAACTCCCCACACCTTTTTTTTTTTTTGGAATTGGAGTCTCACCAAAAGGTTCAGGTTGTCCCTGAGTGGGTGACATTCCTGCCTCAACCTCCTTCATGCTGGTATCACAAACATGTGCCGCCCTATCTTTAAAATGGGATAATGGGGTGAGCTAGATAGTGCCATGGGTATGGCATCTGCTCTCAACCCTGATGACTTGAGTTCAACCCCCAGAAGCCCACATGGTAGAAAGAGAACTGACTTCCAAAAGTTATTCTCTGATTTCTGCCTGTGTACTGTGACATACATATGTGCACCTCTTCCTCTTCTCTCTCTCTCTGTCTTTGCCTCTACATATATATATATTCAGTAAATAAAATATTTTTAAGTGGGGATTATATTCATACTTCCTAGGTTATTTAAAAAAGGAAGGGAGGAGAAGGCACTCTACGTACCTGTTACATACAAGATAATGTGTTCGTACTCACAGAAAGTTTTTGGTTAGCTTGGTGTGTGATGGCAGGCCCTGAAATCCCAGCACTCAGGAGGATTTTTTTGTTTGTTTGTTTTGTTTTTTAAATATTTATTTATGGGCTGAAGAATGATTAAACCTTTGCCTCATAAGTGGAAGGACCTAAGTTTAGATCCCAGATCCCACACAAAAACACTGGATAGAATGGCGTTGGCCTACATTTCCAGTCCTGGAGGACAGAGCCTGGGAAATCCCAGTGAAGTAATAAGGAGGTAGAGTAATCCAGGGTGATTCCTGAAGTCACCCTTGGACCTCCACAGAGACACACAATGTCTGCCCCAACACACACACACACATTTATACATCCTCACACACATACACACACTGGCACCTACACACAAAATATTTTTTTTTAATTCACTTACATACTTGTATGTGAAAAGATATGCATGCTACAGTGCACACAGCATGGAGGTCAGAGGATGACTTTCAAAAGTCAGTTCTCACCTTCCACCACGTGTGCTTCGGGGAATCAAGTCAGGTCTCCAGGTTTGCAAGCAGACACCTTGCATGCCGAGCTATGACACTGGTTCCTAGAGCCTTACAGTTTTATCATGTCCCCTCAGGGCACAGAAATCTTTCCTCTCCTGGGTTCCGTCCTGCGTGACCCTGAAGTCTTCCATGATCCCGAAGAGTTCAACCCAGATCGCTTCCTGGATGCAGAGGGCCGGCTGAGGAAGCAGGAGGCGTTCTTACCCTTCTCCTTAGGTATCTGCTAGGCCTGGGGTACGAGCCAACAGGTGGTCAGTGCCAGCTGCAGGCACTCTCCCCACACCCTGGGGCCTGTCTGTTGGCTCCTGCAGTGGGCCTACATGTAAGCAGAGCCTGCTCAGCCCCACCTTCCCCTCTCTCGCCAGGTAAACGTGTCTGCCTCGGAGAGGGCCTGGCGCGAGCAGAGCTCTTCCTTTTCTTCACCGCCATCCTGCAGGCCTTCTCTCTGGAGACCCCGTGCCCACCCAGTGCCTTGAACATCCAGCCATCCGTCAGTGGCCTTTTCAATATCCCCCCGGCCTTCCAGCTGCAGGTCCGGCCCGTAGACCACAACCCCAGATGAAGGAGGGCAATTGGGAGGTGGGGAGCCACCTGGGATGATGCTTCTAGCCCCAGGGGTATTCTTGAAGACGGTATCTCCAGGGCCACCACCGCATGCAGGTCATGTGCTGACAGCCATTTTCTGGTCTCATGCATTTGGTCCTTGCAGCTGCTAAGATTCACCACCACATGCCCATGAGCAACCACAAAGCAACTGCTGTAAAAGCTTTTTTTCCCCCCAGATCCGATATAGGGTCTTGTTAAATAGCCAAACTGGCCTCAAACTTGTAATCCTCCTGCCTCAGCCTCTCGTGTGCTGGAATTATAGTTTGTGTACCTCCATGAGCTGCTTTCTGCAAGCATGAATGTAGTATAGACTGCCTGGAATCACCAGATTACAGTCAGATGCCCCACCGAGCCACACATCATACAACTCTCTCTGCTCACAATACATTGGTGGGAATCCAACTACCAACTGCACAGCCATGCACACACATGCGCACACACACACATACACAGAGTCCGCTTATGTTCATATCTTCCATTCCTCCTTCATCCATCACACTTAGCAACACTATCTCTGGGTTGCTGGCCACAGAGGCCATGCCCCTTGGGGGTTGAGGGGAGGAATATGTCACACAGTCAGAAATCTGTGCCTGTTCACTCCCATGCATGACCTCATCACCCTCCGGGCACATCCCCACCACCATCCATGTCCTCTAGCCAGTGATCCACACAGCCAGACCTGAAGGCACAAGTCCTTGCTCTTCCAAGTTCCCTCCACAACCACAGAAGAAGAGTTCCTAGCTAACTCCATACCTTTGCTCGTCAAGCATCCTTTTTGCAAAAACCTTTCCCAAATAGGAAAGCTTTTTTTTTTTTTTTTGTAATGGTGCACACAGACCTTGGACATGTGAGAATCAAAGGAACTCACCCACCCTTGTTTATGAAACCATATTATATAGAGAAATCCTGCCCTCAAACACACGGACCCACAGCCCCTGCTCAGTATCTAAGTCCCCATCAGGGTGCTAGGGATATAGCTCAGTAGTGTTACACTTGCCTAGCATGTGCAAAACCTTGGGTTCAATTCCCAGCACTGTTCAAAAGCTAAAAATAAAAATTTAAAAATCTCAGCTAGATTCCCCTGGCAGGTCTAGATGACCAAATCCCAGCCAGAGGCCAGGTTCCAATGTTCAGTATCAGAGAAGAGGCCCTATCTGACCTCTTTGCCTTTTGAAGGTCCCCATTTTGCAATAAAAGTTTGTCTCTGGCCTCTGCTCTGGCCCAGGGCAGGGCCCCCTTTGCTAGTGTGACAGCCTGTCCTAGTGAGTAAGGGGGTGGGGATGGGGGAGTCCGCCCCTCCCCTGAGGCCAGGCAGGAGCTGAAAAACATGGTCACCGCCCACCCTGGCTGTTGACATCAGTACCAGATGTGGAGTTGAGGGGGAGGGAAGCAGCGGAGGGAGCCAGCCGGGAAGGCTGTCTGCCGTCCTGCTTGCCTGGGATTAGGGAAGGCCTGCAGCTTGCAGATCTAGACCCTGGGAATTCTCCAGATCCCCCACTCAGGCGCTTGCAACACAGACCATCACCCCACCCCTCCGTGACCTCTGCTACTACCCTTTCCCTCCTGCCTTTCCTCTCCTAGGAAACCAAAGGTGTCTTCACACCCCCCTCCTCATTGCCTCATTTCATTGAATAACCAACAACAGTCTGAAGGTGTGACTGTGGTGGTAGACCACCTGCCCCACAGGCATGTAAGGCCCTGGATCCCATTTTATCATGGATAAAATTAAAAACAAGGGCTTAGCAGGTAAAGGGCTTGCAGCTATCCCTGACAACCTGAGTTCAATTCCCAGAATCCATATGCGTGTGCACATAATAAATAAATGTAAAAAATAAAATAACCACTTTTGTGCTGCTTTTATTTCTCCTATCATTTTTTCTTTTTTTATTTTTTTATTATTTATTCAATTGTGCGTGTGTGTGTATGTATGTGTGCGTGCGCGTCAGTATGTATGTAGAACCACGGACGAATTCGGGAACCACCATGGACGCCTCCATTTCCTCCGCCCCGGGATTCACAGGCTCCGCCCTACCAGGACCAGAAGCGCAGGCTGTCCCCGCTTCCGCCCAGGGTCTATACGTGGGATCTGGGATCCGAACTCAGGACCTTCCGCCTGCAAAGCAGAGGATTAACCCCTGAGCCACCTCTCCAGCCCCATTTTTTTCTTTGAAATTAAGTTTTAGGTAAATATCATAATAATCATACATGCAATTTTTTCTTTCTCTTTAAGACAAGGTCTCATGAGGCCCAAGCCTCTAACTTGCTATATACTCAAAGATGACCTTTAACTTCTGGTTCTCCTGCCTCCTAAGTGCTGCATTTGATGGCATGGGCCACCATACCTGGTTCGTGCAAGTGCTGGGGCTCACAGCCCTTAAACATACATTTCTGGATTGAGGACATACATCCATTCCCAGTATTTTATCAAGACTTTTTATATGTTTGGCAACATTGAGGGAATTATGTCAGGATTCCCACACATACCCTATACCATATCCCCTATTTTCCTGAATTCTTCCATAGGCAAGTCTTTTTTTTTTTTTAAGATGGGGTCTTTTTCTTTTTAGATGGGGTCTCATATAGCCTGGGCTAGTGTCAATGTGTATGAGGCTGACTTTGAACTCCTAATCCTCCTGACTCCAGGCAGACGCTACCACGCCCAGCCTCCCAGAGGTCTTTTTACCACATTGGTTTGTGACATTTCCAACCATCTGTCCATCTAATTGTTGTTTATTTGTTTAAGACATCTCTGAATAAATTGCAGACATTCATTTACCTGAAGACTTCATTAGCTAATATTTCCCATTTGAGATGGCTACATATAGCTTAGTGTACCCACAAACTTACTCTGTGACTGAGGGGCTCCTATAATTTTTTTCATATGTATGTGTATGTAGGGTGTATGCATGTGTGTAAACTTGTTTGCACTGAACACCTATCTATGTGTTTGTAAGTATGTATGTGTGTGTGTGTACATATAGGCCTGAAATTGATGTCAGATGTCTTCTTCGATCACATGTATTTTTATTAAACAAGGTCTCTCAATCAAACCCAGAGTTCTCCAATCAGCTAGGCTACCTGACTAGTTTGCTTGGAGAGTCCTTGTCTTTACTCCCACAGCGCTGGGGCTACAGGTGGCCACCACACCCACCCAACTTTTACCTTGGTTCTGGAGATCTGAACTCCGATCCTCATGCTTGAGTGGCAAGTGCCTTATCTGCTAAGCCATCTCCCCATCCCCTGGTCTTGATCCTCCTGCTTCCAATCTCCCAAGTGTTGAGGTTATAGGTGTATGTCACTTTGTTTTAAAGAAGTTTTCTGGGCTGGTGAAAGGATCAGGGCTGGAGAGATGGCTCAGGGATTAAGACTCTACCTTGCAAACAGAAGGACCCAAATTCAGATTCCAGGTCCTATATAAAAACGCCAGGCAGAAATGGTGGCAGCTTGCACTTCTGACTCTGGAAGGTAGAACCTAGGAAATCCCAGAGTTAAGCAAAAAAAGGTAGAAGCAATACAGGATGATTCCTGAAGTCACCTTAGACTTCCACAGGCCCTCTGATATACATACACGAATGAATGAATGATCCATGGGTAAAGTGCTTGTTTCAGAAATATGAGGACTTAGTTCAGATTCCCAGAACTTACATAAAAGCCGGACATAGTAGAACATATATATAATACCAGCACCTCTAAGGGGAAATATAGGCACAGACAACAGATGAACTAGCCTGGAACGTTAGTAGCAAACTGTTCCAAGTGATGCAAGAAGGTCAGGACTGAACTTCACATGTATACTGTGGCATGCACATGTCTGAACATATATACACAAACATGCATACATATGCCTGGGTTAAAAAGAAAGTTTTCTGTGATATCGCCTTATTGGTTTAAGTTCTACAGAGGCAGACAAGATTGAAATCAGATCCTAATTGCCACTTTGTACTTGACACCATCTTGCCTGAAGATTTATCATCTTAAAGAATTAATTATTTCAAAAAAGGAATATATGTGGTTGGGGCGTACCTCAGTGGTAAAGTGTCTGCATAGACTTTGCCAGTTAAGAGCTGGGGATGTAGTTCAGCATAAAGCACTAGCCTCTGATCTATTAATAAGGGGCTGGGATACGATTTAACAGCATAACGCTTGCCTAGATTCTGCCAGGGAAGGACTGGGGGTATGCCTCTCTAGTATAGCACCTGTCTAGAATCAACCAGTGAGAGGTTGGAGGCGTAGCTCAGCACCTGCCTAGAATCCAGCAGTGAAGGGCTGGGGGTGTGGCTCAATGGTACAATGCTTGTCTATCACACAGAAAGCCTTGGATTCCATACCCAACACTGTGACTGCAAAACAAAGAAAATGTGGAAAATTCTGAAATTTCATTGGAGCTAAATGAGTGCTATGTTATTAGATTTAACATTATTTTTGTACTTCAAGGCTAAGGCTTTTTCCTTTCTAAAAATGTTAAAGGAATGACGCGACTTTTCTCTGCACTCAAAACTCACATTCAGGGAAATCTGGAGTCAGCAAACTAACTGAGGCAGCAAGAGCACCATGAGTCCCAGTCCAGTCTGGATTACATGGTGAGTTTCTAGGCTAAATTTCAAGATGATGTGTCAACAAAATAAAAGATAAATTAGGCAAGGGCCTTGCACTATATCGGCGTGAAAGTTAACATCAGGAACTGGGGAGATGTTTAGGCAGGTAAAGCACAAACCTGACTTTGGATCCCCAGAACCCACGTAGAAGCTGGACACAATGGCATAAGTATCTGCAATCCCTGAATGCTTATGGGAAATAGAAGGTGGACACCCCAGAAGCTCCAGGACCAGTCAGTCTGGCTTATGCAGCAGCCGTGGAGAGTCTTGATCTCAAACAAGGTAGAAAAGCAAGGAATGATACCCGAAGATTATCCTCTGGCTGCCACACACATGCCATGGCATGTACACACACACACACACACACACACCACACACACACACACACACACACACACACACACACAAAACACATTATTGACATAAGTATGATTGCAGATTCATTGGACCTAAAGTAAAAACAAGTACAACTAATATGATCTTCTAGCATGGAGTTGAGGACTCTGCATTGTTACTCGGCATTGTTGTTGATAGATTCACGATCAAGCAGTTTAAGGAAACAAGGAGTTTTATTCTTTTTTTTTTTTTAGCTAAATTTTTTTTTATTAAAAATTTAATTATACATTTTAAAATTTTTTACCAGTTCCCTCCCTCCCCCCTCCTCCCCCTCCCCTTCCCCCAGTGCCTCCCCCCCAATTCCCAGAGAGTCCTTTATCGTGTACGCCTAACTCTCCACTGGGTCCTCCTCTCCGATGACATATAAGGACCCAGTGGCATTTCCATAAGCCCTTTCTCTTGTTCCCCTTAAGCATAAGATCACTACTATGGCTGTCAATCCCTTGCCTCCAGGGATCTCGGTGCCCTTAACAGATGCTAGACTTTATGAGGGCAACAGTGCGCTGGACATTGCGCAGGGCATGCAAAGTCCCATTATGATTGCTTTGGCCCCAACTATTGTTGAGAATCTTGCAAATCGTTGCTCCTCCCATCCTTTTGCTCTTACAATCTTACCGCCCCCTCTTCCGCAAATGTCCCTGAGCTCCAGGATGGGGAGAGATTAGGCTGTCCTGGTTCTATGTGATTGATATAGAGTCTCTGAAGTTCTGGATTGTGGTTTGTTGATTTTCTTTTGCAGTTTTGCTGCTCCTGCAATTCCCTTCACTCCATTCTGCTGGGCACTGTATGTCACCCCCTGGCCAGAGACAAAAAGCTGTTAAACTGGAGTCTTGTTGTAATAGCACATTCAAGGGTAGATGTAATAAGAGTAGGAAACCTCACTGAGGGAGGGGTCCATCACCCATTTGCAAAATGATTACTTTTTATCTGCTAGACTATATGCCCTCCCCTTCTGGTGAGATCAGGAAAGAACGTCTGTGAACTTAACCAGGTTTCTCATTACTTACTTGCAGACCTTGATGGAGGCCTAACAAGGAGTTTTATTCTGATTTATGATTCTTGGTTACAATTCCTTGCCCAGCTTGACAAGAGAGCTCATATCAACACTAAAGACTGAAGAAACTGGCCACACTATATCCACAGGAGTGTTGAGAGAGACATGTTTGGTCAAGTATTCCCAAAAAATGTCAACTTCTTTTACCAGCTCCTTCCATCTTATTCACCTGCCCAGGGACTAATCTCATGTACCATGAGCTGAGTCTCCCAGTCAATCACTCTCCTACAGGTTTGCCCAGGGCTCAACCCAACTACCAATTCTTCACAACTGTGCTCAGCATTCAAGCATTCATCTCACCATGACAGGGGCATGTTTATTGATAGAGTGCTTGCATACTAAATCCAGGGCTTAGTTTTAGCCTTCACCATCACAAGATAACTGGGAATACAGTTGTCCTCGCCTTGCAAATATGAGCCCTCGGGTTGGATGCTCAGCACCACAAAGAATACACATAATATCATTTTATCTAGAAGTCTATATTATCTGGTTAGAGACAGAGCTCAGGGCCTCATACATGCTATGTCTTTGTTGTACTGTTGAGCTATATCCGCAACCCCTAAGTTTATTTGGGGGATTATAGTGGGGTTGAAACAGAGTTCCATTCTGTAGACCAGACTATCCTGGAACTAATTGGGCAGCCTAGGATAGTCTTGATGGACCTTGATGGTCCTCCTGCCTCAATCTCTCGAGTGTAGGGATATCAGATACAAGCTACCATGACAGCTGTAAATCATCAGGCTACGTTTACTTTTGAAAAGTCAAAAGTGGGTCAAAAAGATGGCTTTGCAGGTAAAGGTGTTTGCTGCACAAGCCTGATGATCTGAGTTTGATACCAAGTGAGAGGAGAGAGCAGACCCTTAAAAATTATCCTTTGAGGTCCACACATGCACCATCTCACACACACACACACACACACACACACACACACACACACACATCACCACCACCACCACCACTATCATTATCATTCATGCATACAGTAATAATAAATAAAATCTGGAAAAAGTAAAAACCACAAGTTTGACTTTTCTTTCACAGCAAGCAGATAATCAATGCTTCATTTCCCTAATGGCCTCATAAATGTATTTTATGCTATATTTATTTTTATGTGTGTATTTGCATAGTGCGAGTGGGAGGAAGGGTAGGCCACATAATCCTGTGCTTTTGCCACAGGGCACTTTAGCCTCTGGGTCATCTCCCCATGTTTCTGTGTTTTTTTTTTTAAGAAAAGGTTTTATGTAGCTCAGGCTAGTCTTCAACTTGCTATGTAACTGGGGCTGGCCTTGAACCGATCTTTCTGCTTCCATTTCCCAAGTGCTGGTGGTATTATAGGGGTGCACCACCACCCCATCTAGATTTGTTGAAAAAAGAACCAAAGTTTCACTTGATATGTTTCTTAAGCTTTTAAAATCTGGAATTATTCTCTATACTTTTGTTTATTTTACTTTATTTTGCTATTTTTCTTTTTATATCTTATTTGTTTACTTATGAAATAAAGAGAAAGAAAGACATAAAATCACCATGTGGGAACTGAACTCAAGTTGCCAGGTTTGAGGACAAACGCTGTATCTCTGAGCAGTCTCACCAGTCCCATTTTGTTTTTTCTTACATTTTGACCAAGTCTCACTATGAAGCCCAGAATTGTCTCAGACTCACTATCCTCCTGCCTCAGCCTTCAGAGCACTGGGATTATGAGCATGTGCCACCACAATCCACTTGCCATTTGTATTTTAAATATACTGGGTCATTTGCCCTATGCAATTGTCCATATTCTGGTTTTAGTCAGTGGTATCTTTGTAGTGCAAAGCTACCACATTCAAGATGGCCTTCTCTTCCTAAAATCTGTAAACTAGAAATTTGATCTGATTTAGGCTCATTCTGGCAAGAACTCCTAACTAGTGGTGCCACACCCTTTCTCATTGCATCAATCGCACAAACACGTCGCATGTCCCATGACATTTGAGTCTGCTCTATCGAGGTCCTGACGTCTTTGTTGAGAAGTGTCCCATCAACTTTCACTGAATGACCTTGGAGAGGGGAAGGAGGGTCCTTTCAAGCCAAATGGAGGGGCTGGGAATGTAGAATGCATAGTATGTGTGAGGCTCTGGGTTCCACTTATTCACTGACAATAAATTTATTTATCTATCAAGCATAATATAATCCCAACATTCAGGAGACTGATGTAGGAGGACCACTGGTTTAAGGCCAGTCTGAGCTACATCAGGATTGTTGTTTATATGCATCTTAAGAATGATGACTTGGACCAGTGAGACAGTTTAGTGGGTAAGGCTCCTAATCACAAACTTTCAGAGCCTGAGTTTGATCCCCAGAAGCCCAAAATGGTGCAAAGGAAAGAACTGATTTTCTAAATGTTGTCTTCTGACACCCACTCTACACATGCATGAGGAGATCAGAAGTCAACATTGGGTGTCTTCCTCCAACATTATCCACTTATTTTTTGAGACAGGGTCTCTCACTGAAACTATATTGGCTGACCAGTGAGCTCCAGGGATCTGGGTGTCTCTGCCCCCCTTACCCCTCCACCTCCCACTGCTGGTTTTACTGGCATGTAGCACCACACTACCTTTATGTAGGTGACTAAGGATCTGAACTCAGATCCTCATGTTTGCACAGCAAGCACTTTACCCACTGAGCCATCTCACAGCCCCAGTCTGGACTTTTATATCCCAGAAATGCCATCATTAATTGTCCCCTGTGTCAGGTCTTTTACAGAGGATGCAAACATGTTTGAGATATCCCCAGTCCCTACCCAGACCAGAGGAAGAGATAAACATGAGATGCAGAATCATGCCAATAAATCCATAATGACAAGTCAGGCAGAGTATTACCAAAGAAAGGGACCGAGAGAGCTGGGTGCGGTGGCCCTTGCCTGTCATCCCATCGCTAAGGCAGAAGCAGGAGGATTTGAGCTTAGCCTTATAGGGAGACCCTGTCTGACAAAAAACAAAAAAACAACATTAGGAGTGAACCACACCAGTGTAGAGCTGGGTTAGACTGGAAATAATGCAACGGGGAGGAAACAGATGTGTTGATGAATGTGTAGGAGTTCAGGTCGAAGGGTTCCAGAAGCTGCAAGGCCAGTGAAGTGTTTCATTGGGTCAGAAAGGGAAAGAGTCTAGGATAGGAGGGCTAAGGAACAGCAGGCCAGGGGCAGACTGGGGGAGAACAACTTTCCCCTGGTTCCTAAACAGGACAGGACAAGGTGGAGGGGAAGAAACAGGAGAAGAGTGAGGGAGGACGCAGAGGAGAGGACAGAGGAAGAAACTTCAGGAGGCAAAACAGAAATAATGAGCTGTTAGGGATGCTGAGGGCTAAAGAAATCCAAGCTGATCCACAGAACAGGGAGATTCATGACCAGTAGTAGCTGCCTGAACTTACCCAGCCCAGAACAACTCTGTACCAAACACACAGGGGCCCAGGAGCGGTCAGGCATCAGACATCAAAGCGAGGACAGACCTGCAAGACCAAGAAGCAGAATTCCCTCAGAGATGGGGAGCAGGAACCCCAAGCTATCCAGATGCCCAAGGACACTGGGCACCGTGTCAGCTGCTATGCTTTGACCTAGATCATCTTCCCACTAGTGTACCATATCAGCAGGGCCCGTCAGCAGGGCCCGTACTTGTCCCCACCTTAGATAGGCAAACCAAGGCCCAAGAAGACCTGCTCTACCAACACGATCACAGCTGGGATTTTGACTCTAGACTCCGGGATTCCTGGGGGGATGGGGATGGGCATTGGTTTCTGTGTCCCAATGGGTTCTGGTGGGTGTGAGCATTTGGTGGGTGTGAGATGAGTGTCCCCCAAGGATGCTTGCATAGCAGCAAGCTTCTGTTTGTGGTACTTGTTAGCCAGGCAAGTTCCTCCTGATCTGACTGTTCTGAGGGAATCTGTGGGCCGCGTGCCTCTGCGTGTCTCTACCTGTCCCAACTTCTGTGTTGATGCCATGGAAGGAGCGAGGAGACCTTGGCAGAGCAGCAGTGAGTGTGAGGAGTGGAAGAGTGTAAAGGAAGGCCTTTCTGGGGCTGGGCTGGAAGAGGGGGTGTGGGGTGGAGACTGGGGGGTGGAGGGGCGTCTTAGGCGAGAGGAGTGAAAGTTCTGGAATGTTTATCAGACCCTGAAGGAGCCCAGAGAGACAGCGCCCAGAACCTTGCACAGCCTCCTAACTCCCGGGCCTGGCCAGGCAGGGAGCGGGACTCAGCCACCAGTCCCCGCGCTTCCCCCTCCTCAGCCTCTCTCCAAGGCCTCTTTAAGACAAGGCTGATCCTGTGCTCTCTTCTCCTAGTTAACCCCTAGAAGTCCCGGTGGCCCCCCTAGACTCCCGCCCTACTGGGCGGAGGCAGAGGGAAGGGAGAGCAAGGGGCGGGGATAGAAGTCTGGGAGGGTGAGAAGGAGACAGGGTAGCCGGGAAGGCGGCTAGCAGCTTGCGGAGGAGTTGAGCCAGCCCAGGGGTTCCCGCTGTGCCAGGCGGGCAGTGCCGGATCCCCGGAGCCCGGAGCTGGGGGGAGGGCCGGGGACAACCCGGCCCTGCCCCCTCCCCAAGTGAGGTGCCCAGCAACTTCGGAGGAAAGTTTGGCATCCACTGCACGGTGCTGTCCCGAGGATGGGCAGGGTCCCGCTGGCCTGGTTCTTGGCGCTATGCTGCTGGAGCTACGGGGCCCCCAAGGGTGAGTGATGGGGAAGGGACCGGCTTATAGGGGCACAGCCAGCTGACTGGGTTGAGGGCAAGGGGTCGAGGAAGTGGGGGTTGATAGCAGGTGTTGAGGGGGATACTGGGCTGGCTTAGGGACTTTCCTTGGGGCAATGGGAGAGGAGACTCAGAGATAGAAAGATTAGGAGGGGTTAGACGAACAGAAAGTCAAGAAACAGAAAGTGGAGGGCCAGAAACGGAAGAGATAGATAGGGAAAGCAGACAGGAGACACTGAGGGGCGGGTGCTTGTCTTGAGTCTGGGCCATCGGAAGAGGGGCTGAGATGGTTGGGGCTGGAGGATAGGAGGGAGCTGTGCTCAAAGAACTAAGAGACAGATCGTGAGACTGGGAGAACTCTGGAATCCTGGGGTCCCCTTGTCACTCGATCGCCCCCCCCTCCCCACTTCCTACACTTGTCCTTGCTTCTCTGGAGTGTGCTCTGTCTCTAGAAAGGACTTTTGACACACACACTTTCGCGCTCTCTCTCTCTCTCTCCCCCCTCTCTCTCACTCTCCAACTTTTTTCTACCCCGTTTCTCCCCCAGCCCAAACTGTGAAGTCCCTAGAGACCTAAAGGGCAGGGACTGGCCCTGCCAGGCAATCCAGGGCGTGGGAGGCTGCCAAATCCTGGGCCTGCTTCTCAGCAGACTGGACATGGGATGGACTCTGGACCTCGGTCCCCTGGGAAGACTCCCATCCTTCCCACATGCGTCCACCCTCCACCCCTTTCTTAGGTCATTCTATAACTATGTGGGCCTAAGGGCCCGATGGGGTCTTGGCAGCCCAGTAGGCAGGCAGAGACAGGGTAGAACCGAATGATGCCAGCTGGGCTTCCTAAGATGACTTCTTCCCATCTTCCCTGATAGACACACAGGTCGAGGCTGACAGTCCATTTGTGGGGAGTCCAGGGAACATCACCGGCGCCCGAGGACTCGTGGGGACCCTTCGGTGTGAGCTCCAGGTTCAAGGGGAACCCCCTGAAGTAAGCTGGCTTCGAGATGGACAGACCCTAGAGTTGGCGGATAGCACCCAGACCCAGGTGCCTCTGGGCGAAGACTGGCAGGATGATTGGAAAGTGATCAGCCAACTCAGGTGTGGCACCCCACCCCACCCCTCCTGAGCCCTGTCCACACAGCTGACCCACAGAGCCAACAGCGGCTCCATCTGGATTAGGATCTCCACTTGACCACTGACTAGCTATGTGGCTTTGCGTTTGTAATGTGACTTCTTGAGTTTCATTTTCCTCTTTGGCTTAAAAAAAAAAAAAGAGTTTAAAATAGTACCTACTTCATCCTTTTAGGAGTTTCCAGCCCATACCTCTTTTTTTTCAGTTCTGCTGACTTCTCCAGTGTCTAGCCTTGACCCTGAGTCTGTCTCTCTTTTTCCTTGCCAGAATCTCGTCCCTGCAGCTTGCAGATGCGGGACAGTACCAGTGTATGGTGCACCTGGAAGGAAGGACCTTCATATCCCAGCCTGGCTATGTAAGACTGGAAGGTGAGCTGGGTCTGGGGGAGGGAGGTGCGGGGGGGGGTCATAGGTTCTGGTGGGATCATAGGGTGCTGGAGGATTCAAGGTTTCCCTAAGAGCACACAGTCTAGGGTGGTCCAAGATCTTAGATCTTAGCGACTAAGGAAATGGGGATTCATAAAAGATAAAGAAGCAGGTCTGAAGGAGATTATATGTCCTGAAGGGAAAACTTTGAGAGGGCAAATATCCTGGGCAGTCAGTTGTACTTGGAGTTGGACATTCTGAAAGTCAGAGACATGCAGGCTAACGTTCTCCCACCAGCGCAGTAGCTTCGCTTGCCTGGTCAATAAATTGATAGAAGGAAAGTTAGGAATGGGGTTGCATACTCGGAATCCCAGCACTCAGGAGGCTGAAGCAGGAAGATCTATAGTTAGAAGTCAACCTGGGCTACATACTAAGACCGAGTATTTCATCTTCTCCTCTCCCTCATCCTCCATTTAATACTGTTTTTATTTATTTAAGGGGAGACACGTGTGGCATGGTTTACATGTATCAATCAAAGGACAGCTTTCAAAAGCTGGTTCTTTCCTTCTGCCATGTGGGCTCCAGGGATCAAACTCAGGTCATCAAGTTTGCACACAGGTGTCTTTACCACTGAGCCATCTTGTCAACTCTTTTTCTTTTTCTTTCTTTCTTTTTTAATATTGTATTTGCTTTACAGAAGGGAAGCATGTCTTAAAAAGAGATGAAAGAGAAAGAAAAAAAGGTGAAAGAAAAGGGAGACAGGAGTCATCACACATGTACATTCTGGAAAAGGACATGAGGTAGTCAGGCATGGGTAAAGTTAGATATTGGAATCGTGGATGTAGGCATAGACGCTTGAGGGCTCAGACAGTGAAGGTTGCTCAGGTGTCCTATGGGAGCAGATATGAGGAAATAAGTCAAAGACCCTCGAGGTTAGGTCTGGTACCCAGAGGTTCCAATATCCTAATTGCGGATCGGACCCTGGGAGGTTCAGGGGGACCTCAGCCTCTACCGCCTTCCCCCACCAGGTCTGCCTTACTTCCTGGAGGAGCCCGAAGACAAGGCTGTGCCTGCCAATACCCCCTTCAACCTGAGCTGCCGTGCCCAGGGACCCCCGGAACCTGTGAACCAACTGTGGCTTCAGGATGCTTTGCCCCTGGCCCCCACCATAGGCCACAGCTCCCAGTACGTCTTGCAAGCTTTGGGTGAGTCTGGAGATGTGGGCAGAGAAAGCAAGAGTCCTTCACTCTATCTGCCTGACCCTCTGTCCTCCGTCTATCTCTGACTCTGTCCAATGCTCCTGTTTTTCTCTCTGTGGCTTTTTCTGACTGTCTGTCTGTCTGTCTGTCCTCCATCTCCCTGTTTCTCCACCTCTTTCTCATTTGTTGTGTGTGTGTGTGTGTGTGTGTGTGTGTGTGTGTGTGTGTGTATGTGTGTGTCTCTGCCTCTCGCTGCTTCACCCCAGCCTCTTTTTGAATAGCAGTCTTTGTCCCAGATTTCCTCTGAGCTGTTCGGTGGCCCAAGTGTGTGGGCCTGGTGCCCCCTTTGTCAGCCCTTGACCCAAGCAGGACATCGGAACTAGTCAGGCCCTCTTCCCCTCCACCACCCACCCCAGCTACCTGCCAACCTCCTGCACTCAAGTGTCCCTTGGGCCTCAGCCAGCCGAGATCCCTGCTGGGAATACAGAACCCAGAGAGGAACCCGTCTGTAATCCCAGAGCTTGAGAAGCTGAGCCAGGAAGAATGCCACCAGTCCAAGCCCTGCCTAGAGTACGTAGCAAGTTCTAGACCAGCCTGGGCTACAGTATGAGACCCTGTCAAAAAAGAAAAACAAAAGAGCTAAGGACGTAATTCAGTTGGCGATGCATTTGGCTAGCATTTAGGAAGTTCTCTGATGGATTCCAAGTGCTACATAAACCTTTCACAGTGGGTCACACCTATAACTTACTCTAACTCAAAAGATGGAAGTGGAAGGATCGGAAGTTCCCAGCTAGCCTCAGCTAATTAGCCAGCTTAAGGTCAGCCTGGGCTACTTGAGGTCTTGTCAGCAGGACAGAAGGAGGAAGGAAGAGGAGGAGGAGAGAAGAGAGGAAGGGAAGGAAAGGAGGGGGAAAGGGAAAGGAAAGAGACAGATAAAGGGAAGGGAAAGTCTATCGAGGTCACCCCAACATGCAGGGACAAAAGACAAGAAGGTTTGAGTGACAAGAACCCCTGTTTCAGGATAACCCTCTCCTTCTGCACTACAATAGACTAGGTGCTCTGCTTGGGGTCACATGGAAGTTAGAGAGAGAACTGGGGGACCTCAGACATGGTATTCCCCTTTATCAAAGGAGACATAACAGGTACACAAACAGGGACGGTTTATCAAGGGAGGCAGCCAGTTCTGAAGATGACCAACTCCCCAAACCTGCTCCCTCTCTCTAAGGGGTGAGAAGGGGTCTCTCAGGGAGGAGGGAAGGGCCAGCATTCTCAACATTCCAGGGACCCTGAGTGTGCAAGGAAGTGTGGTGAGCATGCTGGCCCCCCAGAGGGGTGACTCAGGCACGGGTAGGAAGGGGACAGGCATGGGGTTTGAGTCAGCCTGACAGGAGAGAAGGAGGGGGGAGAAATCTGGCATGCAGGTGCTAGAGGGTCTTGTGTATATTGTGTCTCGATAGCTGGCAGAAGCATTTGCCTGGTGGTAGATACATCTATGTACATCTCAGAGAGTATGTGGGGTGTCTGCATATGTATCCTTATCTGTGTGTCCCTCCTCAACAGGAAGGTGTGCCTTAGCAAGGATCAACTCCTGAGGATGTTTTATTCTCTCTCTCTCTCTCTCTCTCTCTGTGTTTCACTGAAGATCATAGACAGTCTGTATCTGTCTCTCTGTGTTTGGGTAGTTTACACATATGACCACTGGGTGAGACTAGAGCTGTTGATACTGTGTCTGTCTCGCACACTTCTGATATGCAGGCGACAGTGTAGCTCACAGAAGTGCACCTTTGGGCGTGTGATTCTGGTATGAACTCCCATTCCCTTGTAGACAGGAATATGCCACACCAAGCATGATGGCACACATGTGTAATCCCAGCACTCTGGAGGCAGAAGCAGAAGGATCACAAATTCCAGGCCAGCCTGGACTACATAAGACTGTTTCTAAAGCTGGGGGAAGGAGGGAAGATGCCTATATGGATAAGTTGGTATTTCTTATTGGTTGTCATATGGAAAATATGTTAGCATATAAGTATCACCATAGAGACCACTGTGTGTGTGTGTGTGAGAGAGAGAGAGAGAGAGAGACTCACAACAGGATACTATCATCCTTCTGGTCTCCTTGCTTATATTGGCCCCTATCGACTCTGGGGAACTGAACCTAGGGTGACCGACTGTCACCCACGCACCTGTTGCAAAATCCTTGCAGTGTCTCCCTCCTAGAGTGTCCACAGTGGGCCTGTAAATCTGCCCAACTGTGTTTTCCTATCCAGCTATGTCTGGGTCATGTGGAACAAGCTGTGTGTGTGTCCAGCTGTTTTGGCAGCGCTAAAGGCTTGGCTGTATGTTTGTGTGACTGTGTGTTTCCCTGAGAGAAGATCAACACGAACCTCCATTGTGTCCTGGTTATGTGTCTGTTTGTCCCCCTTCAACCTCAACATGTGTTTGTTGCTTGATTGGTTCATGTGGGTCAACACATGGAGATCTGCATTTGTTGGCAGTGACCTCTACGGATCCTGTAAGGCTAAATGTTTACAAAGGACTGTGGATTGTGAGTGTGTTTGTCTCACCGCTGACTCATTTGTGTATATGCGTGTGTGTACATGTCTCCTTGTGGATGTACCTCACGGTCAGCCGGCCTGTTTACTATTAAGCCGCTTGGCATTTATGTCCATGTTTGGCTCAGCATCTGCCCTGGGAATAGTGTATAACTTACCCAGCGCTGCTTTTTTTTTTTTTTTTTTTGGTGTTTGTATTTGTGCTAATAACGGGCCCTGTGTGTTTAAGAGTGATTCACTGTGGGGGAGGGAAGGGAGGGGTGCTTTGTGAAGGAATTTTGTCAGTTTGTGAGCCTCTGTCCCTCTGTTTGAGTCAGGGCGTGTCCTCTCTCCTTCCATCTCATGCCTTTGGAAAAGCGAGTTGAAGGGGGAGTGATGGGGTGGGGGCTGGGCAGTACATCTGGAAAGTACATCTAAAGTTCACAGGTTCTTGTGACTCTAGTGAGCTCAGCAGGGGGGAGGTCCCCAGACTCCTTGGCCCCTCACGGGCGGGTGTCTTCCATTTAAGGTGCAGCATCTTGGGCCTGTGAAGGGGGATCCCAGGTTGTGCCCCAAACCCAGCCAGCCGGAAGTGGGGGATGGGGCGCCCAGTGACTAACAGGCGGGGGCAGGAATGCTGCGGTCGGAACTGAACCGGGCTCCAGAACCCCAGTCCGCCCCAGGGCTGCTCCGGGTGGCCGGCCCGTGGCGCCAGCTCCCGCATGGTGGTCCCTCACGTGCCAGGTGGCTGGACTCGACCCAGCTCCGGCTGGGGCTGCGTCCCTCTCCCGGCCGCGGAGCTGCGGCGCGCGCGGGCACCTGACCTTGGCTGGGAACGGACCGCCCTGCCTGGGCAGCTGGCTGCTAGGGCGCTTCCCTGCCCACCCCCTTCCGGCCTTCGAAAAAGATTTTCCCCGTTCCACTCCCTCTGCTGACGGAGCAAAGGAAACTTTGTGTCTAGGGATGGGGGCCGCTCTCCAAAACACGAGGTGGTGGGAACTCCAGCACACACACATGCCGCTGTTACTCAAGTACACCGTGTCCCTAGATCCACACAGGAAAAGATCCACAGATGGGCAATGCACGCACATCCACAGCACTCAGAATCTCAGGATCAAGACTCGGTCTTCCTCACAGCCTGCACACGAAGGCGTATGTCAGAGAAGGATGTAAATACGTGACGCATTGTTTGCCTATGTCTGGAGTACCGGTATTTGTACACACCTTTGTGTGTATGTGTGCAGTGGTGGTGGTACAGGTGTGCACATATGCAGAGGTGAATACAACCCCTTAGAAACACCAGCTCCAAGCATCTGGTCCCACAATCCACTCCCAGATGCACACCATATTAACTGGCTCAACCATGACACTGTGCCCAGTCACCTTTATGCAATACATGTACACCTCAAAACATTCGTGAGCATATAGGTGAACACACATGAGTGTATACTTGTACTGGAGAGATGGCTCAGGGCTTGAGCCTCCTCCTTGAAAGCAGAAAGACTTGAGTGTGGATCCAGATCCCACGTAAATAATCCCAGGAGGGAACAGCTGAGGCCTTAAGCTTCTGGCCCTGAAAGGCAGAGCCTGGGAAATCCCAGAGCAAAGCAAAAGGAGGTAAAGTAATAAAGTAATCCAGGATGATTCCTGAAGTCACCCTTGGACTTCTACAGGCACATACAGTACCCTCCAACACACACACACACACACACACACACACACACACACCCTTCACACAGACACATGCAGACACACAGGACCAAGTGTTCCACACCTGTCACCGCAACTGTTTAGGAGGTTGAGGTAGAGGGACCTTAAATTCAAAGTCAGCCTGGGACACTATTGTAACCTCACAATACAAGAATTCAAAAGAAGGCTGGTGGAGCGGCTTAGTGGTAGAAAGCCCATCAGTGAGAGTATGGGAGAGTGCTTGTGTGGAGCACATGAAATTCTGGGTTCCACCCCAGTACCGGAAAGATATGTGGGGGGAGGGTGGTGTCCAGAATACACATGTACAAATACAAGCATACTCATGCTGGCTTACACAGACGTACACTGAGACACATACAATAAATACACACTTGAGGATATAGGCATGTGGACATTATACAAATGCTTGCTCATTGATAAGCTTGCCTCTTATCAGCCGTTCATATGGATCAGTCTGCTACAGGGACACTGGCCTTTGGCGTTTCTGGGACACACAAGCTTGTATGCGCACACACACTAAGTCCCAGGCTGAGTTTGAATTTAAAGTCCCTCTACCTCCTAAGCAGTCGTGGTGACAGTGTGGAACTCTTGACCCAGTTAAGTGTGCACACTCCTATGTGTCTGCATGTGTCTGTGTGAAGTGTGTGTGTGTGTGTGTGTGTGTGTGTGTGTGTGTGTGTACCTGTGTATCTATAGTACTTGAATCACTGTCTGGATATATGGATGTGACTATTTGTGTTTGTATGTGTCACACATGTCCATGTGGTATGTGTTAAGACTGAGGCCATAGGTTTGGTCTTTTGTTTAGTCTGTCTTCTTCAAATGTTGCCCTACTACCCCACATTTCTTCTCTATGCCAGGTGGGCTGGGCTGACCTGGTCAGGCTAAGCAGGGCATGAGTGGGTGTCCCCTCCCCCCACCTGACACTGGGATCCTTTCTCATGTTCTTCCCCAGGCCTGAACAAGACGTCCTCCTTCTCCTGTGAAGCCCATAACGCCAAAGGGGTCACCACCTCCCGCACAGCCACTGTCACAGGTAACAGCAAAAAGATTCAGGTGATGGAGGGAGGGGATTGGATCAGAGGTCAGAGTAGAAGGTGGATGGCAGGGTGGGCAGCTTTGACAAAGTCACTTCCCTCCCTCATTTACCCACAGTGCTCCCCCAAAGACCCCATGACCTCCACTTAGTTTCCCGCAAGCCAACAGAGCTGGAGGTGGCTTGGACCCAGGTCTCAGTGGCATCTACCCCCTCACCCACTGCAACTTGCAGGTAAGATCCTCTGGCTTTGCTTAGTACCCTGATCTCAGCCTTCCATCCACACCAACAAACCCATGTCTCCCCCTGACCTGTGGAAAAACAGCCCTTCCAGGCAATGGGAATGTTGAGAGGCAACAGAGCCTCCAGTTAAACCAGATGTCCCAGTTCCTAATTCTCACTCCACCTGCTGGTTGTGTGTGGACTTGGGAAAGTGCCTTAACCTCTCTTGAGCTCGGTTCTTCCATCTGTAAAATAGGTTCATGGGGGTAAGCACTTGTTGGGAGACTTCAGTGAATAAATGCAAGTGGCCAACTTAAAATAGTATCTCAAGAAAATAGATTATATGAACAATTAACTGCTCCTATCACTTCCAGTATTAGTGATATTCACTCTAGTCAGGTTGGGACTCTGAGCCAACAGGACTGTCCCTGTCACATACTGTGCTTCTCCCTGACTACTCTGAACTGTCACTATTTGCAATGTGCCTGTCCTCCTCTGCCCTTTAGGCTTTCTGAAGATAAGACCAGAGCTGCAAAACAGTTACAGATACCTCGATATTGCCTGGCACTAGCCACATAGAGTGGGGGTGTTTGTTAGAATATATAACAGACTGGGCACAGTGGCATAGGCCTGCCATCCCTGCACTCAGGAGCAAAAGGATTATAAATTCAAGACTAGCCTGGGCAATTTAGCAAGACCATCTCAAAATAACATTTGTTAAAAGCTAGAGGTATAACTCAACAATGGAGCACTTGCTTAGACTCCACCAGTGAGGGGCTGGGGACATGACTCAATGGTTGAGTACCTGTCTAGTATACACCAGTGAGAGGTTGGGAACATTGTTCAGTAGTAGAACATTTGCCTGGAATTCCACAGTTAGGGACTGGGGGCGAGGTTCAGGGATAGAATACTTGTCTAGAATCCAACAGTGAGAGGTTAGGGAGGTAACTCAATGGTAAAGGGCTTACCTACAATCTCCCAGTGAGGGGGGCAGGGGCATGGCTCAACAGTAGAACACTTGCTTAAAATATAACAGTAAGGGCCTAGGATTATGGCTCAGGATACAAGAGCTTGTCTAGCCCGTGTGAGGCTCTGGGGTTCCATCTTTGTATTAAATAAAGAACAAGGCTGATAGGCACATGCCTATAATCCCAGCACCAGAGGCTGATATACCTGGAAAGCTAATAAATGTCAACCTGGACCACATAATCAGATCCTGGAAAAAGGGGGGTGGTGGTGAGAGAGATCTGTAAACACAAGTCCCTCTTCTAGTCTTTTGTCACCTGGGATTCAGAAGCTGGAGTAGAAAGCATGACTGTGACAGATGACAATACCAACTTACAGGCTTTTTTTTGACTGCTTCTATCAGCAGTTCTGGTCTTTGTGTGATGTCTTTCTATACCCTCTGTCATGTGTTTGTGAAGGAGTGAGGGTCGCAGATACAGCCATTTCCTAGATGAATAAACAGAGGTTCACAGTAGTTAAGAAAGTCACCCAGCAGGCTCGAGGACATGGTTCGGTGGTTAAAGCAATTGCTGCAGAGGCAAAAAGTCTGAAGTTCAGATCCCCAGATGTCATGTAAAATGCTGGCACATATGGCAACCCACCTGGAATTTCAGCCCTGGAAAATGGAGCTTGGGAAGTTCCAGAGCAATCTGGCTAGCCAGATTAGATCTTTCAGTGACCTCTGGGTTTAGAGACCCAATTTCACAATCGTAAAGTGAAACATAGATCAAGGATAGTTTCTTGGACTTCCACATGTATGCCCACATACACCCCCCTTACAGGTGTGCCTACTCACATGTAAACAGGTGTATGCACATGCACCCCATACACACATAGAAGGGAAGGAGGGAGGGAAGGAAGGAGGGAGGGAGGGAGGAAGAAGAAAGACACCCAAGTCCACAACCAATCTTAGAGGTACTCTTGGCCTCCTTAGAGATTGTTGCCAACCAGAGCATGATTTTGTTTGGGTTTTGTGAGACTCAGAATGTATCTCAGGGCTCTGTGCATGCTAGATAAACGCTCTACTTCTGAGCCATGCCCCAGCCCTTTACTGGTGGATTTTAGGCAAGTGCTTTACCACTGAGGTATACCCCAGTTCCTAGCATAGATACTTTAGGCGCAACCTGGTCACTTTAACCCAAGGTGAGGAAGTACAAGACCCAAGAAGGAAGCGTAACACCTGACCCCTGACCACCCCACTCAGAGGCTCCCCAACTTGGGAGACCTCAAATGCCAGATCACACACCAGCTGCACTCCCACACACATCCAAGCCAGTGTCTCCAGGAAAGCAGAAGTGTTCTCTCTTCCCTGTGCACATCTCACTTCCTGTTGCCCACAGGCCAGGGTTAGAGAGTTCCTGAGGAAGAGTCATGGCCTTCCCAGGGAAAAGAGAAGTGGGACTGGTAGGCATGAACCCACTGTCTGCCCATCTCCACTTTGTCCTGACAGAGGTTCCTCTTCCCATCTGTCTCAGTGGGCCAGAGAGCAGACATTGGGACAGTCTTGCTCCCTCCTTCTACCCTACCAGCCTGTCTTGTAATGCCAGTGTTGTCCTCTTTGGGGACTCGGGCTCTGGGAAAGCTACTGAATCTCTGGCCCTCAGTAAATTCATCTATAACATGGGAATGAGAAAAAACAATTGAGCCTATAGGTGGTGGGGCAACAGATTAGGAAAGTGATTGATGGGGAGCTTGGCACATAGTTGGCATATGAAAATGTTGGCTACAAGGGCTGAAGTGTAGCTTAGTAGTTGAGTGCTTGCCTGGCATCGTCAAGGCCTTTGGTTCCATTCCAAATCATGGCTATGGGTGTGTGTGTGTGTGCTGGGGAGATAACTCAGTCAATAAAACACTTGCCACACAAGCATAAGAAACTGAGTTCGATTCCCAGATCCCACAATAAAAGAAAAAGAAAAAAGGAGGGTAAAGGGTTGGAGAGATGACTCAGAGGTTAAAGCCTTTGCCTTGCAAGCAAAAGGACCCAAGTTCAGATCTCAGATGCCATGTAAAAAATTCACCACTGGGTGAATATGGCAGCAGCCCTGAAAGGTAGAGCCTAGGAAACCCCAGAGCAAATCAGTAAGGAGGTAGAGCAATCCAGGATGATTCCTGAAGTCACCCTTGGGCCTCCACAAGCACACACACCCAAATGCCCTTTGGTACGCGCGTGCACACACACACATACACACACACACACACACACACACACACACACACAATCTGGGCAAGGCAGCACGAGCCTGCAATACCAGCTGTAGGGAGACAAAGACAGGCAGGTCCCTGGGGCTCATTGGACAGCTAGTCTGGCCCAATTGGTGAATCCATGGCTTAAAGAGATCCTACACAGTGTATGGTCATATGCTTCATTGCTTTGAAGATCCGGGTGTTCATATTGTCCTAGCAAGGAGCTATAACACACACACACGTACACACACACACCCTTGCAAAGTTGTGTAATCACATTATAGGACCACTGCAGTCAAGAATAGTGTGACTGTCCATACAATTGCCCAGGATCCTCCGGTGGTCCTCATGCCCTTCCCTCTCCTCAGGCGGTGCTGTCAGACGATGGGGTGGGTACCTGGCTAGGTGAGCCAGACCCTCCAGAGGAACCCCTCTCCTGGCAAGTATCTGTGCCCCCCTACCAGCTTTGGCTGGACAAACTCCATCCTCACACCCCTTACCACATCCGTGTGTCCTGCACCAGCAGCCAGGGCCCCTCACCCTGGACTCACTGGCTTTCTGTGGAGACCCCAGAAGGAGGTAAGAAGAGTAGGGGAGGAAGACTCCATCGCTTTGCTGGGTTTTGCATGCATGGACGCCATCCCCAGCTTCTCGCCTCACCCTTTTACCCTCATGGCCTCAGTCTCCTTTTTGTCCCAACCTTGACCCACAGCGCTGCCCACTGCCTTCTCTCCAGCTCTTCCTCTATGCTTCCGCTCATGGAAGGCCTGCACGAGTCACCCACGTGCAAGGCCTGCAACCACTTCCTGGGAACAGGGGAGGGGTCAGAAAGAGGTTGGGGTGCCAGCTTCCCCTCTTCCCTGTCCTCCAGTGCCCTTGGGCCCCCCAGAGAATGTTAGCGCCATGCGGAATGGGAGCCAGGCCCTCGTGCGTTGGCAGAAGCCAAAGGTGCCCCTGCAGGGCACGCTGTTAGGGTACCGGCTGGCATATCGAGGCCAGGACACCCCCGAGGTGGGTGATGGCTATCTGGGCTGGGGTGGGATGGTTGTGGGAGGAGGGAGATGGGGAGAAAATGGCGAGGGAGACACAGGCAGCTGCACAGGTCAAATACTACTCACGTGCACAGTGCTCAGTGAGGTGTGGGTTCAGGTGGGGAGTGAAGGAGTGATTATTTGTAAGCCCATTGTAAGGACCTCACCAGATTTCTGTATTGACTCTGGTAACAATTTTATAGTCAATGTTAGCACAGAGCAGTTTGAGGAAGGGGGTCCTTTCCCTAATTAACATAAAGGTTCTATCTGAACCAATCACACCCTAAGGTGGAGAGAGAGGATGGAAAGCTAAAAGGTAAAAAGATGAGAACTCAAGTCTTTCAGCAAACATTGTATGGGACTTTATGCCAAGCACCGCACTAAGATATTGAGGTCTCCTGTGCAGCTGATGTTCTAGCGTGAATGGGGATGGAGATGTGGAGAAAAATGAGAGATGAAGGTAGGGATGTGGAGGGGCGGGGCAGGGGATGATGGACAGACACTGAGGGCCACAGTGAGGGTTTAGGAATCATGGGCCTCGGCTTCTCCCCTGATCACCTCTGGACTTCCTAGGTGCTCATGGACATAGGGCTAAAGCGTGAGGTGACCCTGGAACTGCGGGAGGACAGGACGGTGGCTAACCTGACAGTGTCTGTGGCAGCCTACACTGCTGCCGGGGACGGGCCCTGGAGCCTCCCTGTTCCACTGGAGCCCTGGCGCCCAGGTAACTCCAAAGCCATGCCCAGCCCCCTTCTCCCTGCCCCAGAGCTTGGTTTCTTGACATCCCTGACGCCCCCTACCCCTCTGAGCATGCCCCCAACCTAGGCTCTCTGTTCCTTCCCCGAGCCTGGCACAAAATCTCCCTCACCTTGCTCACTCATGCCACACCAGTCTTGCCCTCTCTGAGCATGTCTCCTCTCTGTCCTTTCTCCTCACAGGCCAAGGACAGCCAGTCCACCAGCTGGGTAAGGGCTTTTGCACCCCCTTTCTGTCCCTCCCCTCCACATCCAGTGAGGGCCCCACCATCACACATGTACTGGCCATACACACCCTTTGTGTTTCTCAAGCATTTGGCTTTAACCTTTCACTTCTTGGGTATATGTGTGGCCCTTGAGAGAGCTGCCTAAGATGGCCCAGGAAGTGACATGGTCAGTGGAGCATGGATGGGTATATGGAGAGCAAACTGGTGTATGGGTGGAAAGGGAGAGAGGGGATGATGGGAGGAGAGAGTGAGGGATGCATAGGATGAGAGGATGGAGAGATGGAAGGATGGATGAATGGATGGATAGGTGGACAGACAGCAGGATGAATGGGAGGGTGGATGGACTGAGAAGTGGATGGACACATACATGAATGGAAGGTCAATGGATAAATGGGTGGATGTGTGAGAAGATATGTGGGCAGATGGAAAGAGGAGAGGAGGAAGGAAGGAAGAAAGGAAGGAAGGGAAGGAAGGAAGGAAGGAAGGAAGGAAGGAAGGAAGGAAGGAAGGAAGGAAGGAAGGAAGGAAGGAAGGAATTAAGAAGGGAAGAAAAAGTTAAGGAATGAAGAACTTAAGGAAAGGTTTGCCTCGCATTCATTCCTTTCAAATATTTCTCCAACAGTTCAACATTGCTCTTCCCACTGTACCCTCTTAGCACTTTTAGAGCCCATCCATTGTAACTCAAACCACTAACCTGTAAGTGTCCCTTACATGGTTTTTCATAGTTCTCCACGCTGGGCCAGCAAAGCTGGTGACCCGAGTTCCAACCCAGGAAGTCCACATACTTCTCCACACACCTTCCCACATTCACCCACCTTCCTTCCATGTCTTACCATAGTCCTTTACTCCTACACAGGCTCACTACACACCCAACGCTGGCATGCTATATACCTTGAGTACACACTCACCATGAGTTATACATGCACTCATCATGCCCTGCGCATGCACACACTATACTTTGCACAGTTACAAGTACTGAAAAATATTGGCCCATAACTATCCCATACTCTACAACTCTACTTACCTAGTTATCTTTCACTCACCTCCAATCCTATACCTTTCTCTCTCTCTCACTCACACACACACACACACACACACACACACACACACACACACTTGCATGCAAGCATATGCATACGGAACCCCTTATACATTAAGCATGTGCCCATTTGCCAGTCCTTCCACTTCCTATTCCACTCAAGCCTTTTTTGCACACGCTTCCCATAATCCTCTCCTACTCATTCACATCTTTTGCATGTTCACTGCACCTCCTTCTCATCCTGAAGTTACACCTACAAATCACTGCTCATAGCCAAGCATGGTGGTACATATCTATAATCACAGAACTTGGGAGGTAAAGGCAAGAAACTCAGGAGTTCTAGGCAAGCCAGAACTATATGAAACCTTGTCTCAAAAACAAAACAAAACAGATTTAACTCGGCTGGCAAAAGTGCTTGCCTGGCATGAGAGAAGCCCTGACTTCCACCCCCAGCAACACGTAAACTGGAAATGGTGGGGCACATGTGTAATCCCAGCCCCCAAAAGGCAGAGGCAGACAGATTATGAATCTGAGGCCAATCTGGCCTACATGAGACCTTAAAAAAAATTCTTATCAGCATTTCATCATGACCATGAGAGAGGAAAGATTGAGGAAACTCCATGCCTCCCTGAGATGCTGATGGGAAGGGAAATGGAAGATCCTTTCCTCATATTCCAGCAAGTACTCAGGTACATATCATCAAAGGCAAGCCAGATGAACCTCAGTGGGCCACATTTGCAAAAAGCTTTGAAAATAGGAGGGAGTCTGGCAGGGGAGAAGAATGGTTATATGGGGAAGAAGAAGAGGATAGGATTGAGGATTAAAGTGTGAAAATATTATAAATTCACTATGAAACACTAATAGAATGAAAAAAGTGGAAAATCTAAAAACTTAAAATAAAAAACTCAGGATCCCTCCCCAAATATATATATATATATGCTTCTCATTCTTCACATGTCCTAAACTCTTCCAACAATTGCTCTGCACATGCGCACATACTTTCTTAGGTTTTCTTCTGTACATTCATTTCACTCTCAGGCTTCAGCACCTCATTGAACTCTCCCCAAACACACCCCCTAGACCTTTGTTTCCAGCGTCACACGCTCCTTGCAAGTACCCCTTGCACTGCCCTGCATCACATTGATACTGCCCTGCATCACATTGATTCTCCCCTCTGCTCACCCGTTGTTTCACGCCCCCGTCACTCATGGACAGTCTCACCCAGACATCTGATGGCTCCTCGTTAGTCTAGTGGTTAGTACCCCGCCTATCACACAGATGTCTGTACTTCGGCTTTACTTACCACTTCCTATGTTTGCTCATCCCTCGTGCATACCAGACTCCAATGTCTGGCCTTCCCTTTCCACATCATGCCCTCCTCCAACATCCATCCTGCTCTTCACTTCAGCATCCCACAAGCGTCTTGTGCTTTCTGCTTGAATGGCTACTCACATGGTCGCGTGGGCCCTTCCCGGTTTCCTGAAGCAAGTGACAGTATCCCTCACTTACCAAATACCTCCACTGTCTTTTCCTACACCTCCTGCCTCCTTCCTTTATCACCTTCTCCCCCCTCCCCTGGAACTGGATCCAGGGTCTCAACCATCATCTGTCCTCCCCACACCCCTCCCCCAACAGTGAGTGAACCCCCACCTCCTGCCTTCTCATGGCCCTGGTGGTATGTACTGCTGGGAGTAGTTGTGGCGGCCGCCTGTGTCCTCATCCTGGCCCTGTTCCTTGTCCATCGGCGGAAGAAGGAGACGCGTTATGGGTGAGTTAGAACTCCACTGAAGAAGCAGCTGTGCACAGGCACTGAGGGGCTGCATCAGGAAGGCTGGAGTGGGGGGTGCACATAGGTGGGAGCAGGAAAGACAGTGAAGCATCAGACAAAGAGGCCCAAGGGCCAGAAGGAAGACAAAGGGCAATTGTTCAGGACATATTCAGCAAATGTTAGAGGAGAGGATAAGCAGGGCTTGGGGACAAAGACCAAGACTGGCGCGCGCGCGCGCACACACACACACACACACACACACACACACACACACACACACACACACGATTCTGTTCTGCTCAGCCCTCACCTCTTCTCCCCACCTCTAGGGAGGTGTTTGAGCCAACAGTGGAGAGAGGTGAACTGGTGGTCAGGTACCGAGTGCGCAAGTCCTACAGTCGCCGGACCACAGAAGCCACCTGTAAGTGAATCCTATGCCTCCTCCTACTGTATAGAGAGGAAAGAAAGGAGGGAAGGAGGGAAGGAGAAAGGGAGGGAGAGTACTGAGCTAAGTTGGCATCCGAGAGATCACCCAATCAAATCCTCTACTTTTCTCCAATCAAGGAAATTGGGATCCAGTTAAAAAAAAAAAAAAAAAAAAAAACAAGACAGAGCTAGATCTGGATCTAGCTCACAGCCTGAAAATGGCCAGGGTCCCAGGGGATGTTGAGAAAGGGCTGGGGAAGACATTTATTGAAGAAGAGAAGGCAAAAGCAGCAAAGAGGTCGAAGTGATTTCACAGAATAATACCAGGCAACATTTCCCCAAGTGTGTGAGTCTGGTTCCCTGGGGTCCTGAAAACCTTAGCAGGGGGTCTACAAGGTCAAAGCTATTTTCATAATAATTCTGAGACTTTATGTGGCCTCTTGCTCTCTTGTTTTTCATACGCTTTCAAGGAAGTCTCCCTGAGGCTTCCTGACCTGCAAGGATGTCATCAATGTCTTATAAGGCAGATGAGGTGGAAAGCTGGTGGCTTCCAACCAGAAGATTATAAACTCAAGGCTAGCCTGGGCTACATCGTGAATTCAAGGCCAACCAGTGTAACTCAGGAGACCCTACCCCAAAATAAAAAGTAAAAAGAGAGCTGGAAATGTAGCTTTAGGGTAAAACATGTACCAAGAGTCCACCAAAGGGGCTGGGGGCATGGATCATTGATAAAGGGCTTGTGGACCCTACAGTGTCCTGACTTCCTAAACAAACAAACAAACAAACAAAAACAAACAAAAAACCCTTAAAAGCAAAAGCTACTGTTTCAATTTGAATACAATCAACATCTATAAATAGTATGTATATCTGTTGTGCTTATTTTGGCAGTCACCCATACTGAAACTGAAATGGAGTGGTTACTTATGTATGTGTATAAAAACATTATATAACACACATCAGAGTTCTTCGGGCTGGGATAGTAGCTAGGTGGCAGAGTGCTTGCCTGGCATGCACCAGGCCTTAGGTTCAATACCCTGTACTACCTAAGGATGAAAAAAAAAAAAAAGTAGGCAAGCAAAGGCCAGATACCTTCCTTATCTGCCCAGTGTTTTTTAGGTGAGATCTCAGAATCTGAAATTCATGTCTTGTTTGTTTGGTTTTTTTTTTTTTTTTTTTTTTTGCTTGTGTGACAAGCATTTTAACCACCGACCTGTCTCCCCAGTCTTATAGTAATTTTTTTTTAGTTGGGAATGATGAGCATATATATGTATTCCCAGTGTTCAGAATACTCAAACAGAATTGCTGTGAGTTTGAAGCCAGTCTGTGATGCATATTAAAACCCTGATTTTTAAAAATTTTTTTATTGTTTATTATTTATTCAATTGTGCATATATGCATGCGCGTGCGTGTGTGTGTGTGTGTGTGTGTGTGTGTATGTGTGTGTGTGTGTGTATGTAGGACGAATTCAGGAACCACCATGGACGCCTCCACCTCCTCCTTGTTTACTCTGCCCCGGGATTCACAGGCTCTGCCCTACCAGGACCAGAAATGCAGGCCGCCCCTACTTCCGCCTGGCATCTATACGTGGGGTCTAGGATCCGAACTCAGGACCTTCTGCCTGCATGGCAGAGGCTTAACCCCTGAGCCACCTCTCTAGCCCCAAAACCCTGATATTTTTTAACATGTATGTGCTTCTAAATTAATTGTCTAATAATGTTCTTATATAAAGGGTTTTTTTTTTAGATTAGTTCCCCAGATATAACCTAAATTGACGTTGAACTTGTAGTGATTCTCTTGCCTTGCCTCTTGGGTAGAGGAATAGCAGGCATGTGCCCCCCGCTACCCCCTTAGTCTTACTCATATATTTTGTCATCACATAACTATAAAATTTACAGGGCACAGTTTGTGGTGTTGTATAATTAGAGACATAATTAGATAATTAGCATTTCTTAAACATCCGTTATTTCTTTGTGATGGGAAACTTCAAGACCATCTCAAAATCGGCACTGCCCACTGTAGCAAGGAGGTTTTAAAATTGTGCGTGTGTGTGTGAATGCATGTGTGTGTGAATGTGTGTGAGTGTGTGTGTGAGTGTGTGTGTGGTGTGTGTGAATGTGTGTGAATGTATGTGTGAATGTGTGTTAATGTATGTGTGTGAGTGTGTGTGTGAGTGTGTGTGTGAATATGTGTGTGTGAATGTGTGTGTGTGTGTTCCATAATGCACATGTGGGGGAGGTCAGAGGACAATTTTGTGGAATTGGTTTCCATCCGCCTTTATGTGGGTACTTGGGATCAAACTCATATCTTCAGGCTTCAGCAGCAAGCAAAGACCAGCTGAGCCATCTTGCTGGCTCCCTGTGGTCAGGTTTTAACCTTGTCTTGGCTTCTATTGGGAAAGATTTAGAGGCTCCTAAGGGGAAGCTGGAGGATAGGTTGGGGTGCTCGTGGAAATTGTTAATTTTCAGTCAGCACAGCGTCAGTGTTTGACAATGTATGTCCTTTCTGACCCATGCTTCCTGAATGTTGGCTCTGCTTCATGGCTTGTTCATTTCACTCCAGTGAACAGTCTGGGCATCAGTGAGGAGCTGAAGGAGAAGCTGCGAGATGTGATGGTGGATCGGCACAAGGTGGCCCTGGGGAAGACCCTAGGAGAAGGTGAATCCCTCTTGCGCATGTGCACTGGGCTGAACCCTGAGGCCCTTTTCACCCTTCTGCCCTCACCTATGTATGCTGGACATACAGTCCCCATGGGCTTCCCAAAAGTCACCGTCTCTTTTGTCCTCCACAGGAGAGTTTGGAGCTGTGATGGAAGGTCAGCTCAACCAAGATGACTCCATCCTCAAGGTGGCTGTAAAGACCATGAAAAGTGAGTTGTGACGTGTGTGTGTGTGTGTGTGTGTGTGTGTGTGTGTGTGTGTGTGTGGGTGGGTGGGTGTGTATGCATGTGAGACTCTAATCCCTAATCTGGGCCTCTTCCTCATGCCTCAGGGAAGCAGGAGAAGAAGAAAGTGAGTGAAAATTAGTCATGGCACTGAAAGAATCCCAGCGTTTCCCTCTGGCAAATGGAGCTCAGGGTGGTACTTGTGCACTTCAGTAAAAGGAATTGGAGACAGGACCATCACTGATCACATTGAAAGAAGGATTGAAATAACAACTGGGGAGCTGGAGAGATGGCTCAGGGCTTAAGCCTCTGCTTCGCAAGCAGAAAGACCTGAGTTCAGATCCCAGATTCTATGTAAAGAACATCAAACAGAATTGTGGTAGTTTACACTTCCAGCCCTGGAAAGGGAGCCTGAGAAACTCTAGAGCAAAGCAAAGAGGAGGTAGAGTAATCCAGGATGAGAAAGAGAGAGGGAGAGAAAGAGAAAGAGAAAAAAAAGAGAGAGAGAAAGAGAGAGAGAGAGAAAGAGAGAAAGAGAAAAAGAGAGGAGAGAAAGAAAGAGAAAAAGAGGAGAGAAAGAAAAGAAAGAAAGAAAGAAGAAAGAAAGAAAGAAAGAAAGAAAGAAAGAAAGGAAGAAAGAAAAAGAAAAGAAAGAAAGAAAGAAAGAAAAAGAAAAGAAAGAAAAGAAAGAAAAGAAAGAAAGAAAAGAAAGAAGAAAGAAACTCAGGAATAGGGCTGGAGAGGTGGCTCAGGGGTTAAGCCTCCACCTTGCAGGCGGAAGGTCCTGAGTTCGGTTCCCAGATCCCACGTATAGACGCCAGGCAGAAGCGGGGGCGGCCTGCGCTTCTGGTCCTGGTAGGGTGGAGCCTGTGAATCCCGGGGCAGAAGGAGGTGGAGGCGTCCATGGTGGTTCGTGGAGGCGTCCATGGTGGTTCGTGAAGGCGTCCATGGTGGTTCGCGAATTCGTCCGTGGTTCTACAGACACACACAGACGCACATACACATGCACATGTGCACAGTTGAATAAATAATAATTTTTAAAAAAATTAAAAAAAAAAAAGAAACTCAGGAATAGCAACAGGTGCCGTGCAGAGACCTGATTAGCAGCAGCAGGAAGTTACTTCTACCTCCAGGAAGAAACTGCTCTCAGAATCCATGGCCAGGTATACCTGGCAGAAATTGGAAACAGAATTAGGGGCTGTCCTGGAGGAGCTAAAAACATGGGGATGTACAGCATCACCATGGCCAGTAAAAAATAGACAAAAGCGTTGAAATACTTTGGTTCTCCCCCACCCCCATTTCCCTCCCAAATGTCATCTCCCATCAGGGTCTACCTTTGGCAAACTCCTGGCCATTAAGGGAACCTGGAAAATGTAGTTTCAGGGGCCAGCCTTCTGTGATGGAAACATAGCTGAGCAGGGCCAGGTCACATCAAGGCATGGTTAGCTGCTGCTTTAACAGCTAAAATTTCAGCCCTGAGATGCTCAGTCCTCGTCTTCCTTTTCCCAATTTGGAAAAAATCATTAATAATGTCCCTTCCTCTCAGAATTATCAGAAACTAAGCACTTAGCATCAAGGTGGAATGAAGCACTTACTTGTAATATGGACCACGACTATATTAGTGCATTATCGGAAATGATCCAGTCCAGAGTCATATGGCACAGGATATTCAAGGGGGAGTCTTGTTTACCCGGGGTGGGAGTTGGGGGTGAGGATATATAGATGGTTCATACTGGGGATGATAGGAGAAAAGGAATTATCCTTTGTGAGTTATAAGGACTAAAATTTAAGCTCTTCATGCATGCATGCATGCATTGTGCATTTCATGTGTCTTTATGGGTTATATTCATTTGTGTTGTTGTTTTTGTTTGTTTTGGGGTTTTTTGAAATGAAAATTGGACCCCAGAGTCATGTGCATGCCAAACAAACATTCTATATCAGAACTACATCCTACTGCTTTTTATTTTGTTTTTTCCTTTGAGATAGCATCACACAGGCTAGCCTCCAACACACATTCCTCCATCCTGTGCTTTCTGAGTTGCTGACAGGGCAAATGTGCATGATCATGCCTGGTCCCTCGTCTTTAAAATGGACTAATAAAATGGCATAAACCCATGATCCTAAAGTTTAGGAGGCTGAGGCAGCAGGATCAATAGTTTCAGGCCAGCCTGGACTACAGAATGAAATCTTGTCTTGAAAATGCCCAATGGGTAGGGGGCACCTGCACAGAACTCACCAGTGAAGGGCTGGGCTCATGGCTCAGTGATAGAACACCTGCCTAGAACCCTCCAGGGAGGGGCTGAGAGTGTGGCTCAGTGGTGGCACACTCATCTAGAATCTACCAGTGAGGAGCATGTGCAAGGTGCAGGGTTAAACCCTTAGCACAGTTATCAGCAAACAGGCCAAAAGAAATACTTACTGGGGGCTAAAGGGTTTAATGTGAGTAAAGCACATTACAATTCAGTAATAAGATTTTGATGAAGATGGCATCATGATGTTGGTAGACAGGAGGAAGGGACAAAGGACTCTTTCCTCTCTCTCCTCCCTGGTCACCTACCTCCTCCTTTTCCCCCAAGTTGCCATCTGTACCAGGTCAGAGCTGGAGGATTTCCTGAGTGAAGCCGTCTGCATGAAAGAATTCGACCACCCCAACGTCATGAGGCTCATAGGTAAGAGAAGGACACATTCCCACAGGGCCGCCCCAGAGCGAAGACCCTTCCCCCTCACTCCACACTGGAAAGATCAACCCTTCGGCTCTCTGCCCACCCTTCTTCAGGAGCAGTTAAGCCCCCCTTCCTCTGCTTCCTCAATTTGGAATGTGACCTCTGACCAGCCCCAGAAATAGCTGAGGTCCCCAGGAGGTTTCTGGAAACATCCTTAGGAAACAGCTTCTCTGAAGTCTCATCTTTACCATCCACCTCCCAAACAATGCGGCGACTAGATTTGATGGGGAAGGGAGACAGGGAGGCTAAGTCTGGCCATGAGCTGGGTCTGGGCTCTCCTTCTGTCCAGTTGGAGTGACTGATGTGCTTGGGGGCTTCAGGCGTCTGTTTCCAGGGTTCCGATCGAGAGGGTTTTCCAGAACCTGTAGTCATCTTGCCTTTCATGAAGCATGGAGATCTACACAGTTTCCTCCTTTATTCCCGGCTCGGGGACCAGCCAGTGGTGAGGGGCATTTAATTTTTGGGATTACAAGTATTAATTGGGCATCTGCCAAATACTCAGCATTGTTCAGAGGCTGGGAGGGAAGATCATGGTTGATCTTGAGCTTGTGCTCCTGGATCCTGTCTTGCAAGGGGGACCAGGCAATAAATAATCTAAGGACTACGTAACCAAGATCATTTAAGTGCTCGGAAGGAAGTGTGGAAGCATGAAAGATAAGGAGGCCCTGCAGGTCAATTTGGGTGGGCAGGGAGAGCCTGGTTGAGGAGGAGGCGATCTTGAAGAAGAAGCTGAGGAGATGTTAGGAGATTCAGACAGGAAGCAATTCCAGCCAAGGGCACGGCATAGGCAAAGGTCTGAAGACCAGGAAGGAGGCCTCCTGGCTGGAGTATATGTCAAAGACAAGAACAATAGGCCATCGAGTAAGAGAGGAAGACTTTATAGATAGAGTCTTGTGACTGTTGAGTTTATTCTCAAAGCTATGGGAAAACCAGTGTAAGCAGAGCTAGGCACACACAAAAAGGGAAGGAGGGTGGGAGAAGGTATCCTTTTGGAGTTCTGTTGACCACTCCTCCCCCTTGGTTTGGTTCCCAGTTCCTGCCCACTCAGATGCTGGTGAAGTTCATGGCTGACATTGCCAGTGGTATGGAGTACTTAAGTACTAAGAGATTCATACACCGGGACCTGGCTGCCAGGAACTGTATGTGAGTGTCAATCAAGACTTCCTTGAGAAACTTCCTCTCTCTTCTCCTAGTTTGAAGCAGAGACTGGATCTGTCAGGGAAGGTCCAAACCCCAGACTTGGTTAATCAACTTTTCATTGCTGTGACAGAATAACTGAGGAAAACAGTCACAGGAGGAAGGAGTCATTTGAGCCCTTGGTTTTAGAGGTTTCGTTTCATGGTCACTGTGGGCCTGTGGTGAGGCTGAGCATTGCGACAAATAAAGTGTGGTAGAGCAGAACTGCTTATCTCCTGGACACTGGATATCAGAAAAACAGGAAGGAGGCAGGAACAAGATCTTCCCTACAGTGAGCTACTTCTTCCAGTTAAGCTCCACCTCCTAATAATCCATTTAACTTTGAACTCATCATTGTGTTAGCCCACGGGTGAGTTAGCACGGATCCAGTCACCTCTCAATAGTGCCACCAAGCCTTCAACACATGGACCTTTTTTTTATTATTTTATTTTTGAGCAGGGAGCGGAGCAGAGCAGAGACACTTCATATCTAAAGGAGTCTGGTAAGGCTTCCTGTAGGAGAGGCCCCTAAATGAGATCCCAGGGAAGATTTGAATGTACAGAAAGAGCTAATGGGAAAGAGGAGGCGACTCTGTGTACAGCAGGGTGGGAATAATGACAGAGGTGACAGATGGGTGGTGACATGAGCGCCTCATCTGTGTCTCATCCACTCTGAAAGTCTCGTCTAGGGCTACCCTTGGGGAATATCCATCTTGGGTAAGGAGACGGAGAAGCCACAGAAGTTCACAACAGGAAATGGGCCAGACCCAGTGTTTTAAAGGGAGGTGAAGGCAGAGGCTTGCCACCCCTGGCTTAGACTATTCGTCTCCTGACAACCTCAGGGTCTTAGGCCTGCCCTACCAGGCCTGGGCCAAATGTCTTCTATCTAATCTTCCTCTACTGAAAACTAGAATCTAATCAAGGATTCTAGATTGTCTTTGGTTGCCAATGTCCCTTTGGTCTGTTCTAAAAGGGGGCTTATTGTGGGACCCCCCCCCCATGTCTTGCACGAGCAAAGACCACAGGCCATGTTCACGCAAGAGATTTATTGCAGGAGCAGAATAGCTGTCCCAGTGGACAAAACAGCAGCAGGGTGTTTTTTTACTTTCAGCTTATATACAGTACAACCAGGGAGGCATTAGGAGCATGAGCTAGGGAATGGACATTTGGGTTTTTCACTCTATGAGAGAAGAGGTCCAGCTATCTGAAGAATATACAGGGGAGCCAGAGCCTGTCAGTGGGAACACATACACGAGGGAGCGCCATCTCAGGAGGAGAGAAGAGCACATACTGCTTGAAGGCACCTTTCTATGAAATGGGGCTGTTCTTGTCCAGGAGTGTCCAACACTCCTCATATTAGCTTCTTGTATTTCCGTGATATTTGCTTTTTGCCTAAGCCAAAGCCAGTTACCTGATAGGCTTGCCCTGTGTTTAAGCTGCATCTATTTGCTGTGTGGTATTCCATGGTATTCATGTCCTGTTTCATCCTTTGAAATATCTTTAGAGAGAAAGAAGGGAGAGACAAAGAGACATACATAATACACCCATATGCATAGACATACATACACATATATACCTGTGTGTGTGTGTGTGTGTGTGAGAGAGAGAGAGAGAGAGAGAGAGAGAGAAACTTTTTTAAGAATCAGGAAATTAAACCCAAGGCTCTAAGGGCAAAGTTCTAGAATCTGGCAAAGAAAAAAAATTGAAAAGGCTCTCAAGAAGTCCTTTGACCACACTGATTTTAGGGGGAACAAGAAGTAAACTACTTCTCTCTGGCCCCGGGGTGAGGGTGTAGGATTCTGATTCCCTTCCCCAGGCAGGAGCTGCAGGTCAAGCAGGAGGTAAGAGGTATATCTGAGAGTCAGGCAGGCATCCTGGTAGAGATGGACCATGTCCTTGACTCTGTTGCCCTCCCCAATCTGGGCAGGCTGAACGAGAACATGTCCGTGTGTGTGGCAGACTTTGGGCTCTCCAAGAAGATCTACAATGGAGACTACTATCGCCAAGGACGCATTGCCAAGATGCCAGTCAAGTGGATTGCCATTGAGAGCCTGGCCGATCGAGTCTACACCAGCAAGAGTGATGTGGTATGTGAGCCAGGAGTGAGGAAGCATGTGGTGCGGGAAGGGGTTGGGTGTGACCTGAGAAGCTACAGGGCTCACAGGGGCTTATCTATAGGGTCTGAGCTTCTCTGGGGGAATGGTATCTATTCATGCCAGAAATAAATACAGGCGTGCGTAGGGGCAGTTTGAAGAGTTTTGTTTAGTGTTTGTGTGCCTACACTCCTACAGTGTATATTGCCTGGGTGTGAAAGCTGACACATGATGTGATGTGAATGGGCATGCATGTCTATGCCTCCACAAAGTCACCCAAATGTATGTATGTTTACCTGTGCCAGAATCCTTCTGTGCATTCTTGTTATACACCCATTGGCATAGTAAGACCAAATGGCCATGTAAGTGTGAGTGTTCTCCTGAGTTTGTATGTTGGCATGGGGGAGAGAATGTATCTTTGTGTAGGAGTTATTCTCGTGATTCTTTCTCCTCTGCTTCTCACAGTGGTCCTTTGGGGTGACAATGTGGGAGATTGCCACACGGGGCCAAACCCCCTATCCAGGAGTGGAGAACAGTGAAATTTATGACTACCTGCGCCAGGGAAATCGTCTGAAGCAGCCTGTGGACTGTCTGGATGGCCTGTGAGGACCCTTAAGACCTCCTAACTCTAGAACTTCAGCATTAGCTCAAATCCCTGATTGTTCTAGCAAACCCTCAGACCTCTCTCTTCAGACAGGAGAATTTCCATATCTCTAGAGATGCCCTTAAATTTCCGAGACACCTTCCAATACTTAGACCTTCCAGATCTCCCCCCCCCCAACTCCTATGAGCCCTTGCTCTGTGTCTTACCCTTTGCCTGGCCTCCTTAGGTATGCCCTGATGTCCAGATGTTGGGAGCTCAACCCCCGAGACCGGCCAAGTTTCTCAGAGTTGCGGGAAGATCTGGAGAACACATTGAAGACCCTGCCCCCTGCCCAGGAGCCTGACGAAATCCTCTATGTCAACATGGATGAGGGTGGAGGTCACCTCGAACCCCGTGGTGCAGCTGGAGGAGCTGATCCCCCAACTCAATCTGACCCTAAGGATTCCTGTAGTTGTCTCACTTCGGCTGAGGTCCACCCTGCTGGACGCTATGTCCTTTGTCCTTCTACAGCCCCAGGACCTACTCTGTCTGCTGACAGGAGCTCCCCAGCACCCCCAGGGCAGGAGGATGGAGCCTGAGACAACCTTCTACCTAGGACACATACTCAGGATCCAAGCTAGGCACTGCCACTGGGGGAAACCTCACCCCCCCCCACACACACATATACTTTCCTACTCCAGACCTTATCCCCAATTTCATGTGAGAAGAATGCTTCCTATTTTCTGTGCCATAACATCCCATCCATAAAAGAAAGGCTTTTTCAGAGCTAACATTCTAAGATTCTAGATTTTAAAGTTTAAGGAGTCTGGATTCAAAGGTACTAGGTCTCAAAATGTTGTGAAACTTTGGTTCTAAGGACCTGAGATTCCTAAGAAATTCCAAGGCACTAAGATTCTAGATATGGAGGTTCAAAGACTCAAAGCTCCAAGATTGTGCAGCTCTAGATTTTTCTGGTTCAAAAATTCTTGATAATGCCCCCAGGGTTTTAGGTTGCAAAGCTCTAGCTCCAGATTTTCTTTTCCTAGAATTCTGGGTCCTTTGAGTGGAAGATTCTAGATTTTATCTAAAGGGTCTGTATGTAACTCTAGGCTATGGACAATTCTAAAACCTACTTTTCTAAAATTTGAGATTCTAAGGCTTTTAAGTTGTAAGAATGTTTCAAACTTTTATTTTCTCAAGTTCAAAGATTTCAGTGAGATCAGTTACAGTTTATGATCATAAGTTCTCTTCTCTAAAATACTGGATCTAAAGGGTATAAGATTCTAGAGTTTCTAAGATCCAATGTTCTAAGATGTGATATTCTAAAACTTAGTCTAAGATCTTAGATTCTTTAGAATTACACATCATAGGTGCCAAGAGTCTAGATTAGTAAATTCTAAAGATGCTAATACTGGCCTGTTCTGTGTCTCAAGGCACTGTAAGAGTCTATGGGTTCAAGATTCTGAATCCAACATCTGAGCCCTAAGATGCTCACAGCTGTGACTAACTAGACACCAAAGTTCTAATCATTTCTAACATCACACATGTCTAGGTTCCATGCTATTTTCTGCCGTTCTGGCATTGCAATGCAAGGTCCAACAATACACATTTCTAAAAAGCCTTCAGTTTTAAGCACCATAATTTAAGAGTCAAATGCTCTGTCTAAGATGCTGAAGATTCACGGGTCTAGAATTTTAGGTACGATTCCAAGGTTTAAACCTTGTAGTATTCTTGCAGTGTGCCCGTCCCCTTTTTAGCTACCTATGCTTCCTCCTCCCTTCACATGGGGGTGCATCCCTCCTTAAGCCTGTGCAATGCATTGGAGATGATTCCCATGGAAAGGGCCATTTCCTCCCTTGATGGGCCATGCTGCCTCCTTGAGCCAGTTTCCTCTTCCCCATCCACAGAGTGTGGATTCCATGCCTCCAAAGAGGTTCGGGTCCCATAAAACATTTGTCAATCACTATTCTGTCTCCTGTCTCCATTCAGTTGTTATGTGGCCCCTCTCAGGCAATTTGGTCTCCCCGTTGAGAAAAAGGTTCTAGAAAAAGGTTCTAGAATGCGGAGTCATGTGCCTGTAAACCTAACGCTTGAAGGCCGAGGCAGGGAAATCCAAGGTTTCAGTAGGAAAAAAAAGTGAAAAGAAGGATTTTATGTGTTTTTTTTTCTTTCTTTCTGTCTGTGTGTGTGTGTGTGTGTGTGTGTGTGTGTGTGTATCAAAGGGCACTTTGTGTGCCTATGGAGGGCCAGCAGTGACTTCAGGAATCATCTTGGATTGTTCTACTTCTTTTTTGCTTTTGCTTCTGGTGTTTCCCAGGCTCTGCCTTCCAGGGCTGGAAGTGCAGGTCATTGCCATTTCTGCCTGACATTTTTACATGGGATCTGGGATCCAAATTCAGGTCCTTCTGCTTTCAAGGAAGGATCTTGACCCCTGAGCCATGTCTCCATCATTCAGAAATTTTTTTTTTTTTTTCATTAAAGAGTGTACACATAGGGCTGGAGAGGTGGCTCAGGGGTTAAGCCTCTGCCTTGCAGGCGGAAGGTCCTGAGTTCGGATCCCAGATCCCACGTATAGAAGCGGGAGCGGCCTGCGCGTCTGGTCCTGATAGGGCGGAGCCTGTGAATCCCGGGGCAGAGTCAACAAGGAGGAGGTGGAGGCGGTCCATGGTGGTTCCTGAATTCGCCCGTGGTTCTACACACACACACACACACACACACACACACATACGCGCGCGCACACACAGTTGAGTAAATGAAAAAAATTAAAAAAAAAAAAGTGTACACATAAACATGCACATAGAGGGCTGGAGAAGTGGCTCAGGGGTTAAGTCTCTGCCTTGCAGGCGGAAGGTCTTGAGTTCGGATCCCAGATCCCACATATAGACACCAGGTGGAAGCGGGGGCGGCCTGCATTTCTGGTCCTGGTAGGACAGAGCCTGTGAATCCCGGGGCAGAGGAAGTGGAGGCGTCCATGGTGGTTCCCGAATTAGTCCGTGGTTCTACACACACAGACGCGCGCGCACACATACATACGCACAATTGAATAAATAAAAAAAATTTAAAAAAAAACATGCACATAGATAAAAATGGTCAAGCATAGAATGTCGGGCTCTCAGAAAGTCTTGGTAAGGAACATATACCTACATAGATCCTCACAATATCACACACCCCAAAGTAACAGACACACAAATTATCTGATGTACTTAGGTACACTTGGCCACAAAAACAGAAACAACTGAATTCAGACCCGGTAACAAAAGAAATATATGAACCCACACGGACAAGAACCAATTTTACGAAGATATAAAAAGGCAAGCATTTCCTAGGAATAGGAAGAAACTTGAATGACAGAGACATAGAATAACATAACACATACCCAGAGGCAAGTGTGGCAGGACATACCTTTAGCACTAGCACATGAAAGGCAGAGGCAGAATGATCAGTGAGTTCATCCTTGGCTACTTAAGGAGTTGCATGCCAGCCCGTTCTACAAGACATCCTGTCTCAACAAACATAACGATGTACATACTCTGACACATGCGATACTAGTACAACAGGGCCACACACCCAAACCCAGACTGACAAGGAAGCACAGGCCTAGAACACCTCCATTCACAGATGCACCAATTGAGCCCCACTTGTCCCCGGGCGTGGTCGGTTGCAGATGGAAAAGAGCCCTAGACAGCGCCCGGACGCCCCCCGGTGGCAGCTCCTGAGCCCCGGGAACAGTTCAGTTCTGGCACAAAGTTGTGTGTTCTGTGGTTTTGTTTTATTTTGTTTTGATTTCTTTGGGGAACAAATCGTTGTGGGAGAGAGGAAGTCTGACGTGGGCGAGGGGCGGGGTGTCTGGACTGGAACCTACGGACCCACGTGAGTGTCTGTCCCGCTGCTGAGTGGGTGTTGTGTCTAGGTTGTTGGGGTGTGAACTGTCCCGGCCTTACACAGTGGCGAAAGCTTGGCTCCGTGTGAATTGCCACTTGGAATGTGGACTGTTGGGCGATGCTGTATGTTTGCGCGGATGTCAGTGAGCATAGCTGCATAGCATATGCCGTTTAACGTTTTGCCCCCATTTGTTGCATCTATCTGATTTCGCGCCAGTTCGTTTATCAAACGCTGTTTGCCTTTGTCTGAGTAGAGGGCATATGCGGCTCTTGCTAGGCGAAAGGTATCACTTGATTGATGCTAAGCGTCTGCATTGTGTTTTGATGTCTGTCTCCTGCAGCGTTAGATAGGTGGTTGTCCGTATGCATTCGGGAGAGGCGAGAAGACAGTTTTTGTGTTTGCAACCGTCAGTATAGACGCTAAACAGCCAGATACAGTGGACATTTTGGTGAACTTCTTTCCGGAGGGCAAGGCATCGCGTGCAGAGCCATCCATGAAAGGCAGCAACCATGGAGAAAGCCGCCCGAAGCTAAGCTCGTGGGAAGCGCGACCGGGAGCTGTACTACCAAAAGGGGTGCAATTTACAGCCCGATTCTTAGTTTAATCCGTCTCCGTCCTTCAACTCTCCGAAGCCAAACTTTTGTTCTCCACATAATGAGCAACGTAGTCACTTAATCGCTAGCCCGTACCCCTCCTTGGACAGCGAACTTTGGGTGGCGAGAATGGCCAATCGAGTTAGCGTTTCCTAAAGCGCTCCATCGAGACCGGCTTTAGTGATATGTAATAGCAACTGTGATTGGTGGACAAGTTGTTTTGAAACCGCCCTAACGGCAAGGGGCGGGCCCTAGGCGAATGAATCCTCTTCCGGTTTCGGAAAGGCAACAGGAAGGACGGGGGTTGCCGGCCTCCCGCCCCGGCCCCGTTCGATTGGTTTTAGTGGTTTGGCCGGCTTAGACTCTTTTCAAGAGGGGAGAGGAGGGCGGGAGACCTAGACCAGTCAGAATGTGTGTTACAGAGACGGTGCGGTAAAAGGACGGCACCGGAGAGACAGGGGACGGCCACGCTGAGGTTCCGCGGCCAATTGCGCGGAATCGTTACTCCTTTTTCCTTCATTTGACCGTACAGCAGATGGCGCGCGGACGCTAGCCAATCAGCGCGCGCTCCGCCTCTCGCCTTTTCCCGCCCTCCGCTCTGGTCGCGGCTACGACGTAGGCCAACGCTTCCTCTTCGGCGGCTCCTGAGCCCTGTTACTACCGTTCCCTTGAAAGCCGCGCGGGGATTGGCGGAGCGGCCGGGCCCGCGCCCGTTGCCCCCACGCACTGGCCAATCGACACCCGTGTTGTATCGTGCCGGGCACGGGCGAGGGGGAGGAGGCGGCGGCGGCCATTTTGAGCCGCCGCCGCCATTGGAGTGGGCCCCCCCCCTTTTCCCCCTTCGCCTCCTGACAGGCAAGGTTTTAAGGGGGACGGAGCCCTGGGTGGCGGGGCCGGGCTCGGGGGCCGCCCCGGGGGCCCGGGCCATGGATGTGCGCCGTCTGAAGGTGAACGAACTTCGAGAGGAGTTGCAGCGCCGCGGCCTGGACACTCGCGGCCTCAAGGCCGAGCTCGCTGAGCGGCTGCTGGCGGCGCTGGAGGCCGAGGAGCCCGACCACGAGCGGGAGCTCGAAGCCGACGAGGAGCCGGAGCCGCCCGGGCCCAACAGCGAGGAGGTCGAGACCGAGGGGGGCTCCGAGCTGGAGGGGACGGCGCAGCCCCCTCCGCCCGGGCTGCAGCCGCACCCGGAGCCCGGCGGCTATTCGGGGCCGGACGGACATTGTGAGAGTGCGCGGGGCAGGGGGCCTGGGGATCCGGAATCTGGGCCGAGGATGGGCTGTGGGGGGCGGGAGCCTGGTGCCGGAGGTCGGGGAAGACAATCCGAGGATTATTGGGGGGGGATCCCGCGGCTCGCCGCCCCAAAAGACCTGGAGACGGGGCCTCGAGACCGTCAGAGAGGGGATCCTGGCCTGGAGGTGGAGGACGGTGGGTTTCTGGGGTGACCCGGTGCGAGCGAGTAGACTCGGAGAAGATTGTGCACGCTGGGACTCCGACACCGGAAACAGTGATTTTGTGTTCTTTTTGAGCTTGAGAAAGTCGGAAGAGTGGGGGATCTGGGAAGGGTCTTCCTCGGGAAGCGCAGGAGATTCTGGCTGGACTTGGTGGCCCTGCATAGCCCGCCACTGGGCTGGGCCTCGGGAGGGAGCTGTGTTCTTGGGTTGAGATGAAAGACGACCCAAGGATGCGGGACTGGGAGAGTTTTTGAGGATCCAGGATCTTTGAGTTTGCAGCTGGATGATGCAGATTGCCTGATGCTGAGAGGTGGATTGGTGATGTTGGGAGTCACTGGTGTTTGTTGAGGGGTGTGAAAGACCAGCAATGTGATTGGACTATGTCTACCAACAACAACGCCTCTTCCAGCCGTGAGAACCGGACCAACTTGGGCATTTGATTCTCCATCTTCAGTCCTCATTTGGTTTCTAGAACTGACAGTGGCAGGGCAGGGAAAGATGTATCGTTGGACAAAGGAGCTGGGAGTTTAGGTTTGAGGAAGGCTCTGAGAACAAATGCCCTTGTGGTTACTGCTGAATCGCCTTGCATTAGTCAGGAACAGTTTGGAAAGCAGGATGTCCAGGAATGGGGGCAAAAACAAGTTGGTAGCAAGTGGATGCTAATTGGGAGGCAAAAGAGGGAGATCCTGTGTCTAACAGGTGGGGGGAAGGGAAGCATGGAGGATATAGGAAAGAGAAAGGAAACCTGTTGACTTGGCTGGGGGCCTCAGGGTGGAGCCCAGGGAGTATTCCTTTCCAAGAGAGGGCTCCCAGGTCCCCAGAAGCAGTTGTGTGACAGCCTCATTAGCCAGAAGGCGTGGCTGTGAGAGTGAGGCAGCAGGCTGGATCTGCAGTCTGTCTAGTATAGAAGACCCTGCCTGGCACTAGAGCAAGGGAACCCGAAGGTAGACAAGATAGCTTTCTAGCAGGATTGAGAAATAAGTAAAATGGCTCTGGCATCCAGGGCTCAGAATATTTGGAAAGAGGGCACCCTGGGGCTAAGGGAATAAGGAGAGAAATGAGGCTTCAAAGAGAGACATGGGATTGGCGTGGAATGCTTGTTCATGAGAAGGGGTCCTTTGAGGGTGAATTGGGCATAGAGTGGCTTAGATTGCCCAGGACCTACCTGCTGAGAAGATGGCAGCCCCCCCCCCATGAAAGAGGGAGGCATGTCCAGATGTGAAGGACCCTGGCCTAAAGCATCCAGAAGGGACTGCAGGGGCACTGCCCTGACCTTGCTGTCTATTGGAGGGATGGTCTCAGAAAGTTGACTTAGGTTCTTTTGAGCACAGGAGATAACACTCAGGGAGGCTGTTTGAAATGTCACTTTTGTGACATAGATAAATCACTTTCCTTCTATAAGCCTGATATCCTTGTATACAGACAGGAGTAGTAATAGTGTCCCATTGATAAGTGAGGGATTTCACTCCAGGAAGGAGATGTTTTAGAGAGTGGAAAAGGACCCCAACATCACAGCCCTTCCAAACCAGCCTACCTTAGTGAGTACAGGTGTGATATTTGGGTCTTGTAGGAAAAAACACTGCTTGGAGACTGGAAAAAAGCAGAATGACTTAACAGGACCCTGTGTTCTACTTAAGGAGGTACTGCTTTTTCCTTTCTCCTTCACCCTGTACACCAAAAATCCCTTGAGCCTCCCTTAGTTCCCCCCTCCAACACTCCTTCAGCCTTGATAAACACACTGTAACAAGCCACATGACTTCTGACTTTCCTCCCTTTGGGCTGTACCTGGTTTGTGCCCAGATGTATTTGTCCTCTGAGAAAGGATCCAATCAGTTAACAAGTGGCAGAGTAGGCTCTCCTTCCTGTGTTCTGCCTCTCTGCTCCTGGCACAGCCTGTAGCAGAGGTCTGGTGAGGCACCTATCAGCAAGCTTGCCCCCAGGGTTTACTTGCTAGCCGCCCTAAAATTCTCTCTGGCTTAGTGCACCTATAGTCCCACTTCTAAGCTTTCAGACATGTGTTATCCCAACTCTAGGAATGTTCTCTGCTCTCATCACTGAGTTTTTTGCCTATGTGGCCTTTGAGTTGAGACTGTTCTTCCTGGATCCTCTTCAGCTTCTGATAAAGGCTACTTCATATATAAGTATCTGTTTGATGTATGTTTATCTCCCTAAACTGAAGACTTCATTGAACAGGCTTATACTGACCTGTATTCAGTGTTTGGTGGTGTAGCATGCACTCAGTATATAGTTAATATTCTTGTTCTTAACCATTCTTCGGCACATCCTGGATCCACAATATATTTTATTGAACCCTTCTAACTCTGGCTATTCGAGATTGATTCCTTATTTCCCTCCCTTCAAACAAGATGACGCCTCATTTGTAGAACGGAAAATATTTGTAAAGCTCCATGGCTGTGCTGGAAGTGCACCTCAGGGATAGAATATTTGCCTACCATCCATGAGGCCCTTGAGTCACTTTTTAGTACAGCAAAAGACTGGAAGGAGGGAGGTGTTGACTGTGTAGTGAATGAAACTGGGCAGCCAACTGGCTTATTTTGTAGTTTTTTTAAAGATTGTGCCCTGAGGGCAACTCCCTGAGCAGTAGCCAACTTTAGAACTACTACTTATGGATAGCTTTTTGACTGTTTCCGTGAAATGTTGGGTGTGTCTTTAGTGTTACCCCCACCCTGGAACCAGTACTTAACTAGATGGACCTTTACCCTGACTCCACCATCTCATTTCAACCAAAGCCTTTTTGCCTTAGTTGGTTTAATATGTTTGGGTTTTGTGGGGCACAGTTGCAAGTACATTTGCATACTTTTGAGTATGCTGAAACCTCCACCCCACCTTGCTCAGGTAGCCAGGTTTCTGGTTTCTGTCTGACTCTGGTGTTGTGGTTAAAAGAAACCGGGTCTGGTTTAAGGCCCTTCAAAAATCACTCATCTGACTTTTTTTTTTCTGTTTTAAGATGCCATGGATAATATTGCCAGGCAGAATCAATTCTATGAGACACAGGTTATCAAGCAAGAAAATGAGTCGGGCTTTGACAGGAGACCACTAGACATGGAGCCACAGCAGCCCTATCACTCAGGTAGGAAAGTTTCTATGCTTCATCTTTAAATTTGTTTGTGCATGCGTGCATGTGTGTATCAGTGTGTATCAGAGAGCATTGTGTGTCTCAGTGGAGTACCAAGAGTCACTTCAGGAATCATCCTGGATTGCTTCCACTTCCTTTTTGCTTCGCTTTGGGATTTTCCAGGGTCAGAAGTGCAGATCACTACCATTTCTGCCTCGTGTTTTTTTTACCTGGAATCTAGGATCCGAACTCTGGGCCTTCTGCTTGTGAGACAAAGTCTTAACCCCTGAGCTGTCTCTCCAGCCCAGCTTACCCTCTTGATGAAAGCAAAAAGCCTCCACTAGGGCAGTTTTTCTGGCTTCCATCACTTTGGCAGGGTTTCATGGTTGGGGCTTTGTTTTATTCCCCTTGGGGTCTTGTTTTTAACTTACGCATGTGTGTATACACTGTGGAATGCATGTAGAGGTCAAAGGACAACTTTTTATGTCAGTTCTCTCCATCTTCCTTTATGTAGGTTCTAAGAATTGAACTCAGGTCTTTAGGCTTACACCGTAAGTGCCTTTATTCCCTAAGCTGCTCATTTTGGTTTATTTATTTTTAGATAGACTCTAAGTAGGTTACTCAGGCTAGCCTTGAACTCCTGATCCTTCTGCCTCCACCTCCCAAATATGTTTGGTTTTAAAGGAAAGAATTCAGTTCCATTGTAAGTGTTGGGAGAGGTGAATTGAGTATTTCTTTTAAAGGTACCTGTGCTAGCACCTTAGAGAGTTTAGATTTAGAGGCTGATATTTGAGTCTTTATTAGAATCTTAAGATGTAGGAGCCAAAAATCTAGTCTAAATCTGGTCTGGCATACCCCACATTCTGAAGAACCTTGCTCCAATCCACCAAATATTGAGATTATAGTTGTGTGTCAACCACCATTCTGGTTTAACCACAAAGTAAAACCCGTGGTGGTTGTGTGTGTGTATGTGTGTGTGTGTGTGTGTATGACTAGGGACATTAATGAATATAGGTTAAACTGCAGATTTGGGTCAGGTTCATTTGGCTCACAAGAGTGTTTTCTGTGCTGTTATCAACTGTCATTCCCAGTGGCTTCTTCTGAGTCCAGCCTCTGCATGAAGAACCATAGAGCCATAGAATATAGTCTCTGACCTAGAGAATCAGTAACCTCGACTAAGAGATTGGGGCCCTGAGCCAAGGCTAGGGAGTGACCCACAGCGGTCTGAAACTTGAGTGCTAAGATGAGTGATGTGAAGGAGCCACAGCAGCCACAGCAGCAGGGGTAGATGATGCTGGGTGGCAGGGTAGGGAGGGAGAGAGAGAGTAGGGGAAGTGAGGGGGTATGGAAGCTGGAGTCCAAGCTTTGCTCTTGTTTAGTCACTGACTTACTTGTGAGGTCTAGCCCAGATGGGCGCTTTCTCAGCTCACAAAGTGTTATCCCATTTTTACTTCCTGCTTGGCATAACTAAATGAGGTCTCCCTGCAGGAACAGTTGAACAGCAGACCCTTCCACTTAAGTGATTGGGTTTTATGGGACTATGACTAGAGTCAGTTGAGTTCACCCTCTTCCCTCCCTCGTCAGATTGAAAAAGCTTTGTAAGAACTGTAGAACACAAGTTCCTTGGGAGGAGAAATTGGAGACAATGGAGTTCTAGCTCCACAGAGTTTACAGAAACATAGCTGTCTCTTAGGACTCATCCTCAGGGTCACTGTTGATTTTCATGAGCCTTTGGCAAATTAGCCAAAAGCAGTTGTTCCATCTTTGGGTGGGCACTTTGAGAGAGCTGGTCCTTATTTAGTGCTGAAGTACTCCATTCTTAGGAGACCTGAGAGTTATCTGACTGGTGATTTTTGTCACAGTCAACTAAGTGTAGCTGACCAGCCAGCTTCTAATTATCTTGGTCTCAGCTTATTCAATAGGCTTCTTTTGAGCTCAGGAACCTGCCAACATCACCTGGGTTAAAAGGACTCAAAAAAACGGTAGCTGATGGGTTTCCAAGTGTCTTGAGTATCTCAATTTGTTATGACAATAGACGTGAAGACAGAAATGAAGCAAGAAACACCACCCAGCTTCCTTCCCCCTGAAGCTTCTCAACTCAAGCCAGACAGACAACAATTTCAGAGTCGAAAGAGGCCTTATGAAGAGAACCGGGGCCGTGGATACTTTGAACATCGAGAGGACCGGAGGTTGGTATATGAGATAATGTCACTCTTGTTCTTGTCAGCCCCCATGTCCATTGAGAGGGGCTGGGCAGAATTCTCCCTGCCCTTGTCCTTCCTTCACTCATCGCCAGACTGAACTTTCCTTCTTTCGTTTCTTCCCTGCTTATTACCTGCATAGCAAAATTCCAGATACCTTAGGTTTGTACACAAAAGATGTCAAACTGCCCTTAAGCCCTTCTCTTTACTGTTCTGCTGCTCTGCAATGTTCTGTTACTCATCTGTCCATATCCCTTGGTTGAAAGGTATTTCCCAATCCAACTCACAAACACAACTTCTCCTGCCCACACCATCATTCAGTAGGGATTCGTGCAGGGCCCACCCTTGAACTGGATATTGGAGATATAGAGACAATGTGGACAGTGGGCTTCACTTTCTGTTGTCCTGGTACAATCAGGCAAATACTTAACAAGGAACAGATTCATAAAGTAAGTAACCAAGATGTGAGTGAGTTGTAGGAGCTTATAAGAAGGGGTGACCTCTGCTCCAACCATTTCCCTTTACCCTTTTTTGACAAGATCTCCCTACCTTTCTCTCTGGGCCCTGTCCTACCCCTCTCTACTTCTCTCCTAAAGTTCTTGTCCGAAGCCTTTTCTAATCATGGAAATTAGAAATAACTGTTGCTGACTGGACTGTTCATCTGACACATTTTATTTCCTATTTGGTGAAGTCCACCCTCTAACTTGCTTGTTACTCTCTTTTAAGAAAGGGTTTAGGGGCTGTAGTATAATGCAGTGGTAGAGCCCTTGCTTAGCATACATTAAGGCCCTAGGTTGAACCACAAACATCGAAAAAGAAAAGTAAGTGCCTGAACTAAGGTAAGAGGGCTAGAGAGATGGCTCAGGGGTAAGACTCTGCCTTGCAAGCAGAAGCTCCTGAGTTCAGATCCCAGGTCCCACATAAAAATGCCAGACAGAAAAAGCAGTGGCCTATACTTCTGTCCCTGGTGGGCAGAGTATGGGAAATCCCATAATGAAGCAGAAAGGAGGTAGAAGCAATCCAGGATGATTTCAGAAGCCACCCTTAGTCTTCCACAGGAATCCACAGTGCCCTCTGACTCTCTCATACACACACACACCCCACACACACGCACACGCAAAATAAAGTTTTTTTGTTTCTATTTTTTTATTTGTTTGTTTTAATTAGGGCAAGAAACCCATGTTATATGGAGTTCTTACGTTGCCTCTCAAAAAAAAACAGGCTAAGAACAGATGCTAATGAAGAGCAGAGGAGTCACCTTTTCTCGGCGAAGATTAGTAGGAAAAGCTTTCTGTCGTCTTAAGGTGCCAACTATGTGCAGTCTTGAACCAGCAGGACTGAAAGGGACTTCCCTAAGAGAAAGTCTGCTGCAGAGTATCAGCAACGTCCCAAGCGGGATGCTGAGTATCAGGCCCCATCTTCTATCCTGTTTTACTCCTATACAGCAGAAACCACCAATGTGTTAGCAGCATCCCTTTTTTAGTGTCACTGTAGGAAGGTACCTCGTTCGTAATTTAGGGCACTTTAAAAAGAGAGTGAGGCTAAAAAAGTGGGTCATATCAATCCTTTTAGAATTTTCAAGGTTTTAAGATGCCTGATGTATGGGTACATTATATTACTGAAAATCATCCAGGCCCTTGACATTGCCCTTCCCAGCCTAGCATCCTGTCAACAACCACTCAGTGATGAAGCAGTTCTCAGCAGGCAAGGACTATGATTAGGATCTTGGGGTGTGAGAGAAAGGTCTGGAAAAACTCCCTAAAGGATTCTGATGCCCTTCATTAACAGAGCATTTACTCTGTCCCTTTCTCAGTCCTAAAACTTAGTAATCATTATTCTCATTGCAATTCTTTTGCTAACCTCTAATAGAAAAACCAGAGATCCAAAAAGCATTTTTTTATACATTTTCTATTATTTCCGCTCATACAAACTTAATAGGTAGACCAGTTCCCTCCCTCCCTCCTCCTCCCCCAAAAAGCATTTTTGGAGACCATTTGAAAACTCCTGCAGAACCTTTATTCCCCTGTATTCCCCCAACTACTCTGTTATCCTCTTTCCAATACAGGGGCCGTTCTCCTCAGCCTCCCGCTGAAGAGGATGAAGATGACTTTGATGATACCCTTGTTGCCATCGACACATGTGAGTCCTCAAAGTGCCTACCTGAGTCTGATTTCTAGTCAACATTGTAAACTTGTATCCTGACCCAGAATTCCTATCTGGCGCCATCCAGAACCATTGTTAGTCCAGAGGGGAAAGAAACCCAGCATAGCTCTGCAATAAGGCACTGGTGTGGAGACAGAGGACCTATTCCCAGGTGTGGCTGTGGGACCCTAGACATTGTCCCTGCTTCTCTTCATAGAGAGACCTACCTTTCCACCTCAGGGTTTCCAGTGAGGCTCTGAGACCGGGTCCACCCTGTGTGCCCAAGGTGTTGCCATCTAATCAGGAAAGGAATCTGAGTGCTGCTGAGGAAACTTAACTCTTTGACAACCAGCTCCTCAGTTTCCATCATCTGCTCACGTTCCTCATGAAATCAATGCCACTTTGTCGTCTGAGACATTGGCTGGCACAGCCTGCCTCTTTCCTCCAGTATGTAAGTGGCTTTCCCCTGGAATGTACATCTAGCCATTTGGAGGGTTGTGGAGTGTCTGGACCAGTGAAATCATTCTTAAATTGTAGAGCCCATAAGTCTATTTTTACATGTACTCAGAAGCTTGCTTGAATCTGAGAACCATGCAGTTGTCAGCATAACAGAGTAGTGATTCTGTTGCATTTCTTTAGCTTATGTTTACAAAGCGCCTGCTATGTGTTTTGTTAAGAGACAGACACAACATAACCTCTTCTATTACAGATTGTCAAAGACACCTAACCTTTATTTGAAGTGTTTGGGGAGCAGTGGTTCACAAGCAGCATCCAGTAAAATGCTGATGTATTGACAAGGATGCTCAGCCTGCAGAGAAACAAGAGCATTTTGTGGGTGGGAGAAGTTTCACTGAAGGCATGATTGGCTCTTGTGGGGTGCTAAGAGTCAGTACTATGGGAAAAGAGGAGATGGGAGCATGTTGGTGTGCCTTGTGATCAGATGTCTATACCACAGATAGCAAATGAAGTCTGACTCCTAAACATTGAGTGAAGGTTGGTGTTTTGATATGATGCTGTAGGTTAGCCTTTCTGAAATCTAAATGTGAAATTTGTAAAGATGTTGACCCTTTCCCTAGATTTGATACATTATTATCAAAAATTTGTCCACAATTTCTGAGAGACTCTCTGAAACCCATCTTTGGATTCCACCAGGTGAAAAACACCATTTCTTACGTGAGGGTAGTGCAGGTCAGTGTCCCTGTCTCTTTCTACTCCTGGAGAATGGCTAGAGTATGCTGTTTCCCCTTGAAAACACACACGCAACAAGATGTATTAGTTACTGGTAACAATCATGGGTGAGCTTCCTTGGCCTGTCTATCTCATGGGACTTTAGCCAATTGTAGAATTTTTCCTTCACAGACAACTGCGACCTGCACTTCAAGGTGGCCCGAGATCGGAGTAGTGGTTATCCACTCACAATTGAGGGTTTTGCATACCTGTGGTCTGGAGCCCGTGCCAGTTATGGGGTCAGAAGGGGCCGTGTATGCTTTGAGATGAAGGTGAGTGGTAGCAGTAGAAGAGATGAGGACAGAAAACACTGTCCATTGGAGTAGCCAATAGATGTGTCCTCCATCATCCAAGCCAACTTTATTGCAGTATACATGAGTGTTTATAGGAAAACAGTCAAAGGACCAGGGCCAAATTCAGGAAAACATCAAAGAAGAGCAGGACCAAGTTCTTTACAGGATTATGTAAAATGTATACATCCCAGTTAACAAAGAAAAGTCAGGAATGACATCTACTTGCTGTGGGACCAGACATGATATCTCCAGATAGAGTATAACAGGCATGGCACCTTGTCACTAGAAGGGAATGGACGATGCATGCCTCAAAACAGAGTTACTTGGTCTGTGCATTAGCATATCTCAAATTTGTAGGAAGGAACTGTTAGGGGAGGTAACAGCCAGCCAATTCTGAGAAAAAGGCATCCAAGAACTGACAGGAGGTAAACTCAATTCCAAGGGAAGGAGCCCCTAACGACTGCCCGTTTCAGATGCTAATATACCATTCTCCAGAGAGCAGGCTTTGGGCCAGACAACCCCCAAACAAAAACAATGTTGTGCTCATTGTTCTGGTATTTATCTTCACATACATACACATATTTGTGTACATATGACTGTATTACAGAGTAAATAAGTGATATTACAAATAGTGTGCATTTCATGTTTTGTTTTTATGATGATTGGAAACAAGTGGTGGGGGATTCATACCAGGCTGGTTTCCTTACCACTGAGCTATACCCTTAGTGTATTTATAGACAGTTTAGGTATACTGTTATTTTGCCCTCCAAAGACATTGTAGCAGTTTAACTTCCTGCCTAAAATTTTAATAATTTGTTTTTCTGCACATTCAATCCCTTTGGAGCCCTGGTTTCACTATTTTAGGCTCTTTGGAGCTGTTTGATTACCTCTTCCTCAACAACCAAGTCATGACTTTTTTTTTTTTTTAATAAGACAGGGTCTTCCTCTGGCCCAGGCTGACCTCAAACTCACTATGTAGTTCAAACTGGCCTCAGACTTGTGGCAGTTCTCCTCCTTTAGCCTCCTGAGTGCTGAGATTACAGGCATGAGCCACCATGTTCTGCATCATTGCTGTTTATTCCCGGATACTCTTACCTCTTATGTTGCCTCGTAACCCACTAGTTTTGAGAGAATCAATCCTGAGCCTTCTTGTGTTCTGTCCTCAGATCAATGAGGAAATCTCCGTGAAGCACCTTCCATCTACAGAGCCCGACCCCCACGTTGTCCGTATTGGCTGGTCCTTGGACTCTTGCAGCACTCAGCTAGGTAAGAAGAGATCAGCTAGGCAGTCCTGAGCATAGAGTGACCACCCGTACCCATGGATTCTCAAGGCTCCTGAGCTGTTCTTCCAGTGTCAGACTCAGAACATAACTACCCTGGGGCGGAATAGGCACACAGCTGAAAAACCAGTCTTGAGACAACCTTTATACAAAGAGTTAATTTTTACCCTTCATTGATAAGGAGAAAGTCGAAAGTTCTCTTCAGAAAACTGTTCCCTTTGTTTAAAACAGTATTGCCCTCCCTCATACTATACTGAAATAAGTTTTTAAGCTCTCTTTAGCTCTCTATGGATTTTTCTGTCTAGAGCATGACCTACAATGTATAGAATAAAAGAGGGAGAAGCATAGACAAGTTAGGGCTGATTGGCAGAGAGGCAGGGGCTGCCCATTGAAAGATGAATTTCCATAGGTCCACAGGCCTCAGTGACCAGCTCCAATCTTCTGGACATTCCTTTTGTTTGCTCATGCATAGTCAAACTGGGTCATTCTCTGAACTGTTGTGTAGCCTAGTTTCTTTTAGTCTGTGATAGGCAGAATTCAGAAAATAGATATGACTTATTGACAAATGCACAATTTTCCATTTTATCACTTTTTAAAATTTTTTTTTGTTTTGTAGCGCTGGAAATTGAACCTAGGGCCTCACAAAAGCTAGGCAACTGCTCTATCGTTGAGCTACATCTCCAGCCCTATACTTTTATTTATTTTATAGCAATTTTTCATTTCTATAATTACATATGTATCTAACAAGTCTCCTTCTGTAACTCACTGCAAGTTTTGCTTGAGCTCCTAAGCTTGCTATGTGATTGAGCAACAATTTAAGAGTTAGTTTAATCCCAAACAACACATACATACATAAAATAGGTTAGAAGAGTATATATTTTCACTTTTCTATATATCGACTCTTTGTCATAATCATAGGTCAAGCCATAAATGGTAGTGTACAGTTGTAATCCAAGCATTTGGGAGATGAAGGCAGAAGGATAAAGAGTTTGAGGCCAGACTTGGCTGCATAGTGAGTTTGAGGCCACCCTGGGTAGAAGAGACCCAGTCTCCAAAAAAAGAAGATAAAAAATCAAGATCATAGATCAGAGCCAGGGGCAGTGGATGATCTATATCTGAAATACCAGATATCCAAGAGGTTGAGAATTTGAAGCCAGCTTGAACAATGTAACAAAACCTTGTCTCAATAAAAAGGAGTAAAAACCATAGGTCATCTCATATTATCTTTGTTTTTGTTTTGAAATGTGTATGGTGGGCACAACTGATACATTTTAAGGACTCAAAGCCCAGAAAGGTCAGGTAGTATGTCCAGGGTCACACAGCTGACTAATTGTAGAGTGGGATCTAGATGTCTTTTAGCTTCTGCTTTTCTGCCAGAGTGCTCTTAGGGTTCCTGAATAAGGATTACTGAGAACCTCTCTGTCAGCAGGACCCTCAGGATCCTGGTCAGATCTTATAGTGGCCAGTTCTATAGCCTGTGGAAGTTCATTACCTCTCTCATGGATCAGTCCTAGTGGTTCCAGAAACAATGCCCAGATTCTGATTTCTGCCAAAACCCCAATACCACCCAAAAGTTGTTGTCATACAGATTCAACTAAGAATTGAATGCCTCGATCCACAGCTTCTCCTCCTTTCCAAATTCTTCTTTTTCTGTGCACATCACTTCAGCTCTTGCTCCCAGATTTAACCCATCAAGCATCAGGAGTTGAGTATCCTTTTCCCACTCCTCCAAAGCAAGAGGTATGATTCATAAAACTATAAAAGTAAATGATTTATTTCATCTTTAAAGATGAAAGGATGTAGCTGTGCAGGCAGTTATGTCCATGCAGGTTTAACCAGCCTTTGCTTTCTTTCTCTCAGGTGAGGAGCCTTTCTCATATGGTTATGGAGGCACAGGGAAGAAATCTACCAATAGCCGGTTTGAAAACTATGGAGACAAATTTGCAGAGAATGATGTGATTGGCTGTTTTGCGGTAAGTGCTGAGGGCAGTCCTCAAAGTCAGATGCTGAGCTACAGTCTTTTTCAGGAGATCTGTACCCATTATCTGCTGCCTATCCATCCATCTCTGCTACATTTTGTGTGAGATTTTACCATCCTTCCCCCTTGGTCCTTTGTGCTTATGGTGCTTAGATGGTTCAATAACGTTTTCTAATCATACGCAAGAATTTTTTCCCTCTGTTAGGAAATAGCCTATATGCTCTTAGAGGCAGTGGTATTGGCTCTTGTCCCACATGGGTATCTCTCCAGCCTCCACCTGGCATTTTTATGTTGGACCTGGAATCCAAACTCAGGACCTTCTGCTTGCAAGACAGAGTCTTAACCCCTGAGTCATCTCTCCAGCCCGTGTGATGTTTTAACCCATTACAAACACTTGTAATAATGAATGGCACACAATAAGTACTCAGTAGTACCCCTTGATGCATTTTGCAGTAGTAGTTATAAGCAACCTTTGTAAGAAGTGTCATAAGGGCGCCAGAGGAACTGACTTCAGAGAAGATATTTCCTCATGGTCTTAATTTTCTGTCCTTCATTTTTGTACACAGTGTTCTTGTTCTCCTTTTTTTTTTTTTTTCTTTTTTTAATGTTGTATATATGAATATAGTGACTTTATAATATTTCAACCCTTAGTCCCAAATCCTATCCCCTCCTTTTGCCTCTTCCCAACTCTTCATCTCCCCTGCCAGAATCCCTCCTATTTCCAAGTCTTTCATTTCTGGGGCCCATCATGTTTCATCTAGTCTGTGAGGACTTATGCCTGACCTGATTTATGATCCATCAAGCATTCTAGATCAGTGGAAACACCCTTAAGGAAAGCATCCTCCTTTATATCCCATCAGCATTAGTTCTCATCAGTTCTCTCGAAGAGGTATGGAGCTTCTTGAGGTCTTACTGATACTGTGATGAAATGTTGCTAAGACAGTTCCTATACAATTCTTGTGTAAGTATGTATATGTGCTATGACATCTGGTATATCATGACTATGTCATGTCCAAGAGATAATGTATGGCCCACCACCTTCCCAGGCTCTAACAGGTATTTACAGAGCAGTTTGGTATACTGTCTTACTAGCTAAAGATTCATAGTCTGTTCTTCCCTTGTGACATATTTCCTTCTATTTCATAGTTTCTTACTGCAGTTTACAGGAACAAGAATGTGTTCCAATTCTGACAAGTGGGCCTTAAATCCAATCAGAAAATTGTTGGTTGTCTCCTTGATCCTCATGCCACTATTACATTGAACTGGTGGTCACTTGTTGCTATGGTGATTTTTTTTTTTTTTTTATTGTGACTTGCAGATCTCACAGGTTAATGAGACCTTTGATTATTAGTACTCTTTGGGTATTGTGCAAACTATCCAGCAAAGAGGAAACTCCCAAACCAATTCCAGTTGGTAGTTTTGGTTAAGTTTAGCATCTTTTAAGATATTTATTTAACATTTCAGTTTCTTTTTGTGTGAAGTCCTTGTTTAATTTCAGAGCCCAGTTTTTAATTGGTATGTTTGCTTTCTTGATGTTTGAGGTTTTTATATATTCTGGAGATTAATCTTTTGTCAGATTATAGCTAGCAAAGATTTTCTCCCATTCTGTAGGTTTTCTTTTTGCACATTTAACAGTTTCTTTTGCAGAACAGACGCTTTTTAATTTCATGAAGTTCCACTTGTTGATTATTTGTCTTAGTTCCTGGACATTTGGGTTCTGTTTAGACAACCTTTACCTAGGCCTATCAATTCAAATGTCTTCCCTACTCTTCTAACAGTTCCAGGGTTTCAGGTTTAACATTGAGATCTCTGACCTATTTGGAGTTGGTTTCTGTGTAAGGAGAGAGGCAACAGTTAATTTTCATTCTTCTGCATGTAGATGTCCAATTGTCCCAAAACCACTTGTTGAAGATCCTATCTTTTCCTCTGTGTGTTTATCTTTGGCACCTATGTCAAAAATCAACTGACCATATTTGTGGGAGCTTATTTCTGGGTACTCTGTTCTAAATCCTTAGTTGATGTTTGTTTTTATGCCAAGATCATGCTGTTTTTACTACTATAGCTCTATAGTATAGTTTGCAATCTAGGATAGTGATACCTCTAGCAGTGTTTTTATTGCTCAAGATTGTTTTGGCTAATCGAGGTCTTTCGTTCTTCCATATGGATTTTGAGATTGCTTTTCCAGTTCTATGAAGAATTGCATTGGGATTTTGCTTGGGATTGCATTTGGTAGGATGGTCATTTTTACAATGTTGATCCTACCAATCCATGAGCCTGAAAAGTTTCTGGTATCCTCTTTAATTTCTTTCTGCAGTGTTTGTACTTTCCATTGTATAGATCTTTTACTTTTTGGTTAAGTTTATTCCAAATTATTTTCTTTGAGACTATGATGGACAGGATTGAATACCTCGTTTCTTTCTCAACTTGTTTGTCTCTGGTGTATAAGAAAGCTACTGATTTTTGTATATTGATTTTGTAGCCTCCCACTTTACTGAAAGTGTTTATTAATTCATATAGTTTCTTGGTGGAGTCAAACTTGGAAATGAAGGGTAGGAATGTTGTTCAGTAGAGTACTTGCCTAGGACGCACAAAGCCTTGGGTTCAGTTCTTGCACTGCATATAACTGGGTAGAATGACTTACGACTGTAATCCTAACAAGAGGGTAGGAGGTTAGAGATAGGATCAGAAGTTCAAAGTTGGCCTTGGCTACATAGTAACTTTGATGCCAGTCTGGACTAGATGAGACCCTTTCTCAAGAAAATAGATAAATTAAGCATTTTAGGTGAGATAGCTTAGCAGGTTACGGTGTAAAATATGTACCTTAAGATCTTTTAGTATTTCAACATTCCTTAAGAATAAATCTATTGACTATCATGTGTTTGTCAAACATGAGGATGATGCTACTGTCTATATCATTTGTCCCAGTGATGTCCTCCAGTGCAGTTCATTGTCTGGTTCAGGATGGTCCAGGGCTGTCTATTGTGTTCTGTTGACCTGTTTATTCTGGCATAGCTTCCCAGCCTCCCTATGCATTTTATGACTTTTTTAAAATAAAGCATTCTTAAACAAAAATTAATGGTCCTTATACTCTATACTCTTCAAAAATCTCACACCTTTTGCCATTTAATAGTAAATAGTAAATTTAATAGTATATATGAATGAATGGAAGGAAGGAAGGATGTTCAGATGATCCAGAACTGAAGAGATATCTCAGAGCAAAAGGATATGAATTTGGATCCCAGACTCCACATGGAAATGTTGGTGGCTAGCACTTCAGCCCTGGAAAGTGGAGCTTGGGAAACCCCAGAACTAAGCAATAAGGAAGTAGCACAATCTAGGATGATTCCCAAAGTCACCCTTAGGACTCCACAGATACACACAGTGCCCTATTCTATAAATATACACCCACGCCTACATATGCAAAAGAAAAGAAGAAAAAGAATATGCAGCTTTTAATTCTACCCAGTTGTTTGTCTATCTCCCCCATATACTTGAACCACCTGGTCTTAAAGGACTTCTGTGGCTAAATATATGAAAGGTGATTTGTTTTTCTTTCACACAAAAGGTAGCATATGTTATTAACCCTTTTGCTTTTTATGTTTAAATATATTTCTTAAGATCTTTTTATTGGACTAGAGAAGGTCAAGGGCCTTCTATGCTTTAGAGTATTATTTATAGTCATCATGTGTCTCTTCCATAATGGATGTAGCCTAGCTCCTCCTCAGTCATCGATTTCAGGCCTTTACACTCAGTAGTTGTGATGCAGGTAGCATAATACTTTTTTAAGCTTGTCTTTTATTGGTGGCTAAATCTGATAGTTGTTTGCTGGTAGAGAAAAAGATAATACTTAAGTGTCTGCTTTTTTGCCACTTAGAGGTATTTTTGTGACCCTTTATGTGGACCTTCTGTACAATTTTAAAAATCTCTTCTTCCCCATTAGAACAACTTTACTGTACTTCCATGAGTGTTTTACACATGCATCTTTGAATTCTTGAGTAAATATAGTTGTACAGTTTCTAAGAGTTCTTGTGTACATATATATGTAGGCTGGAGATCATTGTTGGCTGATTTCTTCTGTCACTCTCCACCTAATTTTTTAAGACAAGTTTATTGAACCTGCCACTAACCATTAGAAAGATTAGTTGATGAATGAGTTCTAGGGACCTTCCTGTGTCTACTTCCTGGCCCTAGAATAACAGGTGCCAATACCACACCTGAGTTTTTGTCTTGCCAGCTAGGGATCCATGCTCTTGAGCTTGTGAGGTAAGCACTTTAGTACTTAAGCCACCTCCCAGCCCTGTTTTAAAATTTTGGTGACTAGCTACTACTAGGACTGCACTTATAAGAGGTTTCTGCCGTTAAACTTGTTTTTTCTTTTCTTTTCTTTTCTTTTTTTTTTTTTTTTTTTTTTTTTTTTGAGGATTAAGGTAGAGTTTATTAGAGGAGAGAAAGGTTGGAACTTATGGACTCCAGACATGGAGTGCCACGAGGGGCTAGAACGCCCTGGAGAACTCACGGTGCCTAGGCATGGAATCCATGAGGGAGCAAGACAACTAGAAACAGACTTATGGCACTGGGTGCCATGAGGGGCTAGGGCTAAACTTGTTTTTTCTATGTGATCATGTTTTTCAAACCATTCTGTCAAAGTATAAAGTTCTGTGGCTATATGGCAGTGCTGAATTCCAGTCTGAGAGCTCACAAGATCACCTCTGCTTCAGTGTGAAGAGTCTAAGACTCCATTGTCTTTCTCTTTTTTCTTTTCCTTTCTTTTGCATATCCTCTTCTATGTCTCTCTCTCTCTCAGTGGTGGTAGGTTTTGAGACATCTCAAACTTACTTTACAGGTGAGTTTAACCTTGATCTCCTACTGCCATCTTCCAAATACTGGGATTATAAGAATGAGCTGCACTACCAACTTCAAGTGACATTCTCTTGAGATGCCCATACCTACTCTTAGGTGTATGCAACTGTCCTTTTCCTGAGCATCCTCTTACCCTTAACCCCCATGCCTAAATCTATATTAAAACCTTTCTTAATAAAATCCAACTCTATTTAACAAAAACAACAAAGAAGATTTCACGTGCAATTCCCTTTGATTAGAGGATGCAGTAACTAAAGAAGGTGAGCACTAAGGTTGCAGGAAACATCAACCCAAGAGAAAAAGGAAAGGCGTTTGTGTTCTATCCCAGGATCTCTGTTCACAAACAAAAAGGTTCACAAACAGCCTTCCATGTGAAGAAGATAAATAACTTGTTTCAGCAAACAGCAAGGAACACACTAATGGGAACCTAGGAGATGACACAAAGAAGTGTAAGCAGTGAAGCTAGGAAATGACGTGCTGCGAATAATGTCAGTTCAGAGTTTGGGTCTTCTGTGGTACTGCCCAGCTACTTTTGCTTCTCTGACAAATGGCTGCATGGGTGGTAATTTGTGAGCTTGTTAGCAGTGGGTGTTGGTATTCTTGTAATAAAGCTGGTGACCCAAGACAGGCTGACATTCCCATGTGCCCATTCCCATGTCAGAGCAAAGGTGACTGAGACAACTTGTACTTGTGTGGGAAGACTAGCGGGAACTGTGCTGGAGATTTCAGGGCAAGATTTAATTGGCCTTGAGTTGGCATGTCTGTCCTGTATAGTCATGACCTGTGTGCATATGAGAAATAAACAGGCGCCCAGTTTCTGATAGATAGCTATGCCTTGGGAGTACCCAAAGGGTGTTAAGGAAACTGATAGTGCCTCCACTGTTCTTTGAAGAGCAAGTTAAAGTGGTCTCACAATTGCAGAGAGAAAGTGCCACATTCGTACTTTTGTGTCAGAAACTAAACTTTGCACTTGGCTTCAGCCTGCTATCTCATCCTAAGGTCTGAGACTTAGCTGTACCCAAAGTGATCTTTCTGATACACTCAGAACAAGTCAGCTCCATTGTCAGCATTGGGTATCAATTACTGGGAGAACCCCTCACTTGCTGAAAGGAGATCAAGGCTCCACCCCAGCGCTAGCCCTTGACACCTAAAGTGCCTGGTAACAATAATTCAAATCCATTATGTGTTCATTGTGTGTTAAATGTACTAAACTACTCTATTATGTAAATGCGGGTGCAGTATAAAATATCACGTTGTCATAGGGAAACAAGATAAAGTAATTTGCCCAAGGCCACAAATCAGATCCGCTAAACTAACAGCTCAATAAGCGAATGAATGAATAAATAAATCTAGTTCCCATGTGACTGAGATTATATTTCTTTTATTCTTTAGCCCATCTTATCTGCATGCTCTGAGATTTGTACATGTGGACTTCCTCACTATATAAAACACTCTCTACCCATTCCCAAATATGACTCGTTTCCATTTGTCGTTCAAGACCTAGCTTATGATTTCCCTCTGAGAAACTGGTAGGTGTTGTTTCTGAATTATGTTACAGAGAGTGCTCTTGTGGTCTTCTGATCCCTGAGCTCCAAAAGGTCTAGAGCAACACAGAAGTACACCAGGAAGAATAGGAACTCGGGAATGTGCATTGAACAAACAAATGGATACCTTTGTAGAGCTGTTGTCTAATCTTTGATCTCATTTGCAGATTGCCCTTGTCAATTTCGGGAATAAGTCAGGATTACTTTTTTCTTCATCTTTATCTCAGTCTAGGCACAAGATACATTTTTGGAAGTTCATAAAAATCATTTCATGTGCACCAGCTTCCAAATCTTGAATAAGGAGGGGTTTTGGATAGACCTTCTCTGTGCTTGGAATTGCCTAACTTGTCTCTGTGAAGGAGGAGTGCATCAAAGACTAGAAAGATGGCTGTGTTGACTTGCTCCCAGTGCCTAAGAGTTTGTAATTATCCTTTGGTGTTTGTGGTATATTTTTTTTAAAATATTATTTATTTTGTGTGTGTGTGTGTGTCAAAGGGCACTGTGTGTCCCTGTGGAAGACCAAGGGTGACTTCGGGAATCATTCTGGATTGCTTCTATCTCTTTTCTTGCTTTGCTTTGAGATTTCCCAGGCCCTGCCTACCAGGGCCAGAAGTGCAGGCCACCACTATTTCTGCCTCTCATTTTTACTCGGGACCTGGGATCTGATCTCAGACCTTCTGTTTGTAAGACAGCGTCTTAACCCTTGAGCCATCTCTCCAGCCCTGGCATTTGTGTTTAGAAAGTATTTTTCATGTGCTGGAGAGATGGCTTAGGTATTAAGACTCTGCCTCGAAAGAGCAAGGTCCTAAGTTTGGATCCCAGGTCTAGGAAATACCAGAGTGAAACAAAAAGGAGTTAGAAGCAATTCAGGATGGATGATTCCCAGAATCACCCTAGGTCCTACATGGTGTCTTCTGATACATACACACACACACACACGTAAATCAATTAAAAAATATTTTTCATTTGTTCTTTGACAATTTCATATATGTATGCTGTGTATCTTAACACCTACCCCTTCTTCCTCCTCCCACCTTCATATCCTTTTTTATACTGAGTCTGGTTAGTGCTATATGTTTGGATATGGGGCCATCCATTGGAACATGGAGCCTACCAGAGGCCATACACCTGGAAAAAAAAGAACTTTTCTTTACCTAGCAGCCATCAGCTACCAAAAGCTCTTCAACAAAGTGAATCCCTCTGAGCCCCTCCCCATTTGAACTAGAATATCAACCGGCTGAATATGTGCAGGTAAACATAGCTGCTGTGAGTTAATAAGTGCAACAGCTGTATCATGTCCAGAAGACAGTTTCAAAATAGTCCTCTCCATCCTCCATCTCATTGTATTTTCCCCAGTGTTTCTGAGCTTGTAGGGTGGGCATTGATACAGATCTCCCATTTAGGATTGAGCACACCATAGGAACTTATTCTTAGCACTTTGACTAGTTATGAATCTTCATATTAATCACTGCTAACAGAAAGAAGCTTCTCTGACTAGGGTTGAGAGCAGCTCTGATCAATGGTTATGAGCATAAATATTTAGAAGGCAGTTTAACGTGTCCATTTAGAAAAAAAAAAAAAGCACTGTAGTGAGTTCCCCCTAGGGCTTCTGCAGTCATGGGCTTTTGACCAGGTTTCCAGGTGTGAAATGTGGAACAGGGTTGGTCACTCCTGAAAGAGTCGTGCCACTATTGCACCAGTGGTCACACCCGTAGCAAGTTGGTGGTATAGTGTGCAGGGTCCAACAATAATTAAGACCATTGATGTCTTTTTCCTCTGGTGGTCTGCATAACACTACAGGCATTTGGTGTGTGTGTATCAGTGTCAGAAGGCACTGTGTGTCCCTGTGGAGGACCAAGGGCAACTTCCGGAATCATCCTGGTTTGCTTCTACCTCCTTCCCTTCTCTTTGGGATTTCCCAGGGTTCTGCCCCCAAGGCCAGAAGCACTGCTTGGTGTTTTTACATGGGACTTGAAATTCAAACTCAGGATCTTCTGCTCGTGAGGTAGGGCCTGAGCCATTTCTCTAGCCCTTATTTTGTTTTTAAGACAAGGTCTCACTGTGCACTCGAGCTAACTTCAAATTCATGATCCTCCTGCCTCATTCTTTTGAGTGCTACCGTGCCTGGCTTATCTTTGGCTTTCTCTTCTAGGACTTTGAATGTGGAAATGATGTGGAACTTTCCTTTACCAAAAATGGAAAGTGGATGGGCATTGCTTTCCGAATCCAGAAAGAAGCCTTGGCGGGTCAGGCCCTCTACCCCCATGTCCTGGTAAAGAATTGTGCCGTCGAGTTCAACTTCGGGCAGAGGGCAGAGCCCTACTGTTCTGTCCTCCCAGGGTTCACCTTCATTCAGCACCTTCCCCTCAATGAGAGGATCCGGGGCACTGTTGGACCAAAGAGCAAAGCAGAGTGTGAGGTGAGTAGAATCAGAAGTCTGAAGTGTTGGCCACTCCTACAGGGCCATCCAGGGCAAAGGCGAAATACTGAATGTATTGGGCTGAAAGAAACCCAAACTGAGCACATGAATAACCTTAGGGCAGTAAACTTTTTGTTATCCATTTCCCCCCTTCCTCCACCCATTTCCTTAGCATTGGGATCTAAGTTGGAGAGGGGAAAAAAAAAACTGCTTTGAGAGTGAAGAGAAGTCCAGAAGCAAGTAATCACACTCCAGTGAGGCAAGACTGTGAAGCAAGGAAGGTTCCTCCCAGCAGAAAGCCACACCAAGCACTTGTGGCTAGTGGATTCTGCTACCCAGTGTTCTTGGGCAAGGGTGAACAGTTCCACCCTCCTGCCCAGAGCCAAGAACAAGAGTGACAAATGGCCTTTGACTCTAATAGCCATACAGATGACCTACATGGTTTTTTTGGTTTGTTTGTTTGGTTTTGGTTTTGTTTTGTTTTTGAGACAAGGTCTCTGTAACCCTGGATTCAATTGATCTTTCTTAGTTTCCCAACTATTATGATTATTTTTTCCCTCCATTCATTATTTTCTCATAAAATTTTGCTTACTTGAAAAAATTAAGAAATACATAGTAACTGTAAATGTCCCATGATTTTACCATCTACAAATAAGTTTACTTGCAGACTTCGGAGTTATCTTAATTTTGAAGTTCTACCTGAATGTTTTATTCACATTTATAATTAAGACCCTACAACATAAACAGTTTGATATCTGCCTTTTTAATAGCATTGCTTTGTGTGCAGCCACCACATTAAAAAAACCCTTTGAGGCTAGGAAGATAGCTTAGGGGTTAAAGCCTTTACTTCACAAGCAGAAGGACCATAGTTTATTTCCCCAGATCACACATTAAAAATGTCAGGTGGATATTGCAATAACCTATAATTCTGGTTCTAGAAGGCGGAGACTGGGAAACCCCATAACAGAGCAATAGGGAAGAAAAGTAATCCAGGATGACTTCACATGTTACTCTTGAATCTCCACCAGCACATGCAAGTGCCCTCTGGTACACACATACACACGCGCACACACGAATGAATGAATGGATGGATGCACTTCTTTTGTACATTTAGAGATGATCTCACTGTTTCCAGGATTGACTTTGGACTCCTTTTGTTTCAGTACCAAGTAGCTGAAACCCAGGTGTAATTGCAACACCTAGCTTTGCACATCATTGTAATGGCCTCTGAATCTATCATTCCCCACATTGGGCATTTAGGTTACATTTAAATGCTGATTGAATGGAATTTATGACCTTGCAGATACAACCATGTTGGCCCATGGCAGAGGCAGCTTAACCTAAGCAAAAGTACAATGCTAGTAACAGGACTCCTGACCTTGTACTAATGTTGCTCCAGGCCTTGGCCTTAGACTCAGACAGGTCGCATGCCTGAATCCAGTGACACTTCGAGGAAGGTACTGCTATTACAGAGTCACCACACTGGTTATCATCAAGCCAGGATGGTACTGTGCCATATGCTGCTATCATTTCATGACACTTCTTCTGTTCTCGTAGATTCTGATGATGGTAGGCCTGCCTGCTGCTGGCAAGACCACATGGGCCATCAAACATGCAGCCTCCAACCCTTCCAAGAAGTACAACATTCTGGGTACCAATGCTATCATGGATAAGATGCGGGTAAGAGTGACCTTTGGACCTGTCTTACCCACCTCCCCATCTTGGGTGCTGCCCCTCCCAGGACAACTCACTTCTCACCACCTCCTGCCCACAGGTAATGGGCCTGCGCCGGCAGCGTAACTATGCCGGCCGCTGGGACGTCCTGATCCAGCAGGCCACTCAGTGCCTCAACCGCCTCATCCAGATTGCTGCCCGCAAGAAACGCAACTATATCCTAGATCAGGTACTTACTAGTTACCATCATGTCCTCACAAAAGAGGAGAGGACCTATCTAGTGCATGGGAATTCCTTTCTATGCCTGTTCAAATGTCTGGGAAATGTGAGTCTAAGTCATGATACTTTCTGTCTATTTCATTAAGGGTGGGATTTTCCATTTTGAGTTGGGATGAAGAAATTATCCATGGTTTTCAGTATTATCAAAAGAATAAGTGACTGAAAAACGGTTTAAAAAATCCCTTTCTCAAACTAATGAGTTCCTCATGTTTGTTTCCTACGTGACATTGTCCTGACTTCCTCATGTAGCAAAGAAGGTTTACTTATTTTGTGTTTTTGTGGATCTGTGAGTAAGCTTTGCATTTGATATTTTCGTAAAAATCTGTAAGTGAACAACTATGTCAACATAGTAAAACCTCACCCTGTAGTCTTTCTGACATGCGTGTTCCATACATGAAACATTATCTACTTAGTTCCCGTGTGTTCAAAGATCCTTATGAAAATGGATCTACTAACTGTTCATGGTTATTGGCTTGGGAGAAAATACCTAGGGACCATGTTGTCCTCACATGAGTTAAAGACCTTACACAGAGCATTTGGGGACAGTACAGAAGTCAGCCATCATTTGAGAGGTCTATACAACCTTTTTGGAAATTTGATATTTTCCAAATCCTTAGCAGGATTTTTTTTTTTAAACTCAGGACTTAACACATGCCAGGTCAGTTATAGTTTCGACCCCACTTGTCCTCACTTTGTACCATTTGTCAGATTATTTTGAAATCGAACTTTTCTGTCTTGAAAGGCAAAGTAGTGGTATTAATACTCTGAAGATACCTCTTTTGAAAGAATTCCCTAACGGTCTTTTTCATTCCACAAACCTAGTGGGAATGGACAGTCAGGATTCTACTTTGTCCCAGACCAGACCCCAAGACCCTATACTAGAATGTATTTCTTAGGCACAAGTTCTCATCTCATTTGACTTGAACAGCCTCTTCAGATTGAATGGGTATCAGAGAGAAAAACAAGACAGAAAGGAGATAAAGGGGGAACAGCAACTTTATGAAGGGAAAAAGGAGCCTATCTAACAGGCAGTTGATATATTGGTAGAATTCTGACTTCCCAGTGGCCAAATACATGGTTTGGGTAGGAACCAGGCTTTCAGGAGGTGTAGGATGACTGGGCCAGGGCATAGAGAATGAAAGAGCAGGTTTGTTCTCAGAGCCGAGGGATCCAGTCATGTTTGTATGCAGAAGATATGGCTGAAAATGTCTGACTTCTGAAAGCACCCAGAAGAAGAAACAAGACCAAATGACTCTTATCATGACTCTTTATTCACTGGGATGAAGTTTCTGGCCTGTCTGTAGACTAGCAGAGGGCCTTGAAACTGATCACATATCAAGAACTGCTTTCTTTGAGACAACAAAGTTGCCCCTACCACTTAGAGCTGGGGAATAAGACCTAGGAGTCTCCTTAGAAGGGTATCATAGTCTATACCAGAATTGTCATTAGTCATTCAGAACATGATAGAAAGATTTTTTGCAAGCCTAGTTTTACCCTCAGAATTTATACTAATACCTAATCGTGTCTCTTTAAGCAGTATCACATTTTTGCCTGAAACCAGTCTAGAGCTAGAATAGAGGCCCAAAGTAAAGAGCCTCTGATAACAGGCACTGGAAAAGAGGAGTTTCTCTCCTCCGCCCCCACTGTCCCCAGAGCCTCAAGTCTATTCCATTCCTGGCACTTGGTCCAGTTCTCTTCCTACATGTGTATTTCCATCCACTGGGATTCACCTCATCCAATCCAAATCACTTTCCTTGCCAGTCTTGGATTCATTTCTCTGGAACCCATCCAGGTTTCTTCTGCTGCCAAACTGGCCCCAATTTACTGTGGCAAGTAAGAGTAGACAAGAGGCAGACAGTAGGCTGTTCAAAGAATTCAGACTGTCAACAGAAGTCACTCTTTGTCCCTGCTATGTCCTCCCTTGATCTGTCACACATCAAACCTAGCCAAGCAGCTTCTCTGAAAAGCCCAACTCCTACCTGTCTCACTCTCTGGGATTGGAGGTGGGCAGGAGGGAAACATAGATGTCCTAAACTTTTAGTGTTGACTTCTTCAAGGAGCCTGGAACTGAGAGTAGCAGAAGCTGGACATTGACCCCATGCGCCTGGAAAAGCTGACCTCGCTGTTGTTCTGTCTCCTAGCAGCAGCCACAAGGCCCCTAGTGACCACAGCCCTGTAGGACTCGCCCCAGAGCTCTGACCTCATCGTGTTTGCTGTGGTAACAGCTGCAGGCAGTTAATTCCCTTTCCTCTAGGAAAGCCAACCATTTGCATGGCCTCTTCTCTTCCCCATACCAAAGAAAAAGCAGGGAGACAGTCTTAAAATCATCCAGAAAGGGCTTCTCAGCACTTCAGCTCCGAAGCATGCAAAGATCTATGTCAGAGTTATACTTCATCCCAGACAGAGGCCAGCTATTTGAGTTCAATCTGCTTCCCCTCATTCCTCCTGTCCTGTGAAGTTACAGATACTTGTTAGCCCTCTTGACAACATGACCTCTCTTCTCTGCCCCTTCATTGGGACTTTGACAGGCAAGTGTGCCACGCAGAAAATCCCCAGGATGTGTTTCTCCATGCCTTAGGGTTTAGAGGAGTCAGGATAGGATTAATTGATGGACATAAATTAGGATGGACCAGGTCATCAGCAGAATGGTCTGAAGACACAGTCACCCTGACACTTACCTACTTTGGCTTGTGTCATGAGGAAATTTGATTATTATCTTTCTATAGCCAAATGTGTCACTTTCGGAAAAGATGTTAAGGAGAAGTCATAGTAGCAGGTATTTAACCTTTCCCTCTGTAATGGTAACCTGTCTTTTAAAACCACGTTACCAAGGCTTTCCTTGGACTAATGCTCCTGGCCACCTTAACAGTACACGTGTGTACTACTCCTGCAGTCCTTCCTTAGGAAATTCCAGAAGAGCAAGTGGATATTACTTTTGCTTTTGCTTGGCGTATGTGTTGGGACTGAGGATCTAGTTGGTTCAGGAACAGAACAGCACTGTACTGCAAAACAGAACAGTGCACACATCTACACTGCAGCCCCAATCTCTCACCGGTCTGTATTGGAACTCCTGGCCTTGTCTTTCACTTCACCCTTTCTTCAGGCTTAATTTTCCCTAGGGCATCGTTGGTCCTGTTGACCGTATGCTTAAGTCCACCCTTGTGTGTTGACCACCTTTCCTGCCATATAGCAGAGATTGTTCACATCTGTAAATTCCTTCCAGAACCAGTAGGAGGGGTACATGATCCCCATCTTTAACATGGTTTAAAGTTCAGACTAATTAAGAGACTTTTCAGCCTAAAGTTTCTCCCTGTGTTCTTTCTGCTCCACCTCACTGTCCCTGCCTTTCCATTTAGAAGATCTCCAGAGCTTAACATTTCCCTTTGATCTGGGTCACTTCAAGTTGACATCATAATATAAATGTCCTTGGCACCCCACAATAACAACCATATCAATGGTGACTCACATTTTTTGTTAACTGTGATGCTCAGACTGAGTCCTATGAACTCATCCTATCTTCACAGCAAGTGAACATGAGGCTTTCTCTTTCTAGGACTTAAAACTCAGTAAATACAGTAAACTGGTTTTACAGAGTAGCAGGCTGAATCTCTGAGACCAGGGTCTACTGAGCCACGCCTCCTATCAGGTTGCTTCCCACCTCCTCACAAGTAGTTTCTCATGCTTTGTCAGTGCTGAGCCCTTGTCTTCCCATTCAGTCCTCAGACCTGACAAAGGACCTGGCTGGTACACAGAAGGAATTTGGTCAGTGGATATTGCCGTGACTCATCCCAGTCATGTACATACGTTTTGGAGCATTACTCCATGTCAGCAGCTGCTTGCCCTGGCAAAGAGGAAGAACAGTGGCCACTGCACTTAGGGAAAGCACATGCTGTCATCTTGTCAAACTCTGTGGTTACTCACCTTGTAGGAGAGGACTAGGGTAACAGAAGATCCACAGTGTTGTTGGAAACAGTCTGCAGAGTTGTCAAAAGGACTGGTTAATTATGCTATATCCATTAACTAGTTTAAAAACAAATAAGAATTGTAGAGAAAGTACCAAAAAAAAAGAGTTTTGGAGCTGCGCATGGTAACACACCATGTAGTCTCAGCAATGGGGAAGCTACGGTAGGAAGATGGAGCTTCACAGTAGCTTGGGCTATACATTAACATGCTACTCAAAAAACAAAAGAACTTCAGAGGAGTACATACAGTAGAACAGTAGGATTCCTGTTCATGTTAAGCAACACACAAGTATTGTAGAGTGAGTGTAAAATCTAGTGCATGATCTCTAAGAAGTGTGACTGGCACTAGGTGGGTAGAAAAGTTCTTCTGAATTTTGTATCTTAAATCCCAAATGTTTTCCCACTAACGTATAATACTTTTAGACTAGGAAAAAGGAGCTGTCAAATACAAAACAAATAATTAACAAAGTAAAGCCTAGTCGTTAAGTGTTAGCAGCCACTTTCTAAGTTAACTTCATTTGCTGAGGGACTCAAGTCATGAAAGTAAAGCACCTCTGTTTCTTGAGTTTCTGCTTGCTAGGATCCCTAATCTTGTCTCATTCCTGCACTACACAATGCCCCACATGAAAAACGGCTCTGAATACAAATATATCATCAATTGTCTCTTCTTTTACCTACTCCTAGACAAATGTTTATGGCTCAGCACAGAGACGAAAAATGAGACCATTTGAAGGCTTCCAGCGGAAAGCTATTGTAATCTGTCCCACTGATGAGGATCTAAAAGACAGAACAATAAAGCGAACTGACGAAGAAGGCAAAGATGTCCCAGATCATGCTGTCTTAGAGATGAAAGGTAAGAAATAAGTAACTCCCAGAGGGCCATCTCAGTGTCAGTAGTATGCTTAGAAAGGGGGGCTCGGGCTGGAGAGGTGGCTCAGGGGTTAAGCCTCTGCCTTGCAGGCGGAAGGTCCTGAGTTCGGATCCCAGATCCCACGTATAGACGCCAGGCGGAAGCGGGGGGCAGCCTGCGCTTCTGGTCCTGGTAGGGCGGAGCCTGTGAATCCCGGGGCAGAAGGAGGTGGAGGCGCCCATGGTGGTTCGCGAATTCCTCCGTGGTTCTACACTTACAGACACACACACACACAGACACGCGCGTGCGCGCACATGCACACACATATGCACACAGTTGAATAAATAATAATAATAATAATAATAAAAAGAAAGGGGGGCTCTTTACTCTGCCCCTTCCACACCTGTATGAGGGCCAAGTTGTCTGTCTCAGTCTAGGGAAGGGTTTTCATGCTGGATGGGAATGGGCCATGTAAGGGAAAGGTATGTGGGAGTCCAAGCCCCTGCCTCTGGCATCCACTGATTGGGTTCACTAGGAGCAAGTCTCACTTTTGTTCCATAGTAAAATAGAAATGTGATTCCATCTGCCATGGAGCCTCCCTGGTTGTGGTCTAGAGGACATCTAAATTCCTTTTTTGGTTAAAGGAAAGGTTCTTTGTACCCCTGGCACTGAAGAGTTGGGAGTTCCTCTTACCTAGTCTCATTCACTCACTACTCCAGACTGCTTATTTTCCCACTAGTGCTCTGTGGTTAGAGAGCACCAGGTGTCAGAAGATACCAATTTCCTCTCCCTTTTGCTTCTTCTTAGCCAACTTCACCTTACCTGATGTTGGGGACTTCCTGGATGAGGTTTTGTTCATTGAGCTGCAGCGGGAGGAAGCAGACAAGCTGGTAAGGCAGTACAATGAGGAAGGTCGCAAGGCTGGGCCGCCCCCCGAAAAACGCTTTGACAACCGAGGTGGTGGCTTCCGAGGCCGTGGTGGTGGCAGTGGTTTCCAGCGCTATGACAACCGAGGTCCCCCTGGAGGCAACCGAGGCGGCTTTCAGAACCGAGGAGGCGGAGGTAGCGGTGGTGGAGGAGGCAACTACCGAGGAGGTGAGACATTCACCTTCTTGTCCTTTTATTTCAGGGTCAGGATTGGGCAGCTGCTATAAACCCATTTCTAATGAAGATCTCGGGGATCTTCCCACTGTCCCATACTCCTAGCCCTTGCTGCTTCTCAAGCTCTCTGCCCATTTACGTATCACAGTACTGCTGCTTTTGTGGATCTTCCCCTATCTGACCTAATCCCAGGGCCTGTCTCTGGACCTGGGACATGGAAAAACTTAATTTGCTTTTTAGGGGCTGGGGAGATGGTTCAGGGGTTAAACCTTTGCCTCTCATGCAAAAGGACTGGAGTTCTGGTCCCCAAGTCCCACATAAAACTACTGGGTGGAAATTGTCATGACCTGCAATTCCATTCTTGGAAGGCAGAATCGGGAAAAATCTACAGCAAAGTAGTAAGACAATGGTTCTCAAAGTTATCCTTGGGCCTCAAATGCCCTCTTGTACACAGTAAGAAAGAAAGAGAGAGAGAGAGAGCTGCTACTTTTCTTCAAAAACAAATGAATGGATGAGCTTAGAATAATTAATTTGCCCAGGATTATCCAGCTAAATTGAGTGGGGACTTATATGAGCTAAAGCCCAGGGTCTGTCTCTGAAGTGTTGATCATAATTTAACAAATGTGTCCTGGACTTTATCTAGATGAGTGGTACTATGACTTCAAGTATCTTCAATCTAGCCTTCCAGGGAGAGAGCAAAGCTTAAGAAGGGCCTCCTGAGGAGCCCATATTAAGTTAAAACCACACCACAGGCTAATAAGAGAAGGGTTTTAGCCCAAAAAACAGGTGTCCAAAGGCTAGGAAAGGACAGCCCACTTAGCCAAGCCTGTTGAGGACTGTGTCTGACTTGTTACCTATCTTGCTCTAGTGCTTAGCATCCTTCCTGAACATCTCTTTCTAGTTTATTGGGAGGCTATTGAGATGCTGGATACAACCAAGATATCCTTCTTACCAGGCTCTTGGTCTAATGATGAGACAGACCTGTCAGCAGTGACAATCTGGTGTTGTCAGAGTGGGGACAGTGGTCCTGGGAAGCCCAAACAGTGTGTTCACGTTACTGAGCTCCAATTGTGGGCATGCCAGAGCTATAGCTGTCACCAGAGCAGCCCAACCTCTGAAGGTTTCATGTTGAGAATAGAGCCTCTCATGAGGATTTCTCCAATACAGGTTTCAACCGCAGTGGAGGTGGTGGCTACAACCAGAACCGTTGGGGTAACAACAACCGAGATAACAATAACTCCAACAACCGAGGCAGCTACAACCGGGCTCCCCAGCAACAGCCACCACCACAGCAGCCTCCACCGCCACAACCACCACCCCAGCAGCCACCACCGCCACCCAGCTACAGCCCTGCTCGGAACCCCCCAGGGGCTAGTAGCTACAGCAAGAACAGCAGCATGCCTGGCTCCAGCGTCAATACCAGCACCCCCACAGTGAGCAGCTACAGTCCTCCACAGGTGAGGACATGCAACGGTGTGGAGGGGTAGAGAACTACCAACTAGTAGGCAGGTCTGAGGGAACAGACAACAGTTTTGGGCTAGGTCTTTGTTCTTCTTTCAGCCTGCCAAAAATCTGCCCTGCCTCCATCTCTTCCCTTGGACTATAAGCATTGAATCCCCAAGAAAGTACTCAGTGGAGTCATCCTGTAGGAGACCAAGAGCCTCAAAGGAGAATTAGGCCCTGTGCCTTTTGTGTCCAAAGACATTCTAGGGGATTAGTTCTGTTGTGGTTCTTATTTCATAGAAAATAAAACCGAGATTGTAGGAGATGCCATGTGCCTGTTTCCCCTAAAGTCTCAGAGCTGACTCACCTCTTCCTCTTCCTCTATCCTAAACAGCCTGTACTAGCATCACTGCTGAGCATATAGGTTCTCTCCCAGTTCTTAGAAAGCCAGTACTTGAGCTCTGGTACACACAATCTTCTGCTAACCAGAGCAGTCTCCATTTATTGCATAGCATTTCCTGAGCACTTTTTATGTGTCAGGTGGGTAGCAGCTGCCAAGAGACAAATGAGTGGTTCCCAAATGCCATTTAGCCAGAACATTTCCTAGAACAGGAATTACATAGGACTAACTTCGTAGCCCTGGCCCATATCTACTTGGTTTTTGTGAGCTTAGATGGACAACTTTGCCCTCTGGACCTCATTTTTTCCCCATAAAGACTAGAATTCACTTTGGGAAGTTCATGTGAGGTGAACATTGTAGCTTAGCAGTAAAAGGCTTTGGGATCTGACCACTGAGGCTAGTTTGACCTTGACCCAATAGGGTCAGCTTTTTGAGCCTCAGTTTCCATTTCTGTAAAGCAGGGCTAACAGACTGATGTGAAGGTTAAATTAGCTAATGGAACATCTGCACTGAGAAGCACTTCACCAGTTGTCACCACTGTTTTTGTCCGCAAATATCTTACTGTTGCTATTTTTGAGGACCTAGGCAATATGTGTTCACAAGCTTGTTGAACACCCAAGATAATCCAGGAGGATGGTTCTGTTGTGGTTCTTGTTCATAGAAAATAAAACCAGGATTTCAGGAGATGTCATGTGTCTAGTTCCCCTAAAGTCTTAGTGCTGATTAGCCTCTTCTAACCTAACATCCTGCACTAGGGAGGCACCTTCACAAGTTAACTGCTAACTAAGGCTATTCCTCTTTGCAGCTGTGTATCTCACAGAGCTCTGCTCTTTTTCTCCTCTTTTCAGCCGAGTTACAGCCAGCCGCCCTACAGCCAGGGTGGTTACACCCAGGGCTATACAGCCCCACCACCTCCACCTCCACCCCCGCCTGCCTACAATTACGGGAGCTATGGCGCCTACAACCCTGCCCCCTATACTCCACCACCGCCCCCTACAGCACAGACCTACCCTCAGCCCAGCTATAACCAGTATCAGCAGGTAGGTGCAAGATGGTTTTCCATATGAGACTTTCGGCACTCCCCAGTGTGTATTCACAGACTTTAAGTCCCTGCTTATCCTTGAAATGATAGGCAGCCTGTTTGCTTCATGTAGGCATTCTTGTGGTAAGCCCTTCTGTTTGGTAAATTAGGCACTAAAATAATTGGTGTGGCCACTGGCTCCAGTGCAACACAAAGCCCTGGCAGTCGGGTCTCCAAGTATTGCGTTAGCACCATGGCTAAGAGGTTCCACATTATGCTGCACATTGTTTGGTACTCAGACCACCACACTTGTTTTTCTTAATTTGGGGGGGATGGGGTGTTATATTTAAATTTATTTTTGCATGTGAGCACACTCAGGTGTACCCGTGGAAGTCATAGGAACAATTTTGTGTAGTAAGTTCACTCCATACATCTTTATATGGGTTCCAAAGATTGAATTCAGGTCATCAGAATTGCATGACAAGTGCCTTTACCAACTGAGCCATCTTACCTGCTCTGATAAGGCTGAAACCAAAAGTAGAGAAGCTTGGATAACTTGGTGCTCTTGATCTCTCTTCAGTATGCCCAGCAGTGGAACCAGTACTATCAGAACCAGGGCCAGTGGCCGCCGTACTACGGGAACTACGACTACGGAAGCTACTCTGGCAGCACACAGGGCGGCACAAGCACACAGTAGCCGGTTCATTGGAGGCCTCTGCCGGCTTCCTCCACCAGCGCCTGCCTCGGCCCCCTTCTAACCCCTGTGGGTCCTGTGGTGCTGGGGACAGGGTCACCCCAGGGCTGCCTCCCTCAGCCCACTTCCTCCCATCTGAGGGGCTTCTTCTCCCACACAGGTCAGGCATATTTCTCTGGATTCAAACAGGCAATGGTGACCTTTTCTTTTCTTTTGTCCCTTCCACTTCCCACTACCTCCTTTTCTCCCTGTCTCCTTTTTGACTAAAGAACCCCCTCTTCCTTGGTCACACAGTGAGGCCGAAGTGACTGAGGGGAGGACCCCTGTCCGCTCCTCCCCACTTGCTCTAGCCCCTTGGCTTCCCAGACTCTGATGCAGTTGGTTGTAAATTCTTCCAGGAGCTGTTTTACTGTCTACTTTTCAGGATTAAAAAAAAAAAAAAAAAAAGAAAAAAAATCAAAAACTTTAAAAAAAAGTTTAAGAAGCAAAATGCAGAGGGAGGAAGCAGTGACATATTTTTTTGGTAATTATGCTTTTTTTTAATTTTTAGAATTTGTCTGTTTTTACTGTGGGTCGGCTGTTGATACTTCATCAAATAACCATTTCTTTGCTGAGTTCAGGTGACTGAGGAAGAGCCACACCCTCAAAACAAAACACACAAAACCACAAACTCATCTTGAACCTAACTTTTTATACAATGTCTCAGTTCCCTGGAACTTTGCACACAAGCTTCTGTGTCCAGTTGAATTGTAACTGCTTTTTTGTATTTGGAGAGAGTGTGACTATTGAACTTGAAACCTTTTATTCCGGGCGTCTTGGTAGTTTCTGGTGGGATTAAGTGGGTGAGAGGGTGAAGGGAAGGGTGTGGGGGGGCTCCTTCCATTTAGAGCCTAAGTTTCCCCCACTGCCTCTGCTCCAGTACTCTTCCAGGTGCCAGACCTCCAAAGTTTTACAGCATCCTCTTCAATTATTCTTACTTCCCCTTTGCCCTTGTTTTAACAGGATTTTAACAAACTGCACTTACTACAAAATGTTTCGCCCTGTTTGTTTTGTTTTCTTTCAATAAATGACATGGCACCTCCTAGCAGGAAGGAAGCAGGGTTGAAACCCTGAAGCGTTACTGCAGTTGACCTTTAATTGGGACGGGAGCCTTTGGAGGGAAAATTCCCTTCTCATCCATTAAACAAGGTGCTTCTTTACTTCACACAACCCAAATGGACCACAGATAGGTGGGACCCATGACCCAGAGACCAAACTAGTTCAGGGCCATCATCAGTGACCATACACCTCAAGCCCAGCCTATGTGCTGCTCTTAAGGCAGTCCTGCATATCTGTGCTCCAGCTGGTTGGAATTCCACTAGTTTCATTTTCTCAGTTGTAGTGTTGACTACCAGCTGTGTTCCTCAGTGGTTCTGGACAGTGCTGGGGCTCCCACATAGGGAGTATAGCCAGGCCTGTGGTCAGTGACAGCTCTAAGTGACTGATAGAGTCACCTCAAGGTGATGGGCTTTCTGGAGAAAAGCAGGGGTCAGCTTTGGGAACTTACCATCTTTCACTTCCCTTTTCCATTCCTCCTACATACTTTGTTTCTGATACCTTATGAGATGGGCCAGAGGAGGAGGAGCCAGGCATGTAATCACAACTACTCAGACTAGACACAGATCAGTTGCCAGTTTCAATTTTAAGATTGTCTCAGAACTAAAGTCCCAGGGTATGGTTCAGTGGTAGAGATCACTTACATGGAATGCACATCGGCCCTAGGTTCACCAGAACGACTCCAAACTAGAGGGGAGTAATAGTATTCTCAAAACCTGACTATAAGGACAGGCCAGAGTTGGTAGCTAAAAGGCATGGAGTGCACAACTTGTCTCAGAGAACAGGGAGGACCAGCCTCCTTTGTCCCCTAGTCTGTTAAGTCACTTTACCTGCATGTGCTAAGCAACAGTGCCCTCTGCTGGCCACTACTAGAGATATGACTTAAAGATTGTCCCCTGGATTCTGGAAGCCCTCATTGCCTTTCCCCTTGCCAAGTCTCAGAAGAATATGAAAGTTCTTTCTGTTTCCAGCTAGTTTCTGAATCAATGCACCAACTTTCCCACAGATCTCTCCAGTCCCTTATCCTTATCCCTGCAGGATAAAGCTATTTAGTAAGGCCTATGAGGCCCACATGCCCTAGCATCTGGTGGTCTAAAGGACTTTACCCCTTTCTCTTCCTTTTGGATTCCAAACCAGTCCAACAATATATTGTTCCTGAGGGAATCAAATCTCTCTTGGAACCTATAACATGAACTGCCTTGGAAATACATATTGTTTTACCTAAAGATTTATGCCGCTCACAAACATACCACAGCCCAATTTAAGACCTTCAATTTAGAAATTTGAGGGAGAGAAAGAATATGTGTCACAATGTACAGGCGGGGGCCAGAGGACAACTTTCAGAAGTCATTTACCTCCTTCCATTTTGAGGGCTTCCAGGAATCAAACTCTGGTTGTTAGGTTTGTAAGCAGGGGCCTTTACACACTGAGCCATCTCACTGGCCCCAAGTTTAAAACTCTTAAGACCGGGTCTCTGTGTAACCTAGGCCGCTCATAGCAATTCTACTTGAGCCTCCCAATTCCCACACTTCGACTTTTTTTATTATGACTATTGTGTGCACACTGTGTTGGTTCTACTGTGGAATTGGGATGAAATGCAGGTCTGATGATGTTGAGCCATCACCAGCCCTTGTGTGTTTTTTTTTGTTTTTTAAGACAGATCTTGATATGCAATCTTGACTGACCTGGTACTCTAGTAACCCAGTCCTCAAACTTATATAGCAAGCCTATAGTTAGCCTGCCTGGGTGTAGGGATTACAGATATCAACTGTAGAACCTTAGTCCCTAACTACTGAAGAGTTCATAGCATACAGAATGATTTGTCCCACCCATCCTGCCTGAAACACATCCCCAACTTCTGCCTGTCCAGGTCTCAGCTTGGGGCTTCCTACTGAAAAGCCTCTGACCCAGCCTGTGTTCTAGACATGAATCCCTCCTTCCACAGCAAATTTCTCCAGTATTTAGGAACACACCAGGAAAATCTATCTGTGGAAGATAGTCAAAATTGGCAAATATTCCTTGTGGAGAACGAAAAGGAAAACGGGAAGGTCTAAAACGATTTCGAGCTAGGGGCTTATGAAGGGCGGTCACGCAACAAACCATCCCAAATATTAACTCCATCGGGAGCTGGAGTCACAGCATTGACCAAATGAACCCCGGTCCCTCCTTTCCCCTGCCCCTGCTTGCCCGCGGAAGGCCTTGTCTAGAAAGACGCGCATGCGCACAGAGGAAGCCCACGTTGGAGCCGGAACTTAGGTACCTAGAGGTTGAGGCGCACCCGGCGGGTGGACCGAGCTTAGCCGGAAGTAGCTACGAGTCCTCAAACTTCAATCTTGCTGGTGGAGTTCACGGTGTCTGTTAAACACTCGGAAGGAATCGGGATGGAGGCCGTGGCAGCTGCGGAGGCGGGGAAGAATCCCGATGAAGGTGAGGCGCTGGTCGGGCGGCGGTCGTGGGAGGGCGGTGCTGCGGTGCAACCGGGAAACCACCCCCAGACCACGCTGAGGACTCTACCGAGGAAAATGCGCTCCGATGTACCTGGTCCTTTCGCTCCTTGATCACACCGGGGTCGGATGATTCTCTGTCTTGTGGCGGGTTTCCTTCCATTTTCTAACAAAATTAACTTTTTCTCGGTTCAATCCTTTCCAGGTCCCAGATTAACCCTTTTCTTACCATACGACCTGCCGGGTTAACAAACTTTACTCCTATCCGGAGAAACTCTTCCCACAGTCTCAGACCAACCGTTCTCAAGTCAAATTGAGTTTTTCCCGAGCCCCAGAGACTGGGCCTTTGCCCCATACAAACTCTACTTATAACACATTAACAGCTTCCATTTCTTCTAATTCCTTTTGCTCCAGATTCCACAAGCCATTCAGCCTCCTAAATCTGTACTTCATTTCCCCGTGCTGGCCTTTTCATTTGCACCCTCTGTACCTTTTCCTGCTCTGGTTCCTTCCTACCATTATCTAAAATGTCTGTGTCACTTATGCTGTTTTATTTTGAAACAGAGTCTATATGTGGCCCAGACTAGCTTCAAATTCATCATCCTCTCGCCCCAGTCTCCCAAGTACTGGGATTAAGCCCTCTGCTACCGCATCTGTCTGGTTCACTTTAAAATCAGTCCCGTTGTTTCAAGGCAGTCTGAAGTCAGGAAACTAGTTGAAACTCTGTGACAGGCTAAGAACTATTAATTATCAAAGCCAAATAATAGGTATATGATTGTGAAGAAAGGTGAGTCTATGTACTCTACTTCTGTATGTTATCACGTTCTGTGATCTCCAGGTGTGATGGGTCACACCTGTACTGTCCTTGAATTTGGTGCACTGAGGCAGAAGGTCTGCCTTGAGTTTGAAACCAGCCTGAGCTAACTAGTAAATTCCAGGTCAGCCTGTGCTACAAAATGAGACCCTATAGAGTGAGGCTTTGTCTCTACATGAATACATAATTTTAATTTTTTTTTCTATAATAAAATTTGGAAATTTAGGGCTGGAGAGATGGTTCAGGGGTTAAAACTCTACCTCGGCAAGCATAGAGTCCTGATTTCCGATCCCAGGTTCCATATAAAAACTCTCAGGCAGAAACAACTATGACCTGCACTTCCTGCCCTGGTGGATGGAACTTGGGAAATCCTACAATGAAACAAAAAGGAGGTAGAAGCAATCTAGGGTAATTCCCAAAATCACCTTGGGCCTCTACAGGGACATACAGTACCCTCAGGTACCTCTCTACACATACACCACACATACACTCACACACACACACTAAATAAATGAATAAGTAAATAAAATTTACTATTTCAAAAAAAGTAAAATAAAATTTGGAAATTTAAACCATAAAAGATAATGTGGGGCAGGGCATAGTGAGGCAGGTCTGTAATCCAAGTATTCAAGAGGCTGAAGCAGATTTCAAGTTCAAGGCCAGAGGCTTGGGGATGTCGCTCAGCTAGTAGAGTGCTTGCTAAGCATGTATGAAGCCCTGGGTTTAATCCCCAGCACCATAAATCAGATATGGTGGTACATGTCTATAATTCCAGGATTCAAGAGATGGAGACTGGAGGATCAGAAATTCAAGGTCATCCTCAGCCATATACAAAGTTCAAGACCAACCTTTTCAGAAAAGAGAGAGAGAGAGAAGAGAGAGGCTGGGCAGGATGGCTCAGTGGATAAAAGCTCTTGCCACTAACACATTACAACCTGAGTTCAACGTGAGTTCATCCCCTGAACCCATGTGGTGAAAGAGCAGGACCAACTGCTACAAGTTGTCCTCGGACCTACCTACACATGTACACCATGCCATCTTCTCTCAACACCTTAGGCAAAAATACTGAGCTACATTTTAAGACCTATTTCAAAAAAAAAAAAAAATAATCTATCCCTCAGCCCCATAATGCCCTCTACACCACCATCCATCTTCTCCAAATAGTCATGTACACCAGTTGCCATTTTATTGCCCGCCATCTGCTGTGGCCTGGCCTTCACTCTGTGAAGCTGCTCTGGCATGGGTCCCCAGTCACATCTCCTACCAGTATTATTCTTCTAAACATGATTTTCATTTGTCTGTTTGTGTTCTTGCTTTGTCTCAGTCGTTTTTATAGATAGGGTCTACAGGCTGACCTAGAACTAACTTACTCTTTGGCCAAGCCCAACCTCAAACTCAGAATCCTCCTGCCTCCGCCTTCCAGATGCTGGAAGTACAGTCATGGGCATTCAAGTCTAGTTTTCAAGTTTTGGGTTTTCCCCCCCCCTTACCTGGATTACTTGGCAGATTCAATGCCACTGACCTCTGTATCCTGGTAAATCTTCCTTTGCTTTGTGTGACACTGTTCTTTGATTCCTTCCTGTCTCTCAGGCTGCTCCTTCTTAACCCACCTGTTAGTTCTTGTGATGCCTAGAACTTATTTTCAAAAAGTGGGTGTCTCACATACATAATAGAAATTTATTTTCTTACTGTCCTGGAAGCCGGAAGCTGAAGCAAAGTGTCTGAGTGGCCTGGCCCCCTCACAGGCTCTGGGCTGTCCCTTACCTCTTCTATCAGATTGCCTGGGAGCTTCCAGCCACAACATTGATCTCTTTGACCATCACACCGCCTGCAATGTATCAGATCTTCCTCTGCCTCTTGTTGCATTTGGGACATGCCTGGATCATCCAGAATAATCTCTCAATCTCAGGAGCCTTAATTATATCTGTGGACACCCTCTACACAACACACACACACACACCTTAACATGACTGTTAGTTTCCAGGGGTAAAGATACCGTTCTGAAGGGGAGGGGAAGACACCGAAAACTACCCTTCACAGGTATGTCCTCTTGCCATCCATCCAGTGACATGTGTTGGAGTCTGTCCACAAGCCTCCCTTCCCTCCCCACCTCATTTTCCTCTGCCTTAGTTATTACTCTGGTGATGGTACGCACAACTCTGTCTCTATCCAACTCAATACTTGTCTTTGGAGAACTGTGGAAGTTTTTGTTCCCGAAGTTTCTCAGTTGCTTCCCCTCAAGTGTCCACACCCATCATACCCTACAGACCTGCTTGTCTGTGCCCCATCTCATCCCCTAGGCCCGAGCCCCAGACCTTCTCCTAGCCCTCCAGCTCCACGGCTCTTACCAAGTGAGCATCTTCCTAAACCTCTGTCTCCCACAGCTTCTGCCATAGTTCAGGCCTCTCTCAGTGATTAGAAAGCCAGCATCCCCCCCTCTCCTCTGCCCAGCCAGGTTCCCTAAAGGCACTGAACACAAGGCTTTCCACCCGTGTGTTCCCACATGCTTGCAGATCCTACTATGCCTGTGAAAATAGCTCTAGTCACCGTTTGCCAGCACTTGGCTTCCCTACTATCATTACCTGTATTTTTATTTTTATTCAATTGTGCATGTGTGCACGTGCACATGTGTGTGTGTGTGTGTGTGTAGAACCACGGGCGAATTCGGGAACCACCATGGACTGCCTCCACCTCCTCCTTGTTTACTCTGCCCCGGGATTCACAGGCTCCGCCCTACCAGGACCAGAAGTGCAGACCACCCCCGCTTCAGCCCAGCGTCTATATGTAGGATCTGGGATCCAAACTCAGGACCTTCCGCCTGCAAGGCAGAGGCTTAACCCCTGAGCCACCTCTCCAGCCCCTATCATTACCCGTATTATCTTTGATCTTAGATTGGCTGCCTCCCTGAGGGCAGGTGCCACAGGATTCCTCCCTGGAGCACTCACACTCAGAGTGATGAGGGATTTATGAGAGGAAATGAATGAGTGACTGACTGAACAAGCCTGTGAAGTTATCATCATATTGTGGCCACGTGAGAAAGCCAAGAGCTAAGTGAACTGCCAAGTCAGACCTCAGAGTCTTTGTACTGGCTATTCCTTCTGCCTGGAACTCTTTTACCCAAGTCACATAGCTCACCACCTTAGGTCTCCTCAGATGTCACTTCTCGTACAAGCTTCTGTGACCCTTGCATTTAAAATCTTAGCTATCCTAGCCATCACCTCTTCTTTCCATTTTCCTTTTTCTGTATAGCCAGGGAAACACCTAATCTACTACGTTGTCAATTGGATGGTTTGTGTGTCCCACTAAAATAAGAACCCTTCCTCACCATATTGTGTCTAGGCCCTTGAACAAAAGCCAGACATGGTAGGTACTCAGCAAATGTGAACTGAGTACACAAATGTTTTATTCTTCCTAACCCCTGCATCTTCTTCCCACCATACTCCACCCCTAACATAGCAATGTCCCCCTTTTCTCACAGACTCTGCAAAGCCCAAAGCTGCACACTGGGGGGAGCTGAGCTGGGCTCCAGTCGCATCCCAACCCCAAGAGAAGAAGGAGGTAGCAGCAGAGAGCACACCAGGACTGGACATGAATGGATCAGGAGTCGAGAGTCCCGCGGTGAATGCCATGTTACGTGCCATCGCTGCCAGCCACCTGCCCGTGTGCAGCCAGCAGCAGGGTGAGCCTGACCTGACAGAGAGTGAGAAGGTGGCCATCTTGGGCCAGCTGTACCGCGAGAAGCCACTGGTGTTCCTGGAGCGTTTCCGCAGCGGCCTCCGAGAGGAGCACCTGGCCTGCTTTGGTCACCTGCGTGGTGACCACCGAGCTGACTTCTATTGTGCTGAGGTGGCCCGGCAAGGCAAGGCTCGGCCTCGCACCCTGCGCACCCGGCTGCGAAACCGGCGCTATGCAGCCCTGAGGGAGCTCATCCAAGGTATGGAGGGCTGAAGGGAAAGAAACTACACAGAGTAAGAAACAAAGCACAAGAGCAGGACCACAGAGATCCTTGGAGGTCAGGTTCCAGACAAAGACCAGAGACAGGGAGACAGATGGAAATTTGGGATAAAGAGAGGGGGTCAGCAGCAGGACTCTGAGGAAGGCATGGACATAGTGAGGAAGGAGCCAGGAGTCAGTAGATGAGAGAGGCGTGCGTGCGTGTGCATGTGCGTGTGACAGGAGCTCACTCCTTAGTCCAGACTGACCTCAAGCCTGAGTTCCTCCACCCTCAGCCTTCTAAGTGCTGGCATTGTGGCATTTCAGAGGAGTAAGCTGAAGATACAATACGTGGCTTGGTGGCGATTGCTGCCTCTGTGGAACACAAGGTCTCAACTTCACACCATACACAAAGCGACAAGCAGATGCCCTTGGTGACAGGCCACCTGAACAAAACAGGAGAAAAGTACAAAGGAAAACACTGACACCATTTTGACATGGCTCTAATGAAAAAAGCATCCTGGGGCTGGAGAGGTGGCTTAGGGGTTAAGCCTCTGCCTTGCAGGCGGAAGGTCCCGAGTTCTGATCCTAGGCCCACGTATAGACGCCAGGCGGAAGCGGGGGCGGCCTGTGTTTCTGGTCCTGGTAGGGCGGAGCCTGTGAATCCCGGGGCAGAAGGAGGTGGAGGCGTCCATGGTAGTTCCCGAGTTCATCCGTGGTTCTATACACACACACACACACACACACATATACACATACACGCATACACGCACAATTGAATAAATAATAAATAATAAATAATTTAAAAAAAAAATCCTGTCATCAAAATCCCAGCTTTAGGTTAAAAGCGAAAAGAAATGTGAATCACAGCATAAGCCATGTAGAGAGGCCAGCACAGGAGGAGAGTGGGACAGCTGGGAGAACTGGCGATGAAAGGGGGGTGGGATGATTGTGTTGAGTGACAAACAGAAAGTAGTGGAGAAGACAGGGGGATACAGGAGAAGGGAGAGGCAGGCCTAGGAGGGGAGGAATAGAAATGAACTCTGGTAGATGCTAGAAATACATGCAGGGCTTAGGAAAGGGCCAAACTTTCTGGGAAGGAAGCCAAGAAGATGGGACAGTCACGGATCATGGTGTTTCTGAGACCAGGTTTCTGGGTGGGTTCTAGGTGGATGACTCTGGAGACAGGACAAGGACCCTTGGGTGAATGGGAAGACAGCACTACCCCAGGACAGCCAGGTACTATGCCTAGCTGGAGACATGTCACATACACACATCCTCTGGGCATCTCAGCACACGGCCTTCACATAGGGTGACAGACCAGCTACAGAATAGGTAGGTAGAGAGCCAAAGGGCCAAGGTAGGAGGCCATACCCACCTGAAGGAAGGTCATAGAGAGGTGCTCTGGGAAGAGGTGAGACCCACACATGATTATCCGTTCTTTTACCTGACCCCTCCCCATCATCACTGTGCATACATGTGCCACATCCACACGCTTGTTCACACATGGACTAGACAAGCTCAGGAATACACACACATGTAACAAGCACATGTACCCTACTGGATAATGTACAAGAAAATAGAAACTAACAATGTATTTAAGTTTACAATGTAAACACATTCGGAATTCTATTACTATAACTGTATTTTTTTTCCAAAATAGTTTTGAGGTTTTTTTTTTTTTAATTTTATTTATCTGTCTATTTAATGTGTGCTCAGGAATACACACACGTGTAACAAGCACATGTACCCTACTGGATAATGTACAAGAAAATAGAAACTAACAATGTACTTAAGTTTACAATGTAAACACATTCGGAATTCTATTAATATAACTGTATTTTTTTTCCAAAATAGTTTTGAGGTTTTTTTTTTTTTAATTTTATTTATCTGTCTATTTAATGTGTGTACCTGTGGAGGCCCAAGGGTGACTTTAAGAATCATCCTGGATTACTTCTAGTTCTTTATACTTTGCTCTGGGATTCCCAAGCTCCACCTTTCAAAGCCAGAAGTACAGATCTCCCCCGTTCCTACCTGGAAATTTTATGTAGGATCCAGGATCCAAAGTCAAGTCCTTTGGAGGTAGTCTTAATCCCTGAACTATATTACCAGCCCGCAGTTTTTCTTTTCTTAATAGGTGACTTATAGATAAAAACAAATCTAACTAACAAGTCTTGGGAAAACATGTTTTTAGCATGCAAGCATTCCCGGCTCCTGGGAAGAGGGCATCATGAGAATGACCGCATGTATAGAGCCTTTCTTCTCTTGGGAGTTCATGCAGAGCAATAGGCAGCCACACGATGTCCTCCCAGGCCTCCAGCTGCAGGCTGCCAAGGGGAGTTTATCATCCCACTTGGACACACCCACACCCCTAGGGGCAATATGCTGAGATGCATGGGAGGATGTGACCCACAAACCTGGGGGCACAGCTTCTCAGTCCAGATGTTTTAGGCCTTGTATACACATACTCAGCACAGGCTGTGGACCTTTGCTCATGTGACCTCAGGCACCTGCACATACTTCCCTCTGCATCTGAATGTGTACATGCACATATGTCTTCCAGGTGTGCACATGGCCACCTTGTCTCTTTCTGCACAGGGGGTGAGTACTTCAGTGATGAGCAGATGCGGTTCCGAGCCCCACTGCTGTATGAACAGTACATTGGGCAGTACCTCACCCAGGAGGAGCTCAGCGCGCGTACCCCAACTCCCCAGGCTCCCAGGCCTGGTTCCCCCAGCACTCCTGCCTGCCCACTGTCTGACCTGCTGCTCCAGTCCTACCAGGAACGGGAACTGCAGCAGCGGCTGCTCCAGCAGCAAGAGGAAGAGGAGGCCTGCTTGGAGGAGGAGGAAGAGGAGGAAGACAGTGATGAGGAAGGTGAGGGCCAATGAGGCCATCCTGCTGTCTGAGATAACCCTCCCCCAGACCTGTTTTCCATGTTGTGGCACCAGGCTGGACCTGTGAGAACAGACATGGCCATCCATTTGCTGCCTGGTCCGCTTCTATGTCCTGCAAGCCTCCTCTTGACCACACCAGGTCCTCATTCATGCCTTCTTGCTGCCGGGAACCCCTTCCTTCGCCTCTCTTCAGAGGTCCATCTTTACCCATGCCCACAGTCTCCAGAGCACTGCACTGTCATTGTGTATGACATGTCCCGGAGGGCGGGGATGAGCTGTGTCAGTCATGCCATGTTCACCATGCCATACAGCTCAGTGGACATGGTGTCAGGTCAACTCCTCGGTGTTTCCACAGACCAGAGGTCAAACAAAGACTCGGACACTTGGATACCCGACTCAGAGGAGAGGCTGATTCTGCGTGAGGAGTTCACCAGCCGAATGCACCAGCGCTTCCTGGACGGAAAGGACGGCGACTTTGACTACAGGTACTCCTCCCCACCCTGCACCCACAAGCCCGCGCCACATGCAGACCCCTTTGTGTCCACAAAGGGGCTCCCTTGCTACTACTAGAAGTCCTGAAATGGCTCAACAATATGGGTGCCGAGCTCCGACAACCAGAGGCTATAGTTGAGGGGCCTTCATCTAGAATGCCATTACCCGAGGTCCCAAGTTTGCCCAGGAAACTTAGCCTCTTTCCCAGGACCCTAAAGAAGTAACCTGTGACAGAATGATTATCCTATGTAGAGATCCCTAAGTACCATATGCTTTGAAGGATCCAGGAAAAAATTATCCAGAGATAAATGACTGCTCATTTGAGCCAGTCTTTCCTTGTCCTGACCATGAGCCTGGGCAGCACAGAGCCCTGCCTGATCTAAGTCCAGCCCCCAATAACACATGAACTGTTTGAACAAAGGCGGTTAAATTGCTTTACTGATGGGCCAATCATTAAAATGGAGATTGTGGTTGTCACTGCTACAGGGTCAACACCCGGTACCCACAGCAGTGTATGCTGTCCCGTGCTGGGATCCCCCAGATCTGAAATCATTCGGGCATGTCCACTGCTAGCCAGAAATACCAAGGATAAGTAGAGTGCTAGACCATGGTATACCCAGTGAGCTAACCTTTCTGACCCTGAGAATACTGAAGTGGGAACCTAAGCTTCAGAAGGGCGCCTGTAGGGCAGAGAGGCCCAGACATGTCCCTTAGTCAGCACACGCTGCGGGTGTATCTGCTGTGTCTGGCTATGGGAATAAAGCCAGGGACACGCCCAGCCAAGGTTTCCCTGCCTGGAAGGAGCTCCCCTCCCACAGAAAGAGTAGACACTGCCTGGCATCTAGTGGTGATGGACAAATGCCCAGGGGCAGACCTTCCTGGTAAGGGTACAGTGAGTACAAATACCCTGAGAGATAGAGGAGAAACAGGGTCAAAGGGCAGATTTCAGGTGGAAGGGCACATGAGAGAGAAAAAGGGACTAAGAGGCAGATCTTGGGTGGAGAGGGGCTGAAGGGTGCATCGAGACAGAGCCGGTGAGTGTGGTGGAGCTGGGGAGAGGATAGCAGTAGTTCTGTCCAAGCCCCACATCGCCTGGGCAGCAAAGCCTTCCTACTGGAGAACTGCAGCTGGCCTCAGGAATACAGGCTCTGGTGTTCCAGCTTCCAGCTTCTCACAGCTGGAAAATGTCTCCAGAGGCCTAGTGTCCCCTGGGAAGGTCCACTCCAAGAGACAGCTGCAGAGGCCTTTGACCTTGGACCTCCCAGGGCCCCTGACAACTTTCTCCTCTGCAGCGCCGTAGATGACAACCCCGATTTTGACAACCTGGACATCGTATCACGTGATGAGGAAGAGAGGTACTTCGATGAAGAGGAGCCAGAGGATGCGCCCAATCCAGAGCTGGATGGAGACTGACAGCTGCAATCACTGCAGCTGGTCACCTGTCCCCAGGCCCAACAAGACAGCTGATGCCGCAACTCTGGAGAGGAGACATCATGACAGCTCCCTGGCAACTTCCCTGGGACTGAGCCCACCTTAAACAATACCCCCACCTCTGTTCCTGACATTCCCTGCCCTTCTCCTTCCCTATCCCCTACCTGTCTTTTTCTTTTGAAGCAGGCTCTTGCTATGTAGCTCTGACTAATTAATGTTGCATATAAGTCACTGTGTAGCTCAGGCTGGCCTGAAAGTCCTGCCAACCTTCAAGTCCTGACAGTCACTGCACCTGGTTCACCTTTCTTCAGCATGACGACCTCTCTCTTTCCTTCCTTCTTTGAAGTCCCTCGCCATCCCCAGCTGTCCAGGTGTCTGGCCTCTATCTCCCTCCCTTTCTGTACCAGGAATTGTACCCACAATGGAGCCTGTGATAACTGGAGCCTTGATTGCAGTAGCAGGCTCTGGGCCTCCTTGGTCTGGTCCCTTTACCCACCCACTCATCTCACCCCCTCACACACACACTGCACTCAAGACAGTTCTTTTGGCTCCTGTCTCTGTCTTACCCTTTATCTCTCTGGGTCTCAGTCACCCCTCCCCCAATTCTGGTCTCTGTAAGGAGCAGAACCCGGCCAGCTCGGGTGTGGGGAGGGGCTTGAGGAAGGGGGCTCCCCCCTCCCATCCTCCATCCTGCCCAGCCACAATTTTCCCTTTCTTCACTTCCTCTACCTCCTTCTCCCTCCTGTTTACACTCCCCAAATACGCACAGGCTGTTATCATGGGTCCTGAGTCATAGACACACACACACCAACACACACACACACACACACACACACACACACACACACACACACACACACACACACACACACACACACAGAGCGCCAGGGCCCGCCACAGGGCTCGTCCCACAGAGCCCCCTGCAGCCCTGGGCTAATGGGAGCCAGATGGCTACCAGTGACTCAGCTGTGGCCTGTGGGAACCCAGGCACTCTACCTTCCCATGCCCCACACCCAGTCACCGTGGGGGTGGGTGCCAGTATGGCTGGGTTTGTGGACCCTCACTGCTAGAATGGTGGCCTTCAGATGCCCTGTGCACACTTGGGGGAATTTTGTCAGATGCAGCCGTGATCTTGACCTCAGGGCAGAGGACAGTTCATACTCAAGAGACTGTGAAATACCTAAAGCTCCTGCTGCTTTGTGAGGCACCAACACCTCTAGACTGTGGGTTCCCTTGATGATCAAAAGAACTTGGATGGATGCATGCCTCCTGGAGACCACCTGGCCTGCTTGTCTGTCAACATCTGGGCCACCTGAGCTGCTCAGACAAGACTCCAGAGAAGCAAGTGCTGAGGGGGTGGGCCTGCAGACAGCTGAGCCACTCCCTGCTGTGAGTTGGCTCTGACCCTCACAAGTACACCTGTGCTGCCATGTGCCTGTACTGGGGGGGGAGTCATACCAACCAGAGGGACCTCTTTCAAGGGGTCATGTCGGCGCAGGAATTAATAACTGTTTGGGCCAATCGTGAAGTCTGATCATTACCTTTGTTTATGATAAACTGCCATCTGTCAGCTTGCTGTAGAACTTTTTTCAAAGAGCCAAGCGCACAACCACTGACGCAGCACATGGGGTTAGTCAGATGGTCCAGACAAGACCAGAGAGTCTGCAGCTGAGACAAAGGTGAGCCTGGAGATGGGGATTAGATGAGAAGACAGGAAGAGAGATGGAGCCGAGGATGAGGAAGGGACAGCAGAGACACACCCCGGGTCAGCAGCCCCCACAGCAGGTCCTGGGATGGGGTGGGTGGAGAAGCTGAGTCAGGGAGGGAGAGCCCTTCCTCGGCATCCGGCCCCCACCCCCGTGTCTCCTGGCCGTCCTGCCCTGGCCCAGGCTCTGCGGGCAGTCTCCCCACACCCATGCCTCTCCAACCACCTGCTCTCCCCCAGCCTCAGTTCCTTTATGAGGGGGTCCCTGCTTGCCTGCCCTGAACTGCCCTTCTCCCTTTTCTCATTTCCTTCTGATCCTCTGCGTTCCTCCCTCCCATCTATCTCCCCACATTTCCACCCCCTTTCTGTTCTGATCCCCAGCCTGCTCCCTCTTCTTTATCCTTTGCCATTCTCTTCACCAGGCTCTGAGCTCCCACCACCGACTCGGTAGCTGGGCTTTCCAGTCCTACTCACCCTCCTCCCCTAACCTTCACCCTCATTTTTTCCTGTCCTCCTCTCTGCTGGCTCCTGGTCTATCCCCTGCCCATGTCTATTCCTGTCTCCCAGGTCCTGGGAAGCCCAGGTCAGAGCTCCACTAGTGGTCCCCAGGGATCTCAGAATGGAGGTCACCTCTTCGCCATCCAGGAGACAGCAGCAAGGCTGTGAGCCTGTCTGGCCAGAAGGAAATGTCTGTGCTGTGGCCTGGTCACCCCTGCCCCCCAGGACCTGCTGGGCTGCCTGCCGCCCCCAGCTGGGGCCAAGTAAACACAGCCGCCAGCAGCCCGGGGATATTTATACCAAGGCTGGGCGGGAGGCCAGTGCCCACCACAGCCCCTGCCCTGCCCTGCCCCGCTGCCACCGCTAGCCCTGAGCCAGCGTGGCACCAGCCAGCAAGGGGACAGCCACAAACACAGACTCTACTCAGCAGAGAGACCAACCCACACCAGTCACACAGCAGCCAGTGGTTTCACAAGATAGGGGTTTCCCTTCCCCTGGAAACAGCAACACATTGCAGATCCCCACCTGCGCTGACATCTGCAAACACCTCAAAGTCACCCACACAATTCACAAAGTCAAGTCAGTCCAGTTGAGGATACCAATGTATACCCCACCTGTATATAGACACCACCCAGCAAAGCCTCTCACAGAGACTCTGAGAGCCACGGAGCATGTGCAGGAGGCGTGCCACCTGTGAAACACACACTGGTCACAAAATGGAACCCTGGGGCTGGGGAGGTAGCCCGGAGTACTTCCCTAGTATGCAGGAAGCCTGGGTTTCAGCCCAGCACATTGGGCACCGTGGCACATGCTTGTAATCCAGCACTCCAGAGATAGGCAGAATCAGAAGTTTAAGTTATACATCAATTGCAAACTCCCAGCTTGGAATATTATATGAGATCCTGTTCCCCCCCCCCCAAAAAAACATAACTCACTACCAAACGTGGTTCAGTGGCAAAGCACTTCCCTGGCACACAGAGTCCCTAGGTTCCATACTCAGCACTACAACAAATATAAATTTTAAATGTGTCCCAGACCAACTCATCCGTGTACACACACTGTAAACTATCTCACACATGCACCCAAAACAGCTCATGTATAAAAAACAAATATACAACACCTCCCCCCCAAAAATCCTCACACATCCACAAATGTATGCAGGAAACACTCAGATTTTCAAGACTGAGTGCAAAAATTTACACCGAGACTTGTGAAAATGCTGAGGGGAAAAAAATAATAGTAATTCAAGCACACAACACGTCCCAGATACATCACCCATGGGCACACACGCTCACCAACCAAGCGGTGCCAGGAGGGAACCACAGAAAGAACCCAGCTTGTCCAGCCGAAACAGCGAAACATGAACTGGCAGACGCACTGGGCAGAAATGCAGCACCAGCCACAAACACGGAGCTGAACACGTGCGGAGACCCACACCACAAACGATAATGCCGTAGGCCTGCCAGTTCCTGGCTGCTGGATTAGAGTGGCACATGGCTGGAGACAGATGTACCCCATATAACTGCACACACACACACACAGAGAGCTGAACGCCTGCAAAGTCACACTAGAAACAAACACATCAGCCTATGCACGTCCAGGGATTTGCCAGAGAAGGGGCTCTCCCTTCTCTGCCCTCTTACCCCTCCCCCACGGACCCGGCCCAGCAGGACTAAGAGAGGGCAGGAAGGCCTGAGCCAGTCTCTCTAGCCACTTCCTGCCGTGGAGACCTGAGGGACAGGAAGTCAGGGCTCCAGCCGGAACCCAGCCCCCCCACCCAACTTCCCCCAGTAATCCAGCTGCCCACACACACCCCGACCCTCTCTTCTGCCCTGCCCCTGTGGTCCGTGCGGGTAGGTGGGGCAGACATGTCCCAACTGGGCCAGGCCACCCAGCCAAGTCCAGGTGCCAGGGTGGCAAGGAAGGGGCAATATGCGGCCAGTGAAGGTGCTGAGCCCGCAGTTTACCTTCTCCCATGACTTCTGGCAGACAGGGTCAGCTCAGTTGTAGCAGGGCGGGTGGGCGGACTGTGTCACCCGTGGGCAGGGCACAGCCCTCCCTTGTCATGTCCCAAGTCTCCAGGATGAAGGCCTCCAAGAGGGCTCAGCAGCCCTGGGGGGTGTGTCTGGCTGCGTGGGAGCTGCTCTGTCTGGGATCCTGGGTGTAACTGTGTCTGGGGGCAACGGGGTCGCAGCTGTCTATAGAGCTCCCCAGGCAAGTGGGAGGAGTGTGTGAACACTGTCAGACAGTGGCTGTGACCTGCTGGCAGTCTGGGGTTTGTGACGTGTGTAGAGCCTGCGTGTGTGATGTGGGTGGGTCTGTGACAGGTCACACGATGACGGTGACCTCAGGAAGGATGTTTGTGTAACTGCTGGTGTGGGGGGAGTCCATTTCCCAACAGGACTCTGATGCTGTGATGTGTGTCTGATGTGACACTGTCTGAAGCCATGTCTGGTGTGTGGTGGTGACCAGGGTCCTGTGGAATATGTGTGATGGCCCCTGCTATTGAAGTTGCTACTTAGGTCATGTCCCAGTGAAGCTGCAGGGTTGGGCTGTGTTTATGGGATGGGGTGACACTGTTTTTAATCTGTGTATGTGTGGTCTATGACTTCTGCCAAATGTCACAGCCCACATGCCCGAAATCCTGCAGGAGTCTCCAGTTCAGCTGAGAGGTGAACATGTCCTTTGGGGGGCACTGTCCATAGTTCAACCACTATAAGTGTCTGTCCACGTTGTTCGTGCCCTTGGTTGGGTCCCTGTCCCTTGGGGCCAGGCCTTAGGGATGCCTCCACATGGAGGCTAGTGATTATGGCAACATGCCCTCCCCCACCTAACCTGGCCTTTAGAAGCTCAGGACCTGGGATGGGAGGAGCCCGGGAAGGTCCTTACCCAGTCTCAATGCTGCCAGTCATTCTCTTGCCCACAAGCCAAAGGAGCTCCACCCTCCTACCAGCCTCGCTCACCAGACTTTCCCTGTATCTGCAAGGAGTCAAAAGGCCCTGGGCCTGAGAAAGGCAGAGGATAGAAGGAGAAGTGAAAACCAAGCAGAAACAGAGGAAACAAGCTGGAGAAAGAGGAAGCAGGGAATTCGCAAGCGCGGCCCCAGCAGATGGGAAGAGAGAAAAGCAGAGGGCTCAGGGTGGCACTCTATGGCCTGGACGACTTATGTCCCTATGTTACCCTCACTGTCTTCCCCCATTCTGTTCAACAGCCAGACTGATCTCCCTGAGTTCTTACATCAACTTAGACTCTGCCTGTTCAGAAGCCTGCTATGGCTCCCAAGTTTTTGTATAGATCCTGTTCTTCTTAATACAGCCAGAAAGCAGTCCTAGGTAGGTTATGTATTCCCTCAACTCAAGCTACCTGAGTTCAAACCTCACCTTGGCCACTTACTAGCTCCCTGGATTTCACAAACCCCTTCTCTCTGTTTCAGCAATCTTATCTATAAAGCGAAAAGTCAAATAATCTTTGTAGAAAAGGTGGACAAACTTCTCAGGTGGGGAGTTAGGGGTGAAGGAGTTGAGACAGGGATTTCATATGGAACTCTGACTGACCTGGAACTCACGAGGTAGACCAGGCTGGAACAGCCTCTGCCCCCTGAGGGCTGGAATCACAGGCGTGTGCCACCCCGTTCTTAGCAAGCTTTTTCTATAAAGGACCAGATGGTATTTGGGGGCTCTGGAGCGGTAACACAGCAAACAGTACAGGAACGTGGCTGTGATCCAACAAAGCCTCAGTTACTGAAACAGGCAGCACACTGGGATCCGCCAGCACTAGGTTTGCTCCCCTGCCCCCCCCCCCACTTTTAGGCTGCGGGAAGAATCTACAGAACACACCTGGCTATCTATCTCTGACCTGTGACGGGCTCCCCCTGACTCAGCTGCCAACACCTTCCCTTCTGCAGCCACCGCCAGTCACTAACTTCTTTTCTGGGTAAGTAAATAGCACACCCCAAGTGGGTTGTCAGCTTATCACTTCCTGCCCTTCTACCAAGAACACTCCCCAGTCAGCCCCCTACCTCCACTACCAGCTAGGTTTCCTACAAACCTCAGAAGTCACTTCCTCCTAAATAGCTTCTCCCCTCCCTCCCCCCACCAGGGCTTCCATTGTCTCCAGGCCTTGAACTCTTAATCCTCCTACCTCTTCAAAGCTGGAGTTTCCAGCAAGGAGCCCTGGGACTGACTTTGCAGGGATAGGGAGGGAGGGGAGCACAGAGATGGGAGGGGCATGAAGAGAGAGAGGCAGAGATGGGGAGGGATAGCAAAAGGAGATGCTACCTATTAGGGCTTCAAATATAAGGGCAGAGCCCCAGGCATTATTTTTGGCTGGCTCTCCTCCTCCCAGACAGTAGCATGTTTTCAGCCTCCCCGGGCTTTGAGGCGGGCAGAAGGAGGTTCTTCCACGTGTCTCAGTGGTTGCTAGGATGATTCATGAGCTCAGAGGCATAAGACACTTTAGAACAGCGCCCAAGGTGCTGGATTAATAGGTCTCCTTAGAGTTCACCCCGTCTCCCGGCTCCCGTAGAACGTGGGGGACTCAGCACGTGCTCAGGGCTTGAGGCAGCAGAGGAAGCCAAGTTAAGGAGGCAGATGCAATCAGGCACCCAATGAACTCGGAGACCATCAGTCGTCTCTCACCTTTAATGGGCACCCCTGATGGGCTTGTGTATGGGGAAGGCCCAGAGGTGTCCTTAAATACAGCCCCGACACGGCGGGCGGGGCGGGGCGGGGCGGGGCGGGGCCGGGCCTGCCGGGGCGGGGCGGGGCGAGGCGGGAAGGATGGCTGGGTGGGGCCTCAGCTGCACTTGCAGGACCGCACGATCATGTTGGATAGCTGCTCCACCTTGGGCTTGCGGCCCACGTAGTACACGATGGGCAGTGGCTCCAGCGCCTGCGGCACGCAGCACGGCGACGCCGAAGCGCCCGGATTGTGCTGATTGTAGAGGGCCAGGACCTGCGGGCCGGAAGGCAGGCGGGCGGGCGGTCACCACCCCTCCCAGACCATGTCCCCCCATCCTTGTCTCTCCCCATCTCTCTGTGGGATCTCCATCTCTCTCTCTCTTCCCAACTCGTTGTCTCACCCTGTACCTCCATCTCTCTCATTGCGCCATTCCCACCATCTCTACCTACCTCCCTTCACGCCCCTCCCACCTCTGTGCACGCCTTCCTTCCACTCCTCACTCATCTGTTGGTCTCACTATACCTATGTCCCCAGGGGCCAGACTCACCTTGCTATACTGCGTATCTAGGCTCCAAATATAAGGGCAGGGCCCCAGGCAAAAGTTGGCATGGTATCCCTTGGGTTCGTGGATCCACTTCCAGCCCAAGTCCTTGCGGAAGTCAATGTATAGCTGCCTCACGCAGCAGTTCTTCTCCGTAGAGCTGCAGACCAAGGAACAAGAGTCAGGAGCGCTGGGCTCTGCTGCTCCTCCCAAGCGCAAGGTATGCTGGGCCTGCCCTACCTCCATCTGGGCCTCCTCCCCCACCCCCCACCCCCAAGGCAAATGATAGCAGCAACAGTAACAGACCAAAATGATCATGTGGCTACCTATGAGTACTTCCTGCAGCTAAGTGAAAGAATGTCCCACCATAAACATTTGCAGGGCCCACTGCAAGCCACACCAGCTCATAGGGCACATTCACAATACAGAAAAGCCAACCACAGCTCTGCGCAGGCCCATACATGACAAGCCTTTACTGAGCTATTACTACTGTGTGCTGGGGCTGGGTCCATGACAGGGAACAGTACAAATAAGACAGACACCTCTGCCTTCCGCAGCTGCTTGCCTGCGTGGCTCCTCTTAACACCCCTTGCCCCAGACCAGCAAATGCACAAGTCATCACCAACAGGTGTCACCTCCCTCTACCCTGCCCCCACTCCAGCCACACTAGCTTCCTGTCTGTGTGGTTCTCAGAAGACACAGTCCCAAGGCATTGGTGTAGACCTGGTGGCAGGAGGTCAAGAAGATCTAGTCCATCCTCAGCTGCTTAGTGAATTCAGGTTAGCCTGAGCTACATGAGAGTTTGTCTCAGAAGGTCAAAACAAAACAACAGAACAACAGCAACAAAACAGTCCTACTTGAGGGCCTTTGCACATACTGCTCCTCTGCTTGCTTTGTTTTTCCTATAGAACCAACTCTGGCTGATTTCTTGACTTCGTTTAAACCTTAACTCTAACAGTCATTACTCACAGAGAATAGTTAAGGCTAAAAGAGTGACCAGTGCGCAGCAGATGCTCCACAAGTACCAGTTACATACATGAACACCGCCTTCTCAGAGAGGTCTTCCTCAACTACCAACCCAAATGAGCGTTAGTTCCATCCTGGACCATGTAGCACAGCAGGACCAGCGAGGCAGTTCAGTGGGTAAGGTACCTGTTGCAGTTACTCTGCATTGCTGCCAATAAGTCCACGATCAAAGGGCTAAAGGGAACAAAGGGTTTTATTCTGGTTTACGATCGTTCAATTAAAGTTCCTTGTCCAGATTGGCAAGCGAGTACATACCAATGCTAAGGGCAGAGGGAACTGGCCGCACCATATGTACAGGATTGCTGAGATAATCCTCATTTGCCAAACCAGCGTGTCTGGCCAAGTATATGGAAGAATGCCAACTTTCTCATCCAGCTCCCTCCATTTTATTTACTTGTGCAGGGACTAGTCCTGCCCACTAGGGGCTGGGCCTTCCCAACAATCGAACAATCTCCTGTAGATTTGCTCTGTCTGGGCTTAACCCAAATAGTAATTTCTCGCAACTGTGCCCAGATCCTTCGGTTGTCAAGTTGACACCAGTATCTAACTGTGACAGCGCCTGTTCGCAAACCTGAGTTTCATCCTCAGAAGCCCACATGGTAGAAAGAAAGCTGACTTCTGAAAGTTGTTCCTCTGATCTGTGAGGCACACATGTGTAGAACTCTCTCTCTTTCTCTCTCATGAGTAAAATACTTAAAAACAAATAACAAAATTAATCAGAATGGGAAAAAAGAAACGGTCCCTATTATTCTTTAGTATTTGTTTCGGAGTCGGGGGTCTCATGTTGCAAAGCTGGCTTCCAACTGGGTATGTAGCTGAGGCTGACCTCCTGTCTCTACCTCCCATGTGCTCCAACTAGAGAGCACCACCATGCTTGCTTCCAATATTCATTTCTTTCTGGTTCTTCTGATTCATTTTCTTTCTCAGACTGTATCATCACCTGTTATTTTACTAAAGATCGATGATCTGTTCTCTTTACAAGGGAAACGGTCCCCTAACGTGTAGATTCTCAGCAAATGTTGGACAGATGAGTCTCTGTATCCCCACAAGCCTGGAAGTTACAGATGTCTTCTCTCAGCCTTCCCACTTCTGGGATTACAGGGCTGCACGACCACACCCAGCAACATACTTTGATTTAAAAACACCAGTTGGATGGATGCTTGGGGAGATGGCTCAATGTAGGCAAAGTCCTTGCCACATAAGCATGAGGGCCTGAGTTCAAATCCCCAGAACTCAAGTAAGGAAGCCTGCATCTATAATCCCAGTGCTCCCATAGTGCGACAAGAAGCTGAGACAGGAGAGTCTTCAGAAGCTCCAGGGCCAGGGAGCCTGGCATACACAGCAGCAAACAACAAACAGATCCTGTCCCCAGAGAGACCTTGTGCCTGAAGTTGTTCTGACTTCTCATGCTCTTGCATCACACACACACACACACACACACACACACATTAGAGAAGTTGGTTTGCAAATTTCTATCATATTAGACTCAAGATTTCCTAAGCATGAGTGCAAAGGCCAAGGTCTGTGCCAGACCATGCCCCACCTTTCTGAATGGAATGTACAGCCTCTATGTAAGTGCCCAAGGCCCTGACACGGGCATGGAGCCTGGCTAAAAACCTCTTACTGTTAGAAGGCCAAGAACACATTATGTATATGTTACTAGTTTGGGCTTTTTTTTTTTTTCCCCATGACAAGATTTGGTTGTACGTTCCAAGGTGCCCTAAAATCCCTATATATCCAGGTTGACTTTGAACTCGCCATTTTTCTGCCTTTCCCTCCCAAGTGATGAGATCATCAGCACACACCACCACAACCTACCTAATTGTTTTGTGGTGCTGGAAATGAATGGCAGGCAGGACCTTGCACATGTTAGGCAAGTGTTCTGCCACTGAGCTAAAGTTCCCATTCCTCTACAGATTCCCCCCCCATATGTGTGTATGAGGTGTGTATGTGTGTGTGATTGCGTGTGAGTTTGTATATGGGTGCATGCAGCTGTACGTATGTACACAAAATCACTTGAGTGTGTTTGCCTACAGAAGCCCAAGTGTGATATCAAGAATCATCCTCAATCTGTCTTCCACTTTCCTGGTGTGAGACTGGGCCTCTAATTCAACCTAGAGCACTAGGTTATCAGGACTAGTCTGGCTAGGCCAGTTTGCTGAGCATTCCCAGATTCCCCCTTCTAGAGCTAGCACTGCAGGCAGGCAATCACACCCATGGACGGTTTCTCTTTTTTTACAAGAGAGTACACTTTTTATTCACATTTGACACACATGAATAAAAATTCAGGGGAAAAAGCAAAACCAAGTCACCTAGTCCAGAAAAGCATCAAGATTCAAATCCAGCCAAGCCAACATGGAAACTCACTTGCTTAAACACATACTACTGGTAACTAGAAACAGTTGCCGGGCATTTTTACATAGTATCTGGGGATCTGAATTCTGGTAAGCCCTTTTGCTTGCAAGGCAAAAGCTTTAGGCACTGAGTCATTTCCGCAACCCAACCCCCTGTTGGGTTTTTTTTCTCCCTTTTTTAGCGTGTGTGTGTGTGTGTGTGTGTGTGTGTGTGTGTGTGTGTGTGTGAGAGAGAGAGAGAGAGACAGAGAGACAGAGAGACAGAGAAAACAATGTGTGTTCCTGTGGAGGCCTAAAGGTGACTTTAGTAATCATCCTGGATTTCTCTACCTCCTTTGCTCTGGGGTTTCCCAGACTCCACCTCCAGGACCAAAAGTGAAAGCCAATAGCATTTCCACCTGGCATTTCTACATGAGATCTGAGAATGTGAACTCATGTCCTTCTGCTTTGTGAGGCTGAGACTTATTCCCTAAGCCATCTCTCCAGGTCTGACAGTAAATTTTTCATGTGAGGTAGTATAATAGATGACAGCTTACTGAACTTTCCAAATCTCAGCAGTGAGGACCTATCATATTTACAATCAGAACAAAATAATTAAAAGAAAACAGATTACTCCTCACCATAAACCCCCCTCCCCCAAAAAAAGGCTCTACAAACTAATCAAAATAAAAGAATTTGTGAGGGCTGATGAGATGGCTCAGCAAGTAAAAGCTTCCTGACATCTTGAGTTTGATTCCCAGAATCCACATGGTGGAAGGAAAAAAATCAACTTCTGAAAGTTGTTCCCTGACCTCCATCCATACTCCGTGTCATGCATGAGTGTTCTCTCTCTCTCTCTCTCTCTCTCTCTCTCTCTCTCTCTCGCTCGCTCGCTCGCTCGCTTTCTCTCTTTGATAAATAAACAAATAAATGAATGAATAAACAAAACATTAAAAAAAAAAATTGTGTGAGCCAGCGCTTGGGAAGCAGAGGTAGGGGAATTGCTGTAAGCTCAAGGTCTATACAGCAAGTGCCAGGCCAGATAGAGCTACACAGGGAAACCCTAAGTCAAACAATAACGACGAATTGTGGGTCTACATAAGCATGCCACATAGAGCCTTTCTCTGCAAGGAGACAAAACAGGGCTGAAGGGGATGTCGGAATAAGGACCGCCCAAGGCAAGGGAAGACATATGCAGGAGCCATTGAACTCCTAGAAGGGTTCAGAACCCTGAGGTCCCTGTGAGGTCAGCTGACTCATTTCTCAAGTGGGTTGGGCCTATTTCCTCATCTGTTCAAAACGTGAAGAATCGTGGGTCGAGTAAAACACAATGTTCACCCGAGGGCTAAAAGGCACCAGGAAGAATCCTGAGACCTCGTCCATCTGCACAGATCTGTATATTACAAACACGTATTTCTGGGGAAAAGATCCTGCCCAGAACGTGTTTGGTTACTTTCCATCTCTGCCTGGGGTTGTGAGCCCTGGGGTTTGAACAGTCTGTGCTTCTACTATCCACGGAAGCATTTCTCTACAGCACCAGCAGCATCACGTGGGGGTGCTTAAGAGAAATGAGAGTTCCCAGGCCCACTGAATCAGAAACCACGAGGTGATGAATAGTGGCCCAGGCTGAACAAGCTTGTTAGGTGACTCTGACACTCAGGCTTACTTATCTAGCACCCAGCCGGGCCTGGGATTCCCACAGTTTTTGCATGGAGACGTAGCAAGGTGAAAACAATCTATCTGGGACCCCTAAGGAAGGCCAGGATATTTGAGCTGACATCAAAAACAACTTCTGACTACCGTTAGACACAGAGAGTTATTACATTCTAAGATGAGTATCTTTCTCTTAAATGCTGGGATCAGAAATCTTTCACATTTCAGAGCTTTTTTTTTTTTTTAAGATTTGGGGATAGTTTCAGACTTTATCACCGGTTGAGCTTTTTTTTTTTTTTTTTTTTTTTTTTTTTAATGCTTTGAGGCAGGGTCTCTTAGAGCCCAACCTCAAACTTAGTATGCAAATGAGGATGAATTTGAACTTCTGATCCTCTTGCCTCCACCTCCAAAGTTCTGGGATTTCAGATGGTATACCTCTACCCATACCTATCTGCTTGATATCTTTGATCTGAAAACACAAAATTTCAATACTCTGAAATCCCAATTTTTTAAAAATATTTTTTAAATTTTTTATTTTATTTATTTATTTAATATATGCATCAATATATGCTGTAAGTCCCTGTGGAGGACCAAGGGTGACTTTGGGAATCATCCTAGATTGCTTCTGCCTCCTTTTTGCTTAGCTCTGGGATTTCCCAGGCTCTGTCCCCCAGGGCCTGAAGTGCAGGCTGCTGCCGCTTTTGTCTGGTGTCTTTATGTGGGACCTGAGATCAGAACTCAGGACTTTCTGCAGTCGAGGAAGAGTCTTAACCCCTGAGCCATCCCTCTAGCCCACTTTTTAAATATTCTATTTATTCATTTAAGACAGAGAGAGAGAGAGAGAGAGAGAAAGTAAACTCATGTCTGCCATGGCACATGGGACATGTCAGAGGACAACGTTCAGAAGTCACTTCTCTCCTTCCACCATGTGGTCTTCTGGAGATTGAACTCAGGTCACCAAGTTTGCAAGCAAGTGCCTTACCCACTAATCGATCTCACTGGCTCCTGAACATCCAAAAATTGTTTGAGTATGATGTAGTTCTTATAAAGCTTCACATTTTGTAGTATTTAGAATATGGGAGCGTTTATGTTTTGTTTTTGTTTTGACATAGGGTCTCATGAAGCCCAGACTGGCTACTCACTGTGTAGGTGAGGATGACCTTGAACTTCTGATTCTTCTGTTCCCAAATGCTGGGATTATAGGTGTATGCCACCAGGCCTGTCTAGGTCTTGGGCTTCTCAACTGGGAATGCTCAACTGGCATGCAAGATACTCGTGACCTCACAATCACCAGCTTCAATAATTACTGCGTCATGGTCAATTCCATTCTACCTCTTTCCTCTCGGCCACACATTCTTTTACTTTGCTTATTTAATGTTGATAGTTCCAGGATCAAACCCTCACACATGTTAGGCAAATGCTGTATTACCGAACTACAACCTCAGCAGGCAATCTTTTTAAGCATGATTTCAAATCATGAATGATAAAGCATAAGGCGTAGGTATGACGATTTCCATCACCAGAATGAGTTGGTTTGGAGAAATGTCTCAATAGGTAAGGCACTTACCCCCACGTGTGAGACCCTGAGTGAGGATCCCTAGAACCACATAAATGTGAAGGCATAGTGGCTACCTATAATCCCAACATTCAGGAGGCAAAGACAGGGGACCTCTAGGGCAAACTGACCAGCTAGCCTAGTTAATTGGTGAACTCTGGGTTCAATTATGAGACTCTGCCCTAAAAATAAAAGTGGATGGGACTGGGGTTAAACCTCTGCCTTGCAAGCAGAAGAATCTGAGTTTGAATCCTGGATGTAAAACATGTAAAGCATGTAAAAACACCAGGCATAAATGGCAGTGGCCTGCACTTCTGACTCTCAGAGCATGGGAAACCCCACAGCAAAGCAATAAGGAGGTAGAAACAATCCAGGATGATGCCTGAAACCACCCTTAGGCCTCCAAAGGCACACACACTTGTGCCATCTTGTACACACATCCTCACACACATGTACACCCACCCACATGCAAAATACATACATATGCATGCAATAAACAATAAAAACAGAAAGATAGAAGACACCTGAAATCAACTTTAAGCTTATATGTGCACTTAACATATACATGCACATGTATTTACACACATACAGACACACACAAATATGCAAAAAAAAGAGTTCAGTTTTCTGTAAGAAAATGAAAGACTAAAGGAATGTAAAAATTGATTAGGGATTAAGTTTTTGCCTCGCAAGCAAAAGGACCTGAGTTTAGATCCCCAGGATCCAAGTAAAAATTCCAGGCAGAAATGGCGGAGGCCCGTACTTCCATCCCTGGAAGGCGAAGCCTGGGAAACCCCGTAGCAAAGCAATAATGGGGCAGAGCGATCCATGGTGGTTCCTGATGTCACCATTGGGCTTCCACAGGCACACAGAGTGCCCTCTTGTGCACACCCCACAACATACATACCTCCACCTACACATGCAAAACAAGAGAGAAGGAGAGACAGAGAGAAACTGAAAATGAAGACTAGGGCTGGAGCAATGGTTCAGTGGATGAGGCTCTCTCTCAAACCGGTAAACTGAGTTCAATTCCACACAGTAAGACTAGAGAACTGACTTCCTGAAAAGTTTTCTTCTGACATCCACCCTTGTGTCATGGCATACATGTATGCACCTTCTTTTTTCAAAGGAAGGAAGGGGAGGGGAGGAGGGGGAGGGATGGAGGGAGGAAGGAAGGAAGGAAGGAAGGAAGGAAGGAAGGAAGGAAGGAAAGAAAATGAAGACTATTTTAAAACATAACCGAGAGCTTAAGGTATAATTCAGGGTGTGGCTCAATGATAGAGCAACTGCTTAGAATCTACTAGTGAGGGGCTAGGTAGGGCATAGCTCAGTGGTAGAACAGTGGTGAGGAGCTAGGGCCAGAGCTCCATGGTAACTGCTTGCCTAGCATGAACAAAACCCTGGGTTTCTTCCCCAGCATCACACACACACACACACACACACACACACACACAAAACAGAATACCAAATAAGAACAACAATTCATAATATTATCAAATACCTACTCGGAGTTCTCATTTTCCTTTATGTCTCTAAAATGTCTTTATTTTCTGCTCCCTTCTCTCTTTGATTCTGGGCTTCTAAGCTCCCTTCTTCCTCCCTTATTTATATATTGAAATCAAATCAGCATTTTTCCGCCATCTAGATTTTGCCCCCTGCCTTTCTAAGGATGTGCTAGCTGGATCTAGAGTCCTCATCACAATCGTGGCTGGTCTGTTTGGCAAGCCTGCCTCAGAGGCTCTGGGTCCTTCCTGAAGTGGCAGCATGGCTGCCATGGTAACCTGAGGCACTCAGGATCTCCACTGGTTTCTCCCCGGAGGTTGCTGAGCAGAAGGTGGCAAGACCTGGAGGTGTCAAGGCTCAGGAGGGACTCTCGGGTCAATGGCTCAACACTGAATTTCTTGCACATTGAATATCCTAGAAGCTAAGCAGCCACCGACATTAAAAACCCAAGAAGACAACTTTCCAATCCTGTATTCCCACTCTGGTGTCCAGCATTCCCACTTTTTCTCCTTCCAACACTAGAGCAAGAAAGCAACTGGATCCCCACAATACAGGGCCCCCAACCACCATACCCCTCTGCCAGAGCCAGGAACTTGTCCCCCAAGACACTCGAGACTTGACAGAGGACCAGCCAGGTGTCCACACTGGCGCGCCTGGTAGCCTGCATGGCCTCAGTGGAAGGCGGAAAAGGTCACCTGAAGCAATAGTTGGTGTCCAGGGCCCGGCGTTGCCTGGAGCTGTGTAAATGCTGGGCTCTCTCCAGCGGGGTAGCCATGAGGAGCAGGAAGGGCCGGTTCATGTCATGAATGGGGCCCAGGTCACCTCGACGTTTGGGACTGATTCCTGCTTGGAGAGATTTGGGTATCAGGATGAAAGACAGTCACACTGACTTGGAGGGATGCTGGGGGCAAGTGATTGCTCACACACAGGCATGTATGTACATACACACGTGAACACTACCGGGCCAGGAAGGTTGGCTCACCGTTGATTTCCACGTGGAGCACATTATCTTTGCTGTCACAAGAGCAGTGGGCACTGAAGCGAAAGCCCTGCATTCCATCTGTGGGAGATGAAGAGGGAAGCTAGTCTGAATGAAGGAAGGGGCTCACCCAGCCCGGCAGGAGGCAACCTAACCGCGCAATGCTTTCTTCTTGATCTAGTTCTTTGCTTGGCGGGTTCCTTCTCCCCACTTCATTCAGGGCTCAGCTCAGATGTCACCTCCTCCAGGGGGCTTCCAGGATGTGCAGCCCCTCCCCACTACGACTTCCTTTGGCTTTCTGGTAACACCACCAACTCTGACTTTTGGGCTTTGCTATTTATTTCCTTCACTGTTCTCAATATACAGCAGCACTCAAAGGGCTAGGATTCTAGTTTTTGATTCATTCTTTCCTTTCCTTTCCTTCCTTCCTTCCTCTCTCCCTCCCTCCCTCCCTCCCTCCCTTTCTTTTTTTCATGAGGTGTGTGTATGTATCAGAGAGCATTGTATGTGCCTATGGAGACCTAAGAGTGACATCAGGAGTCACCCTAGATTGCTCTACCTTCTTATTGCTTTGCTCTGGAACTTTGCAAGACTTTCCCTGGGGAGGGGGAGCTGTAGTTTGTGAGATCAAGTTTGATTACAACTGTTTTCCCCAATCATCCAGCACAGCAGAACCCTGTGGCATTTACAGAATGAGTACCAAAGGGCTAGGGAGAGGATCAGGGTTAAAGTCTCTGCCTCACAAAGCAAAAGGACCTGAGTTTGGGTCTCCCCAGATTCTACATAAAAATGCTGGGTGGATATGGCCATGGTCTGTAATTCTTGCCCTGGACGGCAGAGTCTGGGAAACACCTTTGCAGATAACAGCACTGATGTTTCCTCTTCCAAAAAGCCTGACTCCTGGACCAGAGAGATGGCTCAGGTGTTAAAACTCTGTCTCAAAAGCAGAAAGTCCTGAGTTCAGATCCCAGGTCCCATGTAAAAACAAAACAAAGCAAAACAAAAACACCAGGCAGAAACAGTGGGGGCCTGCACTTTAGGCCCTGGTGGGTGGAGTCTAGGAAATCCCAGAGCAAAGCAAGAAGGAGGTAGAAGCAATCCAGGATGATTCCCAAAGTTACCCTTGGTCCTCCACAGGGACACACAGTGCCTCTGATACACACCCACATACACACACCATAAAATAAATAAAGTATTAAAAAAAAAAGCCTGACTCCAACTGAGTTGGTCACCACCCATCATGCATGGATCCCCTTCCAGTGGTCACCTGTCTGGTGACCATTACCACCACCAGGTCACTGGTCCACCTCTCTTCCACCTACCCAAGGGACCACGAGATCCACAAGGGCTTGGACAGGACTGCTTTGGTCACTGCCATGTGCCTAGCATCTCCTGGAACTGGGCAGGACAGAAAGCAGGGCTCAGGAAATGGACGAGCCTCTGACTGACTCACTGGCTTGTCACAGGAGCCTATCAGGGAAGTAGGGGGAAGGGGACTTGGCTCTCAGGTGATGAGCCAGGGCAGATAACAGGGCTGAACCACTAAGGAGTTGGGGAGGGGAGGAGCAGACATTCTCACCTCCTTGCTTCAGCCACTCCTGCACGACTTTAGTGACATCAAAAGACAGCCACTCAGATGTGTCCGTGGCCTTCAGCACCCGGTTGCTGTGGTAGAGCCAGGAATTGTTACTGTATTGCTGAAGGGAAAGGAACAGGGGAGAGAAGAGTCAGGAGCATCACAGCCCCCTGGTACACTGACTGTTACCTCCCCTCCCTGTGCATCCCATCTGCTCCCCTGAACCAAATTCCAGACAATACCTAGGTCCCGGCCCTCTTGGTCGTCACAGTAGAAGCCCCCACAGGCTCCACCCCCACCCACGGCTTTCCAGAAGGGAGGACCAACAAAGAGCAAGCCCTGGCTGTGGTCACAGCCCCTTGGAGCACCCCGCATCTCTTCCACAGCCTCCCTTCGTGCTGTCTTTCCCTCTATAGGTCTCAGTATCTTCTCTAGTAGAAAGTCTGGTCCTCGCAGCCGACAACCCACAATGCTAAGTGGCTCCTGCTCATACTCTATCAGCAATTTTGATACCATTTGAAGAGAGTGACTGTGTTCTTTTCAACTTCTTTTTCACACTCTTGTTGATTATTTTTGCATTTATTTATTTTCTATGTGGGGAGAGGGTGTGGAACACCCGTGCATATAGAAGTTAGAGGACAGTTTTGCGGATCTGGTTTTCTCCTTTCAGATTTACATGCGTTCCAGGGATCAAACTTGGGTCATCAGGCTGCTGTACAAGCACCTTTACCTGCTAAGCCATCTCATTAGCTCCTTTCTCCTCCACTAGGTTGGCTTCAAAGTCACACTGTGCATGGTTAGCCTCAAACTCACAATGGTTCTTGTGTCAACCTCTTCAAGCTCTGGGATTACAGGTGTGAGCTACCATAACACATGGGTAGAGCGATCCCAGGAGTGGGATGAAAATACTTCAGAGGCTAGAACACAGGTGATCTTTTTAGACTCTGAGAAGCTAACCTTAAACAAAGTTTTTACACTTGTAAGAGCCTAACGTCCTATGAGTCTAAAGTTCTATGCAACATGGATTCTAGGTCACAGAACCTTCTAGAGATTTTGGCCCTTTTAGAATCCTTATTCTGAAAACTCCATTTCAAAAGCAGAGTGCAGTCTTCCAAAAGAATTTTCTAAAAACATGGCATGCAAAGTATAAAACACCAGCTTGTAGATTATGAGACCATAGAGCATCTAAAACGCTCAATGCTTTTTGTTGTTGTTGTTTGCTTGTTTTTGTTTTGTTTGAGAGAGAGGCAGCTTGTGCCACAGCTTATGCATAGAGATCGAAGGACGATTTCTCAGAAGTCAGTTTTCTCCTTCCAACAATAGGCTGGCTCTTGGAATCGAACTCAGGTCGCCAGGCTTATCCACAGCTTTCCTGAAAACCTTGAGTATCCTATTTTGAGACAAGGTTTTTACCATGTTGTTCACAGGCCTGGACTTGAATGCTTAGGATCCAATGATGTTCCTGCCTCAGCCTCCTAAAAAATTGAACAATAGGTGTGTGCCAGCGGATAATGGCTCAATTAAAAAAATGTGTAAGGCTGGTGCTACAGCTTGGTAGAGTATTCGCCTAGCATGCAGGAAGCCCTGAATGAAACCAGGTATGGTGGCACACAACTGTAACTAAGCTATATCCCTGGCCCCTTGACTCAAATTTCAAGCAAACGAAATGCAACCATTAGTGATCATGTTGAGCAGAGAGACTTCAGAACTCTCGACCTTTCCACGGACTTTTCTTTTCTTTTCTTTTTAAGACAGGGTCTCATGTCCCCCAGGCTGGCTCAAACTCCAGATCCTCTTGTTTCTATTTCCTGAGTGCTGGGATTACAGATGTGTGCTACATATCCCTACTTGAAGCTCCAATTTTCTTTCCTTCTTTGTACAGCTTCTTTTATTTTTTTTCCAGTGGAATACTGAGTGTGTGTGTGTGTGTGTGTGTGTGTGTGTGTGTGTGTGTGTGTGTCTCAGAAGACAGCTATGACTCTGTGGAGGATCAACGAGGATTTCAGGATCATCCTGGATTGCTTCTACCTCCTTCCTGTTCACTCTGGGATTTCCCAGGCTCCATTCATTGCGATTTCCACCTAGCGTGTTTACAGGTGACCTGGGATCCAAACTCAGGGCCTTCTGCTTGCAAGGCAGTCTTAATCCCTGAGCCATCTCTCCAGCCTCTCTTCTCTTCTTATTCCTCTTTTTTCTGGGCTTGACAGAACCCAGTGTCTCTTCTCACTCATGTTAGGCAAGTTCTCTACCTCTGAGAGCTCTCTATCTACAATGTTCCCTGGTGGATTCTAGACAAGCATGTGGTGCCAAGCTATACCCCAGCTCTTCCTGCAAGCTCAAAGAGTCAACTAATTCTTTATCATCCTTAGATGCAATCTTAAAACATTTTTTCCTGTTCTAGATATATTATTTATTTAAGAGAGAGAAAAGCCAGAGAAGGTTTTTTTTTTGTTTGTTTTTTTTTAAAGCCCTAAAATTGGACAGTCTGTGCATCTCTGTCCTCTAAGCCCAGCTATTTCTCTTTCAAGCCTGCAGCCTTCAAAATGACCCAGTCTGGCCAGAGTTCAGCCCAGTGTCCCATTTCTCAGGTTCATGACCTTACCTGGTACAGTTCCACGTGTTGCCCTATGCTTGATTTGAACCTCTGCAGACGCAGCTCTGCTCGGGACAGTAACAAGGGTTCTGGTACTGCTTCCCGCAAATCTGACATGTTGAAGAACATATACACGCTGTGTGGAATGTCTTTGGTTTGTTCATAGATTGCTAGGGGGAGAAGAACAGAGAGAAATTATCAGGCATGTGGCAGGGATGAGCGAAGCAGAACGGCAGAGCTCTGCCACTGAGCCCCGCCCCCGAGCCCCACCCCCCAGCCTCTCACAGCTGGATGCTAGGCAGGTGCTCTCCTGCCGAGCCACGCCCCAGCCCCTCAGTAGCAGATTCTAAGCACACGGCCACTGAATCTGTTTACTGTTATTCTGGGGGAAAAAATTTTCTTTTAAACTCTCTGACTCCAGATTCAACTTTTCTTTATTGAAGCACTGTGGAACTTACAGCAGGTGTATTCATCTCTTCTCTATAAGAGACCACCCTATCCCAGGATTATAGAAGCAAAGACAGAGGAAGTCTCCATAAACCATGTAACACAGGGGTCTACACCGCATCACTTAATAATCTGTATGGCACAAGTCTGTAATCCCAACATCTAAGAAGCTGAGGCAGGAAGCTTTCCAATTCAGGCTGGCTTGACTACATACTGAACCTCTCCCCCCCCAAAAAAAAGTTGAAAGAAGGTTAATGATAGAATATTTGTCAACACTTGACAAACTTATTGAGACCTAAATACTATATAGGAATATTCAGATCATCTGGTCCCAGGAACTTTATTATTCATTTATCTATCTTTGAGACAGGATTGTGTAGCCCAGGCTACCCTCGAAATTATTTATCTGAGACCTTAAACATATCCTCCTTATCTGTTTCCCTGGTGCTGGGATTAATCTTGAGCCACTATAGCTGGCAGGAACTAGGATCCTAACTTAAATATGCTACTTCTTTGCCAATGTGACATTGTTATTACTAATCACTTCCTCTCTTAGCTCTTCCCCAGCTAGTTAGAGAAGCAAAGTTCATTTCCAGGTAAGAATGACTGAAAGGGCATGGGGAGGGCTGGTAAGATTATTTATCTAGTAAAGGTTAATCAAACTCATACAACTGAGTTTGATCCCCAGAAACCACATGGTAGAGACTTACAAAATGTCCAATTTTCAGACTCTTTAAAAACTTTCATATTCTCTAACACCCCTCTCTCTTTTAAATAAATGAATATAATATTTTAAAAATACTTTCAGATTGTGTCCCAACTTCTGAAAATTGTTCTTTGATTTCCATGATATTCACACGTGTGCACACACATCCTTTTCTATCTCTGCCAGCCTCTCTCTCTGCCCCACAGATAAATAAATTATTTTTTAAAAGAATGGCTCAACGATAGGATGGAGCCCCATTCTCAAGAGGACTTCCTATTCTAAAGGAAGTTGGGGTATATGTGAAAGAGCGTACCCTGAACTAGTGGATTAACTGAAACAATGGCTTTGGGCTTCCTGCAGTGGGATGAAACAGGCACCCATGAAGGACAGAGGCCATCCCTTCCTGTGGTCCCCTTCACTACTCTTTCTTTGGGGGATGGGGAGGGCTATTCTTGGTCCGGCAGTTACTCAGCAAACCTCGAGGGAAGAGCTGAATCTTGACTAGGGGTAACGGGTAGGACAGGAAGGATTGGGAGTGCACTGCGGAGAGAGATAGGGTGCCGTAGAGATGAAGGGGGGTGCGGGAGAGGAGAACCGAGATGGGGAGGCATATGCTAGAAGCAATACTAATGTATGTATTTGAGGGAGAAATAGAGACTGTCTCGGGGAGAAGAAAGGATTTTTAAGTTACCAGCGCTAAATTTCCTAGGTGAAAAGATCATCCAGGGCCAGCGAGATAGCTCAGCTTATAGGGCCCTTGCTGCCAAACTGGGACACCTGAGTTCGGTGCCCAGTTAAGTACACATGGCGGAAGGCAATAATTGACTCCCCTTTCCCCCCCAAAAAAAATTGTCCTCTGAACTCCACCAGTACGCTATGGCATACATACATGTACCTTCCTGCTTCCTCCCTCTCCGTCTCTCATATTTTTAAAAAGAAAAGATCACCCCGAACGGTGGCTGCGGAGGGATATCATTTGGCTGGACCCACAAGTGGAAGCGTGAGTAAGCGGGGGGGGGGGCCCGTCTGCCCATTTTCCCACAAGAAAAAGTAAAACAACGGGGAGGGGGGATACCCTGTCAAGACTCGGGGCCACACGGGATGCCAGGGGTCCCGCTTGGGCGCCGACGGGGCGGGGCCAGGGGTAGCCCCACCCGTAGCTGGGGTAAGCTGGGCGGGAGACTACGCAGCGGCGAGGGCGGGGACCAGACCTGCCCTGTCTCGCCCCAGGCTCCCCGCGCGATCCCCGTCTCCCCGCCTCCGGGGCACGGGAAGGAAAGGGAAGGGAGGAGGGCGAGGCCACCGGACGCTGGGGTTTCCCCAGACTCCCTGAAGAGGAACTGGGGCTTGGGGTGCAGACTGTCAGCGTTCTGCTCCGAGGGGTCCTCTTAACCCCCTCAGGAAACGCAGGCTCCTCCCCGCGCGCGTGGCACCCACGTGGGGCTTTCTCACCCCCAACCCATCGGTTTTCTCACTTCGGTCTCCTACGGTCACCCTCCCCCAGCCTCTCCCTAGGGCTCCCTTCGGCGGCCCAGCCGCTCCCTCCGTGGCCAGGCGAGGAGTGGGCGGCTGGCACCGTAATCCTGCTCCACTCGGCTAGCGGGTCCGCCTTTCCCACGCCTGTCTCCCCTCTTTGTAACTCCCTTCCCAAGACCCAGCGTTCTTGATTGCCTAGGGTCGCTTCTTGCGTTGGGCTTTGCGATCTCTCTCTCTCTCTCTCTCTTTTCTCAGATACACACACATACACACTTGCTCGGTCTCATCTTTCGCGTCTCTATCCGAAACACCCATGACATCTCCCGCAATACCTTCCACACCTCCGAGGGTCTCCGATCCTCTCGCACTTGCCTCCTGCCAACGACCCAACTCCATGGTCACTCTCATGACTCTCCCCCAATCCCGCGTGTTCCTGGCGTCCTCTGGGAGAGTGCCCCTTCTGGATTTTATTTGGCACTTCTGGGGTTCGCATCCCATAGGTATCCCCCCTCTCTTCCCTTGGCTCTGCTCTTTGCATCTCACGACCCCGAGCTATCTTTACTCCGGTTTCCCCCACTACCTCGTTCCTAAATGCTGCGCTCCTTCCCTTCTGTCGAACTGGGCGCTTTTCTTTGCCAAGAGAACCCCACATTTTAACGTACTTGAAGGGGAAGCTCTTTTTTTTTCTACCTCTCCAACCGATTGCTTCTCTCTTATTAGGGAACTCGCCCCCACGATCCCGCGCGTTCCTGTCACTAACTATCCTCCAAGGCCAGACGCCTCGGGTTCGGTATCAGAACCATCCTCCTCTGGGTCACCCACACACGCGTTCCCGGAGCCCCCGGAGGTCCCCTTCCTCCAGCCAATTTTCTTAGCGGGTTAATTTCTTCCCGGGGACCCCTGCACTCCGGCGCCCCCTGGGGGCTCCCTCCCGGCTCCCCGGGCCCCTCCGAGCTCACCGTGGTTGCGATCCACCATTAGCACGCGGGTGACCTCCTTGGCGTAGTAGTCCGTCTCGGGCTCCGGCTCCGGGTCGGCGCTCTCGCCCGCCACCCGGTCGCGGGTGCTGTTGTACAAGGCGAGCACGGCTTCGGGCAGCGGGCCGGGCGGCACCTCCCCCTGGCTCGGGGGGCTGGCGAGCCGTAGTTTAGATAGGATCTGGCCGCGAATGGCCTCGATGCGCTTTCGCTTCACCAGCTCCATATCGATGGTCTTGCAGGTGGAAAGTCCCGTGGCTGGCCGGCCAGGCGTCAGTACCAGCAGCCACGGGAGCGGTAGCAGAAGCGGCAGGAGCCGCAGCCCCGAGGGCGGCATGGGGGAGGCGGTGCCCCACCGCACAGCGGAGAGCGCAAACCCGGCAAAGGTGGGATGCGGCAGAGGGGGAGCTGGAGGGTCTCTCGGAAGAGAGGTAGAAGAATCTCCGGAAAAAGTTGAGTTCTCAGGGAGAAAGAGGCAAGGGGTCTCGGGGAGGCTCTATCAGAGTGTCTTAGTATCCCACGGGAAAAATCGAGGTGAGCCAGACCTGGTACCAGAAGGTGGGTGGTCTTGAACAGGGTAGCTGTAGCAGGTCTGAGAGATTGGCCTCCGGGGAGAGAGAGGGTCCTAGGATGTGGGGGGCTCGGGAGACAGGCTTGGGGGGAGGGCGGCGTGCTGGGGGTGCGCCCCTGATTTGGGGTGAAGTCTTCGCGGGAGGCGGGGCTTCAGGCTCAGGAGGGCTGGTCCGGAGTGTGTGGGGGGGAGTCTGGGGAACGCAGTGTGGGCAGCAAACGTCCGAGGCGATGAGCACAGAGGTCTGGAGTCCCCAGGTCCTGTCTCCAGACGGGACAGCACAGCGCCAAGCGGTCCCCGCGTCTCCGGCTCCCAGCGGCAGCGGAAAAGTCGCAAAACTTTTTTTCCTCTTCTGCCGACCGGCTCGTCCCTCCTCCCGCTCCTCCTCCCCCTCCTCCCCGCAGTGGCGGCGGCTCGTCTCTGACTCTGGGGCCTCGGGCTGCTCCTCGGTTGTTTTTTCCTCCGCTCCGGGCGGAGGCCGGCCCCGCGGGCGGCTCAGAGCCGGGGGTGCCCCGGAGGGGCGTCCCCCCTGCCCCGGCCGGGGGCCTCGCTGTCTGGCGGATCCGCGGCGAGAGGAGGAGGGGGACGGCCGGGGGCGCGAAGGGCGGCGGCGGCGGGGACCGGCTGGGGCGGCGGGGGTTTTGAAGCCGCCCCGGCCCCACCCAGGAAGCGCTCGCGGGGCGGGGGCAGCCCCAAGGGGAGGGCATGGGGGGGCCACCGTCCTCGCGTGGGCGGGCTCTGAGGGGGGTCCCTTCGGCCCTGCGGGGAGAGGGCGGGCACCCCGGCTCCGCCCCACCACCAGGGTGCTGCCTCCTGGCGGTCGAGCGCGTCTAAAGCCGGTGACCAAGTCGAGGTGCCCCGTGGCTTTGACCGGGCGCTGGTGTGAAGTCGACGGGAAAAATGAGGACCCCGGGAGAAAACCGGGAGCGAGATCGAGAGATCGAAGGCTGAACTCACAGTGGAGATTGGGGTGGAGGGTCTGTCCGGAGACCGCATTTGAGGGCGTCCACGGATGGGGCAAGAAGACGGGACCGGTATGACCACGGCAGCTTTATTGAGTGCCTCCCGCGTGCCCGCCACCTCTTCTCCCGCGGCCCTGGTGACCCAGACTGTACAGACGGGGCTTGTCCTGCGTGGTGTTCCTAGCTTTTCAATCCTAGGACGGAAGCGAGGCCTGTAGGTCAGACCAACAGTGTCTTGACACCGGAGTCATCCTGCGCTCCGGGTTGTCTAGGCAATGGATGATGGCGACAGACTGCGGTTGGGTCCCTCAGCACTCCACCCCATAGCGGTCGAAATGGCGCAAGAGCAGGCCGATATCAAGGTGCACGGTGCCACCAGCCGCCGTGTGCAGGCGATAGCGGTCAGCCCCGCTGTAGATGGTGTCCGCGTGCAGTAGCTGTGGCCCTCCACCCACGAAGGCCCTTGCCAGCTGCTCACGCCAACTGCCCAGTGGCCGCCACGTGGGGCAGTCCAGCTGGTGGGTACCCGGGCTGCTGGGCACATGGCAAAAGCCATAGCCCGCAAGCTGGCAGCGGCCAAAGCTGTCTTGGGACCACACCTGGAGATGGAGCCGTGGCCAGCCTGCAGAACCAGATGGAGAGAAGAAAGGGATGAGGAAGGCAGCTTCCTGCTTCTGGGTCCGCAGCTTCCTAAAACCACTGGAGACCAAAGCCAGTCTGGGATTACTACACTACCCTGGTTTCCTGTCTCTGTTCCACTCCCCAATCCATCCCTACAGAGTAGCCAAAGGGGTCTTCCTAAATCTTTGTTACTCTTCTGATCAAAATTCTCCCATGGCTTCCCAGTGACTTCCTCAACATTCCCGACTCTGCAGGTCTGGCCTCTGCTCACTTCCCTTGTGGTCTCAATGCCACAGTGTCCTGTGAGGGTAGCCACTGACCTGCCAGCCTCCAGATCACCTGGGTCTGGTCCTAGAGGCCTCTCTGTTCTCCACATGTACCTGCTTTGCTTAGCCCCTGGCTTCAGGGCCTCTTTCTTCCCCCACCCAACCCATCTCTCCTTCCTTAGGTTGCCAGTGCCCTCAGGGCACGGCTGAAGCCTGAGTCAAGGTGCCTGCAGACCCAACCCATGTCCCCTTCCACCCTTAGCCCCTCTGTGCTACGCCCTGCTTTACAAGCTGGGGACAGTGGTGAACACAGCAGACAAAAATTCCTGCCCTGTGAAGCTGACATCCTAGACAACGAACATAGTAAATAAGTAAATTACAGGGTTTGTCGGATGGTGATAACTGCTCTGGAGGTGGGGTGGGGGGAGGAATGCCGTTAGGGAAAGGCAGGGATGCAGGAAGTTTTACTAAGACGGTGACATTTTGGGCTAAGCATGGTGGTTCATGGCTATAATCCCAGCCTTTGGGTAGTAAAGAAAAGGCCGACCTAATCTACATAGTGAATTCCAGAACGGCCAGGTACACAGTGAGACTTTGTCTCTGGAGGAAATGGAAAGAATAGCATTTTGGTGCATATCTGTAATTCCAGTATATGTAAGATTGAGGTTCCAGGCTGTATAGTGAGACTATCTTACACACACACACACACATACACAGCGGAGAGAGACTTGTGCAAATGTTCAAAAGTGGGAAGAAAGTGAGACTATTAGGCAACTAGGGGACCAGGGATTTGGGCCAGAAGAAACTACCAGCTCCCTACAGGGGAGCCAACTCCTGCAGTGTGGCAGTATCAGGGACTTATGGGGAGAGGGACAGAGGTGACAACCACATCACATGGGGCCATGCCAGAAGGCAGGACTCTGGCTTTTTTCCTCAAGTGAGGCGGGGATCCCTAGAAGGTTCTACACAGAGGAGGAACATGACCAGACTTGGGTATTCTGAAAGCCCTGCTGACTGCATGTGGGGCCAGACCCTAGAAGCAGGGCTGAGAACACAGTGAAGAGGGTATACATGGTTCAGTAAGAGAAGATGGACAGCAGGTACTCTGGGGGAAGGGGGCAAGAAGTGACCGGTGGGATGTATTTCAAGTGGGGGTTTAGAGCCAACAGGTTTCCTCCTGGTGATGGACGGCTGAAGCTGAAACACAGACTTCTCTGTGTTGCCTACACAGCAAGCGGTAGCAAAACCTGACTCCCCCCCCTTGCTGTGACCGGGGTGCCTTCAGGAAATGGCTGGAGCTCCCAGGCTGGAGAGCAAGGCCATGCTATCCTGTCCCCTGCCACCTCACCCCTCACCTGGGACCTTGCCCCTCACCACCTTCCTCTCAGCTCACTCAGCACCCTGAGCCTTCAACACACGGCCCTCTCTGCTAAATGAACCTCTCTTCTCCCACTGGCTTCGGGCCTGGTTAGCTTAGCTCAGCCCTTCAAGCACTTTCCAGAAGCACTCTCTTCCACCTCTGCTGGGCTCCCACCAGCCTCTGTGATCACCTTCCCCAGCCCCGCCCACTCTGGGCTGGCCCGTCTGGAGACAGGACTGTGGTGGCTATGGTGGTGGTGCAGTTGGGGAGGGGGGACAGCAGGCTGTCTTGATCAGGGATGTCCCTAGCATCAGCCAATCAGGCCTTCAGCCAACAGAACTGATATTGCAGAAATACCCAGGCGACTTCCTAGAATCTGCTGCATTTTCAATCTTGAACACTCACTTCCCCTTTGAATACTCAGGAGCCCCTGTGAAGAACAGCCCTTGTCCCAACCCCCTCTTCCTCTTTACCTCTTAATATCTCCCAGCAACAACTTGGGTTGTCCCTTTTTTGGAAGACCCACCACCCCTCCCATTCAAATCCCCTCCCCCCATACCATCCCAATTCTCCTCCTTCCCAGCCTGTTACATCTCCCAGACCCAGAACTTCCTGCAGTTCAGGTCAGGCCACAGCTCTGCCTCTCTTGGGGCACGCTGGGCCAGAAAAGGAACCCTCTAGGCATGAGAAGCAGAGACAAACTTAGTGTCCCCCCCCAACCAGTTACATGGGCTCCTACCAGCCCCACACCTCTCATCCCATACCCACCTTGGAGACCTTTGGTAGCAAAGTGCAGGTCAATAGGGTGGGACCAGTATGCCATGTCCCCTACCTGGGGGGTGTCCACCTGTGTCTGGCCCTCCCGTATACCTGACAGGAGTTTCCATGCAGCCCCTGAAATGAGAGGGAAAACACAAGTTTGGGAAGGGACCTAACCCTTCAAGATGGGGGTCCCTGGCCTGTTTTCCCATGATGTTTAGGGGATGGGGATTCACAGTGTGTAGACTCCAAATTAAACAAATGTCTGGGTTTCAGCTGCACCAGTCAGGTGTGGCATGCACCTGAAAACCCAGCACCTGGAAGGCGCTGGAGACAGGAGGCTTGATGGGAGTTGAAGACCAGCTAAAGCTACATCAACACGGGCCACAGCCTAAGTTCCTGTCTCAGAAAACAAGGTAATACATGTATGTGTGTGTGTAGCAATTTTTAAAACTAACAAGGTGACCTGTCATGATTTGAATGTAATTTGTTTCTCCCCAGGCTCATGTGTTTGAATCCTTCATTGATGTTGGTGTTGGGAAGGTCATGGCACCTTTGGGAGGTGGAGCCTTGCTGGAGGAAAGCATGTCACAGGGGCGAGTCTTGAGGTTGGTTATCCCCGCCATGCTTTCCCCAGCAGTTTCTTCTCGCAGTCTTCAGTGACCTGAACCACCTTTAGCTTCTGCTGCCTTTTCCGCCGTAATGGACTTCTGGTGTCACCTTGGAAACGTATGCTGAATAAATCTCCCTTTCTCCCTTGTTGGTTGCCTGGGTGTTGTCTCCCAGCAGCAGAAAAAGTAACTGCTAAATGACTCCTCAGGAAAAGGCACCTGTGTGCAAAAGCTGGTGACCTGTTTAATCCCCAGAATACTGACAGTGGGAAGAGAGAAGAGAATTTTGAAAGTTGTCCTCAGCTTCCACACAGGAATACCTGCTCCTTCTGTCACTCCAAAAAACAGACGTTTTTAAGAATCCTGGCACTATTTCTCTATGTATTTACTAACTTTTCAAGGCTGGGGATGGATCTAGGGCATGGCACATGCTAGGCAAAGACTCCGTTACCGAGCTACATCCTCAGCTTCTCTGGCCCTACTTCTCTCTATTTGTGCAACCTCGGGAAAGTGACCTTTCTCTGTCTCCCAGCCTACAAAATGAGTGACTGATACATTCTCATAATTTCAAAAAGATTCATAGCGCATGTGAGATGAATATTCAATTTTTGAAAAATATTATTCATTTATTTATCTTTGATATAAGGGATGGAATCCAGGACCTTGTGCATGGCTAAACACATGTTCTACCTCTAAGCTATATTCCCAGCACTAAGACCTAATATTCCTTTCCTTCTGTCTCTTTCTTTCATTCTTTCTGTCTCATAGTGTAACAAAGCCGAGGTTGATCTTCTGGAAATAGTATGTAGCTGAGGATGACCTTGAACCTCTGACCCTCCAGTCTGCTGCACCCGCCCCTCCCTAGGCCCTGAGTGCTGAGATTTCTAGTACAATTTTACATTTTAGAGATCTTGTCTAAAGACTAAGAAGAACCTACAGGACCCTCCAGGTGCACAATGCAAATCATATGTTTAAAGTGACCTCAGTGAGACAAACAAGAATAAAGACGCTGTACCCTGTGCTACCAGCTAGATACTGTGCTAACCACTGAAAGTAGTACATTCACTTAATCTGCTCTCTGGGATTCTTAATCTCACACACCCCACCCCAGTTTTCAGACTCCCCACCATAGCCATGAAATCCTGGTGTGTGGTCTGACTCCCGCCCAGTTCCCCAAAATCACTTTCCATCACCTTTCCCTTCCTCACCACCCTCCAGCCTCATGGATCTGTTCTCTCACCCCAGGGCCTTTGCACTGGCTCTTCCTTCTTCCTAGAAAGCTTCTTCTGAATGCCCTTATTCCTGTCTTTATTCCTAGGCACAAGCACCATTTCCGGAGATGTATCTCTTGGCCTCTGACCCCACTATCAAAAACCAGTCCCTACTGCTTCACCCCATTTCTTTTCTTCCCAGCACTTCAATTATCTGTAATCATTTTCTACTCATTCTTTTCTATTTTTATAGGTTTAATTTGAGAAAGGGTCATTCTAGAGCTCAAGCTGGCTTTGAACTTGCAGAGATCCTCCTGCTTCTCAGAGTGCTGAGGTTACAGGCATGTGGCAGACATCAGAGTCTGTGTGAGCAACGAGAGGACATTATGTGCCAGGGGTCAGAGAGAAGGTAAGTGCCAGAGTCCAGCATAGAAACTGAGTCTGACTCCAAAGCATATGCTTACCCAGTGACTTGAGAGACTGCAATCTCCCAGGGAATCTAACTATTGTCCCATTTGCCAAAAATCATAAAAGCCAGGCCTGGAAGGGCACCGATGGCGATGGCTACTTCTATTTCATAGGCATTTATGTTTGTTAGGAAATCACATACCCACAGCTTTATGAACAAGAACCCAGCAAAGTCTTCTGTGAGTTACACAACTATGGAGCACTTATTTCATAACACAGGTCCAGATGGACATGGTGGGCAAGCCTGTAAATCCCAACAAAGAGGAGGTGCAGGCAGGAGGACCAGAAGTTCAAATTCAGCTTCACCTACAAAGCAAGTTTAAGACCAGCTTGGGCTACTTGAGACAGTCTTAAAAAAAAAAAATCAGTAATGGAGACTATTCATCAAAGACTGTCAGACAGGGCAGAGTCCCAGCCAGGGTACTCCTAAGGATTGTGAGTGGAATCCAAATCAGAACACTAGGCCTATCTTTTTTGTTGTTTGAGACAGGGTCCCTAGCTAAGTAGCCTAAGTTGATCTCAGACTTACAATCCTCCTGCTTCAGTCTTCTGAGTGCTGAGATTACAGAGATGTGCCATCACCATGTCTTGTTTGACTACTGGTTTTAGGACTAGAAGTGAGTGAGTGTGTGTGTGTTCTATTCTACAGTTTAGTAATAGCCTTGGGGCTGGAGAGATGGCTCAGAAGTTAAAATTCTGCCTCACAAGCAGAAGGTCCTGAGTTCAGATCCCAGGTCTCACTTAAACACCAGGCTGAAACAGTGGCAGCCTGCACATCAGGATCTGCTGGGTGGAGCCTGGGAAAACCTAGAGTGAATCAAAGAGGAAGTAGAAGCAATCCAGAATGATTCTCAAAGTCACCATTGATCATCTGCAGAAATACACAGTGCCCTTTGATACGTATACACATATACACCCCAAAAAATAAAGTTTAAAAAAAGTAAAAAAAAAAAAAATAGCCTTAAGGACTTGTGTATCCAATAGTGAAAGCCACAACCCTCAGAGGTAGAATAGAAAGGGGGAAACAGTATGGTATGAGGAAGACTGAGAGAAGCATGGAGCCTCAAACTGTGTGTGTGTTTGAAAGGGTGTCTTGATTCTTGGTTGGGAGGGAAACAGGAATTGGGAGGATACCTGTGTGGATGCCCCACTTGCAGAAGAGGCTACTTTCAGAGAAGCCAGTGGCCCCTGTGATCTGCCCGATGACGTGCACTTCAGCCATGACCCTAGATAGGGGGAAAAAAAACCCACAAACACAGCCATATAAGTGTATTGTTACTTACCTGACAGATGAAGAAAACTGAGACCATCAAATAAGGAGCAGTGTTAAGGATTCCAAATTCATTTCACAGATGTGATCCACCTCCCTGATTCTTATTCACAGATGTGATTCATCTCCCTGGACACACACACCACGAAAAATGGGAGGGGCCTCTGAAATGTGGAGCAGATTCCTAACTTTGCACCACTGAAAAATAACCCTCCTAGGGTTCAGTCCCTAAGAAAGCCCCGCCCCAGAAGCTCATGGCTCCTCCCACAAAGGCAAGGTCCCGCCCCCTCGCGTACATCAGTCAAGCTCCAAAAGGCGCGCATGCGTTCTGCATGCAGGACAGCTCCCACCCCTTGGCGCAGCGCATGCGTCCCTCCTACCTCAGCCTCTTTAACCGTTAGTCCGAAGCGAAAGCGGCCGCCGGGATGTGGTTCGTGGCCTCGGCCTTCTCTCTCGGGTGATGGCCAAGCCAGGCTCGCGCCGGTCTCAAGGCCTTCCAGCGGCAAGTGGTCGGAGGCAGATACCTCCGCAGCCGCACTCGGGGTTCCCTCGCTGTTGCTGGGGCAACCGCAGGCTCCTCCTCGGGCCTTGCGCCCGCCCCGCGCACTGATGATTGGTGCTAGCTGCCTCTGAGGGCGGGGCGGGGCTGTAATGGACACTTTCTGTCTTGTTCCGTGTTGGGTAAACAGCATTCCCCGCCCCCCCTTCCGCGCCTACCTAGTGTTCCGCAGAGGTGGAGGCGTGGCTTGGGCATCTCCATCTTGAGTGTGGCGAGGGGGGTTTAAGCGCCTCCTGTTTTCTACGACTTTCTTTACAACGGAAGCAAGTGGATAGATATTGCTGCGTGCCCCACCCCCATCACACACACACACACACACACACACACACACACACACACACACACCCATCCAGGACTACCAGTCAGAGAGTAAAGCTAGCACCACGAACTTGTAAGAGGCCATTGTGTGCATCTTTCTGCTTTACAGCTGCCGGGGAGTATCTATCTCCTCATTGTGAGGCTGAGGAAGCTGAGAGTGGGGTTCCCTTTCATTTTTCAGAATTCCCCCAGTTTCCCTAAAAACTGATAAGTCCAACTTCTTTCTCAAAGACTGCTGAGTTTCATGCTCAGTGCTGATTCTGAGCCCTGGGGGTGAAGTGAAGACTGAAAATGAGGAAGAGATCTTTTTGCAGAAAGGGTGTGTGTGAAGTCCTGGGTTCAATACCCAGAAGAACCACAAAAAGAAAAAAACTGGACACGAGAATGCTTGCCTTTAACACTCCTGAGTGTGAGACAGGAGTCCCTCCTGAGCTAAGCAAGACCCCTTTTCAAAAACAAGTCTCTTGGAGCTGGAGAGGTGGCTCAGGGGTTAAGCCTCTGTCTTGCAGGCAGAAGGTCCTGAGTTCGGATCCTAGACCCCATGTATAGACGCCGGGTGGAAGGGGGGGGCGGCCTGCGTTTCTGGTTCTGGTAGGGTGGAGCATGTGAATCCCAGGGCAAAGTAAAACAAGGAGGAGGTGGAGGCAGTCCATGTGGTTCCTGAATTCGTCCGTGGTTATACATACACACACGTGCACACATGCATACACGCACAATTGAATAAATAAAAAAAATGTTAAAAAAAAAAAAAAAAAAAACAAGTCTCTTGACAGAGGGCTAGGGAAATGGCTCAGGAGTTACAACTTTTGTCTAGCAAGCAAAAGGACCTGAGTTCATATCCCAGAGCCTGGTGGGGTAGTGTGCTGTGTAGACATTTCCTTAGAATTGAAATGAAACGCCTCAAAGTTATAAGGTTTACAAGACCCATCTGCGAGACACTAAAACCAGGGAACACTCTGAGAAGAGACTTTTCAGCCAGCACAGGGGCAATCCTAGCACTTGGGAGGTGTAGGCAGGCGATCAGGAGTTCAAGGCCATCCCTGGCTATATAGTGAGTTCAAGGCAGCCTGGGCTACATGAAGCCTTGTCAAAAAGAAGTAAAAAGTAAGCAGCTGGAGAGAGGATTCAGGGCTAAGACTACCTCAAAAGCAGAAGGACCTGAGTTCCCATTCTGGATTTCAGGTAAAAACGCCAGTCAGAAAATGACGATGACCTATACTTCTGGCTCTGGGAAAGGAAGCCTGGGAAATCCCAGAGTAAAGCAAAAAGGAGGTAAAAGCAATCTAGGATCATTCCCAGTGTCACCCTTAGGCTTCCACAGGCACACACACAGTGCCCTCTGACACATGTGTGCACACACACAGACACACATGGAAATAAATAGAAAAGAAAAGAAAAGGAATCAAAGAAAAAAGAACTTGTCCACCTGGCAAGCACCCCTCCAATGTCTTTCAAGTCTCTTTAAGGACGTCCCTTGATCTGTCTGATTTTGTACTTCATAATACAAGACTGTGTGTGTGTGTGTGTGTGTATGTGAGAGAGAAAGAGAGAGAGAGAGAGAGAGATTTTCATTTAGTTTAGACTAGTCTGTCTTACTAAGTAGCCAAGGATGATCTTGAACTCCTGATCCTCCTACCTCTACCTCCTATTTTTCTGGGATTATAGGAACACTAGTGCTATGACAGTCTTGCTTTCAAGTGTTGGACCAATTTCTAACACACACACTTCACTATTTTTAATAGTAAAATTCTCCAGGAAGTTAAGGAGTTCTCCTATATAACCTTGTATCCATGACAGTTAACATGGATACAACATTGTCATTGAATCTATAGTTTACATCCACGTTTCTCCAAATGTTCCGCTGACAAGCTAAGACTTTGTGACTGTCCTTCCTCCACTGAGTATCATACTTTGTATTTAGTTGTCATGTTTCCTTATATGTATTGAAATGCATGCGCGCACACACACACTGCAGTGCTGGGGATGGAACTCAGGGCAAGCAAGTACTCTCTCGCTGAGTTAAGCTTCTAGCCTCTCACTGGTGGATTCTAACCAACTGCTCTATCACTGAGCCACACTCTAGCCTCAAAAAAATTGTGCATGTGGGTGGAAGACATACATGCCACAGCACACATGAGGTTAGAGGCAACTCTGTGGCATCGCCTCTCTTTCCACTTAACATGGATTCCAGGGATTGAACTGAAGTCATTGGGATTGGCAGCAAACTGTCTTATCCATTGAGCCATCTCACCAGCTCCCAACACTGACATTTTTTAAATTGAATTTTACTTTATTATATTTATTTATTTATTCTGCATGTGTGTGTGTGTGTGTGTGTGTGTGTGTGTGTGTGTGTGTGTATCAAAGGATACTGTGTGTACCTGTGGAGGTCCAAGGGTGAATTCAGGAATTGTCCTGGATTGCTCTACCTTCTTTTTTTGCATTGCTTTGGAATTTCCTAGGCTTCACCTTCCAGGGTACTGCTATTTCCATCTGGTATTTTTACATGGGTTCTGGGATTTTTTAACTCAGGTCTTTCTGCTTATGAAACAGAGGCCATCTCTCCAACCTTTATTTTATTTTATATTATTATCATTATTTTGTCTGTCTATCTTTTTGTCTATCTGTGTACAATAGAGGGCACTTGAGTATGTGTGCTTATGGAGGTCCAAGGGTGACTTTGGGAATTGTCCTGGATTGTTCTAACTCCTTTTCACTTTGCTCTGGAGTTTCCCAGGCTCTGCCTTCCAAGGACTGGAAGTGTAGGAGACCACCACTTCTGCCAGGTTTTTTTTACATGGGATCTGACCTCAGGTCCTTTTACTTTCGAGACAGAAATCATCCTGGGACTCCATAGGCATACAGTACCCTCTTCTATACACACACACACACACACACACACATCAAAAAAAAAAAAAAAACCCAAATCACCTCGCTGCCACCACATTCCACATTCCTGGCCTATCACAATTTGTAAGGTGTCTAGACCTCACCTACCTGAACCCCTGGAAGAGGTGGATTAGGAGATTAAAAAGCTGATAGTGGTGGTGTCTACCTGGACAGGATCTCATCTCTAGGTAATAGGGGACCAAGACTTATGCAGCTCATCAATGAGATAGAAAACCGAGGCTGGTAGAAATGCCTGCTCTCATTCACAAGTATGTAAGGGAGGCCTGCTTCATGCCACGCACTGTCTTGGGCCCGAGGCACTGAGATGAACAAAAGGGGCAAAATAGCAAACCTGGTAGAGCTACTGCTGATAGAGGGAGCCTGAATCAGTACCCAAACTGAAAGACGTGTATGATTTCTTTAGATACGAAGGCAAGAGGCTAGTGAATAATGGGGTGCCCTCTTGGGAGAAAAAACCGAAACATCTTCCTGCCCCCTGTCCTTTGCATCGTCCTTCCCTTGGGTCTCCCTGCCCGTTATCTGTCAGAGACAACTAGGGCTGAGCCAAGCGCACCACACTTGCAGACACCATCTGCTCTCTCCGGGAATGGGGCCCGTGCCAGCTCCAGCGTCTGGACTCTTGGCACGCTGCCCTGGCGCCCTGGAGCAAGGGAACTCCGCTGGCCCCACATCAGGCTGGGGAATCCTCCTGTCTGGCCAGATGGAAGGCTTCTGGGAAGGAAAGCAACGCAAGCTGGGTGGGCTCCCCGAGGGAGGTGGCAGAGGCTGGCAGGGGGCGAGAATAGTTCTCCAATCAGATAGATGGACATGGATGCGAACGATACCATCCATCAACGTCGCGCATGTGTAATGTGGTTACTTTGCCAGGTTTGGAGTAAATGCTGATGTTGTGATTGTACCTAATCCAATTGTGTGTGTGTGTGTGTGTGTGTGTGTGTGTGTGTGTGTGTGTGTGTATGCCATTACATTTAAGGGACGAGGAATCTTTCTCAATTTTTTTAAAAGAGGAAATTGGGATTCAGGAAGGCGAAACTGTTGTCGGAAGGTATACAGCAAAAGCCTGGAAAGAAACCAGGTGTGTGCACAGCCTACCTCTGTGTCATGAATAGCGCCTGCGCCACTGACGGAGTCTCATAGCATCCCACCACAGACCCCATTCCTCCTCCTTCTCCTGCTTTCCCGGGGAGCCCCACCCACCTTCTGCCTCTGCGTTTCCTCCATAGATCAGCAAGAGCTTTTGGTTTACAGTGCGCTGACCCTGGTAACAGCTGTTTCCCTTGGCAAGCGAGTGCGCATCTCTGGGTGCGTTTCTGCAGTTGCTGAGATGAATGAATGCGTGGACGAATGTGCAACACTGAACATGGCCTGGAGGTCTCTACGGCACTCATTGAACTACTGTGTGTTTTTCATTCAGTTACCGCACCTCTCTGTCTCTTTCCCGCTGTGTGAAGCAGACAACATAGCTGGCCTTGGGACCCCCACCTGTGCTCTCTCCACCACCACCCCCTCCCACGCGCACCTCTAGGTGGTTGACGTCGGCCTTCGAGGCCCCCTCCCCGGAGGGGCGGAGTCTGGAGCCATCGGCCCGCCCCCTCCGCCCCCGCACGCTGCGGGCCCGGGGCGCAGAGACCCAAGCTGCTGCAGCGCAGTGCAGCCCCAGTCGGCGGGTTCAGATTTGCCCATCTCCGGGCAGCACCCCTGGTGTCCTCCGAGGCCCCAGGAGGTCAGAGCCGGGCGGTGGGTGGCGAAGGAAGGTGGGATCATCGCTCCTCCTCTCAGGGTCCTGGCGTTCGGAAGTGAAAGTCGTACCTTTGATGAGGACCCGCAGTGTGTGTGGAGTTTTTGACGTGAGCTGCAAGAGGCTTGGCATCTTAGGGCTAGAAGCAATTTCTTTCTGATTGTATTGAATGTGAACACGTACGTGGGTGCTGGGTTTGTATGCATGGGGGGAGGGAGCGTCATGGGTCAGGTGTGCAAAGGAGGTAAGTCAGTGTGGGGTGTTACGTGTGGGGTCGAAGAATCTAGCCAACCTAGCTGGACAGGTGTGCAAAAGAAATAGTTTGAGCCAGGAAGCATGGGAATGATGGGGTGGGAAGTCGTGCGGCCGCCTGCCTGTGTGTGTGTGTGGGGGGGGGCAATATGGTTTCAGAGGCGATCGTGATTGTGCAAGGAGACGTGTACGAACATGGTGGACCTGAGGCATGCTTCCTGGGAAGTCCATGTTGTGTGTGGCAAGCTTGCAAGGAGTCCTTTGACAGATGATTGCCTCGGTCGGGGATATGAGTGAGCTTGCCTGGATGGGACCGAGTGACAGAGGGGTCTTGGGAATTGACAGCCTAGACTGAGTCTGTGTGGAGGCTCTAGACTGAAGTTCTGGGGTTGCTGAGGATGGAGGTGGGTGTTTTAGGAGGGAGATGTGGGCCTGTGGATGGGTGGCAAGGAGATTCATGGGGCAAGTGTGTGACATGATTTATATATAGCAAGCATGCAACAAGTAAATGATCTTTGAGAAACCCACAGTTGAACACTTAGGGCCTTAAATTGTTTTTGTAAATTTGCTTAATAACCTTTTCCACCTCCTGGGCTTCAGTTTTCTTCTCTTGTAAAATGGATCAGAAGGTCTTGAGGGCCCTCCCCCTTTTTCTTCTTGAGACAGAATCTGAGTCCAGGGTGGTCTCAAACTTGTATTGTGAGGATGAACTCCTGCCTTTACCTCCCTAATGCTGGACTACAGGTGTATACCCCACAACCACTTGTATGTGATGTGGGGGCTGAGCCCTGGGCCAGCTGCTTGCTCGGCAAGCACCCTTTCAGCTAAGCTCCTTCCCAGCCCTCTTTGACCCCCTTCCCCCAAATATCAGGATGATGGTCGAAGGCTGAAGTCTTAAACTTGGGTTTGTTTTCCTGTCTCCAGGAACCCACTGCCAGTATCCCCAGCCATGGACAGCCCTAACCTTCAGGACCTTCAACAGCCTTTGCTGCGGAGCACAACCTGTGAGCTCCCTGCGGGGACATCTGACCAACCTGAATTGGGGTCCCCTTTTGCAGAGAAGGCCTTTGCAGAGTCCCTGAGAGGCTGGCAGCTTCTCTTCCCCCCTCTTCCCTCTGTGAGTGCTGGTCTAGGGGAGTCTGAGCCCCCTGACTTTGAGGTAAGACTATCAGGCTGGCACCTGGCTACTGCAGGTTTCTTATGGCCTAGTATCTCAATCCAACCGTGGATGGGCTAATGAGACTTGAGTTACTGTCTTCCTGCCTGGATTCTGTACTGGATTTTTCTCTAGATGGCTAATTTTTGTCCTGTGGTCTTCAGCTCCTGTTTTCCTTCTGATCTATGACTGTTCTTTTCAGAGCCCCCCCACATCTTGACTCCATTAACTATTTTTTTTTTAAACATCTGTTTTCAGAGATAGGGTCTGTGTAGCCCAGGATGGCTTCAAACTTTTAATTTGTTCTGCCTGAGCCTCTCAGAGTGCTGGGACTGCAGGCATGAACCACTGTGCCTGGATTTTCATAATCTATTACCCTTTGTTCATGTGGTTTAGTTTGTCACTTATCACTGAACTCTTTACTTGAGACGAAGTCAGTTCTTCACACCGGTTCTGGGCTGCTGGGCTCCTTCTGTCTCAGCCTTCTGAGTAATTAGAATTTGGAGTGGGCACCATCACAATTGGTTTGTCTTTTTATTATCATTTTTTAGAGACAGGGTCTCATGTACCCCATCTTGTTTGCTATGTAACTGGGAATGAGCTCGAATTTCTGATCCTTCTGCCTCTAAATCCTGCGTGCTGGAATTACAGGTAGGTTCTGGTTTCCTTTTCTTACCTTTTTGCTTCTAAAGTGGCCTAAGCTGCCTTGAACTCATTCTGTAGCCCAGACAGGCTTTGAACTTTTAATCTTCCTGTTTCAGCTTCCTAAATAGCTGAGATTTCAGGCCTGATTTGTCACCTTTTCTTAGGAAATCACGAAGCAGTACTCAAACCACATTCAGTTAATTACAAGTGAGTCATAAACACACCCTGATGCAAGAAGAGGAGATTCAAACTGTTTGCTGACAAGTACCAACGTCAGTGTTAGAAGCGCCAGGCATGGTGCATGCCTGTGGTTCAAGCGCTCAGAAGCTGCAGCACGAAGACGTGGAGTTTCAGACCTGCTTGGGAATCTAAGAATAGTCTACAGTTACACACTAAGAAACTGTCTAACTTTTGAAATATTTATGGAGAAGGAGAGGTTCCATGGCACATGGACAACTTTCAGCAGCCAGTTCTCTTCTTCCACCATGTAGGCTTCTGGGTTGTAACTCAAGTACTCACCAGGTTGTATGTACCCACCTTGTCTCCTGAGCTATCTCACTGCCTCCCCAAAGGCATTTTCTATTTGAGAGAGAGAGAAAAAAAAAAAAGAGAGACATACACACATGCATGTCATGGTGCATGGGGTGGAGGTCAGAAGGCAATTTTCACAAATCGGACCTCTCCTCCCACCATGTGGGTTTCCAGGAATCAAACTGAGGTTTTCAAATTTGCCAGCAGGTACCTTATCCACTGAGCTGTCACCTCTCTCCCTTTCATAGTGGTTTTGGAGACAGGATTCATGTAACCTAGGCTGGTTTCAAACTCACTATGTAGTTGATGATGACCTTGAACTTGTGATCCTTCTGCCTTCACTTCCCAAGTGCTGGAATGACAGTTACATCAAGCTTTAGAATCTTTTTTTTTTTTTTTTTTTTTTTTTCCAGGCAGGTCTATCCTAGCAATCCATCATTCTCAAAGGTTCTTGTTCCTGAGATAGGAACTGCTTGCCTCCACTTTAATTCAGATAGTATAAACAAGTAGTCATAACTGAACTCTGAGGGCAAGTTTTTCTGAGAGTACTCAGCCTGTTTCCAGGGGCTGTGCCTCTCCAAAGCCTAACCTCTTTGAACTTTGTGTCTCTGGGGAGGCCTGTGGGAAGCATTTGTCTGGTCTTTAGCAATGGGCAACTGGAGATGTCCACCCAGCCTCTTTCCTGTCCACAGGATACATCCTCCAGTGACAGTGACTCAGACTGGGATGGGGGCGGCCGTCTGTCTCCTCTTCTGCCCCATGACCATCTCGGCCTGGCGGTCTTCTCCATGCTGTGCTGCTTTTGGCCCGTGGGCATTGCAGCTTTCTGCCTGGCCCAGAAGGTTAGTCTGCGTATGGGATCGGGAGGGTGGTGGGTTAAAAAAGAAGAGGAACGCTAGAGGATCCCTGCCTGAGGTGCAGGAACAGATGCAGAGAAAGCTCTGCAGGGAAACTCATGGGAGTAACCCGACCTGGTGCTGAGTCTGTAATCCCAGCACTGGGAGGTTCACTTCAGGTTTGAGGTCAGACTGGGCTACAGAGTGAGACCCTGTGAGAACCCCCACTCCAAAAAAAGGGAACCTCTTTGCCCCACAGAAATCTTAATGAAAAAAGAACCAGGGCTTAGGATGTAGCTTAGTTGGTAGAGTGCTGGCCTAACATGGGAGAAGTGCTGGGGACCTAACACCTAGGAGATGGACGGGAGACTTTTAAGTCCAAGATCCTCCTTGGGTGCAAAGGGAGTTTAAGGACAGCCAGAGAGAGAGAGAGAGAGAGAGAGAGAGAGAGAGAGAGAGAGAGAGAGAGAGAGAGAGAGAGAGAGAGAGAGAGAGAGAGAGAGAGAGAGAGGAGAGAGAAACAGGGTGCATTTTACCTGAAATGAAATGATGTTGAAGGACTCAAACTCATTCTTATTTTGCCACATTCTGTTGAGACTTTGGGGGAAGCTATTCAAAACACCCCACCCCCTCTTGTAGTCTTTCTTCCTTTGCAAATGGGAATGGTCTGTCTTGGGTCATTGTGAGAATCCCCTGAGAATACCGGCCTATTATAAAAACAGTGGCATATAGATACATGTTTTAATAGTCACCTAGCATCCCTATGACCCAGCTCTGCCCCCTCCAAGGTTTTGAATAGATGAAAGCTATGCTGGGTGGGGGAGGGGTACAGGAAGTAAGGTGGCGATAAGGGAGGGGGGACACTTTGGTTACCACTGCCCACTGCCTCTACAGACCAACAAGGCTTGGGCCAAGGGGGACGTCCAAGGGGCAGGGGCTGCCTCCCGTCGTGCCTTTCTGCTGGGGGTCCTTGCCGTGGGGCTGGGCCTGTGCATGTATGCGGCCGCCCTGGTGACCCTGGCTACCTACCTTGCCTCCCGAGGCCCGCCCTAGTTGCCCATCCGGCCCCCACTGTGAATGCAGAGGCCAGCAACCCAGCGCATGCGTGAACAGAATGGATGATCCTGATGCACGTGGTGGCGACAGTGACGGCAGCGTCATCGAGAAACAAGAGCCAGCTGGAGGCCCCCTCCCCTTCCTGGCCACTCCCCACCAGACAGCAGCGTGAGAGATTAAACGAGACACCGTTCAGCCAAACCTGAGCCTGTGTCTGTGTCCCTGTCTCCCAGGGGATGGGAGGGATGCCTGGGCCAGCCAGGGTGACAGGCTGTGGGCAGCATCAGACCTTACAGCTTGAGATAGAATGACAAAGGCACGAGGTTTCTGAGCTGCAGAATTTTCTTCCCCACTGTTTGCAGAGAGCTGAGAGTGGGTTCCTAGGTCTCACTCTTCCACCTGGTGGCTCTGTAAGCCCAGGCCAAGTGACTTCTCTCTGACTGTCACTGTCTCTTCTGCAGTACAGGTTGAGGGTCTACTCCTGGGGGAGGGCTAGGGCTCCGATGCATCCTATTTGTCTGTGGTGGCTGTGAACCAGTTCCTTAACTGGGGAGGCTGGGAGCCAGCCTAGGCAACTGTCCCAAACTAAAAAGTGAAAAGACGGCTAGAGGTACACTTTACCACGTAGCATAATGTTCTCCTGGAACCCATGGCGAGGGACTAGGGGCATGAGTATGGAGTATAGTTCTTGCTTGGTGTGTACAAGGCCTTAGGCTCCATTCTAGACCCATTAAAAAATATGCTGCGCAGGGCCTCCAGTGACATCTACTCTGTTCCCTCTGCACACTTAGCCTGTTTCTTTTTTGGGGGGGAAGGGGTTGGGGAGGAAATAACCCTGGCATCACATCACCCCCAGAGACCAGATGACTCCCTGAAGCCACTTCATTCAAGGTCTTAAGCCGCACCTCAGCTACCGATGGACGGATCCTTAAGGGAGCAAGAAAGTGCTGATGGTACCAGGCAAATGGTCCAGGTATCTACTTGGCGCTTAGCAGAAACACAGAGTGCTCAGGGTTCACCAAGTGGACCCTGATGTTACCGTGTAGCAAAAACAGGCAGTCAAGTCATTAATGCCAAGGCAATGGATTTCGCTGGAAGAAATTACCTTTTTCCATTTAGCATTCCCGGGAGCATATTGTCTAGCTAAAGATATTTGTGTATTTCCCTCTTGGCTACTGGGGATGAAGATATAAGGGGAAGGTGGGGGTCAGGTGTGTGAGCTAGGTCAAGGATATTTAGTGTGTGGCAGAACATCTGATGAATGGAAACCAAACATCAGGGGCTTGCTGACTCAAGCCTCATGTCACCAAGCTGGGAAAGTTGGTTGCTCTTTGCAGGAATTGACAGTACTAATCTCTTGTACTCCACTCCTAGCTCCAATGGGGAGTCCCCAGGGTGCTGGTGTCTCCCTGTATTTTGCCTGATGAGCCAGGACCCTAAGATTGGAGTCAAGTGGGACCAATCTTCTGCAGACCAGCTGGTGGTATCATGTAGCTACCAAACCTTGGGCTTATGGGGGCTATAATGGCCCTACCTCATAGGGTGCTGGACGCAGAGCACTGAGTCAGATTTCACCTGTGACCCATAAGGCTCCTTGTTGATGTCCATCCACTCCTCTGGGGTCATCTCCTCCCTGCCCTGTCCTCACTCCTCCCTGAACCTCTCCCACCATGTTACCTTCATGCATACCCCAAACTACCCCTTTACCCATGAAAGCATTGATATATTTGCCACTCCCAAACCGATTCTTCCAAACTTCTGCCCCATCCCTTTTAGTCTCGCATAGTCCTACAACCTCAAACTCCTTGGAAGCTGAAGATGGCCTTGAATTCCTGAACCCCCTGCCTCTACCTCCCAAGAGGGATTATTGTGTGCGTCATCATGCTGGATTCTTTTTTTTTTTTAAATCATTCCAGAGGATGGAGGGAGAAAAGCTTAGAGGACAACTTCAAAAAGTTAGTTCTCTCCTGCCAGGTAGGCTCCAGGGACTAAGCTCAGACTGGCAAGTTTGCATGCAGGCAACTTCTCACCCGCTCAGTTACTTCTAACTTTTGTCATAGCATCCTCCACCAGCACATGACAAGGACCAAGTGTCTTTGCCCACCCTCCCCATCATCACCACTCCTGGCAAGTGGGACAAGAATCCCTCGCTCACTGCTGTTGTCTTGGTCCCTCACTTGCCAGACAGCAATTAAAATGGATACTGATTTGTTCATTCAACACGGATTAACCCCTTTAATGATGCTCAAGTCAGGGGAGGGGGGATGTGCCAGGCCTGGGGGTGTCAAGTGTTGAGACCTCTGTCCTTGAGTCCCATCCCAACCCTGTCACAAAGTTCCCACTACCATAGGACTGGAGTCACATGGACGCAAGGACAGAGGTGCAGCCGGGTGCTGGTCACTGCAGCTGGAGGCATAGGGGGTGTCAGCACCCTGCCCTGGCTGCCTCAGCTCTTGGAGTAGCGTCTCTGCAGTGATTCCCGGTAGAAGCGGAAGATGCATTGTGAGGCAGCCTGGGCTGCAGCCAGGCACTGCTGGAGCTGGGAGGGGAAAGGGAGATTAGTGCGGGGAAGGCAGGGAGGGGGCCCTGCTCTCTTCCCACATGCAGATCACTTCCAGACCCAAGGAGCCCCAAGACTCATGCATACTGTTTCCTCTCTCCTCCTAGCACCCTTCCCTACTACAGGGGAGGAGGTGGAAGGGCAACGGTTTTTCCCATTTCCCAAGTTTTCCCCTATCCCAGACAGGGTCTTATTTAGCCTGGGCTCACCTCAAATTTCTGTTCCTCCTGCCTCCATCTCTCTAGTGTCAACACTCTACCAGCTGAACCACACCTCCAGCTCCCTAAGTTTTTTTTTTTAATTTTTTAATTTTTGAATGTGCATGTTTACGTATATCCATGTGTGCCTGTGGAGTCCCAAGGGTGACTTTGGGAATCACCCTGGATTGCTTCTACCTCCTCTTTGCTTTGCTTTGGAGTTTCCCAGACTCTGCCTTCCAAAGTCAGACGTACAGGCCACCACCATTTCCATCTGGTATTTTTACATGGGATACAGACTGAGGACCTTCTGCTTGAGAGGCAGAGGCTTAACCCGAAGCCATTTCTTCATCCCCCTAAGTTCTTTCATAATGGAGACACTTTCCTCTAACAAGTCACACCAGCAAACGATACCTTGGGAGAGACACAAACCTCACGGAGCAGTGGAACTGTAGGGCTCAGAGAATCGCAGATCCTAAACAGTCGAGCCACAGTCCTTTGACAACCCAGGAATAGTTTTGTTTTTTGAGACATGGTCTCACTCTGTAGCTTGGGCTTATTTGAAACATACTTTGTAACCTAGACTGGCTTCGAACTCGCGTCAACCCTCCTGCCTCCTGAAGACTGGTGTCACAGGTATGAGCCGCCATGTCCAGCCCAAATGACCCTAACAGTCATGAAATCAGAGAGCCTAATCTTTGCTGTCATGTAGGCCCATGTTCACAGGAAGGTCATTTGGCCCAAATTCTAATCTTTTTTCTTTGGAAATCAAGAATTCTGGGTGGCACTGCTCTGAGGTGGCGATGCGGGGAAGAGACAGGCTTCAGATGCACTGCCTCTCCACTCTGTGCCCCTCTCCTTTTTCCTATGTAATTTCCTTTAAATTTTCCACCAAGGTTTGCATATGTATACTCTGAAAAGTCTTTTTTCATAGACAAGGAAGCAAGAGATTGCTCTGAACTTCCCAGACTTGGGATAAGATGTTACGTCAGGGTGGAAGGAAGGTTGCAGTACCCCCCACGCTGGTACCTCGGTATCGGAATAGAGCCCCTTGGTGGTAGACATCAGCAGCTTCTGCTCCACGCTGTCTAGAGCGAAGGTCAGGACAGCCCGGGCCTCCTAGGGATAAGAGGCAAAGGCGGTGAGGGACCTGGGGCCTTCATCTCAGAAAGAGGCTACAGGACTCTTACTTTAGGGCCTCACTGCCCCACAGCCACATATTTATACACCAACTGGGGCCGAGCATCTTCCCTGGGTAACTCCTGTTGACAGCTTCTGGCACAATTGCCCCTCTCAACCCTCGTTCTGACCACAGTGCTTCTGTCCCATAGGGGGCGCCACAGTGCTGGCCAATTGCTGGCTGTCTCTCCCTGCTCTGTACTGGGAGGGGAATCAGTGGGCTATATTCCCACTTCCTTACCATTAAAATCTCCTACTTAGGAGGGTGGGAGCCTGGGAGGACCTGAGAGAAGCATCCTGGCTCTTGCTTCAACAGCAGCATCACAGTAATAGCCACGGAGATGAGGGGCCTCTGAGCATCAGTAGCCAGGGCGCTGGCCATTCTGTGCGTGAGCACCTGGAAACATCTGCAATTACGCCTCCAACACTCAGACACGAGCTCACGGTGTCAACTTGACAAGTGAGGGCTGGAATTCTGGGCAGTTGTGAAGAATTAGTAGTTAAGCCCCAAGCAAGTCTACAGATTGATTGATGGGAAGCCCAGCCCATGGTGGGTGGAACTAGTCACTGGCAGGTGAATAAGATGGAGGGAACTATTAAGGAAGTTGGCATCCTTTGGTGTACTTGGCCAGACATGCTGGCATGTCTGGCAAATGAGGACTGTCCTCTCAACAATGGGTATGGTGTGGCCAATTTCCTTGGCCCCTGGTGGTGTGGACTCTCCTGCCAACCTGGACTAACGACTGAAATGGGATAATCCTAAAATAGAAATAATAAAGCCTCCTGTTCTCATAAGCCATTTTGTCATGAATGTATCGCAACATGCAACAAACTGTGACACCTGGTGTACAGTAGTAGTAGCCTCTGATCTTTGGGCCCCACCCTTCTTCCCTTTCGCTTTTCTGCTCTTCCAACAGTGTTGCTGCAAACCCACTGCACTCAATCCCCTCCATCTGAAGTGTCCCGAGTGGTGTCTGTCTTCCTGACTGGGCAAGAAACCCTGATGAGCCAGACCCCCGGACATAAAACTTGAGCGGAGCGAGCTCTTTTCTGCCCCCCCCCCTTGCTTCTGAGCCTAGCTGGCAGGGCCTGTCCAAACCCCAGAAGAAAGCTGGCTCTAGAGAATGAAGCTCATGTGTAGAGAAAAAGCAAGTCCAAGACTCAAAACAAGAAGTCCCAATGATGATGTAGTCAGGGTTTGAGCTAGACCTTTGTTCTTTCAGTTCAATTGTGAAAGTCAGTGAATTCCTTGTCTGGCTTGTGTCAGCCTGAGTTGGTTTCTAGTACTTGAGGCTGAACGAACCCTGACCAACAGAGCAGAGCCTACCCACTGGGGCGAAGGGGCACAAGCCAACAGGCTTGCAGAGAAGCAAGACCTGGAGGCAGACAAAGGCACCTGGATAACGTTCAACAATCTTAATCTCCATACCTACCTTTTCTTGCTTCCCTGTGGGGTCCAGCATGAGGTTGCCATCTGAGTCCAGGGCACAGGTAACCCCGCAGAAGAGAGCGCGCATGGGCACACCCGCATCCACCAATGCCATGCAGGCAGCGTTCAGGCAACAGGCCAGGAGCTGAGCATCACGTGGAGTGGTTAAGAAGAGTGTCTTTGGTGGGGCCGGTCAGTAGAACACATCTATGCTTCCCTTTACCTGCTGATGCTGGTAACAGGCATCACGGGTTGATCACAGAACACCAGTTGGAGGATGGGCAAGAAGTCTGGCCAGTATGACAAGTCTGTTCCCCTTCACCAGATGATGCCTGCCACGGTCATCACTGATCCATCGGAGAATAGCAATGTGACAGGATGGATCAGAGATGGGGCAGAAAACATCCATGCTTTACTTCACTAGATGACCCTGCTGCAGGTATTATCAATCCATCACAGAACAGCAATGTGACAGAAAGGATAAGTGGTTCTAGAAATCGACTAAGCTCTTCTATACTGGACTTTGCCATGGTTCAGCTCTATGGTCAACTGCCCATTTCTGGGTCTCAATGTCCTCATATATCTAGTAGGATCATGCTCTAAAAGTATGTACCTTCAGTGAGATAGAGTCAAAGAGGGGAATGAGCCTCCAAAGTCACACGAGGGAAGTACCACAAAGCTGGGCCCAGCACTTGGGAATCTATCAGGCAGCCACCACACCAGATGATAGAGCCCATAGTTGCTCTGCTTGCCTAGGACTCCCCATTACAAAGATACAGACTTAGGTTAAGATACAGAGTGCACTGGCTCAGGCTCTGAGTCCTGCATGTCCTCAGGCAGTCACTCTGTATCTCAGTTTCCTCCTCTGAAACACGGCAAAGTAATACATATCTGGGGCTGGCGAGACTGTTCAGCTGGTAAGATGCCTGCTTACACACTTGTCAACTAAAGTTAGATCCCCAGAAGCTGACACGGTGAAAAGAACTGACATCAAAATGTTGTTTTTTGACCTGTGCAACAGGACATTTGACCTTCACCTGTGCAACATGGCAAAAATACATGTTCAAAATACAGATCAGCCAGAGTCCCTGGGCTCCAGCTTGGGCCTTAGGAAGACACCTGGTGCACATGCTGTGGACTGAATGATGGCACATTCGAGGTGCTCGGACTTGTGCCTTCCACACTCTAAGCCCTGAAGCCAATTGCTGCCTGGCGTGTGCTTGGAGGCTTCAGCTGGTGGTGGGTGTGTTATGGAGTCACCAAAAGGGAAGTCATGAGAACCTGTGGAGGAGGGGGTGGGAAAGGATACAGAGCCAGTGTCGCTGACTACCTGCAGCACCACAGTGATGGAGGTTCGGGGGTGCAGGGCTCCCAGTACTACAGCCTCGCAGGTATTCCTGATCAGCCGCTCACGGCTCTTCTCGGCCACACCTGGGGAGAGGAAGGGAGGCTGTCAGATTTCTCTTCCACCCTCTAGAGGGAGACCTTAGAGAAAGGGCTGGCAACCTCAGTCTGGGATGGCATCCGTGACTAGGCACCCCAGGGGAGGTATACCTAGAAGCACCCATGTCCTGAGCTACTGTCCACACTCATACCCAACCCAGCAGACCCAGGTCACAACAGGTGAGGTAGATGTGGTGAACAGGCAGAAAATCAAGTTAATGGGCGGGAAGGAAGACTGAGGCAGAGAGAGAGGAAGGAGAGAGAAACTAAGACAGTGGCAGGAAGCTGAGGGAAAGATATATAATGGAGGAGAATCCAGGCCTGTAATCCCAACATGTGGAGGCTGATGTAGAAGGACTGCAAAATTGAGGCTAGCCTGGGCTACAAGCTCAATGATAGCCTAGGCAACTTGGTCAAACCCTGTATCAAAAAGTAAAAAGAGGGTTGGAGAGGTGGCTCAGGGGTTAAGCCTCTGCCTTGCAGGCGGAAGGTCCTGAGTTCGGATCCCAGATCCCACATACAGACGGCGGGCGGAAGCGGGGGCGGCCTGCGCTTCTGGTCCTGGTAGGGCGGAGCCTGTGAATCCCGGGGCAGAAGGAGGTGGAGGCATCCATGGTGGTTCACGAATTCGTCCGTGGTTCTACGCACAGACAGACACACACACACACATGCGCACGCACATACATATGCACACATGCACAATTGAATAAATAATAATAAAAAATGAGATAGTATCTTTAAAAAAAATAAGTTTAAAAAAAAGTAAAAAGGCTGGGCTGGAGAGGTGGCTCAGAGGTTAAGCCTCTGCCTTGCAGGCGGAAGGTCCTGAGTTCAGATCCTAGACTCCACATATAGATGCCAGGCGGAAGTGGGGGCGGCCTGCATTTCTGGTCCTGGTAGGGTAGAGCCTGTGAATCCCGGGGCAGAGTAAACAAGGAGGAGGTGGAGGCGGTTCATGGTGGTTCCCGAATTCACCCGTGGTTCTACACACACACACACACACACACACACACACACACACACACACACACACACACAACTGAATTAAAAAAAAAAAAGTAAAAAGGCTGACCATGTGAGTAGTGCCAGAGGTAGTGCCTGCCAGGAATCTATCAGCGAGGAGCTGGGGGAATGGCTCAGCGGTACGGCACTGGTCTAGCATACATGAGGCTCTGGATTCAATTCCATCCCCAGTACAAAACCAAGAGGGAGTTAGGGAGGGCAGTGGGGACTCGGTATACAAGCAAGGAGGAGCCAGGTGTGGTCCTGACAGATTGGACTTTTAGATGTTCGGCGGGGTTGTTACCAGGTAGCCCGATCTTTGGCCTGAGGATCACTTCGAGTGTGGCCTTGTTGAAGATCTCTTTGCTGACCTTCACCTCCGCTGGTCCATAGACTCCAGCCAGGACAGAGGTATCACCTGGAGAGACATCAAGGGAGAGGCCTCAGTTGCACCGTGCCAGCTTCTAATGCATGAAGTGAGAGCACTGAAGGCCAGGGCAGAATGTCTACCCAGCCGCTTGTTGACAGTGATTCTTACTGTAGCCACGTCATTCTTCTGCCTCTGCTTCCTCATCTGTAAAATGGGGGGGGCACCCATGGTACCTCCCTCATGACATCAGTTCAGGACTGGCAGGCATGGCTTGGTGGTAGAGTGCTTACCCAGTGTCTGGGAAACCCATCCTCAGCAGCACAATAAAAGCACAAAATTAAAAAAGACACAGTTCACTTTAGGATGCTGCCTGTCTCATGCAGGGCACACTAGTAACTTAAAGAGGAAGCAGTTCTGGGAGTTGGGAGAAGGTTGGATGGAGAAGGTGCTTGCTGGCAGGTGTGAGGACCCAGAAACCTTGCCAAGCTAGGTATGGCAACATGTGCCTGTCATGCCAGTGTTCTTACAGGGGGACGGAGGACTCAGAGGGACCCTGGAAGATTGTGGGTTAGTATGCCCTGAACACACAGCTGTGAATAACAGAGACCCTGTATTAAACAGGGTGGAAGGCAGGGGCTGACACCTGAAGTTGACCTCTGACCTCTACATGCTCACTATGGCATGCATGTGTCCTGTGTGTATGTCCCACATACATATAAAGAGGAAGTAATTCTTGAAGGTTAACCTTCCTCTCTCTCTTTTTTTTTAATCTGAAGCTGATTTCAGCCCCAACCCAGATCTATCCCATATTCTTTTTTTTTTTTTTTTTTTAATTTTCATTTGTTTGGGAGGGGGAGCAAGTAAATGTGTGAGTACAGACAGACATGTGCATGCTATGGAGGTTAGAGGATAGCTTTCAGAAGTTCTCTTTCCATGATGTGGGGTTCCTAGGATCGAACTCAGGGCATCAGGTTTACTTACAGGGCCTCACCCTCTGAGCTATCTCGCTGGCCATAGGATCTCTGCATTCTGTAGCAGCACTGATACTTTAGGAAGGGATCTGGGCCAGGCCTATGGGGCAACTCCTGTAATCTCAGCACTTCAGTGGAAAAAGCAGGAGAATCAAAAGTTCAAGATCATTCTAGATTACACAGTGAATTCAAGGTCATTTTGGGCCCCACAAGAGTATCTTAATATATAGCTAAACAGGACTGAAGAGATGGTTCAGGGGTTAAGCTTTTGCCTCACAAGCAAAAGAACCTGAATTTGGATCCAAGATACCACATAAAAATGCTGTCTGGAATAGCAGCAGCCTGCACTTCCAGTCCTGGAAGGCAGAGATTGGAGAAATGCAAAGCAAAGCATTAAGGAGGTAGAACGATCCAGGATGACTTCTGATGTCACCCTTGGGCCTCCACAGGCACACACAGTGCCTCCCTCTTCTACACATATACACACATGTACATACCCATACCTACATATGCAAAAACTAAGCAGAAACTCATTATAGATGATTAACATATGCTAACAAATATATTGTGATGGGGTGGGCATCCTAATTCCTGCTTATTTTCCTGGATTGAATATGAATGGGTAAGGAGAGGTAAGACTAGGCAAAGAAACAAGCTAGGCATTTGGGCTGGTCAGATAGCTCAGCCGTTAAGGTGCCTGCTAACAAACCTGGTGATCTGAGTTCTATCCCTGGAGGCCCATATGGTAGAAGGAGAGAACTGACTTCCAAAAGTGGTCCTTTGACTTCCACACTGACACCAAGGCATACATGCACACACTTTTCCTCCCTCTCTCTTATCCCTTCTCCAAGAAGGGAAAAATAAAACAAACCTATATTCTAGCCCCATCTGCCTTTTCCTAGTCCTTGGGCAACTTTGCTGACGTCTCTAGGCTTCAGAAAGGCCAACTGTAAAGTTCAGGCACTGAACTCAAGCAATGGTTTCCACGTGTTTCTCACCATAATGGCCAATAATTGATGTATTTGACAGCACAATCCCAAATTCACAAATCTTTGTGAACAAAGGGATCACAAGTCACACAAAACAATTTTGCCCATTTCTGCTTCGGTGTACTCTAACATTTTTCTACTCAATTCCTCTTAGAAAGCTGGGTACCAAACCATTAATGAAGTCGTCCAAGTGTATGCTTGGGGAGTTTCTTAATTTTGATATCAGGCCCCTTCCCCTGGTGCTCAAAAGTGGGGAATAGGTGCTGGGAGCCTCACAGCTCTGCAGCTATTTTTTAACACACACGCACGCATGCATACACACGCACGCATGCATGCGCACGGCAGGGCTTGCAGTATGGAATGTGGAAAATAGAAGCTGTGGATCTGGGAATAAAGTGGTAGAACATTTGCTTTCAATGTAGGAACCCGGCTGGGCTGCTGCAAAAACAAAACAAATCAAAGCACCCTAGAGCTCTAGCCCTGTTTCCAATCTGGTCTACAATCAGAATCACCATGGGATTTAATTACAAAATGAAGAGGAACCTGGAATGGTGGCACAAGCCTGTAATCCAGTTCTTAGGGGGGGCAGAAGAGAGGATTTCAAGTTTGAAGACAGGTTGAACTACACAGCAAGTTCAAGGCCAGCCTGAGCTATAGTGAGAGTCTATCTGGAAGAAACCCAAGGCGCTGAGATGTAGCTACGTGGTAAAGCACTTGCCTAGCACACACCAGGCCAAACAAAAATGAGGTGGGTCCCTCAGCAGTGATTTTTCTTTCTTTCTCTTTACTTTCAAAAATATTATTTCTTTATTTGAGAAACAAGTGAGAACAGGTGCACACACCTCACAGTGAAAACGTGCAGATCAGAGAACAACTTTCAGGAGTTGATTTTCTCCTTCTATCGTGTGAGTTCCAGGGATGGAATTCTCTGGTGGCAAGGTTTGTGCACAAGCATCTTGACCTCTGGCCTTAGATGTTCTTGCCTCTACCTCCCAAGTGCTTGGACTACAGATCTTTGCCAACTGTTTACTTTTCATTTTATTGGTTAGGATCCAAAGTAATGGGTTTCCCTGTGACATTTTCATATGTATATATACTTTCCACAAACTTGCCAGTCTTTCTGAGGCCAGAAATGCTTGGAACACTTTTTTTTTTTTTTTTTTGAGGGTCTCTGAGACTGGGAGGTCCACTAATATTAGGGCCCTTTTTTTTTTTCTTTTTCCAATTATTTATTATGTGTAGATAGGGTTGCACAGGGTGTAAGTGTGTGGAGATCAAAGGACAACTTGAAGGAATGTCTATTCGCTCTTGACACCCTGTGTATTCCAAACTCAGGTGGCAAGCACCTTTTTCTTACTAAGCCATCTTGACTCTTTTCCTTATTTCTAACATCCTAAACAAGGTCAGGCATCCGAATTCAGTAAAAGCTAAACTTCAGGAGAACCAGGATAAAAACTACTTGTAGAACTGGGATTCTCTCTGCTCCAGAAGAATCTGCCACCAAAGCAATCAATCTGAGTGTATAACTTGGGTAAATATCGGTCAGTCTAGGCAATAAATATATTTATGCCCGTCTACGCGGGTATTTACACAAACGGATACTTTTGCCTCAATCGGTGTTATAGGGACGCAGGGGAAGTGTTTGGCAAACATACTTATCCTGGTAAGGTTTCCCCTATTCTGGAACATTCACTTTTAACCAGGTTGGTCTTGCCCCTTCATGATAGGCATCTACAGGGTGGAAGTATATGTTTTCGAGTGGAGAGAGGTGTGTGCATGTCGCAATATTTAGAGTTTTGCAAGGAAGTAGGTATTTCGTGGCACACCACACCGTAACCACTCTTCAAAAACAAGTTAACACCTTAGACGAACGTGGCGCGCAAAAGTACTCGCGTTAAGACCCTACCTTGCAGGAAAGAAGCGGAGCCATCGGGCCGAGACAGCAGGTTCTGCTCACAGGCAAAATGCCGGAGGCTGCAGCCTGGACCCCGAGGACCCGACTCTGTTCCGGGATCCGTACAAATCTTGGCGTCTGGGCGCACTGCTATCTCCATGGTCGCAGACCCCACGTGCAGTGCGGACTGCAGTTTCCGCCCAGCTCCAAGCGCAGGCCTGTCGCGGCACAGCTTCTGCGCATGCGCCTCTCCGGAGCGGCAGCCTCCAACTTGGCTTGGGCGTCCGCACGTGTCTCAGCGTTTACCAACAGCCTGGCTCCGCCCACCTCCACCTCCAAATTCTGGCCAAATCATTGGAGAATAGAAAATTGAGGGCGGGTTTTGGCCTGGGCTCCGGTTGCCCAAGGCCCCGGGGTCCTAAACCTTTGAAACGCTTGTTAAGTAGTCCCTCCCTATTGCCTGTTACTAGAGTAACTACCACGAGACGGTTAGAGTATGTTTGGAGAATAAATATTGTTGTTTTCACTATTTGTGAGTCTTGAGTGGCGTGTAATGGAAATTAGGGAATCCGTTGGCGGGATTCTGTTGCCATTTGAATCAGGCATATCAGTGGGCAGCCCTGAGTTTGGTCCGCCAGAGAGGCGGATCGCTGAGTGGTTGTTAGCCAACATGGCGGTAGCGATGTCTGTAGCCAAGCTCTGGGGGCCAAGCCGAGGCCTGGGCCAGGCGGCCCTCCGACTGCTTCGGCGGCCTGGGGCTCGCGGTTTGACTAGATCCGTGAGTACCGGAGTCCTATGGCGTTCCCTGTAGAAGTGGTGACGTAGAGGTTACTTTTACAGAGTACTTGTGGTCACTGGGAAAAGGAGTGGAAGAACATTTGGAGAACTCCATCTGGTTAGGAGAGGCAAAGTTAAGGCTGCTCCCTCTCTGAGAAGGGGGGAGTTGGAGAATGGAGAGGTGTCACTCACTTGTTCCCTCCAGTCTCGCGCGATGGGCATTTTGCAGGGACTTGGGGAAGGACCCACCCCCATCCCTCCCCCCCCCCCGCAGATTGCAGAATGAAACTTAGTTCGTGAGACACATTCTTCCGGACCAAGAGCGCCTGGAAGGAGAAGAAAGGTCAGATGAGACTTTGATGGGGTCTTGCATTCTTGTTCCTTTACCCCAGTGACTTGACCAACAAACTTTTGATTCTCCTCCCCTGATGCAAACTCAGGAACGGGGACTTGGTCCGTTACAGCTGTTGTGCACAAGAGATGATCAGTATGCATATCTTCATGAAAGGAGAAGAGAAGGGGTGTCATGAGTCTGGGGTCGCGCAGAGAAACACACCTGTGACCACGGTTGAAAGCTTAAAAAACAGAGGAGGTTTATTAACGCTAGTATACCAGGTCTCAACACACGGAGATACTAGTCGCAGCTAGCCTCTGAAATGTGGAGCTCCGAACTGAAATTCTTCTTCTTCTTTTTTTTTTTTTTTTAAGAAGAAAACCGCAAGGGGGACGTGCAAAAGCAAAGCATGGTTACAAAAGCTAAATTCAGCGGTTTAGCAAACGCTATCGATCAGCACATCTGTTCTGTAAGTCTAAGCTCTAGGAACTCGATGTCTCCGGAGGTCTTAGAACGTTCTGACCCTTAACTATTCTCAGAGTTTCTAATTATTAGCTGTTCCAGAAGGTCAGCTCAGTGGGGTGACCTGAGCTGTGCTATTGGCGGTTATCTATTGCAAGCCAGCAAGCCAGCTAAGCTACTTGTCAGCTGAGCTATTTTTTAAGCTATATGATTTTTCTAAAATATTTGTTTCTTAATTTCTCATCTAAAAAGTCTTACCTTCCTCAGTAGCAGAAGCCCAGACAGTGCCTTTTGCCTGCATTTTTCAAGATGGTTTCATTTTATAACCCAGACTGGCTTGGACTCCAGACTATCCTGTCTCCTCTCCTGCCTCAGTTTGTAGAATTACTGGTGTTAATTCTCGTTGCCCAGGTTTCTTCAAAGCACTTTAGAAAGCTCCAGAATCCCATTTGGTCATTGCTGCTAAGGGTAAGGGAATACTGCAAAAAATGTCATTGAGATCTAGGATGTATCTTAGCATTGTAGTAACTATCTAGTATATGCAAAGTCCTGGATTTGATTGTGATGTGTGTGTGTGTGTGTGTGTGTGTGTGTGTGTGTGTGTGGTGGCACATTACCATCTTCTTAGAAAACAGAAACAGGAGAATCAGTAGTTTAAGGGCAGCTTGATCACATTAAAAAAAAAAAGAAGAAAACAATTCTAGTTGTGAACTCTTGGTTAGAGGGTTAGAAGAGCTTTGAAATGGAACTCCAAATAAGACAGAGCTGGTTAAATGATTGGGTTCTGGTCACATGAGTTTACTTCCCTGCTCTGCCAATTTCCAGTTGTGTAGCCTTGGGCAAGGAATTGCACCTTGCACCTCCCCACATCTAGTTTTTCCTCTCTGTACATTCGCTAGCATTGGTCACTTCCTAGAGTTATTGTGGAAATGCAGGAATTGCTGTAAGGACATAGCACATAATAAAAGCAATAGGGATTTTGGCCATCCCTGTTTAGGGAGTAAGAAAACTGTCAGCAGGTGTTGGGGAAATGGCTCTGTAGACCCAAGTTTGGGTTCCCAACACCCACATAGAAAGTCAAGCCAGTTGGACAGCTCAAATGTGATCCCATTGTTCATGAGGGAAGTGGAGATAGAGGATGCCTACAGCAAACTGATTTGCCAGACTAGCTGAATAAGCAATCTCTGGGTTTAGCAAAAAACCCTGCCCCAATAGATAAAGTGGAGAGCAGTTGAGGAAGGCACCTGCCATCTCCATCCTCTGACCTCTACAGGCAGGTGTTCAAATGCACACGTGCACCCATATAAACGTGCCTAGACATATATGGAGATATATACATGCACGGATGAAAACTGGTGGAAGCAGGTAAATACAGGGTAAGTAATACAGAAAGTTTACAGGAGTAGGCTAGGGGATAGAAGTCTTCTGCTTTTAGGCTGTTGTTCTCCTTGGCTTTTTTTTTTTTTTTTTTTTTTTCCTAAAGCAATTCTTTCACAGCCAATTTCAGTCCCTAGAACTGCTTGGCTGGACAGGCAGGCTGAGAGGTCATCAGGAATGAGGTATCCAGGAAGCATCTTTGTGGCTGATTATTTCTGTTTCCTTCAGGCTCAGCCTCCCGTTGCTGTTCCTCATACTTCTCCTTGACTCATTTACGAGAAAGTTGGAAAGAGAGGAAGGATGTGAAAGTCTTTTTCTTTCTACCTGTCTTTGATTTGTATATTTAAAATTTTATATTTTGGGTTTTTTTTTTCAGTCTAGTTTTCATATATCTTAGATGGGCTGTGTAGCTAAAAATGACTTTGAACTTCTGATCCTCCTTCTTCTACCTCCCCAGTGCTGGAATTACAGGTGTGCACTAACATGCTTGACTTTATGTAGTGCTCTATCAATTGAACTACATCTGCCCACTTCTCTCACCACTTCCCCAACCTCTTCTCCTCCCCATTTCTTTTCCTTCTTCCCTTCCCACTCTCCTCTCCTTTCCTTTCCTGTTGTCTGCCCCTTCTCCCTTCCACTCCTTCCCTTCTTCTTCTGTCCTTCCTTCCTTCCTTCCTTCCTTTTCTCCCTCCTCTCTCTCTCTTTCTCCCTCTGTCTTCTCTTCCTTTCTCTTTTTCTCTTTCTCTTTCCCATTCTCCCTCCCTCCCTCCTTCTTTCTGTTTGTTTTGGAACAGAAGTTCATGTAGCTCAGACTGACCTTGAATTCCTGAACCTTCTGCTTCCACCTCCCAAGTGCTGGCATCACAAGCATTGCTACCGTGCTTAGCATTGTTTTTTAACATTTTCCCCTCCATATACTCTTGTTTTTCTTCAACTTGTTGTAAGATTTAAAAAGCCACTACTTTTTTTTGTCCATGTGTGTGTATTTTTGTGTACATGGGTAATGTGTGTTTGTACCAGAGAGCACTTAAGTGTGTGTGCCTATGGAGGCCCAAGGATGATCTGGGAATCCATCTGGATTGTTCTACTTTCTTATTGCTTTGCTCTGAGGTTTCCTAGGCTCTGCCTTCCAGAATGCTACCATTTCTGCCCACATTTTCCATGGGATTTGGAGATCTGAACTCAGGTCCTTTTGCTTTCAAGGCAAAAGCTTTAATCCTTAAATCATCTCCCCAGCTGCTTCCCACCCTCCTCCACCCCCCACCCAGACCAGGCATTGCTATGCAGCCCAGGCTGTCCCAACTTATAACCTCATCCGCCTCAATCCCTCCCTGCTCCAGCCTCCTGTATGTTCAAATATAAGAGTGTGCTACTGCACTCCCAGTTGCTTTTTTTTTTTTTGAGGATTAAGGCAGAGTTTATTAGAAGAGAGAAAGAACGAAACCGACGTGAATCCGTGAGGAACAAGAGAGCCCTGGAGAACTCATGAACTTCAGGCATAGAATACACGAGGGGCGAAAGAACAATCAGATAGGAACTCATGGACTCCAGACGTGAAGTGCCATGAGAGGCAAGGGAGCCACTTGCTTTAAAAAAAAATTATTTCATTTATTCCTCGACAGCTTCACATGTACACGATGTATTTTGATCATATCCACTCCTGTTTCCCCTCTCATTCTTCCTGAAGTTCTCCCCCCCATTCCCTCTCTCTTGTCCTTTTTTGTTTTCGAAAAACCACAGAGTCCCATTAGTGCTGCCTACATGCTCATGAGATGAGGCTAGCCACTGGGGCATGGCCAAACTACCAGTAGCTTCACCACCAAAAACCAAATGACTCTCCTGCCCTCAGCAACCACTCGCTCCTTAGTTAAGGGGGGGAGGCCTCTTAGAGCTCCTCCCCATCCTTTCTGGAATGTTTACTGGCTGGATCTTGCTTGAGTAGCTCAGGGAGAAAGAAATGTCTCTGATCACGTGTGAGAGCAGCACTAGTTCCTTTCCATGAGGGGAGAGAAGAGGCAGTGGTAGTGGCCAAAGACCAGGATCATCCAGCAACATTTCCTGTGGTAGTGGAAATGCTGTATTCATGCCATCTCCCTGTGATAGCAGTGGCTTTCAGCCACATGTGGCCACAGAGCCCTGGAGATGTGGCCAGCACAAGTGAGGAACTGGGGGATTTTTTTGTTTGTTGGTTTGCTTGCTTTTTGTTTTTTTGAGATAGGATCTTGCAGTCCAGGCTGGCCTTAAACTGGTGATCTTCCTGCCTCAGTCTCTGAAATACTGGAGTTACAGGTGTGTTCCCCAACATCCACTTTGGTGGCTTTGTTGTTTTTGTTTTGTTTTGCTTGAGACATGGTTTACACTGTAGTCCAGGCTTGCCTGGAACTCACTGTGGTACCTCAGGTTGGCCTTCAGCTGGTGGTATCCTCTTGCCTTAGCCTTCCCAATGTTGGGATTACAAGTGTAAGCTATTATGCTGGGCTGGAAGGTGCATTTTATCCAGATGAAGGGGAAGAGCTAAAATCTTGGAAGAAGGCTGAGGAAGTTTTACTTAAATGGATGGGGAAGAAGAACAGGGCTACATTCTTTTACAAAAAGAATTTGTTATCATTATTATTATTATGTGTTATGTGTATGTGTGTGCATGTGTGCATGATATGTATGTGAAAGATCAGAGGGCAACATTGTAAAGTCTATTCTCTCCTTTCAGTTCTCTCCTGCTTTTTCCTTGAGTTCCAGAGATCAGACTCAGGCCTGGGGCTACCTTCTCTGTCATTGTCTTCTTGCCTCTACTCTGGACATTTTTACTTCTTTCTTGTAGCAGATGACTTTATTGCTCAGGGAGAAGAGGAGGAAGGAGTCAGCTTTGTAGCTACCATCCAGGGTCATGTCTGACCCAATCATTTCACCTTCTGAGCTTGGCTTGTGGGCTGTGCATTTCCTACCTTACTGGAAATCAGGAAGCAGCTAGAGCTGGGTCTCTGTTCTTTATCACTGGTGTTAATTCTCTAGCCTGGCCAATAGGGTTCTTGTGCTCTGTGCAGCATCTCTAAGTGGTAGGTACCCAGTGTGTACTCGGGGCTGAGTGGAGATGCTTGTTACTGATGCTGATCACAGAAATCCATTTCCCTCTAGTTCTGTCCAACCCTTGTCTTGGGGGGCCACATGTATGTGACCAAGGATAGCTGTGAATGTGACCGAACACCTAGTAATAAACTTACTTAAAACATAACAAGGAAGGGACTGAGGAGATGACTCAGTAGCTAAATGAAATAGTTCTGATCCCTAGATTCTGTGTAAAATCCCTGGGAGTGTGGTGGCCCACCTGTAATTGCAGCCATTTAAAGGCAAAGGCTGGACTCCCCAGAGCAAGCTTGCTAGCCTAACTAGTCCTGTCACAGTTAGTTTAATTAGACTCTGGATTTAATTAGAGATCCTGTCTCAAAAGAATAAAATGATTATTCCTGTGGGCCTCTGCCCACATGTACACACATACATGCAAACACATGCATGCATATCCACCAACACATGAAAATAGAAAAAGAAAAATGCATGTGCATCAAAAGGGACTGTGTGTCCCTGGGGAGGACTAAAGGTGACTTTGAGAATCATCCTGGATTGCTTTCATCTCAGTTTTTGCTTTGCTCTGGGATTTCCCAGACTCTACCCACCAGAAACAGAAGTGCAGGCCACTACCTTTTCCGCCTATCATTTTTTCACTAGACCTGGGATCCAAACTCAGGACCTTCTGCTTGTTCGTCAAAGCTTTAACTCCTGAGCCATATCTCCAGCCCCCCCCCTTTTTTAACAACTGCGAATCTTGGTTCATGTCTTAAGAAGTCTGGCTTGTTTCTTTGCATCAGATATACATTGTGACTTATAGTTCCAGTCCACATCCCCTATTTAAGACAACCACACTGCAGGGTCCCTACTAGTACTCCGCTGTTACAAGTGGGGAAACCAAGGCTTAGAGATAGAAAGTCTGAATATGGAACCATGGACCCCCAAAGCCTAACATCTTTCCAGGCTGCCAGAGAGAAAGAAGGGCTTGGATGTCTGGCTTGGTCTGGATCACCTGCCCTTGCCCAAGTTACCTGCCCTGAGTGTGGGGCTGCGTGGGAGCTAAGTTTGGCCTCAGACCCCAACATATCTTTCTCTTTCTGCACTTCAGCCCCACTGTCCATCGTATGGGCTTGTTTTGAAACAGCGTCTTATGTAGCCTCAGACTCTATGTTAACACTGAATGTGGCCTTGAACTTCCAATTCTCTTTTGCCTCCACCTCCCACATGCTGGGGTTGCAGTTAGCCACCACCATGCCTGGCATGGGTTTTGTCTCACTTCCAGGGCTGGAGATGGAACCCAGCGCCTTTCTTGTACTAGGCAAGTACGCCATCACTTAACTCTACTCCCTCACTCTTGTTTAAAGATCATAATGTACTTTCTTTGTGATTTTAGGATAGATAGAACAAGACTACTTTTTATGAAAGTATATGTCATCCAATGAACTAAGCAGAGTAATCTGGCATGGTAGAGAAGCTAAAGAAAGCAGATGTAAGGAGAAAAGACTGGAACGATCTGTTGTTCAAAGTTACTTTCCTTGTGAAGCAGGGACACAGGAACAGGAGGGAAAACAGTTGCTGGTTTGCATCAGGACCTTCAGGTTACTTGTTTTGTTAAAGTATTTAAGAACTGGTAGTTGACCTGACACTTCCTCAGAAACCCACCCCATACCTCAAGTTTCCATCTGTAAAACCAGAGCAATACCTTCCTTAGAAAGTGCTGGTGAGGATTAAAGAGAGGGGGGGTTTACTTGTTCGTTTATTTGTTTGTCTTGTAGTCCAGGCCAGCCTTCAGTTCTCTGTGTCACTGAGGATGGCCCTTAACTCCTGATCCTCTTTCCTGCTCCTTCCAAATGCTGAGATTACAGATATAAGGACACTATGTCTAGCTAAAAAGAGTAGGTTCCCTCCCCCTCCCACAGAGAGTCTTGCATGTAGTTCTGGCTAGGCCCAGAACACACTGCATTCCTCTTGCTTTTCTTCCTGAGCCCACAGCTTCATGCATGCTAATCCAGCACTCTATGGTCTAAGGTACATCCCTGGCCCAAGAGAGCCACTCAGTTCCCTTTTTTAAAAATTTAAATTTTATTTTGTGTGCACGCGTGCTCGTGAAAGCCCAAGAATGATTTTGGGAATCATCCTGGATTGTTTCTACCTTCATTTTTGTTTTGCTCTGGGATTTCCCAGGCTCTGTCTGCTAGGGCCAGAAGTGCAGGCTGCCACCACCATTTCCATTTGGTGTTTTTATGTGGAATCCAGAATTGAACTCGGTTCCTTCTGCTCAAAAGGTAGAGCCATCTCTTAAGTCCCAAGAGAATAGTTCTTTTTTTTTTATTTTTTTATTATTATTTCTTCAATTGTGCGTGTGTGTGTGTGTGCGTGCGTGCGCGTGTGTGTGTGTATGTAGAACCACGGACAAATTCGGGAACCACCAAGGACCACCACCACTTCCATGGACCACCATGGACCACCACCACTTCCATGGACCACCTCCACCTCCTCCTCGTTTACTCTGCCCCGGGATTCACAGGCTCCGCCCTATCAGGACCAGAAACGCAGGCTTCCCCCACTTCGATACGTGGGGTCTAGGATCCGAACTCAGGACCTTCCGCCTGCAAGGCAGAGGCTTAACCCTTGAGCCACCTCTCCAGCCCCAAGAGAATAGTTCTTAAGGGGCACCTGACTCCATGCTCCCAGCACTCAGTAAGTCAGGACTTCTCCAGGGACAGTGACTGGCTTGACGTTGACTGATTCAGGGGAAGAATGAAGAGTCCTTCTGGGCTTTCCACCTTGCAGTGCCTGGGGAGCCTGGAGTTGCTAAAGCCACGCTGGGGCCCTTGGGAAAGCCTGATTGCTTTCCACACCTTGTCTCAAGCAGCTGCCCTACAAGAGATGCAACTTTCTACTCTATTAGCAAGCCCAGTGCCTCGGGGGCCAGGACTCAGCTGGTGCCATCCACAGAGAGAACTTGGAATTAGCAGGCCCACCCACAGAGACATGCATGCTCTGAGCCCTACTTGTCTTAGTTTTGCAACTTTTTCACTGCAATATATGCCATATCCAGACAATTAGGGGGACAAGGGATTTATCCAAGTTTGCAATTTCAGAATACAGTTCATCACGATAGGAGAGCCACATCGTTCCCAAAGCAAGGGCACAAGCAGGCAAGGACCAATGCTACATACTTTCTAGCTTGTCAGCTTGTCAAATGCCAGCCAAACTCTTACTTTTATCCACCTACCCAGGCAAATGTTCCTGCCCACATGGGCAGGTCTTCCCACTTCTGTTAAAGCAGTTCAGGTAGTCTCCTTCAGTCTTGCTCAGAGACTTGCTTTAAGTAAATAAGTTCTCACCTCACAAGTGCCTAGCTGACATCTGAAAATAGCTGTCACTCCTTCCAGCCTCTCCGAATAGTAGTAATTAGACAGCCCCTGCAGATGCCAACATTACCACCACTTGTGATCCGTGTGACCTTGCACAAGTTGCTTAGCTACCTCCAATGGAGGTGCCTCATCATGGGCTCAGAGAGCACAGAAGTAAAGTGCTTCAAGTAGTACCTGGGCCTGTAGTTGGTTTATACTGACCTATTCAGGTTTCTTGGTCTCCAGGGTCCTAGTTTTTTGTTGTTGTTGCTGCTGTTTGTTTTTAATTTTTTTTGCTTGTGTGTATATGTATGCGTATATATATATACATGCACAGGCATTTAAGTATATATGTCTGTGGAAGCCCAAGAATCATCCTGATTTGCTTTTCTTCCTTATTGCTTTGCTGTGGGGTTTCTCATCCAAACTCAGTTCCTTTTACTTGTGAGATGAAGGCATTATTAACCCCTGAGCAACAACCCCTTGTTTTATTTTTTAAAGTTGGCCTTGGCCAGAGAGATAGCTGAACAGGTAAAGTCCTGGCTCACAAACCCAGTGGCTTCAATTCTATACTTGGAAATCCACATGGTGGAAGGAGAGAATTGACTTCCAAAAGTTGTCTTCTGACTTCCAAACATATGCCATGAAATGTATTCTCTCTCCCTCTCTCTCTTTCTTTCTCTCATAGGTAAATGATTTTTTTTTTAAATGTGGTCTTGTTAGGTAGGCCAGACTGGTCTTGAATTCTAGATCCTCCTGCTTCAGCCTCTTGAGTGCTAAGATTACAGGCCTAGGCCATTGTACCAGGCTCCAGAGTCTTTGTTGTTCCCCAGACCCAAATCCCTTCCACCCGGGACCTTTGCTGCCTTTCCATCTGGGGGTGGCTGGTGACAGTTGCTCCAAGGGCTATAGTAGTGGCTTTCCCTGCTCTGCAGCTTGCGAGGCACAAGCTCTTCACTTTGTGGGGTTGTGGTGACCAGCTTCTCCCCACTATCATGTGGTTGGACAAGGACAGAGTCAGGATTCCTGAACCAGACAGGCCAGCTCTACCCATCATGCTACCCTGGCCTTCTGAGTCTCACTCAGCCATCCCTATTTTAAGCTTCATCCAGGCCTACCTTGGAGCAAATGTTCAGTAACTGCCAATTTGACCAGAACACTTATAAAATGTACCTCTTAGCAACTGTTTGTCATATGTTTCTTACATTCTTGGCACTGGGCTGAATCCTGTTTATCTGGCAGTTCATGTCACCTTCATGACAGAACAGGAAGAAAGTGAGGTTCAAGGTGTTTTACTCATGGAACTGCCTGCTCGGGTCTGTGCTGTCGACCCACAGCCTAGAGAGTAGTTGACTGTGGGGACTGCCCTAGACTGCTAGGGACCTGATCTCTGTAACTTCAGGGCTTTGCGTAAGTTTGTACAGCCTCTGCCATTGTGATCACTGACCACCAGGCAGACTTTCCACCAAAGACAGAGGGAAAAAAAAACAACATGGGTGCAATTATAGCCTTCCATCATTTTACTACCCGTTCCATAATAGAGTGTCCTCAGCACTGATTAGTCTTTTACAGAGCTCACAGAATTAGAGCAGGGTCCTCCCACAGGGAAGGAAAACTTTCTGTCCATAGGGCTGGGAAAAGCAGCTAGAGAGGATGGTCCAGGCCCTTCTCGTGTACGGAAGGTTGCCCCCCTGGCAGCCCTGGATTCCCTATTCCCAGGCATGCCCTACCCAACACCCTAGCTTCTTCTCAGCCTATAGACCCTCCTGTGCTCCTGACCCCTAAGCTACTTTGAGCACCCCTCCCCAGACTTCATCTTCCACACCAGTTGTACGTCACCTCCCCACCATGTCTCTGTAGAACATATGCCACTATGCCTTTTTTTTTTTTTCTTTTGAGGCAGTCTTGCTATCTAGTCTCTGATAACCTCAAGGTACCATCTTCCTCAACCTCCTAAGTGCAGGGATTACAGGTGGCGCCACCTTGGCCCACAACTGATCCCCAAGAGCTTTGCACACAACCCCCTGCAGTCTTTTGGATTTGAAAAAATGCAAAAAGGTGAAGTACTTGCGGAGAGCCACACAGGTAACTCAGAGATTGGAGCCCAAGGTCAGTCCGCCTCCAGAGCCGCTGAACTCAACCATTCGCTCATCCTCTGTGGGGGTAATTACCTATCAAGTGCTTGTTGTGTGCGCCAGCCAGACTCCTCCCCTGCCTTTTTAGGATTTGTGGCATGTGTGGGAGACAGACACGAAACAAAGGAACCTTCCTGGCACTCAGAACCAGGAATTCATTGCTGGGAGAGGCAGGCTGCTGCCTCTTGCACAGAGGGGGCACGTCTGCCCTGATGGTGCCAGGTCTGAACCTGCCCTTCTGTGGGGAGTGTAATTTCACAACCACCAGTGCCAGTAATCATGTACACATCACACATTACCTCGCCAACACTTCCAGCCACTTGTCCTCCAGGTCTGAAAGAAGGAGGGGACACAGTGAGATCCAGCTGTGGGAAACCCGATCTTTCTTCAGCTTCCCTGGAAATGAAGCCATAATTGCTGACTGAGAGGCAGTCTGGCGGAGCCTTGGGTGGGGGGAAAGACGCAGATGTGTGGAACCAGGGCCGGCTGTGGCAGTTGGGGTTGGGAGTTTTGGATTCTGAATCATAGCCCTGCCAAGCTGGAGGTTCAGTGGTAGCGTATTTTTCCCCAGGTCTGTGGTCTGATGCAGGCTGTCTTACCTCCTCACCTGTTTTCTCCTCCCCTGCAGCGGCTGTCTTCCCACTCCACAGCCATTTTTGCCATCTTTTTTTCTGGCTTTCCCAGCCAGGTCTCTGGTGGTGACCTCCCAAGGTTCTGGCCCCTCTGCCTTGTTTTGAGGCAGAATGACCCACCAAGGAAGTCCGACGAACCACAAGCCAGCATCTCTGGAAGCTGTCAGACTCCCCTTTCCTTTCTCTCTCTCTCTCTCTCTCTCTCTCTCTCTCTCTCTCTCTCTCTCTCTCTCTCTCTCTCCTACTTCACTTTAGTGTCCAATTTATTTATTTGTTCATTTGTATGTTACACTTTTGTTTTGCTTTTGAGGTAAGGTGTCTTTAGGCCAGGCTGGCCTTGAAAACCTGAGCTCCCAAGTGCTGGGGATTGAATGCATGGTTCCATGTGTGGTAGGCAAGCACTCCACCAGCTGAGTTTTATCTTCAACTCCTGTTAGTTTGTGTATTTTGAGATAAGATCTCAGGTCTTGAGCTGGTTCCTAGGCCTCTTACCTTCACCTCCTAGCTGGTTACAGATATGAGTCACTGCACCTTCCTTTATTTTTCTGAGACAGGGTGTCATACTATAGCCCAGACCGGGCTCCAACCTGAGGCAGTCCCCTTGCATCAGCCCTCCATGTGCTGCAATTGGGGTATGCACCACCACCCTGGTGTTATGTTTTGTTTTGTTTCTGAGGCAGGGTCCTCTGTAGCCCAGTTCCCCGAATTGGCCTCCTGGTGCTGTGGTTACAGGTATGTGATGTCACACCTAGCTGTATGTCCAATTTACCTATAAGAAATAAAGCTCCCAGGAACAAAGAGAAACTTCTGAGAATCAGGTCTCCGGGGGCCTTTGTGCAGTTTTATGATCCAAGGAGGTGTGTCCCACAGGACTCCAAGCTAGACAGAGATCCTGTCAGTTCTCTCAGAGGGCACATGCTGGTCCCCACTTTTTGATTTGAATATTCTGTTCCCCCTGCCTAGAGCACTCCCTCCCTGACTGTTTATTATCCTCTGTCACATCATCTTCTCAAGAGAAATCTTGCCCTCTGTCCCCTGGGTGTGGGGTGAGAGTGAACACCCTCCTTTCCGCTTGTTTGGTGTGTCTTGCCTCACCTGCTAGGCTTACAAGGACAGATGTCTGCTGTTTCCTGAGCCCTGAACATGCCGGGAGCGAAGCTCAAATATTTGTTGAGTGGCTCAGGCTGGATTTAGTACAGGAGCTAGAACTGGGGTGGAAAGGGCAGTGAAGCCTGTGGGTTGGTTTGCCAGGTGAGCAGATGGATGGACAGAAGCATGAAAGGAAGCTGTGATCTCAGCACTCAGGGAGGCTAGGGCAGAAGGATCATGAGTATCAGGCCAGGCTGTCTCAAAAAAAGGCATACAAATACGATTCACAGTTTCCTTGCCAAATATTTTATAAGCATGCTTTTCTTTAAACCTTAAATCCTTAAAAACTTATTTATTTATTATTTAAGTATATATTTATATTAGATAGGGTCTCATTTTAGCTCATGCTAGCCCCAGAATCACAATGTAGACCAGGATGAATTTAAACTCTGATCATCCTGCCTCTACCTTCCAAATGCTGGGATGGCAGGTGTGCGCCACTGTGCCTAGCTAGACCTCACGTTTTCATGAGGCATCTCCATTCTACAAACTAGGGAACACATGAAGGGAGAATCACTCTGTTTTGTCACCTAGAAAGAGATTTGACCCCAGGAGTCTGACTCTTGAGAGCTCAAGGACTGAAGCTCATTGCTGGGGGCCTCCTAAGTGTGTAGTATTGGGGTCACTAAGGAGTTCGACAACAGCATCTGTGTCCATGTGGTACTGGGAAGTGGAAAAATACTTGTGGCCAGACTGGGGAAACCTCCCATGCCAGGATGAGAGTTTGGGTCCATGATAATGAGAGTAGCAACAGTTAACAGCCCTCAAGTGGCCTGTCCCATAACTGCTTGCTTGGGTAGATTTTTTTTTCTTTTACTTTTTGGTGTTGAGGTTTTCCAACTCAGGGCTTTGTGCAGGCAGCTGCTGGATGTTACCATGTTCATCCTGGTTTTACAGATGGGGAAGGTGACATGCTTTCTTGTAATCAGGTCAGTCATGGGAAGGGGATACATGCCTGTAACCCTAGCACTTGGGAGGCTGAGGCAGGAAGATCCTGGGTTCCAAGTTAGCCTGAGCTACTTTGGGAGACCCTGTCTCAAACAAACAAAAAAACAAGCTGCATATCTGTAATCTCAGCTCTTGACAAGTAGAGGCACAGGTTCAGGAGTTCAAGGTCAGCCTCTGCAAAGTCAGGTTTGAGGCTAGCTACACTAGGGTTCATGGACTCCTTACAGCTAGAACCTTGGTACTGCTCCTCATGAAGTCTCCCTTCTCTCCCTCCCCCAGCACCCTCACAGGCAGCAGCAGCAGTTCTCATCTCTGGATGACAAGCCTCAGTTCCCAGGAGCCTCGGCAGAGTTCATAGACAAGCTTGAGTTCATCCAGCCCAATGTCATCTCTGGAATCCCCATCTACCGCGTCATGGACCGCCAGGGTCAGATCATCAACCCCAGCGAGGACCCCCACGTGAGGCTGCACCCCTCTCCCAGGCCCCCATATCCAGGTCTCTTGCCCAGCTTCTTGGGGTCCCAGCTTTCCTTGTCTTGTCTACCTCTACCTGCAGCTGCCCCAGGAGGAAGTATTGAAGTTCTACAGGAGCATGACACTGCTCAACACCATGGACCGCATCCTTTATGAATCTCAGCGGCAGGTGCGTTGCAGACAGCCAGGTCAAAGATCACCTTAGATCTTTTGCCAGCACTTGGGCTTAAAGATTGTCCCAGGGAGGAGATCCTGTGGGGAGAGGGTTTTGAGAGTTCTTGGGGTTCTCTTGGCACTCTAGAAGATTGTGGAAGGAGGTATAGCTCAAAGACAATAAAAGCATTTCCCATGTGCATAACAGGGAGGAGGCCTAGCAGCTCCCGGTCCTGAGAAGCAGCAGGGACCCATTGTGCTCCTTCAGGGTTCAGAGAAGGCCCGCTTCAAATGTGCTGTGATTCTCAAAAGCTTAAGCAGCAAGGACAAGACCCTGTCAAACCACTGGCCACAAAGGTGTTTATTGCCACAGCTGCAACCCCACAGAACCTTGTGTGCAGGCACAGCTAGGTCCATAACATAAAGATTGGGCCTATTTCTCTGGTTGCATATCTCTTTTCCTTTGTCTTGGCCCCTTTCACTTTTGAATGGGACCTTGGATCACTTGCAGATGGACTTGCAGACATGTGTGGGACCTCTGTCTTAATATGTGGGTTCTGGGATCTGACTTCTGGCCCTCAGGACAGTGAAGCAAATCTCCCCTTCCCAAGTGATTTCTAAAAACATATTGCCCATTTGGGAATTGTTGATGGGAAACTCCTGTTCAGATCGTTATCTGTGGGAGAAGACTGTGGGCTGAGATACCTGAAAGACCGAAGTTCAAGAGACCATGATAGTTCATACCTGTAATCCATAATCCCAGCACTTGGGACATAAAAAGCAAAAGATCAGGAGTTCAAGGGTAGTTTCAACTACAAAGGCTTATGTGGGCTACATGAGACGCTTTTACAAGCAGACAAACCAAGGTCAAAGTCTAGTTGGCCCTAGGTTTGTGGCCCTGTGAAAGTTCTGCAACATTTCCATGCTCCCTCCTTCTTCCTCCTTTCTTGAAGTCCTAGGGATTGAATGTAAAGTCTTACACACTCTAAGCAAGTGCTGTACCACTGAGCCACGTCCCCAGCCCCTCACTGCTGGATTCTGAGTGCCTACCACTGAGCCATGCTCCCAATCCCTCCTTGCTGGATTCTGAGTGTCTACCACTGAGCTATATATCCTTAGACTGACCTTAACAGCCCTTGGGCCTTCAGCATCCACCCACCCACTTGGCACCAGAAGGTCAATTAACTTTTAATTGGCTCCCCACTTAAAGAAAAGTACTTTATTCTCTTCAGCAACTGGAAAGCCAAGCTCCAGTAGCACTGCGAGCCCCAGAATCAGACCCATAAGTGTTCTGAGGGGGCTATGCAAAGAGCTCTTCCACACTATCCCAGGTGACCTCATTCCATTATACACCAGGGCTTCCCCAGCTCTCCAGACAGACTTCATGCTGAACTCTACACCTACCTACTTGGCATGTCTCATCTCCCAGCAGACAGCCTGTCCGTACTTGACCTACGCCTCTTTATCCTGGATCTGCGCCTCTTCCTTCCCTTGTCTCTTTCTCAGTGATGGGCACCACAGACACCCTACTCATCCCTGGCATCCCAAGTCTTATCCCATCCCCCTGTCCTCCTCCCTCCCTCCCACATGTCAGGTTCTGTTTCTAGGTGCTACAACTCATTCAGTAGCTCAGGTACCAACACCTCTCTTCAGCCTCGCAGGCAGTTGGCTTTCATTCTATGCTTGTTACCTCCAGCTCACAGAATAGCTGCTACGGATCCAGGCATCAAGGTTCTGAGCAAATCAGGAAGAAGCAAAAGCAGATTTCCACTCAAGCCTCAGGCCCAATCTCTTTCCTTGGCCAATGGCCGGCAAGTGAGGCTGGGAACCTCATGTCCTTCCAGATCCAGGACTATGCAGGCCACTTCCATCAACACTAACTCAGCTTTTGAGGATTCATCCATCTGCCTCTCTCTGTCTTTTCCAGGGCCCAGATCAGGCCACTGTCCCTTCCCCCAGTTCCTGGCTCTCAGTAGTCAGCCCTGACCCTTCTATCCATTCCTCACATAGTTGTCTGAATTGTTTTTCAAAACCTTAACAAAATGTTTATTAATTTATCTGAGATCGAGAAAGGGGGGGGGACATGAATAGGCACACATGCCATTGTCCATGTGTCGAGGTCAGAGGACAGTTTTCAGAAGTCAGTACTCTCCTTCTTTGTAGACCTCAGCGATTGAACAGGTTCATCCTCAGGTTTGTGGATGTACTTCTTTATTCACCAAGCTATCTTATGGGCAATTTTAGATTTGTTTTATTTGTATGTGTTCATGTGCATATGTGGCGTGATTGTGTGAGTGTATGTGTATATGTGTGCCAGAATGGGACCTTGGATCCCTTGGAAATGGACTTGCAGACATGTGTGGGACCTCTCTCTTAATATGTGGGTTCTGGGATCTGACCTCTGGCCCTCAGGACAGTGAAGCAAATCTCCCCAAGAGATTTCTAAAACCATATTGCTCATTTGGGAACTGTTGATGGGGAACCCCTGTACAGATTGTTCCCCATGTTTTCTGGTGTTGCCTCTTCATGACCCTCAAGTTTATGTCATAGTTCTCTGACCTTATGACCATTTTTGTCCCTCTGCTAGAACCCTTCTTCTTCCTCACTTTATTCATTTGGCCAGTTCTCCCAGGCCCTGCCGTGCCCATGCCTCCTGTGGGCTCTTGTCACTCTGCTGTCGATATCTCAGCAGATCTTATGGAAGGCAGCCTGGTCCAAAAAGCCCATATTTAAGAAGGTAGTTGACAGCTGATCCTCAGAAGTCAGGCAGGGTTTTCTGTTGTTGTCCAGTGTAACCAAGCCCAGACTTCGGGCCGCCTCCCTCCAGGGCCGGATCTCCTTCTACATGACCAACTATGGCGAGGAGGGAACGCACGTGGGGAGTGCTGCTGCTCTGGAGCACACGGATCTGGTGTTTGGCCAGTACCGGGAGGCAGGTATGTCTGCTGCTGGTTGTCCCCAGTGATCTCCATCGAGACTCATGCTTCAGTTCCCTTGAGGGCTCTTCCAGAAGCATCATAGGCCAGGGGTTGTGACACTCTGGGAAGCTCAAGGCAAGTCAGAGCATGACTCTGGAAGAAATGCCAGGAAGAGTAGGGGCTGTGCGTCTTGCAGAGGCGGCAAGTTCTTTCCCTTCTCTAAGCCACTATTTTCTTGTCTCCAAAGTGGACAGAGAGGGTGTCTGCATTGATTGGCTGCCAGAAGAATGTAGGGATAGGGCATGGCTGAGGGCATGGCACATGCTGTGGATTCCTGTCACTCAGTACAGGGCTCTTCTGGCTTTTCCCCCAGGTGTGTGTTCTCAAGGGACCAAGAACAATGAGAGGGTTCAGGGAGCCAGTGTGGAGCAAAAGGAAAGAGAATAAGAAAAGCTTGTGGACTGGGGGTGTGGCTCAGTGCTAGAGTCTATGCCTAGAATCCAGCAGTGAGGGGTTAGGGGCATAGGCCAGAAGTAGAACATTTACTTTAGCATGTGCACAGAGCTCTGGGTTTAATTCTTAGGAAAAAAAAATAACAGAAAGAGAGAGACAGACTTGCTGAGCCAGGGAACAGTAATGCAACACTTCAGGTTGTTGCTGATGGGGGCCCAGGAAGTACCGCAATTTCCTCCTCTTAGGTAAGTTGCTTGACCAGGCAGAGTCTTTTTCCATTCATAGTGGAATGGAAGCTTAACTGGCTGCTGAAAGTAATCATGGGGTAGTTGGCATCAAGTTTTCAGCATAGGACCTGGTATAGAATGAGTACCCAGAGTTTGGGTGCTTGTCACTGGAGCCTCTCCCAGAGTCATCTCTCCAGCAGTATGGCAGGCCAGGCCTGGGGGTCAGGCCAGACTTTGGATGGACTTGTGTATTCAGCCCACAGTTGGACCAGTCCCACTCACCCCATCCCGTGCATTGTGTTGGGATACATGACGTATGATAGCCAAGGCTCAGCATTAGCAGGTGTATTAAGGTTCTCTAAAGGAACAGAAAGAATAAAAAGAGAATTTATTGGGTTAGAGTATGAGATAAGGTCTAAGTAGCCTAACAATGGTTGCTAGTGGCTGCTCAGTCTAGAAGCTGAATATCCCAGCAGTCCCAGTCTGTTGTTGAAGACTGGAAGATTCCTGGAGAGTCTCTGGACTTCAGTCATGTTGGAGATTCTGATGGTGGCGGGAGGAAGATGAGTTTGCCAGCACGAGACAAGACAGTCTGTCTTGTGATTCCTTTTATCTGGTCTGGTACTGAAGGTTCCATCGAGATTTAGAGTAGGTCTCTGTGTTGCAAATATCTTAATCCAGATAATCTCTCCATGTGGTCTGACAGTTGATCTGTTAGTTAATCCCAGATGTAGTCAATTTGACAACCAAGATTAACTGTCCCAGCAGGGGAAGCCAGGTTTCCCAAGCACTTGATCATGCAGAAGCTGCAATCTGGAAAGAGGAGCCAGGCTGGCCAGCAGTGCCTAGCTCCTCTTTAACAGTCCACTCACTGTAGTGCGGTGCCTCCCACCAGTGGCACGGAGAAGCCTAGCCCAGTGGCACATGCTGGTAATTCTAATTCTCGTGAAGCTGAAACAGTAGGATATTGAGTTCAAGGTCTATGCTACACAGTAAGACCCTGTCTCAAAACCAACTAACCAAACCAAAACAGCCCACCAGTGACCTGGGGAAATGCGGGGTCTTTCTAATAATAGGCAGTCCTCCCTGAGCTCTGGAAGGTTAAATTCTCCACTCTGTTGGGCTCTGACTTGTCCCATTGCTGCAGGCACACTGGAAAGGGGCTGGCCTAATGGTGTGGCTTGTGGAGGCTCTTCCCCCAACCACATCAGGCCAATGTTCCTGTTACATGTGAAGGCCAAGTAAAGCAGGAGAGACTGGCAAGGTCCTGGAACCCAGGCCATCTGCCTTTTGGTAGGTGGGGCCAAGTTCTGCTCCTCACAGGCTGACTCAGGACAGCCCCCACTGTTAGCCACCTCTCATGGCAGTATGCATCACTGCAGCTGGGGATGGGGGTGGGGGAACAGGGAGCAGTAGTCAGGCTCTGTTGAGAAGCAGCAGGTGCTGAACCAGAGCTTCAATTCCCACAGGATCTGCAGATTTTCTGGAGCAGGTTAGATCCACCTGTGTGTTGTGCCCAACCAAGACTGTTCCTTGTTTTTGGTGGTGTTGGAATTGGAGGCCAAGGGTTCGCCCAAAAGGGCCCTTCCCTGCTGAGCTCCAGTCCAGCACCAGGACTGTCTATCATACTTCCTTCCTATCTCTGCTAGTGATGCTCATGTGGGCGGACTTGGGATCATGAGCTGAGGTGGTCAGATACCAGTCTCTTGGCTGTGCTGGGACCACACCTGCCCTGACTGAGACACTTTCCCTCTTTGTTCAGTGCACTGCCTCAGTTGCTGCCCATGTAGTGCAGCCAGGCCATGTGCAAATTTTTGCTATGCCCATTCCCAGATGTGTGGCAGGAGATGATCATGAAGGTCAGACATGGTGACATCTACCTGTAATCCCAACACTCAGGAAGTTGGACCAGGAGGATCTCAAGTTCAAGGTCAACCTGGGCTACCTGGCCTAATCCTGTCCCAGGTGTAGTACAAACAGGGCTCGGAGATCCATTGAGTTCCCATATGAAGAGTCCTCAGAGGAGTGCTCCGGCTGTAGCATACTGCAGTGCTTGTCCATCCTTTGCACACACACTGTGACTGCCCCTCATGTGATCCCATAACTTTTCGTCTGGAGAAAGGGCTCAACTCAGCACCACGCTGCTGCTTCCTGTGGGCTCAGGCTCTCGGGTAGCTATGGGACAGCGTTATCCTATGGTGTGGGTGTGAGTGTACTCCTTTCAGTTAGTCCTGCATCAGTCACAGATCCCTCTGATCCCTGACTTGGCAGAAGAGTTCTTTTGATGGTGAACTGGGTCCACCATGGCTTTCATTTGAAGAAAGAGGTTAGTCTATGAATAGGTACAGCATTTCCTCTCAGGATAGGTGAGTTGGTGCCTCATAGGTAAAGGAGCTGGGTTAGTTGAAAGCACTTTTAAAAATCTGTTTCTCATTTAAAAAGGAAAGAAAATCTTGAGTGGAGGTGCTAATCAGTAGTAGAATCCTTGCCTAGCATGCCCGAGGTCCCCAGCAGAAAAAAAAAAGGGCAGGATTTCTGCCCCTTCTTTTGTCATTTTCTGTGCAATCCCTCCATGTCTTATGCAAAGTTTTATTATGCCCATTCAAAGACGTGTGACAGAAAATGTTAGTGAAGTTGGACCTTTGTCCCTCAACTGCAAACTGTCAAGATGTTGTCCACTGAACAGTATCGATAGCACCTGCCCATTCCTGGGAATCCCTGGTGTTTACTTACCTGCTACAGTCTAGCTCTTTGCCAATTTTTAAAGTCAAAACAGCATCTTGCTTGTTGGGAATTCAGAATCTATGCCAAATGGGGATCTGGCTCCTTTTGTACAGATCGGGTAGAAGATCCAGGCGGGAGAAGCTATTTCTCGGCAATTTACTGGATGTGTGTGACTCCCCTCTCCACAGTTGCTTTGTTCCACCAGGTGTGCTGATGTACCGTGGCTACCCCTTGGAACTGTTCATGGCCCAGTGCTATGGCAACGTGAGTGACCCAGGCAAGGGGCGCCAGATGCCTGTCCACTACGGCTGCAAGGAGCGCCACTTTGTCACCATCTCCTCTCCACTGGCCACACAGATCCCTCAGGGTGAGGACGTGTGCCTTAGGCCTCTTGCATGCACACCTGCGCCACACTCTTGTGGACTCAGGCCTTCTCAGTCTAGCAGATGGGCTTCTGGGTGGGTGCTGCCATCAGACCCATGCACAGGGCTTTCAAGGAACCCTTCAGAGGAAGAAGGCTCTGTGCTGTTCCCATCCCGTCTGACAGCCTTGAACCTGACTGACCACACTGAACTGCTCAGCCCCCCCCCCACTGCCACCAGGGACCACTCATGGCCTTACCTTGTTTTCTGATGATACTCTTTCAGTGGCTACAGGGGTAACCCTAGCATATATTATCTCTATTATAAAAAACAGGAAGTTGAAGTCAAAGACGGAAGTGCTTTGCTAAAATCATGAGGCAAGGAGAAGGCAGGAACTCACTCATGGGCCCCTGTGACCACAAAACTCAGGTTCTGCCTTGTCTCTTGCTGGCCTTGGTCCTTAGCCAGGACAGCCTCCTGGGAACTCGCTTTCGGTGCCCTGAGGTACCTTCCACACCATGGGGACTGTCAGGGTGTTAGGTTTGTGCCCATACAGTAGGGAGGCCATTGGCCCCTTGTGGCCTTGGAGGGTCTGTTGGAGGGTCACAGGGCGCGGGCTTTCTTTACAGAAGCAGCCCAGCTGCCTGGCTTGTGAGTCCACAGTCCTTCTAGGAAGGAGTGGGCAGCAAAGCGCACTCTGAGTTGGCCCTGGCCTAACCTTCCATACAGTGTGCTCCAAATCTGTCGTTCAGCAGACATATGGAGTGCCTGCTGTATGCTAGGTGCTGCTCCAGGCCTAGCGAACAAGAGAAATACTGACCTCAGCCCTGCTGGTGCTGATGTTGGGGTGAAGGGAGACAGGCAGGAAACAGGGTGAAAGGACAACACCAGGAATATTTCACACCGGGAATGAGGAAGCCTGGACAGAGCTGTGCCTATTGGGAGCAGTGAGAGGCAGAAAGAGGGAATAGGGGAAGGGGAGGGGTACAGGTCTGCAGAGCAGGTGGGCCTGTTGGCCTTAGCCCATCACAGAGACTTGGGCACAGAGTAGCCTGGGCACCTAAGGGTGGGGGGAATGGGGTTTCACATTTTAAGAGTTCCCTGGCTATCCCTTGGATAAAAAGTGGGGGTCATTTGGATGGCCAGTAGACTACTGGGTAACTTCAGCATAAGGTACCGGTGACTCGACCCTGGTGTGGGAAAGGTTCAGATTCTTGTTGAAGTTTGAATGTGATATAGATGTGGGGGTGACAGAAAGTTTGGAGTTGCAGTTGGAAGGATGGTGCTGCAGCCGGCCCAGAGAGAAGGCTCTGGGGATTCCCTGGGTACCTGATGACAGCTGCCTAAGTGTGAAGGGCTGAAGTGTGTGCGCATCAGAGACAAACAGAACTTCTATCCACCACCTTTCATGCCTGTGCAGCTGTGGGGGCGGCCTACGCGGCCAAGCGGGCCAATGCCAACCAGATTGTCATCTGCTACTTTGGGGAGGGCGCAGCCAGTGAGGGGGATGCCCACGCTGGCTTTAACTTCGCTGCTACCCTGGAGTGCCCCATCATCTTCTTCTGCCGGAACAATGGCTATGCCATCTCTACGCCCACTTCAGAGCAGTACCGTGGGGACGGCATTGGTAAGATCCTCTGTGTGACTGGCCTACCTACCAATTCTCTTCCTTTGGAGTCTGGTGCCAGGGAGGGTGCAGGAGGTGGTGTGGATGGATCACACCTCTCTCCTCTCTCTGCTTGTCTCGGGGCCTGACCAGCATCCTCTCTCCCTGCAGCAGCCCGAGGCCCTGGATATGGTATCATGTCCATCCGAGTGGATGGTAACGATGTGTTCGCAGTGTACAACGCTACCAAGGAGGCAAGACGGCGGGCTGTGGCTGAGAACCAGCCCTTCCTCATCGAGGCCATGACCTACAGGTGCCTGCCTCGCCCCATCTCCCCACAACTGACCTCTATCACGGTCCCCAAGACATGGCCTTATAGCATCTACCTCCTTGGTTTATTTCCCTCCTCCATTCCGACCTCCCAGCTCCCCACTCAAGGGCACAGCTGACCTAGGGCCCCTCCCCTGCACAGGATTGGCCACCACAGCACCAGCGACGACAGCTCGGCATACCGCTCAGTGGACGAAGTCAATTACTGGGACAAGCAGGACCACCCGATCTCAAGGCTGAGGCACTACCTGCTGAACCAAGGCTGGTGGGACGAGGAGCAAGAGAAGGCCTGGCGCAAGCAGTCACGCAAGAAGGTGATGGCCACCTGGGCCCCGGGGTTCCTGCATAGGGAGAGCTCTGGGAGGAGGGGAGAGGAGCCCAGGGTTATCACCCTGGAAGACTTGGAGGACCCCGTCCCATCAACCACCTGTGGTATCTGGATGTAAGCCCCCATACTTGGTACTCACTGTGGAAGCCAGGGCTCATCATCTGCCTGTTTCTTCACCTCAAGGGTTCGAGGTACCCACCTCAGGTGGGGAGGGGTGGTAAGGAACAGATTACTTGGTCCATGTGTGTTGAGAGTTCCTGTCTGGGCTATAAGGTTGGAGCTGGGGAGGCAGCATCAGCCCCTGGGGAGTTGAGTGTCACACTGACTCTACCCCTACCACAACATTCTGACCTACTCTGCATCCCACTCCATCTTTGAGCTGCTCAGTACAGCGTGTGGTCCCTATTCAGCGCAGAGCTGCTGGGATCTGGGGTGCTGGTTAACCCCTGCCCCAAGCCCCAGGGGAGAGGCTGGGTTCTGGGAGAGACTGGCCACTTTTCATCCTCCTGTGTCCCTCAGGTGATGGAAGCCTTTCAGCAGGCTGAGCGGAAGCCAAAGCCCAACCTCAATCTGCTCTTCTCGGACGTGTACCAGGAGATGCCCACCCAGCTCCGCAAGCAGCAGGAATCCCTGGCCCGGCACTTGCAGACCTATGGGGAACACTACCCCCTGGACCACTTTGACAAGTGAGGCCCCCAACTGCCCTGAGAGGTCATCTCCTTGGAGCAGAATGGGAAGGATCAGCGAGATGCTCAGATGTTCTCAGTAACCAGAGAGGCAGCCCAGACTCCCAGGGTGGCCCCCACGCTCCATCTAAGCTGCTGCACTGGAGGTGCAGTGTTTGTACCAGTTGCTCAGGCTTCGTCACCCCTTAACCTGTTATAGTGCCTTCTCCCCAAGGCTGGGCCAGAGCAAGGAAAGACCCTTTGCCCAGAGCTGGGGCAGGCAGGGTGGCCTTGATCTTGCCCAGAGAGGAGGATTTGAGTGAATTAAACTATGGCTCCACACTTCCTGGTCTCTGTCTCCTAAGTTGGGAGGAGGGTAGAATTCAAAACTGATTGGTTTTTGGGGTTGGTGGGTTTTTTGTTGTTGTTGTTTCTTTAGTTGAAACAGGATTTTTGCTATGTAGCTTAGACTGGTCTAGAACTTGCAGTCATCCTGCCTTAGCCTCTTGAGTGTTGGAATTATAGTATACCACCATGCCTTTTTGGGCAGTCTAGTTTATGTCAATGATGCTGAAAGCTTTGAGATACCTACTTCTCTAAACTTTTCCAAGCTAGAAGGCAAATTCAGCACCTGGTGGGGATGCAGGGCTCTCTAAAGATGGTGGTCTATTCTCCCATAGGTTAGCACAACCTGCAGCAGAGTGTCTGGGATGCCTACCACAGCTGGCCAGGCTAGGATGGGAAGGGCCAGGTCAGGGTACAGCTGACATATACTGTGTACCACTTGGGTCCCACACATGCAGAAACAACTCCAGGCCTCAGAGTGGAAAGGACATATTTTTCAAAGTCAGAAAGTAGATGAAAATAGTCTGTTATCTCCCTGCCTAGTCCCTGGCAAGGGAGAACCCAGGAGAGACTCAAGCAGTCCAAGTTCTAGGAACACTACTCACAAGATCTGAGTGTCAAGGGAGTGGACAGACAGGCCAGGTCTGCACTGCACCCTCACTCCAGCTCCCCACTGAGGCTCAACACTGGAGCAGTGGGTTCTGCAGGTGTTTCCAGAGCCGAATACTGTCCTGGGGGCTGAGGGGACGCAGCAGCAGCAGATCTCGTACAGCACAAGCGTCTGTCCTACGATCTGCTGGCCAGGCTGTGAGGAAGCCTGGATGAGCCCGGGGCACCAGGCCCAAGGCTCGGAAGCAGAGGCCTGTGTAGACATCATCAATGGGGAATGGTGCCACACGGGATGCTGCCCGCAGCAACCAGGGGGCCAGACGTCCTGCAATGATGTAGCCACCTCCGCTAGCGTAGGCCGGGTAGCCACCCTCGAAGAAAGAGCCAGGTACATAGAAGGGTCCTCCAGGCTTTCGGAGTGGCTTAGCCTGAGTGAAAATCTCTCCCAGATAGAGGCTTCGGGCCCAGGTGGGCGGTAGGGTCTGCAGGTGCTCCATCAGGGCTGAGATGTGCACAAAGGCATCGTCCTGAACCTGCAGGACAAAAGTCACGTTGGGGCAGTGGTGGCCCAGCCAGTCTAGCAACAGCAGGTCTTTAAGGGTCCGATTATATGGTACATCCAGGAAATCCCAGAGTAGCAGGTCATGGTAGCGGCGGCTCTCCCACATCACCAGTGGACGGAGGTCAGGGCCCCCCTCTCCCAGTGGGGATCCCAGCAAGAAGAGCAGTCGGGTCCCGGGATGTTGGCTGCCCCAGGTCTCTCTCACAGCCTGCCGTTCTGCAAAGCGTCCAGGTTCTGACTTGACGGCCAGCAGCAGGTAGGGGACATCCTTATCTGAGCAGCTAGCCACGTGGCCGTCTTCACCAGGCAGCCACTGTGAGAAACTCCTACAGGCTGCCGAGAGCAAGAAGCGGCGGAGGTCCTGGGGGTAGGAGGCAAAGTCGGGGATCTCGGATGCAGCCGCAGCTCCCCAAGCTTGGCAGTCCCCACTGGGCAGTACCCCCAGGCGCCACTGCTGCTGGTTCCAGTAAGCGGAAGGCAGTGGGCCAATCTGACCCAGGCGGGCAGACAGGTTAGTGGGGAGGGTGGGCTCAGCACTGGAAGCTGTGGGACCTGGCAGAGTGCCCTGGGGTGCCCGGTAAGCCTTGTTGAGCCGGGACTCGGAAATCCACTCGATGTACACTTTGAGGCCTAGGAGTGTGAGCAGAGCTGACAGACAGAGCAGGCACTTGGGGCAGCGCATGACCCAGCCCGGGAAAACCGCAAGGGTCACAAGGAGCTGCAAGGGTAACAAGGAGAAATAGAGGCTTTTGGGGTATCAGATGGAGCTTCAGGAAAGGACAGCCAGGCCCAGGCAAGAAGCCTCGGGCCCCAAGTCCCAACTATAATGGCTTCTTGCAAACCCTGACCATAGGCAGCCTGTTTCTCAAGACCCTTTTCTAGTATCTAGATTCAGTGCCCCAATTCCAATCCCATTCTTTACCCCTCTTCCTACAAGCTAGCAGTTCGACCTATGTGCAATCTACCCCCACGCCCATTCCAACCTCCTCCCTCTCCCCATTCATCCTGCTCCGCTGGAGTCGGGGTCACTGATTCCCTGCTCCTGGGTTAGCGCCTGCCACCTTGGACACCCTGCCCACCTCCTCCAGCAGCCCCCACCCGGGGCCTAAGATCTCAGCCCTCTGTACCTTTGGGTTTGACTCCCGCCAGCTCCAAGGGGGCCTCAAGTCAGCCCCTGCCCCCTGTACCCTGCGTTGACCCAACCGGTGAGTCTTAAGGCTGCTGTGCCCAGCCCGCGCAGCCGTCTGGAGGGGCGGGAGCTGGAAGGGAGGAGGCAGGAGGGCCCCAGGGGCCGGGAGGAGCCAGGGCGGAGCCAGGACGGGGGAAGGGAGAGGCCGGCCAGGGAGACACGCCTCAGCGAGTCAGGGCTGGTTTTCTGGTGAGACAGCGGGAAAGGTGCAAGGGTGGCCAGAGCCAGGCGGGACGCTGGTGACCCTGAAGGGCTGCTCCAGAGCCTGGGGGAGAATTTCAGGGAGGGGGAGACAGCAGTCAGGCTGAGAGGAACTGGAGGTAGCGTCAGAGTAACCCACTGGGCAGGCCGAGTCCCAAAGAGGAAAGAAGGGAGGGAAGTTGGGGCTGGCCCGCGGCCATGGTCAGGAGGTGGTCAGGAGGCCAGGCAGAGTGAATGTGCTGAGCGGGTCTGGATCTGCCGCCAGCCATTGGAATGTTGCTGGGGAGCAAGAGAGTGGGGGGATGTGGAGACACCCAGGGAGACTGGCAGGCAGAAAGAGGGGAGGAAGAAAGGGGTGAAGGTAAGACAGAGGAGGAATGGGGGCAGTGAGGGGAGAAGAACCTGGAGAAGGGGTGGGCCAAGGGAGTCATGTGAGAGGCATAGAGATGATAGGTTAGGGTGCACAGGGACAGAAGAAGGCGAGGCACCGCACCTGTAGGTGCCCTGGTGTCTGAGCCAACAACCCTTCCTACCAATCTAGCCCTAAGTGCTCAAGGCCTCACATCCTGCCCTGAAGCAGGAGGGATGTCAGCCTGGTCAGCCAGTGTTTACACTGCCTTCCAGGCCTCTGCTGTTGGGACTCTGCCAGTTGTCTAGGAAGACCAGCTGTGGGGGCCTCCTCCTCTTCCCAGATCTCCCACGACCTCCCCCTTTCTAAGCCAGGACCTCTGAACCCCTTTGGCCCACCTGGTTAGGAGGACTGTTCCAAATGTCATCATCTAGCCGCAGTTTGTTATCTGTCCAGTCCTGATTTCCTCCCCTCCCGAGTTAGAATAATGGAGCCCGTGGGAACAGCTGGGGAAGAGAGTGGAGAGGAAATAGTGAGACTAATGCAGTAAAAGCCGCAGCGGGGGAAGACAGCCAAAGGCCAGGCGGGGCCAATCCCACCTCACCTCAGGTCCCTGAAAGAGGCATCTAGGCCCCTGAGTTCCCCGGCCTCATGTCCCTCCAGAGCACCGAGGCTCTGGGCCCCATGGCACCCACCTCTGGGACCTTGAGAAGTCTCCCCAAGCGCTGGTTGCTGAGTACACCAGTCTGGATCCAATCAGGAGAGGCCACACAGTGGCTGGAACCCAGAGTGTTCAGTAGAAAGTACAGTGATTAACTAAAGTGTGAGGATTTCTTCGTGGGGACTGGTGTTGGGGGCTTTTGCCACTGTCCATCTGTGTCAGGCCGGGGGGTTCTGGCTTCTTAGGATTATTAGCTGTAGGCTACTACTGTTGCAACCAAGTTCCAGTCAGCTAACCAAGTAATTAGAGCCATCCCTGCTGCACAAGGTAACCGTTAAATCCAGAAAGCACACCTGTGTGCTCCTTTGATCTAATGGCCTTACAATCCACTCCACACTTTCCCCACATTTCTGGCCGTCTAATTTTTAAAGGCTCATTCTTTTCTAGCTTATTCGAGATAGTCGTGTTTTATAGCCCAAGCTGTCCGTTATCCTCTTGCTTCAGCTTCCAGTGCAAAGATTTCCTTTGTTTATCTTTGGGGTACTGGATATTGATTCCAGGGCTGTGTGCTCTACCACCGAGTTATATTCCTCACTTGCCCTTCTCTGCAACAAGTTGATTTAACTCTGGGCATTTGAGGACATTGGCAGCAGAGGGCACTCCTGAGTCTTAAGCGTAGTGGACATTGCCTGGTGTAGTGTGACACAAACTTGTAGTCCCAGCACTCAGAGCGAGTGACGTTCCTTTTTGAAGGCCCCAGGTAAGGTCATCACAAGGATTCCAGACCCAGGGATTCTGGTGACTCCTTGGTACTGGGAGGCTCAGACTTGGGGAGGACTGAGCCTGTTCATTCAGGCCCATCAAAATGACCCTGCTCCAAGACCTTCTGGAGCTATAGTGGAAGCACTGCGGTTCTCAGGCTGTGGCATAACAGCCCCAGCTGGTCTCACGGCATCACCACTCAACCCTGGCACCACAGTCTTTAGAATCATCTCTGCTTCACTGCTACAAGTTACAGACAGGTGGCCTGTGATGCCCTGAATGCCAGGACTTCCCCTTTCACATCCAGAGTCCTGGCCCTCCCAAATACCTCTCCAGTCGTCACCCTCAGACTGCATACTGTGCCATCTGGAGCCAATCAGAGGAAAAACCACAAAGTAAAGTGAACAGGAAAACTTTAATATAAAGAATTATCAATGTCAACAGCACACTGGAATCATGCCAGATTCACTGGTAAAGTGGGTGTTGGGGAGTTATTTACAGAGGATTCTCAATGGAGACACTGCCCATGAAGCATCTGAGATAGGAGTGTCAGGATGAGACCCTGCTGGGAGACAGCACCCCGCCCCTAAGATGATGTCTCTCCATCGCCCTCTACTGACCAAACTTTGAAAAAGTTTCCAAAGTACCAGTTCCATTACAGAAAAACTTGTGTGTATTCATGTGCACATGACATGGCATGTGTGTGGCGACCAGAGGACAACTTCTTTTGCTTTGTGGGTCTGGGGACTGAACTCAGGTTTTCATGATTGGCAACAAGCACTCCTACCCACCGAGCCTTGTTACTAGCCCCCAACTTCATTTTCACAGAACAGAAAAAACTGAGTTTGAAGCTGAAAGTCAGTAAATCAGTGGGCAATCCCATGGAACTTGGAGCCCTACTGGCATTTAGCGAGTGTGGGCCAAGGATGCAGTGCTGACCGATCTCGAACAGGGAAGAGTCATGGCCGTAAAGGACCAGTTGAGCCCCATGCCAGCCTCAGTGCTTGGAGACAATGGTACACTCAGTGTGGGCAATTAGGAGGGAGTCTCTTGACAAATGGAGGGCAGTGAGGAGCTGTGGAGTTGTATGCATTTGTGTGTGGAGAGGGCTGTCTACCAGGATGATGGCAATGATTCCCTACCAGCTTCCGGCTGCAGCAGTCAGGACCCAAGTTCATGTCTCTTTCCATTGATCTGACAGTGCTCTCCTTGAAGCCCAGGTGTGGGGAGATATCAGACATTCCACACGGCTGCCTGGGAGTCTAGGGAAAGGGCTGCAGGCTAGGTGGAGACAGGGCTGGATGGGCCCTGGGGCTCCTCTGGCTCCAGTGTGAGGCCCTCGGCCCAGTCAGCTCCCAGGACCTGGCAGCGGGGCAGCATCTCTTCCACCAGAATCTGGGTGAGGCCCGGATGGGACACTCCAGGGAGGTCCGAGATGTCCAGCCTCCGGAGATTCCTGAGAGGGGATCAGAAGGCAAGAACTAGTGTGAGAGCAACGCATGTGGTGGAGCTTCTACCTCTTCCTCCTTTTTTCCTTCCTCTTTCTCTCTTGCTGAGGATGGAACCCAGGGCTTCATGCACACAAGGCAATCAGTCCATCTTTGAACCATACCCCAGCCTCTCGGTACTGCTTAAGCACTTTATCACTTATCACTGAACCCCAAGCTCTCAAAAAATCTTTACAGCTAAGTATGTGAAATTCACTGTGAATTTTAAGTGTTTTTCTGACTTCTATAATTCTGCAACAGTGTGAATTTAATAGTATTTTCACTGGAATAAAAAGGAAGAAGAAACAGGAGTTATTTCATTCTCCCTAATGCCTGTACAGGGAGGGAGGGCACAGGGGAATGGCTGGCAGACATGGGCCAACCTGAGCCGAGCCCTTACTGGAGGTGGTGGAGGCAGGCAAGGCCCCGTTCCGTGATGCGGGGGCACCCGGCCAAGGAGAGCTCGTGCAGGGAGCTGGCCAGCGGGTGGAGGCGGCTGAGGCACCAGTCATCCACATTGGGGCAGTGCTGCAGCGACAGAGACTGGAGCTCCTTCAGGGGCACTGCAGGGGGAGAGGCACATGGCAGCAGAGACCCTTCTGGAGCCCAACACCCAAAGGGGAACCCACCACCATAGGGGAATATCGAGGCCTGCCCCACTCACAGAGGTTGTCCAGGCCCTGGTAGTTGATGGCACAACCGCTGGCATCCACAGCCTCCACAGGCACCTCCTGGAATGCCAAGAACTCGGAAGAGAAACGGCCATGCTCATTGGGCCGGATCCAGTCCTTGTTCTGAAACCTGGAATAGGGAGGGTCAGCGCCAACCTCTTGTGAATCAAGTGCTGCAGTTGCCCAAACAGGCTTTGTCACAGGGCTTTCTGTGTGGGTCTCACCGGATCCCATGATGAAGACTGAGAAGACAGGCATCTCGACTTTCATACCTACACTGAGAGCCCCACTGGTAACCAAGAGCAAAGAGCTAACCTGGACTGAATGTGCTTGGAATCCTGACACATGGAAGCTAATTGGTCTGGGCTCCAGAGTGAGACCCTGTTCCCTACCTTTCTCCCAAACGTACATGATTGAATCCATGGTGACAAGCAGGTTCCAGATGTGTACTCTATCCTAAGAAGGTTGGAAGAAGTGCTCAGAACAGACCAGAATTTTAATCTGAACAAACAGTAAGAGAAGATAAAGCCCACAAATCACTCTATTTTTCCAGGAAGAAAAAGAAAGGAAAACGCAGAAGCTGAAAGAAGGTGGAAAAACTATTTTTTTCTTTTTGTGACAGAGTCTTGGGTTTTGTTATGCTGTCTAGGCATTGTCTAGAATCTATAATTCTACACCAGTCCTAGAGTAGCAGGGATCACAAGCATGTGCCACCATGGACAAATAGAAAACACGTTCTTAAGACGGGGGTCTTGCTTTGTAATCTAAGGTAGCCCTGAATCCCTAGGTTCAAGCAACTCTCCCACCTCAGCCTTGGGAGTAGCTGAGACACAGCTCCCTCAACAAGCCAGCTGAGTAGCTACTGAGTATGAAGCCAAGCCTCATATGTATGAACAGCAAAATCCTAACCTTCAACAAACCTTGTGGCTACTTATGAGCACCATCCTGTTTATGGATAAAGACTTTTTTTAATTCAGTGTGTGCACGCATATGTATTAGAGACTACTGTGTGTCCTTGTGGAGGGTTAAGGGTGACTTCAGGAATCATCTGGATTGCTTCTACCTCCTTTTTTGCCTCACTCTGGGATTTCCCAGGCTCCATCCACCAGAGCTAGCAGTACAGGATGCTGCCGTTTCTACCTGGCATTTTTTAAGTGAACCTGGGATCTTAACTCAGGTCCTTCTTCTTGTGAGGAGGAGTCTTAACCCCTGAGACATCTTTCAAGCCCCGATTTATTTATATTTTAAAAATGTATGTATGTGCATACATGTGTGTATGTATATACACGTATGTGATAGTTAATCCTGGGTGTCAAATTGATGCATCCGGCATTAACTAAGATCACCTGAAGAGATTATCTAGATCAACACATTTACAATACAAAGACCAGCCCTAGATCTGATTGGAACTTCCCAGTAGTGGACCAGATAAAAGGAACCACAGAACAGAAGACTGGGAAAAAGAAGAGAGACTCTCCAGGAATTCTCCAGCCTCCAGCCATCACCCACTAGCCTACTGGATGTTTGCCATGACTTAGCCTGCCACCAGCTTCAGCCACCACCCATGTCACCTCCACTATGAAAGTCTGTTTCTCCCCTCTGGAACTGTAAGTTGAATAAATTTCCTTTGGGTGTGCTCACACAGCAATAGTTAAGACAGAGGTCAACATCAGATGTCTTCCTTAAGTGCTTCTCCCAGTGAGCCTGAAGCTGGATGATTCAGCTGGCTGGCTGGCTGGCTGGTAAGCCTGTGGCTCCTCCTATCCCAGCCTTCCCAGCGATGCGGACCCACGTGTGCCCTACCATGCCTGGCTTTTACGTGGGGCTGGGGACTGCACGCAGGTCCTCATGGCAAGCGTTTTGCTCACAGCCATCTCCCCAATCCTGTAAACCACCCCATTTCATAACAGCAAACGGAAGCCAAGGAACACATCCCCCACCACACAGCCATTTAGGTAGCAGAGATGCTCGATGCCCTTCCCAACCCTGCCCCTAATCTGAAACCTCTGAGGTCATACTTGACTGCGCCTCCCTGCTTCAGGATGAAGAGAGCACCTGAGACATATGGGCCGTATCTCTTCTGAGCGCCAACCAAGGTTCTGCAGAGAAAAAAGAGAGTGCAAGTGAAGCCTGGGGCCCCTCACTGTGAGAGGTGCAGTCGAGGACTCCAGCCATCATGCAGACTGGCCTGGCTGACATCTTCACAGAGTGCCTATTAGGGCCAGAAACAGGATCACAGTGATCACCAAGACAGATAATCATCCCTGATTCTGTTGAGCTATTTACTATAGACAGGTAATAGGCGACAAAGTCACTGTAACTTCAAAATGCCAGTTCTATAGTGAAAGTAAATCAGTGGTAACCCACTGGGAATGACTTAGATCAGAGAGGGAACAGTGAAGGATAATTTAAATGTAAAACAAAACAAAACAAAACAAAAAACACCCAGGAGGAGAGCAGAAGTGTCCCTTGGAACCACTGCAATCAATTGCTACTGACTGTTGGACAGCTTATGTTACCTTTGGATGCACCTGCTATGAGCACAGGAAACACTCTTGACTGCAAATACACCTACTGGCTATTCAGGGGCATTGTAGACATCAGAGCTATTGAGAGTGTGTCCCTTGTGGTAGTTTGACCCTCGTTTCCTCCTCCTGGTACAATGAAGAATCACCTTTTTACTTTGTGCCAGGGACTTACAGACCAGAGCCCTTGCTTCAAATTGTTTCCCAAACAGAGCCAACAGACATCATTTTGTACATGTTAAAAACGAAACAAAACAAGAAAGCAGCTCCTTGGCCAAGTGTAGGGATACACACAGGAGGTAAACACAAAAAGCTCAAGAATCTGAGGCCAACCTTAGGTACGTAGTGAGTCTAAGGCCAGCCTGGGTTTCACAAGATCCTCTCCAAAAAAAAAAAAAAAAAATCAAACTAACTGGGCTGGCTACCAAGATAGCTCAGCAGGTTAGGTTACTTGCTCAAAACACCCCCCCCCCACACACACACACACTTTCCTCCACAAGTGGAGCTGATATCAGATCTGCCTATATGACCAGAAACTTTGAAAAGAGCGTCACTTGAAGACCTGAGTTGGTAACCATGCCTGGCCTGGCAGTGTGAGGTCTGAGTTGGTAACCATGCCTGGCCTGGCACTGTAAGGTCTGAGCAACAGGCTGCAGGAGGCTTTTGCGGGTCACAGGTTCTCACCGATTTTCCTTGTTTGCCTTCTGTATCTGCTTCTGGAGCAAGTACTCCCTCAGCGCCTCGACGTCATAGAAGCGGCTGGTCAGGAACTGCAGCAGCGTTCTCCTCTGACTGTTCTCTGGAGTCACCGACTCACTCATGCTTCGGATGCCCCTGGCACCCCCACCCCATTCTCGGGCACCCAGACACAGGAACTGGGGAAGAGGAAAGGAAGGGAGGCTGAGCCCGAAGCTAGATTTCCCCAGTTCTTACACCATGAACTTCACCCCCTGCTTCCCGAATCGTACAGAATTCTTGCACAACTTTCAAATTCAGTATCAGGGTGTGGTTTGAGGGATAAGACCTGCTTGCTAAGCACAAAGCCCTGGGTTCACTCTCCAGCACACCCACATTTCAAACCCCTGCCTTTGGTATTCCAAACATTTCCTCATGATTCCTCCAAGTTCTTACATGTAATCAACCCTAAATTCTACCTATAATTCAGACAATCTTGGTTTTCTCAAGTTAAACCTTTAATTTTTCACAAAGTCCTTATTTTTCTCTCAAAACCTCCATTACATCATTTTATATCTTTTTTTAACTTATGTGTATGTGTGTGTGTGTGTGTGTGTGTGTGTGTGTGTGTGTGTGTGTGTGAGAGAGAGGGAGTCATCCTGGATTCTTCTACCTTTTGTTTTTCCCCTGCCTTCCAGAAGTGGAGGCTGCGCCATTTCTGCCCTGTGATTTATGTGGGATCCGGGATCCACGCTCAGGCCGTTCTACTTATGAGGCAGAGTCTTAGCCTCATCTCGCCAGTCCCTCTTACATGTATCGTGTGTGTGTGTATGTGTGTGTGTGTGTAGATGCTGGGGATGGCTAGTGCTTTCCCACTTGACTTCACCCCCTGGCCTACAAAAATATACGAATTTTCCACGGGCCCTTCCTTGGGACACCCTGATTCACTTCTTGGCTCCTGCCAGCACTTTATCATCTTCAGTTTTCCATCAAGAATGATTGATTGATTGATTGATTGATTGGTTGGTTGTCTAGCTGGATTTCATATGGCTCAGACTGGCCTCAAACTCGTTAATACATCTGAGGACGATCCTGAACGCTGACCCTCCTGTCTCTAACCTTCCGTGTGCTGCGGCCACCAAACCTGGCAATATTTTTAAAGTTCCCAAGAATGTCCCTCAAATGGATCCTTCCAACACTCGCCACCCATTGGCTCCCTCCTATCCAATGGTGTCTCTCGAATCCCGCTCACTTGCTCTATAAACATCTCCCGCCCCGCGGACCCCACCAGGTTCCCGGTAGCCACAGGTGCATGTCCCGGGGCGAGTCCGGGAGGGAGACATCTCTGCCGCCCCCCGCCCTCCGACCCCGGGGCCTTTCCTTGTCGGCCGAGCTTCGAGGAGGCGGAGGGTCCCCGGGAGCTCCGGTCACCTACCGCCCTGGGCGCCGCCATCTTTCAGGGTGACGTACCGGAAGGGGCCGGCCTTTCCGGTCACCTCGCGCTGCCGTCGTCTGTTTCCTTGTGGCTACGCCCCTTCGCTTCCCAGTCCTCCTCTTAAAGGAACACACACTTCTCACGCTTTTTGGGGGTTAGGAGAGGGGGTGAATTTTATTTTTTATTTTTTTTTAATTATTTTATTTTTCTAGTTTTACAAGCATATTGAGTATTTATCCCTGCTTTCCTCCATCCCCCCTCCTTCCTATCCCTTTCCCTTCCCTTCTCTTCATCAATCCATCCCACTCCCTCCTGTCCTCCTGCCTGTCTGCTTCTATGGATACCAGAGTTTCCTCTGCCTTGTCTACACTTGGGGTTCAGACTGAGGGCGATTTTAAAAACAGAATTTTGCACCACCTCTGAAGGATGTGGGAAGGCAGTCTTTACTGGTAAGATGTCTTCTCTTTCTCCTGACTGGGATCGCAGTTTCCCTGAGTTTCCTTATTCTTTTTTTCACTTGAAACCTTAAAACAGAATAGATGTAGCTGAAAAACTAACTCAGTCTCCCCTTTCTCCCCCTCCTCCCCTCCTTCCCTTTCTCTCCCCTTTTCCTTTTCCTGCTCTCCCTCCCTCTCTTCCCTCCTCTTTCTCCCTCTTCTCTTCTATCTATTCCCCCTTTCCCCTTCCCCTTCTTTTCCTCTCCTTCCTTCCCCTCTGCTCTTCTCTGCCCACACCACTCTTTCTCCTTCTCCCTCCACCTTCTTCTTTTTTCCCCCCAAACCAGAGCCAAGTGACAAAAAGGTGAAGTGAGTGGCGTGGTTACCCTTGACTTTGGTCCTTCCATGTGGGTTCCAGAGATCAAACTCAAGTCTCCAGTTTACAGGAGCCTTTTTTACACACAGAGCCACCTCTGCTGCCACCTTCTCCTCCCCAAATTTCTCTTGTGTTTGAGGTTAGCCTGGAACTCTACATCCTCGACATAGAGATGAGGATGACTTTGAATTTTTGATCCTTCTCCCTCCACCTCTTTAATGCTGGGTTGGAGGTGTGAGCAGCCATGCCTACATGCGATCTGGGGGACAGAATCTTCTGTATACTAGGCGAGCACTGTATTAGTTGAGCCACATCCCCAACCCCCACTGTGAAGTTGTAATAAAAGCATTCATTCATTCATTCATTCCACAGGTAATTACTGAGCTTGCTCCACGGGTGTCGCAAGCTGCTTTCTGGGTGCTGGACTTACACTGGTAAGCAGGACAAACCCAGCCTCAAGCTTAGGGAGTGAAAGGTTTGGTAAAGGACGGATACTACATGAGAAGTTTCAGAGAGTGTTTGACAAGAAGATAAAACAGGCAATTAAATACAGAGTAAGTACAACATAGGTCCCTCAGCGAAGGCTGAGAGTTGAGGTAGAGCTGAAATGAATGGTGGGAAAGATACAGCCCTGCAAAGATTTAGAGGAAAAGTGCTCTGGGCATAGGTAAGGCCCTGAAGTGGGAGGCAACGTGTGCAGAGGCAGGATAATGGATCCGGAGGCTGCAGGCAGCTGACTCTTCAGATTCTGTAGGACTTTATTCTGTTGGGGGGGGGGGTAGATTTCAACATCTTTCATTTTGTAGAGATCTTTTCTGCCAGATGGAAGATGATCGGAAAGCAAGGGTAGGTGAAAGTGGGCATGGAATTGGCAAAGTGGCAACTGTCCCGGTGAGTGAGGAATGAGGTAGGCACGGTGGTGAAAAGTTCTGGAGCCAAAAGCTTAGGAAAGAAGACCACCCCAGTATCGCTTAAGGAAATGGAGAAACGGAGGAAGTAGCAGGTGTGAAAAATTACTAGACTGAATAACCTCCTCCTCGGTGTCCCAAGATCCTGAACCTGTGGCTGTATTGCTTTACAAAAGGGTTTGCAGGTGTAAAGAATCCTCCATTCTGTGTGACTTTGCAGCCCAGGCTGGCCTGGAATTTGGGGTCCTCCAGCCTCTGCTTCCTAAGTGCTGGGATTGCAGGGTCACCATACCTGGTTTAAGAACAGGGATATTATCACAGGTAATTGGTGGGGCCAGTGTAATTGTAAGGATCTTATCATACTGGGGAGGATCAGAGTCAGCAGACAAAAGGTGGGCATGAAGGAAGGAAGGCACAGAGTGGGATGCCTAAGAAAGGGAATCTTCCTTTAGGGTCTCTGGAAAGACCCCGGCCCACTTGAATTTTTGATCTTTCTCTCTCCACCTCTTTTTTTTTTTTTTTTTCTTTCTCTCTCTCCACCTCTTTAATGCTGGGTTACCTTTCTGATGCCTAGACTAGTAAGAACATATGGTTGAATTTTTTTTTTTTTCTTTTTGATGCTGGGGATTGAACCCAAAGCTTTGCTCATGGTAAGCACTTCATTCCTAGTCTCTCTCTCTCTCTCTCTCTCTCTCTCTCTCTCTCTCTGACAAGTCTCATGTTTTTTTTTTTTTTTTTAATGTGGGACCTGGGATCCGAACTCAGAACCTTCTGCTTGTGAGACAGAGTCACAACCCTGAGCCATCTCTCCAGCCCTCTGACAAGTCTCATGTAATTCAGACTGACATCAAACTTTCTAGAAAGCTGAAGGTGACCTTGAACTCCAATCCTTCTGCCTCCTTCTCCCAGGTGCCAGGGCTACAGATGTGGGCACCATGCCTGGTCAGCTTCTGTGGTGCCGAGGATGGAAGCCAGGATTCATGCATGTTAGGCAAGTAATCTGTCAACTGAGTCACAACCTCAGCCCTCAACCCTCCTTTTTCTTTGTGTGTGGGTATGTGTAGAACAAGATAGAAGACATCTCTCAGTATTGGATGGAGGCTTAACATCAATCCACAGCAATTAGCAAACACCCTAGCTGAAGTGTACAGAGACGTCAATAGCTCAGTGTGCAGTATTTCCCATGAGCAGACTCCATAGGTCAACATGTCCCATCCTGTGACTCAGCAGACATCATTCTGGATCATTTCTGTCACTATCTCCTGTTTCTGTAGCCTTCACTTTTTAGCTTTGCCCAATGCCATTTCTGCTTGGCAGACTCCTGTCACTTAGTGGGCAGCTTTCTCCCTGACCACCACCTTTTTTTTTTTTTAAAGACAAGATCTCACTGTATGTCATAGTTAAGCACAAGTGTCAACTTGACTGTTGAGGGTTTGAGCTCTGGGCACAGTTGTAGAGAGTTGATGGTTGAGTTAAGCCCAGAGCAAACCTGAAAGAGATTGTCTAGCTGGTGGGGAAGTCCCAGCCCATGGTGGGAGGGATTAGGCCCTGGATAAATCACAGAGAGTTGGTTGAGAGAGGTGGCATCCTTCTGTTCACTTGGCCAGACATGCTGGTCTGGCAAGTAAGGATCATCCATCTCTCAGCCATTATGTGGTGATGGTGGCCAGTTCCCTCTGCCCTGGTGTTGGTGCATGCTCTCCCGTCAACTGGACTAAGAACTGTAACCAGAAATCGTAAGAGAATAAACCCCTTGTTCCCTTAAAGCTATTTGACGGTCATTTATCAGCAACCATGCAGGCAAACTGCAACACTGTATATTCCTGACTGACTTGAAGCTCTCTGTGGGGGTCAAACTGGCCTTAAACTTGGAGCCATATTCTTGCTTATGTCTTTCTGAGGCAGGCAAGCATCAGGAGTAGTAGGATGCTCAGATTCTTCTTGGTCTGGGCAGTGTACACATCCTTCTTGTAATGCACTTACCAGCCTACTATGCAAACACATCCCTTTTCTAACAATGCATCTAACAACCTAGGACCTTCCCACACCACCCACATCAGCTTGCACTACACCCCACTCCAAACAATGGAATAGTTTTCTCCTCCCCTTAGCAACTGTCAAACTTGGAAACACTTCTAAATCACACATACTTCAATTATATCTGGTATAATGATGAAGACTAGTGATCTGGTCTGATTTTTGAGTACATGTACGATAAAGCAAACCACGTCCTCTGAATCAACTTTTAGAGAGAATCCCCTTGTGTCGGTTAAATGCCGGCGTCAACTTAATAACTGAGAACTGAGCCATTAGGCACAAACATGAAGAATTATTTAGTTTGAGCAAGCCAGTAGGAGACAATCTATTGACAGGGGAAGACCCAGCCCACAGTTCCTGGGCAGGTGGATAAGATGGAGAGGGCGGAAGTAATTATAATAGGACTTTGCATGACCTGTGCAATGACCAACATATTATTGACCCCCCAAAGTCTAGCATGGATCACAGGCACTAGGATCCTTAGAGGGAAGGGATTAACAGCCACAATAATGTTCCCATACTAAAGGGGAACACAAAAAAGAGCTCTAGGCAATGCTACTGAGTCCTTATACCTCATTAGAGAGGAGGACCCAGAGGGAAGTTTGACATGCATACTAAAGGATGCTCCAGGAATGGGGGGGGCGAGAGGGGGCACTGGGAGAAACAAGGGAGGGGGGAAAGAATGCGAAAAGGGAGGAGAAAGCAAGGAGATCCAGGGAGGGGTGGAGGGAGGGAGGGGAATGGGGTACTAATCAACTTTGTATGAATGGAAGAAAAAAAAAAGATGGAGAGGGCTGGTTTCAGAATTTTAGCAGACTGGCAAACCACAAAGCATGTCTCCCTCTCAGCTTTTCCTGTGGATGTGCTATGTCCAGCTCCCTCTGACGCTGGTATGAGCTCTTCTGCCTGCACGGAACACTCAAGCTCGAGCTCTCCATTTCTTGAAGACGAATGCCAAGGACATTCCTCGAAGTCTCAGTTGTAGTGTGCCTCCCATGCCAGCATAATTGTAGGCTGACTCCTGTTGACTTTCCTGCAAGGGGCAGGGATGGATCTTGTCCTATCTCAAAATGGGGTCTAAGATAGAGGTACTTTTTACATATTTCTTCCTGTTCTTTGGAAGCCATCTAGACATTAATGAGCACATCTAAAGGATGGGCGCAGAGCTTTAGCACTGTAATTGTATCACCATATTCCTGACCCATCAGCATCCTGTTCTTTCCCACAATGAATGGTACCCTTAGGGCCTATGAACATGTCTAAGAATTGGCAGGGCTGTATTGCTGATGGTGGTCCCACCTATTGTTGACTTTGTACCTGTAGTCTGTCTGCCATTACTGATGTCATCCCCCTGCACACGTACAGATGTCATCCATCCCCTGTTTCATGGTATACAAGGGATTAGATTCCATAATAAACTCGATTGGTTTTGACTTTTCCAAGATCCCCTCTTGACCCAGCCTGATTCAATTTCTACTGCTCCTACTCTGGTACACCTCTCAGGATCTCATGCAGGCCACAGAACCCCACACCTACCAAGCTGATGAACGGTAATTGAAAATTATAAATCGTACCAAAATTCCTTATTCCCCTAAGTTATTTGATCATGTATTTCTTTTTTTTATTTTTTTTTATTATTTATTCAACTGTGTGCGTGTGTGTATGTATGTGTGTGTGTGTGTGTCTGTGTATGTGTAGAACCACGGACGAATCGGGAACCACCATGGACGCCTCCATCTCCTTCTGCCCTGGGATTCACAGGCTCCGCCCTACCAGGACCAGAAGCGCAGGCCGCCCCCCCCCCTGCTTCCGCCTGGTGTCTATACGTGAGATCTGGGATCCGAACTCAGGACCTTCCGCCTGCAAGGCGGAGGCTTAACCCCTAAGCCACCTCTCCAGCCCTTGATCATGTATTTCTATCAGCAACAGAAGAGTAACTGGAATACCCCATATTTAGGGCATGCATGTGATTAAAATTGACTGCATTGTGGGAAGGAGTGTGAAAAGTAAAGGCTTATGTCATGAAAACCTATTAATCAAAAACTGCCCAGGATATATATGCCCATTGTCCACCGAACTCCTCTTGAACCCCAAGCAATAACCAGGCCCCTTGCTTGTGCTCACTTCTGTGGCCCACTATTTTTCTGGACAGCATATTTCTGACCTCTGTTGTTGCTTTGCTTTTGAATAGTCTTCCTTGCTGGTTTACCATCTGGGTGTGCTTCCCCCCTCCCCCCAATTCCTTGATTACGATGCAGAGAACCTGGTAACATCTTGAGAACTAGGGTTACCTGGTGTTTTGAAGCCATCGAGATGGTGGTAACTTGTAAACAGGAAGTAGGTCTTGTGGGGTGAGCCCCAAATGGGAGCTCCATCTTGACCTTCCTGACCTTGAGATGTAAGACATGCAAGTGGGGTACTGAGGAAGGAAGGGAGACTCAAATGAGGGAGTTTGGAGCCATTGACCCCCCAACCCCCACCCCTGGTCTGGCAGGGCAAGGCCCCAAAGCATTTCTCAGACTTTCCACACAGGCTACTCTGATGGTGATAACAACTTAGATAAGGCCACTTTCTGAAGAACTGGTTGCTGGGCTGCAGCCTGGATGCCGAAGCTCTTTGGGCACACTGGTGGAGAAGGCCCCAGCCAGGGGACAGGCAAGGACCAAGCCATGGATTGGCTAAGGTCAAATGGAGATGAAGGAGGCTGAGGAAGAAGGGCTGGGAAGGCAGGAAGACAGGATGACAAGTCAGCTGCAGCACTGAGCACAAGCACTGCAAAGGGTTGGGTCAGAAGAGGCAACAGGGTTGTCATAGTTAAGCACAGGTGTCAACTTGACTGTTGAGGGGTTGAGCTCTGGGCACAGTTGTAGAGAGTTGATGGTTGAGTTAAGCCCAGAGCAAACCTGAAGGAGATTGTCTAGCTGATGGAGAAGATCCAGCCCATGGTGGGTGGGATTAGGCCCTGGATAAATCACAGAGAGCCGTTGAGAGAGGTGGCATCCTTCTGTTCACTTGGCCAGACATGCTAATCTGGCAAGTAAGGATTGTCCATCTCTCAGCTATTATGCGGTGATGGTGGGCCAGTTCCCTCGGTCCTGGTGTTGATGTGTGCTCTCCCATCAAGCTGGACTGAGAACTGTAACCAGTAATCGTAAGGAAATAAACCCCTTGTTCCCTTAAGCCGTTTGATGGCCATTTATCAGCAACCATGCAGGCGGACTGCAACAGAGGTGGACTTGGACCTCTTTTCCAGGCTGTCTTTGGACTTGTGAGACAGCAGAGGTTGGACTTCAGAAAGAAAGAAAAAAAAGAGACAAGAGAAAACATGGGCAGCTGATTCTCCTGGAAGAATGGACTTTGGGATGTCTCTGTGGGCCCCTCCCTCCACACCCCCTCTCCAGCTTCCCAATGAACTCGGTCACCTGGACCTTGCTACTTCCTTCCTGCCCTGGTGTCTACGCTTTATACTATGGAGCTGTGGGTACAGCTGAAGCAGACTGGGCTGGAGCCCCCAGGACTGGGCCCACCCCCTCGTGCCCTGAGGATGCCTCCGCCAGAGGAGAACCCTGGCCAGATTCTTATGTCTCCAGGGACAAGCGTTGGGAGTGCCAGGGACACCCTGCTGTGGATCTGGGAGGAGTTGGTGAGTGGGGCGGTAGAAGGGTTGGGGGGGACGACAAGAAATGGTGAATAAGCAGCAATGAATGGAAACAGAGAGGGTCAGGGATTTAGCCCTGTTGGTGGGCTTGTGCCCCAGTACACCAGAGACTGAGACAGGAGCGTCCCGAGCTTGAGGCCAGACTGGGCTATAGAGCAAGACCCTCATTCAAAAACAGATAAACAAAATGAATAAAGGCAGAGACGGGAGAGGTAGAGATGTGCAGTGAAAGACAGCAATAGAGACAGACAGACAGCTGGTGGAGCAAGGACAGACTGCAGGAGAGGAGGGGGTGCGATATCACAGAAAGACAGGAACACACAGGGACAGAGAGGGATGACAAGAGACACAGGAAGGAGACACAGTGACAGGCAGAAAGAGATACAAGGAATACGGTGAGGGTCCAGCAGCTATGGGCCGTTGCTTGAGCAGGTACCTGCTGCCACGTTGCTCCCAGCAAGGCTCCTTGGCCTCATGCGTGGCAGCCCATCATGTCCTTCATGTCCTTTTACCCCATAGAGGAACCTGCGCCAAGTGGATATCCAGCTACTGGGCCAGCTGTGCCACCTGGGACTGGAGATGGGGGCCCTGCGGGATGAGCTGGTCAGCATCCTAGAAGAGGAAGAGGAGGAAGAGAATGGGGGTGAGGAAGAGGATGAAGAACCCCAGGAGGCACAGGAGGAAGGGCCTCCAGGTACCTCCTACTCAGCCTTACGGCTCCCTGACTTTGAAATGACTATCTGAGGTGTGTTAGTTTGACAAACAAATGAAATGCAAATATATGCAAAGAAAAGAGGAGATTGGCGGGTCCAATCAGATTTGGAATCAATGATGCCCCTTCAGCAGATGCTGTCTCTGGAGATGCCTGGGGTGAGACCCGGCGGTGGCCTGTGCCCTGTTGGTGCAGACGCAGGATTGCATCTCGAACCCTAGGTCTGTCCACAGAAGAGCTTCCATTGTGTCCGGGAGGCCGGTGCTTTGGAAAAGTATGGAGATGTTTGCACATGGAACTGAAGATCAACGCTGTCCCGGGCGGTAGGCATCCGTGACTATGAAGCAGTTCCAACAAGGCGAGTCTAGATGGAAAAGTGCCAGGACTATAGACAGCACACCAATTTCAAAGGCTAGTGTAGCCAAGGGTTAAAGACCTCTCAATAATTTTAAAATGATGATTTGTATATTGAAATGATTATATTTGAGTGTAAAGGATAAAACATGATTAAAATTAATTTTATCCATTGCTTTATTATAATCATACATAATATAAAAGCGATTGTTTCGAACATGTTTTCCTTTTTTTGTATCAAAATTATTTTTTATTATTTTTAATTTATCTCCCACATTTTATTTTTTTTCCTAATCATACAAGCTCAATAGGTACCCCCATCCTCTCTGTCCCCCCTCTCACAAGCATGTTTTCCTCTTATTTTTTCTGTCTCTCTTTCTTTTAGGCAGGATCTATACAGCTGACTTTGATTCTCAGTCCTCCTACCTCAGCCTTCTGAGTGCTGGTTATAGGTGTGATCTCTTGCTGAACATTCCATTGCATGAAACATCATATATTTGTTTACTCCATTTGTGGTGGGCCACTGGGAGCTAGGTTACCTCCACACTGCTTTTGATCGTTTTGTTTGTTTGTTTGTTTGTTTGTTTGGAGACAGGATGCCATGTAACCCACATTGGCCTCCACCTTCTATATTGCTGATGACCTGGAACTTCTGAACCTCCTGCCTCCACCTCCTGACCAGTGGGATTAGAGAAGTGTGCCATACAGTCAATCCTTTACATTGGGCTTGTCTGCACATATAGTGTAGCGTGTGCATGTGTTCATGGGATTGCATTCTCACGTGGTGTGGGGGCATAGAGAGGTTAGAGACTGATGTCAGCTGTCTTCTACTATTACTGCATCTGGAGCTCAATGATTGCCTAGATTGGCCAGCCATCAAGCTCTAGGGATCTGCTGTCTTCCCCAGCACTAGGGTAATAGACTTGCACTATGTGACCAGGGACCTGAACACAAGACTTTGTGCTTGAATGCATGTACCTTACTGCCCGAGCCATCTCCCCACAACCCCCGCCTCATGGTCTTTTTACCATTTCCATGTGCTTGGATGTATGTGTGTTTGCATAGGGGTGGTCGTGTGTGTGTGTGTGTTTGGGTGTGTGTGCGTGCACAGACACACATGTGGAGACCCAAGGATGATATCAGGAATCATCCTAGATCCCTTTTCCTCCTTATTGCTTTGAAGCGTAGTTTCTAAACCCAGGGCTCAATCCAGTGGAGTGGTCTATCAGCTCCCCCCAACCCCCCAGCACAGCCAAGATGGGCAAGGCCAGGACATGAAGACTGAAGGAGTCTGGGTAAGGCTGAAGACCCAGCGTGAAACAACAGGGGAAAATTCTCAGGAGAAATGAAGGAACATGGAAACATGGGTATTTTAGTTTCCTATTGCTGTGAAACAACAACAGAAAAACAAAGATTGACCTCATGAAGTTAACTTAGGGGACGAAGTGTTTATTTGGCTCATGATTCCAGTTTGTGGTTTATCACAGCGAGGAAGTCACAGCAGCAGGAACCTGAGGGAACGGCCACACCATAGCCACAGTGCACAGCAGAGAGCAAGGGAGGCCAAAGGCCTGCTACCTCTCTCCTCCACTTTTATACAGTCTTGAGTCTCCTGCTGCGTTAGTTTTACCTTCCTGCTGAACGAACACAGGACTCGAATAACTTAGGAGAACAAGGAGTTTATTCCAGCTCATGATTCTTGATTATAGTTCCTCACCTTGGCAGGAGAATTCGTACCAACCTCAGGAGCCAAGAGTTGACCATACCATCGCCACACAAATAGCTGAGAAAATGACATACTTTCCAGCTTGCCAGCATGCCTGTATGCCAAAGAACACCAAAGTTTACCAAACTACCAAACCAGTGCTCTCCATTTTATCCTATAGCCCAGGGAATGGTCTGACCATGCCGGGTCTGGCATCAATTAGATAATCTCCCACCATCTTGCTAAGGGCTTGCCTTAATTAAGCAATTCTTCACAGTTGTGCCTAAAGGCTTACTCCTCAGTTACCAAGTTGACCTCTGTAATTGGAACCCTGTCTAGGGGATGATCCTGTTCACAATGGGAGGGTCTTCCTATCTTAAGTAAAGCAATGGAGACAACCTTCCACGGGTGTCACCAGAGAACTTTCTCCCAGGTGATTCTACATTGTGTCAAGTGGAGACTGGAGATTAACCACCACAATGAACCAAATTCAGAAAGTATGTGGAAAAACAAACAAAGCACAATGTGTCCAATGGCCAGGTTTGCCATAGGTTAACTGGAAAGTCCGCGACAACCTCATGTTTTGTTCTGGCTCCCGCCCCCCAAAGGGTCTCCCTGTGTAACTTAAGCTGGTCTCTATGTGATCCAGGCTGCCCATAAACTACTGGTGATCTTCCTGCCAAGAGCTGGGGTTATAGGTCTTTGCCACCAGGCCTGGTTCAGGCTCATATTTCGAACACTTGGTGACCCTATTTTGGGAGGTTGTAGAAACTTTAGGAGGTGGGGCCTGGCTGGAAGGAGTGGGTCGCTGGAGGGTGGGTCCTTGGAAATATGTTATCCCTGGCTTCTTCCTGTCTACTCTGTTTCCTGGCCAGATATGACACAAACTGAACGCTTTACTATTCCTTTGCTGCTGTGATGGTCTCAACCTCTGAAGCCAGAACCAAGATGAATCTTTCCTCCTTTAAGCTGTATGTGTCATTTGGTCACAGGGGACCAATAACAAGCATCTTACTACACAAACTGGGATTCACGGACTAGCCGGACCAGCAATGTCACAGCTATCCATTACTACATTGCAGCCCTCAAACTTAGTTGCAATTTTTCCAATTTAAAAATTATTTGTGTGTGTGTGTGTGTGTGTGTTTGTGTGTGTGTGTGTGTGTGTGTTGTGTATATGTGAGTGTGGCTATAAGATGGCAGCCAGAGGACATTATGGGGCTGACTCTATTTGTTGTGGAGGTTATTCTGGAATAATTCCTCAGATACCAATTAGGGTGGAAGAGAAGAGCTTCATTCACAGGTGGTCTGGAGCCAAGATCACTCTGCAAGGATGCCACTCTCGGGTTTAGCTTTTATTTTCATTTTATACTAAAGCAGGGCAGAGGTGGAGCAAGGGAAGTGGGACTTTCCAGAAGCAGAAGCGAGGGTTACTAGGTATCAGTAGGGTGGATGATCAAAGACTGGCCCAGGGTTGAGGACAACCAGAGCAGCAGGACCGCTCAGGTGCAGGCCTTGGGGGTAGGGGGTGTCTCAGAAACCCAGTAACTTTTCATCTTAACTCATGTTTAGCAGTAATTTAACAGTTTGCATTTTTCTACCTCACACCCACCTTTATGTGGGTTCTGGGGATTTAACTCAGATCATCAGGCATGTGTAGCCAGCCCTTTTGCCAGCTGGGCTATCTTGCTGGCCCATACTTGACTATTGTAAAGCACCCATTTTGGTCAGGAATGTACAATCTGCAGGCACACATCTCTGTTCCATAACGTACAGGACGTCAGCCAGAAGCATCGTCAGGCCCTTTTGTGAAACTTCCTGGCAGTCGATGCCAATCGCTGGGCTGGTGGCTTCTGTTGGTCTCCATGTGGGCTAGTTAGGACTCCCACCCAGTGTGGCTGGCAGCTGGGTCCCAAAGGAAAATGTCCCTGGAGAACATCAGGAGGAAGGAAGCCACACAGCCAATGTGACCCAGCCTTGGATATTGTGTTGAGCTATTTTTATCACTTCCTGCTTTGTTGCGATGATTGCCTAGGTGGGAAGGAACAGTGTATGGACTCCATTTTCTGGGAGACCGTAAGGTTCTGGAAGAGTCACAGGAAATACTGCTGTGATCACTTCAGTTCAATCTCTCAGCAGCACCGGGAGACTTGGTGTGCAGGCTGAGTCGCAGGCCTGCGTCAGCCCAGGAGACTCTGAGTGATGTGATTCTGTGGATTTCCTAGGCCGGTGAGGATGAGAAGCACTACTGTAGATCACAAGTCACAAAGGTAGGCAACTAAAGGCAGTGTTTGCCTGCATTGTTGCTGATACATTCACAACCAAATGGCTTAAGGGAACAAGGGTTTTTATTCTGCCTTACTGTTTATTCTTGGTTACAGTTCCTTATCTAGCTTGGCCAGAGAACACATGCCAACACCTAGGGCCAAGGAAACTGGTCACCCCAGATCCAGGGGACTGAGAAAGGACAATCTTCACTTGCCAGACCAGCATGTCCGGCCAACTTCCTCAACTAACTACCCATATCTTATTCACTTGCCCAGGGACTAGCCCCACCCACCATGGACTGGGCTTCCCCCATCAACTAGACAGTCTCCTGCAGGCTTGCTCAGGGCTTAGCTCAACTCCAATTCTTTACAAATGTGCCCAGAGTGCCAAGCTTTCAATTATCAAGTCAACACTGGTAACTTAACTGTTGCTGTGAGAGAACACCTAAAGTCAAAAACTTAAGGGAGAAAAGGAAATGTATTCACCTTACAGTTCCAGGGATGACACAGTCTTTCATGGTGGAGTGACGTGGCTGGTGTCTGAAGCTGGTGGCAGGCTAAGTCACTGCAGACATCCAGTAGGCTAGTGGGTGATGGCTGAAGGCTGGAGGATTCCTGGAGAGTTTCTCTTCTTCCCAGTCTTCTGTGGTTCCTTTTATCTGGTCCACTGTTGGGAGGTTCCAACGAGATCTATGGAGGTTCAGATTGGATGTAGGGCTGGCCCTTGTATTGTAAATCTGTTGATCCAGATAATCTCTTCAGGTGGTCTCAGAGGATCTTAGTTAATGCCAGGTGACAACCAGGATTAACTATTACAATACCTGTGTCTAATGATGATAGGCAGCTAGCTATTCAGGAGTCTAATGTGGTTCTGTCTCAAAAAGGAAAAGAAAACCTAGAGATTAGGTGATAACACTTGTTAAAATATATGAGGAGAGGGGCTGGAGAGGTGGCTCAGGGGTTAAGCCTCCGCCTTGCAGGCGGAAGGTCCTGAGTTCGGATCCCAGATCCCACGTATAGACGCCAGGCGGAAGCGGGGGGGGGGGGCAGCCGGGGCAGCCTGGGCAGCCTGCGCTTCTGGTCCTGGTAGGGCGGAGCCTGTGAATCCCGGGGCAGAAGGAGGTGGAGGCGTCCATGGTGGTTCGCGAATTCGTCCGTGGTTCTACACATACACAGACACACACACACAGACACACGCGCGCGGGCACATACACGCGCATATGCACACAGTTGAATAAGTAATAATAATAAAAAATTTAAAAAAATATATGAGGAGAGTCCAATAGCCAGATATGTAACTCAGCAGTAAGAGCACATATAGATGCTAGGGAGATAGAGCAATCAGTAAAGTGCTTGCCCTGCAAGCCTGAGAACCTGAGTTTAATGCCAGGCGTGGTCATGCATGCCTCTAACCCTAGCACTGGAAAGATAGGCAGATCCCTGAGTTTGTTAACCAGACAGTCTAGCCTATTCTACAAATTCCAGATCAGTGAGAAATTCTGTCTCAAAAAACAAGGTGGATGGCTCCTGAGAAACAATATCCAAGGCTGACCTCTGCCTTTACACCTGTGTGTCCATACGAGCTCTCTCTCCTCTTTCTCTTACACACACACACACACACACACACACACACACACACACACACAGAAAAAATCGAGTCAAGAGATGATGAGCTAGTTCTTCCAAAGATACACAAGTGACTAAAACACACTTGAAAAGATTGTCAATGTTTGTGTTTATAAGGCTTCTCCAGAGAAACAGAGCATATAATACATATTTCTCGTATAGTTATGGAAGCTGAAAAGTCCCGTGATCGTTCATCTGCAAGTTGGAGATCAGGGAAGCCGTGGTGTAATTCAGTCAATGCACACATGGGTACATACAATACATTATACCACACACCACACATATACTACACACACACTGCATACATGTGCAGACACATCCACATGTACATACACATACACACTTCTCACACATATGTGCATACACATACACATGTACACACACACTTCTCACATACATATGTGCACACACTGCACACATATACATTACACACATTCACAATATACATGCATAAACACATATGTGCATACATGCACACATACATGTTATACTTATACACACTACACAAGTATACATACATGCCTATGTGCGCACACACACAGAAGGAAAGAGTAGGATTGAGACTTTCCCTATCTGTGAGGATGCCCGTCACTAGTCTGTCACTTGCGGACACAGGAGAGGTCAGTGCTGCCACCAGCACTAGAATGAATACCAAGAAGCGGCTGGTTTTCCAAGGGTCCATGACACACCTTGATGACAGCTGCTTGTGTATATCACAACATGGGATGTGAGGAATTCTGCAGATGTAGGAGGAGGAACTATATGCCAGGAGCCTATTGCTATGGTGTGCATGTGTGTGTCCTGTGACCTTGGACCGTTCCTGTGATGCTCTCGCTGCCTGAGGAGGTGTCTGAGTCACACAGGCAGTCAATTCTCTGTACAGGAAGAAATGCTTTTAAAAATTTTTTTATGCGTGTTTGTGTGTGTGTGTGTGTGTGTGTGTGTGTGTGTAAAAAAGGGCATTCTGTGTGCTTGTAGAGGCCCAGGATGTACAAATCATCCTGCTTCTACCTATTATTTTACTCTTGGATTTCCCAAACCCTGCCTTCCAGGGATACCATTTCCACCTGGGCTTTTTTTTTTAAATGTGGGATCTGGTTCAGGTCCTTCTGTGAATCAAAGCTTAACCCCTGAGCCACCTCTCCAGCCTGACGTGTCTTATTAAGAGAAAATTATAGCATAATAATTTCCCTTGACATCCAAATTTGTATACTTTTGATCATCCCTTAGGGAAAATCCACTCCAAAGCAGAGCTCGAGCATGGGCAGGGCTTAGGGTCCCGCTCCCAGGCAGGCCTGCATCGCCTGCTGCCCAGCCTGCAGCTGCTAGACGCTCCCCCGTGAGCGTTCGTGCCTTTACTTTTCCTATTATCCTGACCTGGGCATTTCTGTTGCTCACTCTGGGACTGGACGCATTTCACACTTCTACACCTGCCTCTGTCGCCCATCCCAGAACTGACCAGGGTCTCAAAGGCACCTTCTACAGGCGACTTTGATGGTCACATTCCCGGAGATGGTTTCCTCCCACCACCCTGAGCACACCTCCACTGGGGAGCCCATCACTGGGCCCCGCAGCATCTGGACTCGTTCAGAGGTGCCGAGGGTCAGTCAGTTGGGACCCTCCAAGCCGAGTGCAGGGATGACCCGGAGAGACAAAGGAGGAAGGTGCATTCGTGGCACAGAGATGCTTTTCAGGAGCATATGAAACCTCAGTGCACAGGTGGCTCTGCTCGCGTGCACGGCGTGGACGGCCTCTTTCTGCTGCCTCAAGACACTGGACACGTGGCCTTAATGACTCTAGGAGAATGAGATTCGCATCCCAGCTGCTGACGCTCTTCCCTCTGAAGAGCAGGTCAGGGCGATTCAGCCTTTCACAGGAGAGGGAGTCTTGTCCACGCCCTATCTGTGCATTGGCTAGTATTACTCTGCTCTTCCCCTGCGCACGTGAGACATCACTAGATAGCTGCACACACATGCAAGGGCACACACATATACATGCACACACAACAAACACATGCATGCACACACACACACCAACACACACACACACACACATGCACACAAATACACACACTGCCCCTGGCCAGAGCCAACAACTATGGGAAGTTCTGAGGTTTAAGCTTCCCTGGGCCTCTAGAAAAAAAATGACTGCCCCGTTCCTAAAGTCAGGAATAAGACAATGGTTTCCACTCAATTCATTCTCTCTCTCTTTCTCTCTCTCTCTCTCTGCTTCTCTTTCCAATTTTTTTTTGAGACAGTCTGTCCACAAAACTGTCATGTAGCCAAGAATGACGTTCAACTACTGATCTCCCCACCTCTGCCTCCATCTCCTAAATGCTGAGGTTATTGGTGTGTTCCACCACACTGTTTCCACAAGCTTTATCCTTTAAAAAAATTATTTATTTATCTATCTATCTATCTATCTATTTATTTATTTATGGTATATTTGTGTGTGTGTGTGTGTGTGTGTGTGTGTATCAGAGAGCAGCACTGTGTATACCTATGGAGGCCCGGGGTTACTTCGGAATCACCCTGGATTGCTCTAACTCCTCTTTGCTTTGCTCTGGACTTTCCCAGTCTCCAATGCCCTCTTCTGGCCTCCATGTACATGCATAGGTGTATACACACACACACACACACACACAAACCTCAAAGAACCAGCAGCTCTTCTACATACCTATTGTATACTTCCTGTGAAAGAAATTAGGAAAGAAATCCCATTCACAAGAGCTTCTAAAAATTCCTGACAATAAACCTAACCAAGAAGTTGAAAGGCCTATACAACGAAAAACTTGACACACCATAGAAAGAAATGGAAGAATACAGGAGAATAGGAAATTAATATTGGGAAAATAGACATATTACCAGAAGCAATTTAAGATTTGAAATTCCAATGATATTCTTCCCAGTTATAATGGAAACACAAAAGGTCCTGGGTGGAGAAAGCAATCCAAGCAGAAAATAATGCTGGGGGGAGGGGAAGGGGTCACAATGCCTGATCTCAAATATACTGCAGAGCTATAGTGACAAAAATAGCACAAGGTTGGCTCCAAAACCACACAGATGAAAGGTATGGAATATATGACCCAGAAATAAGCTCACACAGAAAAAGCTATCTAGTCTTCAGTGAAAGTGCTAAAATACACACTGGAGAGAAGCCAGCCTTCTTTTTAAATATTTTATTGATTTTTTTTGAGAGAGAAATGCACCATGTAAGTTTCTGGGGGTCAAACTTAGGTCACCAGGTTTGCAAGCAGGCACCTTAACCACTGAGCTATCTTGCCAGCCGAAAGACAATCTTTTCAACAAATGGTGGCAGGAAAACTGAATGAAGCTAGATCCTCATCTCTCGCCCTGTACAAAAAAGTCAACTCAAAATGAATCAAAGACCTTTGTGTGAGAGCTGACACATTGACAGGCTAAGGAAAATGTCAGGGAAACGCATTGAGAAACAGACACAGACAAGGGCTTTCTGAGCAGGACTCGCATTGTTCAGGAAATAGCAACGAGAACCCACCAGAGGGACTGCTCGGAACTGAAAATGTGTGCACAGAAAAGAAAACATTGAGCACTAAAGCGGCAGCCTGCAGAACGGGAGGACATCTTGCCGGTTATTCTGCGTAGTTATTCATATCTAAAATATGTAAAAACTCCGGAAATAGTACACTGAAAACAAATCATCCAATCAACAAATGGGCAAAAAAATGTATTGACTAGACAGTTCTCGAAAGAAATGCAAGTGGTCAATAAGGATATGAAAGAATATTGGGGAGGGGCAGTGAGGCAGCTCAACGTATAAGGTGGCAGGTGCTTGTCTGCAAATCAGGAGACCCGAGTCCTGTCCCCAAAAGCCACATGGTGAAAGGAGAGACCTGGTTTACTTTCAAAAGTTGTCCTCTGGCCTCTACCTGTATGTCATGTCACATCTGTGAACTCTCTCTCTCTCTTCCTATGCCACACACAAAATTTAAACAAAGGAAACGAAAGACAACAAATGCTGGTGGGGATACAGGGAAAAATGAACCCTGTACATTGCTGATGGGAATGTAAATTAGTACAGGCATTTGGAAATAGGTGAGGCGGTTCCTTTAAAGAATAAAAACAAACAAACAAACAAACAAAAACCAGAACTGCCATTTGAACTGGATATACAGTTCCTGGGAATGTATCTGAAAGAATCTAAGTCAGTACAGGACAGAGATGCCTTCCCATCCATGTTTATCGTGACGATTCTCATTCATAAGAGCTAAGAACTGGAATCAGCCTAGGTGCAAATCAACAGGGAAATTAATGAAGAAAATGTGGTGTGTGAGTGTGTGTGTGTGTGTGAACTTGTTCAGCCATAAAGAAGAAAGTAATTATGTCATTTTCAAGAAAATGGATGGAACTGGGGGGAGGGAGGGAACTGGTAAAAAATTTTAAAATGTATAATTAAATTTTTAATAAAAAAAAAAAGAAAATGGATGAAACTGAAGGTTATCATGTTATACAACATATGCCATGCTCAGAATTATTACGTTTGCTCTCATATGTGGAATCTAGAGTTAGCTTCCCCTTCCCTTTGCTGAATGAACACAGGACCCAAACAACTTAGAGGTACAAGGAGTTGATTTCAAGCTTACTGTTTTTGGTTACAACTCATCAGCACGGCAGGGGAGTACACACCACGGTCAGAGCCAAAGGAACTGGCCGTACCATAGCCACAAGGAGAGCAGGACGTAATTTCTCATTTGCCAGTATGGCAAAGTACTAAACCAGTTCTCTCCTGCAAGGGGATGGTCCGCTCACCAGGGGCTAGGTCTGCCACATCAATTAGATAATTTCTCATAGGCTTGCTCAGGGCTTCCCTTAACTAAACAACCTTTCACAGATGTGCCCAAAAGCTTAGCCTTCAATTGTCAAGGTGGCCACTGCAGCTTACTGCCACTGAAGGGGTGTAAAGGGAGGGGAAGCTAGAGACGGTTATGGCAGGGGAAGAGACAAATGACAAATAAGCAATGTTTTATGTCACAAGTGGATCTAGATTTCTTGTGTGTGTGACGTATAAGTGCGAGGGGAATATACGGAGGGAGGAAAGGGACCAGTGGAGGGGGAGGATGACAAGGATTAGCAATCAGGGTGAAATATCAATGATGCACAATGATGTGCATGAACGAAAATGTTTGATACCCATTAATCTACTAAAAATTATGAATAAAAATTAGATATTTGCATTTCCTTATTTAAAGACTTCCTAGCAATGTGGTGGGTGGTACTTGGGATTCACATCTAGAATGGGGGGGATGGGATTTAAGGCCTAGGAATAAACCTTCAGCATGTCAGTAATCTATTCCTTGCCCTGCACAGATGGAACCGAGCAGCCTGGGGATCTGCAGTGGCTAGCTGGGAAAACCAGAGTACACTGTGCCCGAGGAGGAGGGGGATCAGGGGAGGGAGGTCAAGGCAGTTCACAGCGTTGGAGCCTAGTCCACCTACCAGCCGCAGCTGCAGCCCTGGCACTGAACACAGATCTCCTTGTGACCTCCAGGGGGAGACATCAGGCCACAGAATGAACGCTCCCTGAAAAGTCGATGAGGGTGTCTAGCATGAACCAGGGGGAGGGAACAGAGCAGGCACAGATCAGAAAGTGGAGACTCAGGGTGTGTGGAGTCAGGGAAGGCATCCACCAGGACACCACGAGGATCTGAGCCAAACACGGGCTAAGCTATACCTAGGAGAGTCCACACAGAGATGAATTCAGGGGCACCAAGGAACAGAGGCCATGCTACTGATCTTGATTCACTAGGACACATGCACATATACACACATGCGCACGCACGTGCACACACACACACACACACACACACACACACACACACACACACAGAGCCACACCCACAAACCTGAGAATGAGATAACAGCTCAAGTCAGAGCCTCCTCTCTCCAACAATATACAAGTTGTGGTATTTATAGATTTCTTTCTCTTCCCTCCTAGACTCATTTGCAACTTCCTGGAACACCGCCTGACTCATTAGTTCCCCCTTCCCATGCTGTTGAAGTGGGGAATGTTCTTCTGCTTCCCCACACCCAGACAGACAATGTTGCAAACTACCAGAGGTATAAAGAACAAAGGGTAGATAACAGTCAACTGATAATATCAAACAACTACTCAAGAAAATGAAGCCGAGCCTGCACACAGCCCTGGAGAGACAATATACCCCATGAATCCATGCTAGTGGAAAAGGTCCCCCTGGGCTGTTATGGGGGTTTTAGGTCTAGGTTCTTGTGTTTCAGAGCCGAAGGTTGAAACCAGAACACATGTAGAGGATCAAGGCCAAGTTTATTAGGGGAGAAAAAGAAAAGGACGCTTGGATATGGAGTCCCCCAGGGGCAAGGGAGCCCTGTGACAGCTGTCAGGGTCTGAGGTATTTATAGATTTGGGCAAACTCAGGAAAAGTGGCTTTTCCTTATTGATTAGTTTTAGTTTCTTTAAACCTGATTGGGGTTTTTGGTTTCCCCAATGTCTGATTGATCTGTTCACATAGGGGAGGGGCAGCTCCAAGCTGTTTCTCTTGAGGAAATTAACTCATCTGCATTTGGGGAGCTCACGTCCATATCTTTTCATAAACAAAGGGGTGGAGGAAGTTGGCGACCTCATCTCAGTGGGGGATTGGAGCCAATCCCAGCAAGATAATCCTAACAGGGGCTAGTGACCTTCAAAGACCTTCCCAGTCTGCCTAAAAACTGCCTAGGGAAGGAAAAAAAAACTATTCTACCTAAAATGTCTATTCTAAACTGCCTATCAGAAATGATCCTCTTTTTCAGAACACCAAGTTCTACATCTCACTGACTATCAATACAGCCTGTAAGACTCCACTAGCATTTGTGCACTTCTACGTAAATCTTGAGTGTTATCGGCAACATCTGGGTGCTGGTCTGATCAACCCCACTTCACAAAGACAGAATTCTGTCATATGCCAACATTCTGTCATATGCCTGGAGTGTTAGAGACAGACTACAACAGACACGATTCTATAATGCAGATGGGACCTATGGTGGGGTGACTCAGCCCGGGCACCAGACCCTTCTACATGAACATGGCGCTTAGAGACTCCCGTGAGAGGGGCTGATAGCTGCCCTGAATCGTGACTCTCCATCTGTGTTCTTCTCGTAAGGCCACCCAACCATACTGACGCCACTTACCTGCTTCTGCAATGGCTGGCCGCATCGCAATCTTCCTTCCTGGCCCCTTGCTGTCTGCAATCACCACACTTTGACTGTAACCCTGTGATCAATCAGGTATTGCTTAAGTGTTGTGCCATCCACCTTCTATCTAAAGTGTGAAGGTAGAAACATGTTAAACACTGAATCCCCATGCAACAGTGATCTGAGATACTTTGACCATGATCAAGGCCCGAAGGTTCTGATTTAGTCAATGGAGCCATACAGCTGCCTCAGGAGGTAGAGGCTGCTCTGGAAGACCTCCCCCACTCTGTCTTATTTTTTTTTTTAACATTTTTTATTATTATTTTCGCTCATACAAACTTAATAGATACACCAGTTCCCTCCCTCCCTTCTCCTCCCCCGAAACCCCTGCTACCCTCCCCTCACCCCTCCCTCCCCATCCCCCAGTGCCTCCCCCCCAATCCCCAGAGAGTCCTTTACACTCTGTCTTATTATGGAATGCCTCAAGATGTTATGATAACGTTCAAGGGCCTCGTCATGTGATCTCTTGGTCATGGACTTCCTAGACTACAGAACTGTGAGTAACAGTGTCTGCTCTTTATACTTTACCCAGGTTTAGCTACTCTCTTATAGCACACAGAAACAGATTAGAATTTTCCCAAAAATTCTGGGGTGGGGTGGGGAGGACCAACAAGGGCCCATGAGAAAAGGAAGAAATCTCTGAGCAGAGTGTGGCTCAGACACCCGGCCCCCTCTACACTCATCCCCTTACGGGCGTCCACAGAGCTACTTGCAAGCCCTCCATCCAAGTCACCCACTCCACAGTCAGAAAGACGCCCTAATCCTGTCTCTCGGATAACCCTGGAATCTCCATCTGGTGGATCTTCGGGAACCAGAGTGTGTGGTTCACAGGCTGGTGAGACAGGTTGGTGCTGCCTCAAAACAACAGCACCCTCACCGTGGACTTTATCGGGACGCAGGGGAGTATCAGTGTGAGGTCTCCAGACTGGTCAGTTCCAGCAAGAGTGAGGCCCTCAGGCTGGCTGTGAACCCTGAGTGACCTTCAGCCCCTCCCTGGAGTATTTCATGTTGAGGACAGAAAATGACTCAATATTCAGGACAGGAACATCTTCAGAGCCTGGAGGGGTGTGCTTGTGACTTTGTCACTGTCTTGATTGTGATCTGTGCTAGGCGTTTGACCTTGAAACTGGATACTCTATGCACTGAGCCTGTTTCCTCATCTGCAAAATTTTAGCATAACTCTGTATCTTAAGACTATCACCAGGATTGTAACTACAATAAATGAATTAAGGCCCTTAGCACAAGGCCCTATACAGAATCAACATTCGACCATTACAACCCACACCTCCCCCTCCCTGAACTCTATTCTTAGCTGTGAAGTCTGGCAGAGTGAGGGAGGATTTTATCCTATCTATCTGTCTGTCCCGTGAGCCTCCCTGGTGGGTGTGTAAGTGTCACATTCTAAATCTACAAACTGGTGTTGCTTCTTCCCTATCCTTGAATGACATCATCAAATGAGGTGCATGTAAAGTGATTCACACTGTGTCCACACACAGAAGGCTCCAGAAAACAGTTAGGATCATCAGTAATTAGTGTCAGGTCAGTGGACTTGTCCTCAGGTTTGCCATTGATGGAAAAGAAGAAATAGGAAAAGGCAAGAGGGGCTGCAGAGATGGCTTAGGAGATGGCTCAGGGATTAAACCTTTCCTTATAAGTAAGCAGAAAGACCTGAGTTCAGAACCCAGATCCCATGAAAAAGAAAATCCAAGATAAAAATGGTGGTGGCCTGTACTTCTGACCCTGGAAAGCAGAGACTGAGAAATTCCAGAGCAAAACAATGAGGAAATAGAGCAATTAAGGATGATTCCTGAAACCACCTTTGGGCCTCACACACACACACACACACACACACACACACACACACACACACACAATACATATGGCACATACGCAAAATCCAAACAAACAATGGCTTAAAGAAAAAAATTAGGAAAGGGCACACCACCACTCTGATGCCTGATAAGTTTTAAAAGGGGAGAGACTTCATTAGCTGATCAGCAACTGCACCCCAAGGCCAGGATCTCAAGATGCAGCATCAAGTTTTGTTCAACCCAGGCTTATAAAGGCAACCGGCAGCTTTGTGAAGCAAGCAACGTTACAGAAGCTAAGTTCAGTGGTGTCATCCGCTATTAGCAGTTATCTTTTTCAAATAGTAGCAGCTATTTTGCAAACTCTAGTTTTAAGAGGATAACCACTAGATGTTACAGGAAGCTACTTGTTTTTCTGAAGCTTTTAAAACAGTTAGGGGATTTTGAATTGCTGGTCAGCAATTTCCCTGCCACGGCAGTTTCCTCATTACAAATTTCACATTATAATGTCCTAGCATTTTATATTATTTTAAGCTATCACATTCCTATTTCAGCACAAAAAGGAGCATGACGGGACATGGCATAAGCCCCAGGAGGGAGAAGGCTAGACTTAGAGCCAGTCCAGTCAGAATAGGAAGAGAATTCATTACTGGCAGAGAGAGGGTGGTGGATGCAGATCACTCAGGCTTCAGCCTGGTTCCTTCTACCTGACAAGGTCCTTACTTGTTTTCCTGGAGCTCGCCTGTGCTTTCTCTCTTCTTGTAGCTGAGCAGCACCCTCAGCCTCCTTGTGAGGGTCCTTGCTGGAATCCTGGCCAGAGTGGTTCTGCTCTGGGTTGTTTCCTGCCTCCTACAAGGTCTATTCTACCAGGTACCAAGCCTTCTCCTCACATGGTCCCGTGGAGACTTCATCCTTGTTCTCTAGCCCCACCTCCTCATCCCCATCCCCACATGCCTACCACTCATTCCACTAGCTCTTCCCACAGCTGCTGACTTGACTAGACAATTTGGGCACAGTTAGGAACCCCCTGTTAGACTCTCCCCTTGTCTCCCAAATAGCAAGTGTAATGGTTGCTCTTAACTATTTCTGTGAGAGAACACCCAAAATCAAATAACTTAAGGGAGAAAAGGAAATTTATTAACCCTTAGCATTCCAGAGGGAAGATACAGTTTTTCACGGCAGAAGTGACATGGCTGGTGGCTGAAGCTGGCAGGCTAAGTCACTCCCTCCACGTGGCTGGAGGATTCCTGGAGAGTCTCTCTTCTTCCCAGTCTTCTGTTCTGTGGTTCCTTTTTTTCTGGTCCACTACTGGGAGGTTCCAATGCGATCTAGAGAGCTTCCATGGGATCTAAGGCTAGTCTTTGTGTTGTAAATGTGTTGATCTGGACAATCTCTTCAGGTGGTCTCAGCTGATCTTAGTTAAGTTGGACACCCAAGATTAACTATCTCAGCAAGTATGCAGTGATGCCTAAGAGGGAGTCAGTACTTGGCACCCAGCACCTCCCACTATTTTTTTTCCACTTAGCCATGTAGTGATGGGGATATAGGTGGGTCCTGTCTGAAGTCACAAGGGAAGAGACAGGACTGGCCGGTGGGATCTGTGACTGAAGGGTTGCAGCACTGTCCAAGGCTCTTAAAATCTGACATCCAGCATTTGCCTCTGTGTTTCTTGCCAAGGCACAGGGATAGAGAGGACAAGGTTGCTGATACACTCTGACCCCAGTAGAGAGTCTGGGTCTCCAAGTTCAGGTAGAATTCAGACATACATACACAGTCCTTTCTACATGGCTGTTTCTGCCTTATTCTCTTTGGGTCCTTCCACTCAGCAAAACTCTCAGGGTTGATCTTTTCTTGGGTCCTTAGTTTCTTTCCTGGGTCTTGGGTCATTGTTCCTCTGGGCTTACCCCTCTAGCTCACCCTGGCTTCTTAAAGCTTGCCCTCAGCGCCTCTTTCCTGCAACCCTTCTGTCTTCCTTCAGAACTGGTAGAGAAATCAGGTATCCATGCTTCTTGGAAATGGAGTCACTTGCTCGCCAACTTGCTCCCAATGCTAAGACCTTCCCCGTGCCTCATGGATACTCCTGACTTTCCCAGGGTCAGCAGCCAGCACAATCTCACAGAGCCACACTGACCACACCTGGTGAGTGCTGGGTGACCTTGCCGTAACTGGAACACCTGGCCTGTCCACAATGCCTTCTCTTGCAGTTACTCCCCTGGGGGGTTGCTTATGGAGATTCAAAGAGGCCAATCATAAACACTCAGCACAGGGGACCCCCAACTGCTACGTCAGGCCTAACCCTGTGGGATACAGGCCTTGATATGACATCAGCCTTGCTTGCTCACGTGTCCTCTAATACTACTGGAGGGTTCCCTCTCTAAGAATGCCTCCCGATGCTCTGGGAACTAGGACACCAGACTCTCCTTTGGGAGGAGTGTAGCCTGTCTCATACTTTCTCGTAACTCCTACCTCTGCCTCCAGGATATGGATCTCAGAAGCTTCACACAGGGTTCTAGAAGTGCAGGCTCAGGGCAGGGTGTTATCACAACCATCAGTCTGCTCCTCTTTGTTATAAGGTCATAACTTGGGGGTCCCATCAGGGGCAGGACCACCCTCGCCCTGTAATGAGTACCCTGTGTGTGTAAAGGACCTTGAGCGCTGGTAGGTGCAGAGTGGGTGTTGGATGCATCAATCCTCAGATCGAGAGAGAACAAAGGTGTGGGATAAGTACTGCAAAGGACAGGGACTGTGGCGTATGCTCTGGTGGGAGGCTGGTACTCAGTAAGGTCCATAGCCGAGCTGGCTGCCAGTCATGCAAACAGCCCCAGGGTTACAGCTTCCATGAGTCTCACCCAGACTAGGGTAGGGTTTTTGGTGATGTAACTTTTGATAATATTTTTGGTGAGTCATCCCTGTTCCTGTAATTAATCATTACTCTAATTCCTGTGAGTAACTCCAATAAACACACCGATTTTTCAAGTTAGACTTCGGTTTGATTTTTATGTTGGTCTGTCTAATAGAGTCCCTATCAGAGATGAATAAGCATTTATGTGGCATCTGCCCAGGAGAAGTTTCATGCAATAGGCTCGGGGCTTGTGATTTGACTCAGAGTTTAAAGTGCTTGCTGTGTAATAAAAAAGACCAGAACCCCTGTAAAAAATACTTGGATTTTAAGCCCCTGAATGAGGAGCCTGGTAATTCCCAGAGAATGATGGACAGCCAACCTAGTTCTATGGGTGAGCTCTGGGTTTATAGACCTAGCCTCAAAATAGTAAGGTGGAAGAGCCATTGAAGATGATTCCTGGTATCACCCTCAGGCTTCTACATGCACATATGTGCAAGTGCACAAGCACACACACACACACACATCTTCTCACATGCAAAGCATGCATGCACACATACACATAAAAATGAAAAAAAGAAAGAGAGAACAGACCCATATTCAAACTGACGGTATAGTCCTACAGACACTTCCCATCACTTCCATCCTGTTCTACCCGATATTTTCCACCACATTCCTAACTGGAATGAGTTCCTCTTGACACATCAGCTTTCACATAGAAGCGCCCAGCTCCTGACATGAGCCTCTTCAGAGGCTTTCGGTACACAGGATAGCTACCTGCAGCTTCCTCCACGTGCTGGCCACTACTGTCCATCTCTCCCCAAGCACCCTAGAAGGATGCTGCCTTCACATGACTTTGCCTGGATCATGGCAACATTCTCACTACCAAGGTTATCTCTGCCAATGCCATACTGTCTGCCCTGAAACAAGAAGCTGGAACACAGCACAGAGTTCTGTGCTAACACTCAGCCCTACAGAGACTTCCACAGGCCCAGAGCCTCAGGCTAGATGAGGCAATGGTTACTCATGTGTTTTCCTTCGCTGCAGCAACAGATCACCATCAGCAGAGGCATGCAACAATAGACATTAAACTGCCAGTGTGCTGCATTCTTCCCGGAAATGTTGAGGACCGTCCACTTCGTGTTTTCAGCCTGCTGTCCTGGGCTGCGGCCCCCTCCTCCACTTTGAAGCCAGCAGTGTGGCATCCTGAAGACTTCCTCTATTCTGCATCCCCACTCACATCTCCCTCTCTCCAGTTCTTCTCCTTCTCCCTCTCACTTGTAGGTAATGAACCTTGCTTGGATTCACCTGGACCAGCCACAGATCAGTTCCAAAGTTCATGAGTTCATGAGTCCTAATGTAATCTGTGAAGTGTCTTTTCCCATGCCACATTTTCGCATGTCACATATTCACAGACTGTGAGGACTCTCTCTCTCTCTCTATTGGGGAGTGAACACAGGCTAAGCCCTCTACCATTATGCTCCATCCCTAGGATGGATGGATAGAGACATCTCTGAAACTCCATGCTCTGGCTATCCCAAGCCATCTCCTCATATTTCACTGATTACTATACATGGGCACCTGCACTAGGTCATCCTGAACGATGATTGGCATCCATGGCGCCTTCAAGTTCCTGAGAGGAAGTCATGGGTTTTCCTATGTGTTGACATCTCCCCACCCACTCCTGGCCATGATGCTCAGCTGCTCGGACTTATGGAACTGAGACATCTCATCAAGCTCTCTGATAGCTTGTGGTCGTCAGCACCACGGACAGAGATGCTGGCGCTGGTTCTCAGAAGCCGCAGCAGTAAAGAGAAGGTAGATGAGGAGTGTGAGAAAAGCCTGTCAGAAAAGAAGCAGCGAGAAGGCTATGATGGGGGAAAACTCAACCTCTAATTTCTATCCCATGCATCTTGTGCATGTGTGGGACATCCACAGCACACCCCAGTGGGGGCAGGTTGCTGAGCCTCCCATGTGTGACTTTGAGCAGGTTGACAGTGTGTTCCAACCTCTCTGAAGTTCTGACCTTGAAAGTCAGAGCTGTGGGTGTAGCCCAGTGGAGGAGTGTGCTTGTTTAGCTTCTATGAGGCTCTGAGGTGGGTTATGAACATCACGGACCAACACCTCTCAAACAAGCAAGCAAGCAGGCAAGTAAGAAGCAGAACTCTCTCCTCCTCCTCCTCCTCCTCCTCCTCCTGCTCTTCCTCCTCCTCCTCCTCCTGCTCCTGCTCCTGCTCCTGCTCCTCCTCCTCCTCCCCCTTCCCTCCTTCCCATCATTTCCCCTCACCTTTCCTCAAGCACGCTACTTGGGCACTCAACCTTCAGTATCATCCAGAGCAGAGAAAAGAAACTACTCAGCTCCCTTGCCCCTCATGGGACTCTATGTCTAAAGTCCATGAGTTCTTTGCTCCTCATGGATCCCAAGTCTGAAATCTGTGAGTTCTTTTTTCTCTCCTCTAATCCTCTGACACTGCTCTCCAGCTTCAGTCCCCAGACACAAGAATGGCAAATTTTGGAGTAGCCATTAGATGGCTTTCTTGGCCCTTATGGATTCGAAATCCATGAGTTCTGTTTTTTCTCTCCTCTAATAAACTTTGCCTTAATCCTTAAGAGAAAGAAAGAAAAAAGAAAGAAAGAAAGAAAGAAACAATGAAACAAAGAAAGAAAGAGAAAAAACCACCATACAATCACAGACCCTGCTGAAAAAGAAAGATATAGAAATGCATTTAAAATCAATGAAAGCAGCTAATACACTGCAGAACAGAAAAATTGCAAAAGTAATATAGAATATGTTATTATATAAGGGAAAAGAAAAGTAGTAAATTAGCAAAATAAAGAAAGTAGGGATGGGAAAGGGTAAAAGAGAAATAGAGGGATAGGGCTAGATGTACACTTTAGGCAGCAGGACATTCTATTTTGGTAGTGAAATGTATAGTGACTGGTAGGTAACCCACCACAGGGGGTAGCTGTGCAGTCTCACAGCATCAATCCTAAAGTCAAAGAGCAGCTCAACTTCTCTGCCTCGAGGTTCACTGTCAGTGGAGGAGTGAGCGCCAAGACCCCAGTGAAATATGTGATTTCTACAGCCTCGTCCCCCAACAAGTTGAGTAGGTTTTTCAAGCGCAGAACACTGCTCCTCCTGTGCAGGTCTTCACACTCTGGTTGTATCCCCACTTCTGTCGTCTCTGGTAGGGTCTCCATGGCTACATTAGCCACTCAAGAGTGTATGAACTTGAAGAGACTAGAAAGCTTGGAGACTGGCTGGCAAGCAGGCCACGAAGCCTAGTGGACCGCAGGGCTCCTGGGATGCAAACAAAGGGAAGCCCTGAAGGAAGGATGGCATAGCTGGAAATCTGATACATGGGAGGTCTGCCTCAGCAACGGGCAAAATGGAAGGTAAGAGAAGTTTCTGCCCTCAAGCGACCCTGAGTCTTTTTGCCTGACAGCAGTTCCCAATTGTAAAGGACTCTGAAATAATCACTTTTTTTTTTTTTTAATTTATTCAATTGTGCATGTGTGCGTATGTATGTGTGCGCACGTGTGTGTCTGTGTGTGTGTAGAACCATGGACGAATTCGGGAACCACCATGGACGCCTCCACCTCCTTCTGCCCCGGGATTCACAGGCTCCGCCCTACCAGGACCAGAAGCGCAGGCCGCCCCCGCTTCCGCCTGGCGTCTATACGTGGGATCTGGGATCCGAACTCAGGACCTTCCGCCTGCAAGGCAGAGGCTTAACCCCTGAGCCACCTCTCCAGCCCCTGAAATAATCACTTTTAATACTGATCTTTTTTCCTTCCTCTTTCTCCCTTTCCTCCTTCCCTCTTGTTTGTGTTCCTCTTTTTTCCTTATACTTTTAGTGCCATTTTGACTTTCTTCACTTTTTTAAATTATATAGCCTTTATTTTTTAAACTTTATTTATGTATTTGGGGCTTTTTGTTCGTTTGTTGTGTGTGTATGTGTATGTGTGTGTGTGTGTGTGTGAAAGAGAGAGAGAGAGAGAGCTGTGTGTCTCTGTGGTGGACCAAGGGTGACGTCGGAAATCATTCTGGATTGCTTTTATCTCCTTTTTACTTTGCTCTGGGATTTCCCAGGCTCCACCCACCAGGACCAGAAGTGTAGGCCTCTGCCATTTCTGCCTTTTTTTTTTTTTTTTTAAAGTGTGACAAAATTTGTTGGTATTTTAGTAAAGACATTCATTCAGTCATTTTTCTCTCCTCACGTTGACCTTAGGTTTGGCCTTAGGTCAAACTATTTCATTTGAGTCAAGTAAAGAATATGCAGGAGAGATATTGTTATTTAACAAGTAGACAAATGAAAAAACAAAATGGACAGTCTGCCTACATAAAAGTTAAATTTATGTATCTTGATATAATTAAACCATGTAAGAGCTATGGTGCTATGCACATTTCCACTGTTTCACTTAGGGCTTATTCTAAACTTAAATGTACAAACTTAAATGAACAAAGTTCCTAATACAGGCTGCTTCTCAGATGCTCTCACCTGTCATAGGAGCTTAGTGATTAATGACCACCAATAAAAATCTCTGAAACTGCCTTCAAATTTAACATTGTAATTATCAAGAAAATTATTTCCCCTGTCTGTGACTATGTTTTCAAAGATGTGAACTGTTACATTGAAAAAGAAAATCCATGTATAATACAAAACAAAACAAAACAAACACCCTACAATACACAATCTAAGATGTGTTTGAATTTCCTCCTATTTCAGCAATTAAAATGTGCTTTTATTCATCACTGGTCAGTATGTATATACTTAAAATAAGCCACAGAACCATACTAGCAAGAAATCTTTTAGTGAGTTCAATAGGACTTGGATCTAACAAGTTAGTAACAAATGCTTCAACAAAGACAGGACGTACATCTTCTCATTTTTGTCTTCATACAATGTTATAACTTTTTTCTTTTTGGTATTTAAACCTCTTAAAAGATAAAAAACCAGCCAAACACTTAAAACAATATTTACATTTAAATTTTTTGTGGTGGTTTATACTTTAAAAAAAAAGCTTCCTTATGATTTGCCTCAAGTTCTGGTGGAAATACTCACAGGAACTAGAAACAAAAACTAAGAGAAGCACATTCAAAATACTGATTTACTTCGGTAGCAAATGGTGTTCTTTGAAGACTAACGAAGGTAACAAGATCCATTAAAGTGAAGTGGGCTATTTCAAACACTCATTACTTCAAATAAAAATTTTGAAAAAAAAATTTAAGAGCTAAGTCTCTGTATCCACTGACAGCAATGCAATGCTAATAAATGATGATCTTAAACAAAATATTAAATTGCCCATAAAGAAAAAAAGGTGTATTTTAATTTTATCTAGATTTCCTTTCAGTCAATAGTCCAGTAATGTTTTCTTTGAAGCACAAAACTCCTGTAAGGTTGTTCCTGGGAGCCTAGTGATGAGGGGGCAAAGTTAGGAGAATAACTGCGTGCAGTTTTAAACAGTAGCTTTTAGCTTCCCTCTTAATGTGCTAACAGTTGGGTCTAGCAAAAAAATTATTAAAAAGGTACCATTTCTAATTTCTTTATTATCTGTAACGTTTGGATTAATCACATGAGATAAGAAAATTAGCAAATGTCTTGAAATCTGTATATAAAACATAAATTACCTCTAATTTCAAACTCTTATTTTATTAGTGCACCACTCAATCTTTTTAAAAAAATGAAAAAAAGTGGCCCAAAGATAGTCTTATACTATTCCTTAAAAAAAAGGAAACTAAAGAAACTATTCCTTTTAACTTTACACCCACCCCATACCCCAATTTCAAAACACATTATTTAGTTATCTTGGTCATGAACATTTCCAAGATGAGATTTTGTATTTTGTTCCCACAGCTTCTGGTTAGGGAAAACCCACACTTTCCTTTATTAAAGGAGTTTGGTCTAGCTGATGTGGGTGCAGCCCTTCCAATATTCTTCATCCTCATCTTTGCTTCGGGAGGCATTTCTTCCCGTTCATTGTCTTCATTTTCCTTAAAACTGCTGTTACTGAAAAGGGTTTTGGGAACAGGAGTTGCAACAGTTCTTTTAGGCTTGACAAGTTAGATAGATATGGCTGACGCTTTCCTTGTCGTCTGACTAGTTAGATAGATATGGCTGACGCTTTCCTTGTCGTCTGACTACCTATGGCAAATCCAAACTTGGAGACCTTTGTAGGCTTTGTCGGGAGGTCTCCCACTTATTCCTCAGTTGATTGCTTCAGAACTCTGTGACTGCAACTTTCCCTTCTATTACTCTGGCAGCTTCTCTTCTGCTGCCTTCTGGTTAGCCTGGCCAAGCCTGCCTGGCATTTTGATCCAAACTTAGTCCTTCTGCTTGCAAGGCAGAATCTTAACCACTGAGCCATCTCTCCAGCCCTTAAATTTTTTTATTCTTTGACACTTTCATGTGAAGTTGTTTAGCTTCTACTTAATCCTATGCATACTTCCTCTTTTCCAGTCAGTCTCCTTCTATATCCACATCTTTTTGGACGTGGTCACTGGGTTTCATCAGGGATATCTGTACTGACAAGTGGGGCACGGATGACTTATCAGTCACTGAGGAAAATAGCTTCCCTTTTCCTGTCTGGCATTAATCATCAGTAGTTTTTCAGGGAGGTGTAGCACCTCTTCAGCTCTTCCCCCGTCCACAGTGAAATGTGCAGGTCTTGTGGAAGTGGACATCGCTGCAGTGAGTCCTTGTCTGTCATGACTGTCTGGCAGCACGTCCCTCCTCCTCTGGCTCTTACTATCCCTCTTCCACGAGGTTCCCTGAGCTTTGGGATGGGAGGTGACCTAGATGTCCTTTTCAGGCCTGAGCAGTCTATAGTCACTTATTCTTTGTACTTTGGCAAGTTGCGATTCACAGTATTTAACACATTTCATTGCAAAAGAATGCTTCTTAGTTGAGGGCTAAGAATTGTTAGCGCTTAACCTATGGATGTAGATGGCAGTTTGCTATCAAGTACTTAAAAACGTCAATAGTTTATTTCCATGTGGGGTCTGTGGTTCCCCACTCCATGGGTTCTTGATATTAGATATGTATTCCCTGCCATAAAGTAGGACTTACATCTAATCAATCAGAGCAGTTGGTTACCACTGTACCATACACATCACTGTTGCTCCAATGATTACCTTTTGCCAGAGTGGTTGTTATAGCTTGCAGCATTGACAGCCTGGTGAGAATGTTGATTGCTTCTCTCCCCTGGAAGTCCGCATCGTATCTTCTCATAATTCTTGTACTGTGAAAGTGGCCAGCAAAGAGGAGGCTTCCAAATCCATTCCAGCTTGTTTTCTTCATGTTCTGTGATTCCCATGGATGGTGTTTTCAGCAACAGGGTTTTACTACCAGGTTCCTGGGGGCAACCAAGAGCAATGGCAAATGCCTATTTTGTTTTGGAGGGGGCTTTTGAGACCTCTCTGACTAATAGCGTTGCAGTTCGCCTGCATGGTTGCTGATAAATCCCCATCAAATGGCTTAAGGGAACAAGAGTTTATTGTCTCTTACTATTACTGGTTACAGTTCTCAATCCAGCTTGATAGGAGAGCTCACACCAACACCAAGCTGAGGGAACTGACTGCACCATCTCTACATAATGCCTGAGAAAGGGACAATCCTTACTTGCCAGATCAGCAAGTCTGGCCAACTATACACAAGGATGCCAACTCCCTCAACTGGCTCTCTGTGTTTTATTCACCCATCCAGGGCCTAATTCCACTCACCATAGGCTCGGTCTGCCCCATCAACTAGACAATCTCCTTCAGGTTCGCTCTGGGCTTAAACGTGCCTAGAGCTCAAACCCTCAACCATCAAGTTGACACCTGTACATAACCATGACAAAAACTCATTAGGGGGTATCACACACCTGATACCAAGAATATTGTTTAGTTGCCTATGGCTTCTGTTAGATGATTCTCAGGGGATTTTCTGTTATCACATTTCTTCCTCTCTCTCTGTGTTCCTCTGTGTATGGTATACTTCTTAATACTTTTTAAAATTACATTTTTGGATAAACTTGTAATATAGAAGGTTTCTGCCTGTATTATGTTAAATCCTTAGTGTTAACTATTATCCCACACCTCTTCCTGTACATATCCCCTCATTTCCCCCATTAAAACTTTTCCCCCATCATTCCACCTTCCACCCTCTTACTACTTGTGTTATGTCAATTTGCTTCCCATTCTTTAAGGTCCTTCCCACTATCCCCCAACCTCCAGTTTATGATCCCTTTTTAGTTAAAAACACCAACGTGAACGTTCAATGCTAGCAACTGTATGTAAGAGAGAACATGTGTTTGTCTTTCTGTGTCTGGGATGCCTCATTCAGTATATTTCCTATTTCCATCCATTTTCAAGTAAAGTTCATGATAGCTGGATAGTATCCCATTGTGTCTATGCAGCACATTTTCATTACCCACTCCTCCATTGTTGAGTATTTAGGCTGATTCCATCTCCTTGCAATTAAGAACAGAGCTGCAAAATACATGGATATGCAAGCTTCTCTGTAATAAGATGTAAAGTCTTTTGGGAATATTCCCAGGAGTGGTATAGCTGGCTCACATTGTAATTCAAATCTTAGCTTTTCGAAGAACTCCATGCTGATTTCTAAAGTGGCTGTACCACTTTACACTCCCACCAACAATGAATAAGTGTTCTCTTCCCCCACATCTCAGCAACATTTGTCGTTACTTGTGTTTTTGATCTTAGATATACATGTATTATTGTTTGTTTTCCTCTTCATATGTGTTTACGCATTCATTCATGTTCTCTTGGAGCTCCTTGATCATATTTGTAATTGATCTTTGGAATATTGCTCTCTTGACTATTATCCAAAATTAACTCCCTTTCATTGGAATCTGATATTATAAGATTGGTGAATTTGGGAGCAGATATTGTGTGTGTGTGTGTGTGTGTGTGTGTGTGTGTCTCAGAGGTAACTGTGATGATCCCACTGTCTGGAAGGCAGAGACTGAACCCCTAAGCTACCTCCCAGTCCCCTCCTGGTTGGTTTGATTGTTGTTTGTTCTTTCTTATTTCCACTCTTTGTATTAGGGCCTTTTTGGTTTATAGTCATAACACAATTGCCTCTTTACTAGTTTTCCTTTGTTCATCTGTTCCTCTCATGAATTTTATCCTTTCCTATGCTGTCATGAATGAGATTTTCCTTCTTTTCCATGCATAGGATCCTTTGATATATCTGCAACAATGCAGGCTCGGAGGACAAGAATTGCTTTAGTTTCTGCGAAGGATTATCTATGAAGACACTACATGAAACTGCCTCTTAAACATCTGTCATTACACTCATGGATTGGAGGCGCACTCAGCACTCAACCTAGAAGCTTCCTTCTGCCATAGAAACTGTTTATTAAAAAAAAAATCACAGCTGGCCAAAATGAAGAAAATAGGTGACTGTGGACTACTTGGCCCTAAACAGGACATTTAAGTCACCCACCCACTCCAAGGCTCAGGGAACATTGTGGAAGAGGGAGCAGTAGGGATTCTAAGAGTCTGAAGCAGGCCGGGGGTGTGGCCAGACGTTATTTCTGGACATGACAGGTCTGGTTCTCTTGCATCTATGGATTCTCTACGTACATTTCCACAAGACCTGCATGGGATTTGCCCTTCATTTCACCATGGAAGGCCTAAGATCTCAAGAAGTCACATACCTCCTGAGAGACTTATGAGGGCTAGTGCTGATGGAGAGGGAGAAGGGAAAACGCTTTCCTCAATGGTGTACCCAATGATAAATGGTTCATGCTCCAACAAAAACTCAAGCACGTGCCTTCAAAGGCAACCCAGATGAAACCAGTGGGTCACACATGGGAAAAGACTTGAAAGTAGAAGGGAAACTTGCAGGGAAGAAGAAGGGTTGTAATGGAAAGAGGAGGAGAGATGGGGTTGGAGATTAAGGTGTGAAAATATCATAAAGTCACTATATTTGCGTATGAAACACTGAAAGAATAAAAAATAAAAGAGAAGGAGGGACAAAGAACAAGATATAAGAAAAATCTAATTCTAACATGCATGATGGTGAACACTTGTAATTCCAGCCCTTAAGATATTACAGAATCATCAGAAGTTCAAGGCCAGAGTTGAAGGTATGAGTTAAGCATCTACCTTGAAAGCAGAAGGACCTGAGTCCTAAAGGAGGCATGCACCATTCCCTGGGCTTGGGACCTGGACTGCGGCTAGCATGTGTCATTCTCTCATTTCCTGACTGCAGATGCAATGTGACTGGCTGTCTCATGATCCTGGAAACTGTACTTCCCTACCATGACAGATTGTACCCTGGGGCATGACTGGCTTACTCTTAGCCTCAGGAGAATATGATGGAGGATGTGAGCAACCCAAGGTCAATGTCAGAGAGCCTAATAGACAGGAGTCCCTTGGATTTTATGCTTCTTAAGCTTCATATTCCATCTTTTTCAGGCCTACTTAACCAGCATGGAGCAACCTTTGATACGTGTCTAGTTCTTTGCGGCTGAACAGCATGGCCTCTACCTGTGAGTTCTTTTGGCTTTGTTTCCATTGAGGATGTAGAGGAGACGGCAAAGTCTGGATGAATTACCCATCTTGTGAGTTGACGTGGAATACATATATTCACATTACTGTAAGAATGGTTTAGTTCGGGCTAGGGAAATGGTTCAGGAGCTAAAACTGTTGCCTTGAAAGCAAAAGGCCCTGAGTTTGGATTCTGTAGTCCACATATAAATGCTGTGTGGAAATGGTAGCAGTCTGCACTTCCATCCCTGGAAGATGGACCTGGAAAACCTAGAGCAATCCAGGATGATTTCAAATGTCACTCTTGGGCCTGCTTCCACAGGCAGTGTGTGCCTTTTTACACACGCACACACACACCTATACATACAAAAAAAAGATTTATTTAATTTAATCTTCAACCATTTGTGTTTGATCTCAAAACTCCTATGGTGAAAGGAGAAAACAAACTCATAAAAGTTGTCCTCTACCTTCCATATGCAGTGGAACATATGGGCTCACACAGACAATAAACAAACAAATATGTAGAGCCTCAAAGGAACCCATTGTGAACCTGAAGCAAAAACTCTTCACAAGATGGAAAGTGTCTGTGATGATATCCGGAGGAGAGCTACGCCAAACACCATCGGGTATAATGGAAAAGCACTCTTGTTTGGTTCGTGAGCCCAGGAAAAAGGATGCCCGCCCCACTGTCACCCGTGCCAAGTCAGTGCAGTCGAGTGCCGGCCGCGGAGCTGATCAGCGTGTTCTGCACTCCACCTTGGGTCAGGCAGCAGGTGAGGATTGGGGTTAGAAAGGAGATGGTGGAGGAGGAAGCCGCAACCACAGGGAGCTCGGCTCAGCCCATCTGCTCCTGGGGCTCCATCATTGAATCACCCTCACTGTAGGAAGGGAAAGGAGAAAGAAAACACTTGTCTCCAGTATCTCAGTAGCCTCTACTCAGTCTGTGTTGAGAAGCCCCCAGACCTTGTGTGCCTATATTAGTGTATTCTGCAATCTATGAGCTCTTAAGGGCCACCATATTTTGATGTCATTAGCGAATTTAGTAGCTAATACTGATGCAAGAAATGGTTAAGCTGACAAATGGCAAGGGAGGGAAGCCAGTCCCCCTTTCCTCCCAACCTCCAAGGCAAGAAGATCCTCCACAGTGCCAGGATGTCTGGATCCTCCTTGCAGCTGCAAGGTAAGAGCAATGACCATGCTGACCTTGGTTGTAAATAAATGTAAACTCTTAACTCAAAAACCTCCTCCTCTTGCTGGACTGAAGGTCCTCTATAAAGTGGATTGTAACTTAAAGATCTGGGGTCAGACTCATCAGAATTTCCCAGAGTCTGTCCATATGTACCTATGTATCGTTCCTTTAATAAATGCCTCCTCTACTGTACCTGAGCAGACCCAGTCTCTCCTTTTGGGAATATGGGAATGTCCCACACATCTGGAGGCCCCCTGGTGAGACTGACTCCAGCTCCATCCTTCATTGGTGAAGAACCACTCCCGGACTTCAAAACCCGCTAGAGGCTTTTGGAACTGGGAAAGTGCATGCACCCCTTGACAGTTCTAGAGTTCCCCTTCCAGGGGGACCGAGAAGCCATGGATGGGAGTCCCAGGGTAAAAGGAGGTGCAAGGAACAGCCTTCCGGACTGGTAAGAAAAACCCAGGGGGAGGTTGGAAGAAAGCTGGCACTGGTCAGGCCACCCACAGGAGCTTTGCATCCTAAGACCGGAAGAAGTTGCTCCCTTGGCGATGGATCACCAGTGCTCCTGACACGTCCCAGGAGAGTTTGCTCCCGATGCATCCAGGAAGAAGCAGGGAGTGAGTTTTGCTTCTGATGCATTCCAGGAGAAGGAATTGATTTTAGGGAACTGGAATATTTTAACTTTGAATGAACGGTGGAAGGGCACGCCCATATGCGTCAGTGTGTGTGTGTGTGTGTGTGTGTGTGTGTGTGTGTGTGTGTGTGAGTGTGTGTGTGTGTGTGTGTGTGTGTGTGTGTGTGTGTGTGTGTGTGTGTGTGTGTGTAGGAACTGGTTTAATGCCCTGAAAGGATTGCTGGTTTGAATGAATCTAGTCTGAATGGTATAATCTCATGGCTTGGGCTATGAGATCGATTAGATTTTAACCTGGGGATTTATGGTGACTGATTCAGCTCAGTCGGCACTGGAAAAGCCTGTGGTCCCACTCTGAGGCCTCTTTAGTCGAAGGAGAGAAAGAGAGAGGGAGAGACCAGTCAGGCACCTTCTTGAAGGGGCTGGTCTTCCAAATAAACACATAGGCACATATAAAGATTAAGATGAGGTCAAGTCAGTCAGTCTAAGTGCCCAGACCCATACAGTTTTTTTTTTTTATTTTATTTTTTAATGTGGGACCTGGGATCCGAACTCAGAACCTTCTGCTTGTAAGACAGAGTCACAACCCCTGAGCCATCTCTCCAGCCCCCAGACCCATACAGTTTTGGAAACCATGTTAGAGAATTTTAAATTAGGGTTTGGAGGAAACTATGGAATCGAGATGAAGGAATCCCACCTATGGACCTTGTGTGAGATAAAATGGTTATCCTATGAGGAAGAATGGCTCAGAGGGCACCCTAGCCCTCTCCACCATCAGACCAGCTTGAGAAATCTGCACCAATGGTTCACAACACTTCCTGGTGCCATAGCATCTCTGTTCCCTGGAGAATCCGAGCAGGGGCCCTGTGCACAAATTCACCAAAGAGATGATGATCTGAAGCCCCTTCCCAACCTCTGCACTGGTGTCTCCCAATGGTTGTGCTGGGCTGGGGAGCTTCCACTGCCATGGCACTTCCAACTTTGCTACTGATCTCTGCACAATGTGGACACGGTCACCCCACCTGGGAGGCTTTGCTGGATAGAGTTGCCCGCTCCACAGAGATTGTGCCCACTCATGCCCACTGACCTGAGATGATGGTCCAGATGGAGGAGGTTTTCTCTTCTTAGCCTGATCTGGGAGTACCCCCTCCCCAACTCTGAATTAGAATTGTTTACTGGTGGGAGCAGAAACCTCCAACAAAATGAACATCGAACTGGTTATGCAGTAATGGCAAGACACCAAAATGTCAGAATCTTCTCGACTGACTGCAGATCTTCGAGAAAGCTGTTATTTTGAGTTGTGCTGTCATCCCTTGTTTTTGTGTGTGCCTGTGCTCTTAGCCTTGGCTCTCACTGCAGCTCGACTAGGTGGGCTTGTGCAGAAAATCCCCTCCTGGTTCTCTTTTACTTGGCTTGTGTAAGTGTTATTGACAGCATTCACTGTACAGATAGATGGCTACTTGTTAGTCTTACTGATGTTGTCCCTGATGTTACATCTTCCTAAAACTGAGATGACTGGTCCACCTTGAGAACAGTACAGAAAACCTGCCAGATGGACCAGTTGTCCCCATGATAAGCACCACATGATGGGAGTCAACCCCGGATGCATAAGCCTGATGCTCAGAGCAACGCTCTGAGAGACATATTTGCCCAGTGGCACCTGTTTACCAGGCAAGTTATGGGAACTGTTTTTTCCTGGCTCCAGACTTAAATATCTCACCAATAAAAGAAATTCAGCACTTCTTAAATCCCCCCGGGGGTGGAGGGAGGTGGAAGGGGTCAAACAAAAAAGAGAACCAATTTTCCTGCTGATTCTGCTGGAGTTGATTCTGGCTGGGTCCCTGGCCACAGGAGTCACAGCAGTAGGTTTCCAACAAGTACAATAACAGCTCGCTCTCTGCTCAGATCCAAGAAGACCCTTGTGCAACAGAGTGCAACAAATCAGATCGACTCCTTGGCAGAAGAGGATCTCCATAATTGCAGAGGCTTGGACCTAATAGTGGCTGAAAGAGGAGACATGTATGCCTTTCTTAAATAAGGGCTAGTTCATACGCAAATGAGTTGGGCATAGTTGGAGAGAATGCCAAGCTTCTTTTAAAAGGCTAAAGCTAGGGGACAAACAGGACAATCCCAGTGGACAGCTTTAAGGTCCACATGGGGACCATGACTTTCTCCCTTCTTGGGACTTATTATTACAATATTTCTAGGGCAAATTTTCAGAACATGTATAATAAACTATTTGGCCAAATTCATAAGAACTCACATACAGCACCTGGAAAATTCAGGTGCTGGGTGGGGCAGTAATATTAACCTCTGCCCAGGCAGCCCCTGCCTCAGTTATGAGGATCATAAGGAAGTTATGATCTGGAGAAGAGTAGAGAATGATGCAGGAAAGGGTTAAGTTGACAAGAAATGGCAAGAGAGGGAAGCCAGTCCTCTTCTCCTCCCAACCTCCAAGGCCAGAAGATCCTTCACTGTGCCAGGATGTCTGAATCCTCCTTGCAACTGCAAGATAAGAGGGAGGTGACATCTGAAGACTAGTAATGACCATGCTGACCTTGTTTGTAAATAAATTAAATATAAACTCTTTTTTAAAATTTTTTCCACTCATACAAATTTAATAGGTACCCCAGTCCCCTCCCTTCCTCCATCCCTCCCTGGATCCCCTTGTTCCCTCCCCCCTTTTCCCCTTCCTTTGTCCCCTCCCTCCCTTTCTCCCAGTGTCCCCTCCCCCCCCATTCCTGGAGCATCCTTTAGTGTGCATGTCAAACTTCCCTCTGGGTCCTCCTCTCTGATGAGGTGTAAGGACTCAGTAGCATTGCCTAGAGCTCTTTCTTGTGTTCCCCTTTACTATAGGAACACTATTGTGGCTGTTGATCCCTTGCCTCTAAGGATCCTAGTGCCTGTGATCCATGTTAGACTTTGGGGGGCAAATGATATGCCGGTCGGTCGTTATTCAGGTCATGCAAAGTCCTATTATGATTACTTCGGCCCTAACGTGTGGAGTATCTTGCATAACGTTGCTCCTCATCATCATTAGGCTCTTAAAATCTTATCGCCCCCTCTTTCCCAAATTTCCCTGAGCTTTAGGATGGGGAGACATTAGGCTGGCCTGGTTCCAGGTGATTAATGTAGGGATTCTGATGTTCTGAATTATGGTTTTTTTTTCCAGTTTTGCTGTTCCTGCACCCCCCTTGGCTCCATCCTGATGAGTGTTGGAAGTCACCTCCTAGCCAGAGATAAAAAGCTGTTAAAATAGAGTCTTACTATAAGAGGTAGATAGAATAAGAGTAGGAGACTGCAGTGTGGGGGAGGGGTCAGTCTCCCATTTGCAGGATGGTTACCATCTATCTGCCAGACTGTATGCCCTCCCTGACTGGTGAGATCAAACCCCATCAGTTGCAAGTGACCAGGAAGGAAAGTCTGTGAGCTTAACCAGATGTCTTACTACTTACTTGCAGTACTTGATGGTGGCCTATTTTCTCTGCTGTAGCATGATCCCCTCTCTCCTTGTTTCTGGCGGGGCCCTTCTTCCCCTCCCTCCTGTTTATAATCTTTGCAATTACTGTAGGTATTAAAGAGATTTATCTTTGAGTGTGTCACTAAGTGGGTTTGGTACTAGGATCCACCTATTAGGGAGTACATACGGCACTTAATTTTCTGTGTCTGGGATACTTCACTTAATATAATTTTTTCTAATTCCATCCATTTCCTGGCAAATTTCATTAATTCATCATTTTTGATGGCTGAGTAGTATTCCATTGTATAAATGTACCACATTTTCCTTATCAACTCATCAACTGTTGGGCATTTGGGTTGATTCCATGATTTTGCTATTGTAAACAGTGCTGCTATGAACATGGTCATGTTTATACTGTCGAAGTGAATTTTTGCTATATGGGGGATTATTCCCAAAAGTGGAATAGCAGGGTCATATGGCATTTCAATCTTTAACTTTTTAAAGAATCGCCAGAGTGCTTGCCAGAGTGGTTGTATACATGCAGAAGATTAAAACTGGACCCGTCCTTGTCACCATGTACAAGAATTAATTCCAAATGGATCAAGGACCTCAATATAAGGCCAGAGACTATAAAAACCTTAGTTGAAAGGGTAGGGAACTCCCTCGAGCTGTTTGGACTAAGCCAACAGTTCCTAAACGGAAATCGAATAGGACAATCACTACGACCAACACTCAACAGATGGGATCTTATGAAATTAAAGAACATCTGTTCATATAAAAAGATTGTAACCCCAGCAAAAAGGCAACCCACAGAATGAGAGAAAATCTTCACTAACCACGTATCTGATAGAGCTTTATTATCCAGAGTGCACAAAGAACTTAGAAAACTAAACACCAAGGAAACAAATGGCCCAATTAGAAAATGGGCCTTGGAACTCAAAAGAAAGTTTACCAGGGACAAAATTGAAATGTCTAACAAATACCTTAAAAAATGCTCCACATCCTTAGCCATCAGGGAAATGTAAATCAAAACCTCCTTGAGATATCATCTCACCCCTGTCAGGATAGCAAAAATCTACAATACAAACAACACCAAATGCTGGAGAGGATGTGACGATAAGGGAACTCTCCTACATTGCTGGTGGGAATGCAGGCTTATACAAATGTAAACTCTTAACTTACACCCATCCCTTCTCTTCCCTTGCTAGACTGAGGGTCCCCTTAGATTGTAACTTAAAGATTTGAGGTCAGACTCATTGGAGATTTCCCAGAGTCTATCCCATATGTGCCTATGTAATAATTAATCTCCTCCTCTACTACACTTGAGGGGACTCAATCTCTCCATTTGGGAATATGGGAATTTCCCACAACAATATATTCAGAAGTTGGTAAGTACCAGGAAACTAAATGCTTATTGGCAGTTTTAGAGCAGCCATGCTGGGATGGTCTCTGGAGGTTTTGGAACGTCATCCCCCAATGATGGGATTGCACATCCTGTTTAATCCTCCAGGTAGATAAGGTCTCCTCAACCCTCTGTTCATGAAAGGATATGGAGATTAGTTCTCCATAAGCCCTACCATTAGGTGGCCACAAGACCAAGTGGATTGGGCCCCAATATGAACAGACCAATGGGATGTAGAGGGCTAAAGTCTCTAATTTGGTTAACAGAAACTAAAGCTGACCAATGAGACTCCCCCCAACCGTATAAATAAACCTGACCCCGGCAGTCATATTTGGCTCTCTTGACTCTCTTGGATTCATGTCCATGAATTCCATTCTTTCTCTCATCTGATAAATTCTGCCCTAATCCTCTATGTGTGTTCTGGTTTCAATCTTCCACTCCCAAACACAAGAACCTGGACACATAAAGACCCCAGAGGGAACCCGTATCACTTACAGAAGAATGGAAAAGAGGAGAGAGGGAAGGGGATTAATTATTTACTGGAATCTATGTGTGAAACACATGGAAAAGTTTTCAATTCAGTCAGTATTTATTGAACATCTCCAACATAAGACATATATGTTCTTATCTGCCAAGATGATATATATGTTTACATATAATCTTAGAAGATAAGAACAAACATCAGAAAGGAATATAAGGAATATGTATGGTTTCTTTCTTTTTTTTTTTTTTTTGGCAAGCCTGTGTGTGTGTGTGTGTGTGTGTGTGTGTGTGTGTGTGCTGTGTAACAGAGGGAACTGGGTGTGCCTGTGGAGGTCCAAGAGTAATCTTAGTAATCATACTGAATTGTTCTATGTCCTTTTTGATTTTGTTCTGGTATTTTCTAGGCTCCGATTTCCCCCTGGCATTTTTTTTTTTTTTTTTTTTTTTTTTTTTTTTACAGGGGATCCAGGATCCAAACTTAGGTCCTTCTGCTTAGGAGGTAGAGGCTTAACTCCTGAGTCATCTATCTAGCCCAAGATACACAGTTTCTATTTTTATGTGCTTTTCAGGGATGTGGAAAATTAGAATTTCTCTCAGATAAAGAACAAGCCACAATGGGCTGGAGAGATGGCTCAGGGGTTAAGCTTCTGCCTTGCAAGCAGAGGGTCCTGAGTTCGGATCCCAGATCTCATGTACAAACACCGGGCGGAAGTGGGGGTGGCCTGCATTTCTGGTCCTGGTGGGTGGAGCCTGTGAATCCCTGGCAGAGCAAAAGAGGAGATAGAAGCACTCCATGATGATTTCCAAATTCACCCTTGGTTCTACACATACACACACACACACACACACACACACACACACACACACACACACATACATACAATTGAATAAATTAAAAAAATTAAACTTTGTTAAAAAAAAAAAAAAAAGAACAAGCCACAACAGCACTCCACTAGGTATGATACAAGGCTGTGGTTGTCATAGCCGCCAGCAATTGGCTTCTAGCCTTTCTCTCACAGAAGGTTCACTGGCCTAAGTAAGGATCTTTTCCACTCAAAATAGTCAAGATGACCAACTTTGTAACAGAAATGAACAAACGAAAAAAAGAAATAACTGAAGAATTTTTCAGTGGACAAGAACGGAAGAAGTTACAGAGTCTTCTAGTGGATTCCATGGACCTAGTCCTTGACCAGATCCTGACCCTCAGGATCAGCTCCCTGGTCTCAGGTGAAGTCTGTAACTAAGCAGGTCAGCAGGTGGCAGGTGTTGGACACTGAACTCTTGTGCAACATTTCCGGCCAGGATTAGAGATGCGTCTCGAAGTTGAAGACCCTGGATGTTCTCTCACTGTTTGAAACACACCTTTTCTGTGTTTGTTTGCTTGTTTGGGGTGTGCGTAGGGGGGTTTTCAGGGCAAATAGTTACATTATTTGAGGGTGCCTGGAAATCCTAAAACCTTGCTCCTTCCTAAGTAATAGGATTTGGCCTGACCTTTAGTAAAGATGATTCTACCTACTAGTGAACTTTTAAAAATTATTTTTAGTATGCTAATTATCTCTATATGTAGATTTTTGATTCTTTTAATGTTCAATACCCCAGTCTCACCATTAGACAGGTCAATTGGTCAAAAAACTAAACAGACATACTGGAGTTAAACGAAATCATAAACCAAATGGACTTGACAGACATGTACACCCAAACACTACAGAATACACCCTTTTCTCAGCAGCCCATAGAACTTTCTCCAAAACAGACCACATACTAGGATACAAAACAGGTCTCCACAAATGCAGGAAAATTGAAATTATATCCTGTATACCATCTGACCACCATGGAATAAAGCTAGACATTTATAACAAAGGAAACAGCAGAAAGCACACAAACTCATGGAAATGAAATAACTAGTGAACTTTTTTGAAGTGCTGGGAATGAAATTTAAGGGCCTTTCACATGCTATGCAAGTCAGCTACACCATCAGCCCTGGGATATCTTAATGGCTGTCATCAAAGACAATCATTGCCTGATCTAGGATCCCACATTGTGTTCTATCCTCTCTCAGTATGCCTTGTATTGTTCTTTGCAGGAACAATAAAAACAGCCTCATCTTCCACCTCAGAATCCTTTACCCATCTTCTATCCCCAGGAGAAAAGAAATTGTAACAAATTTTGGAAAAGGGATTTGAAAATATTTATCAAGAGTCCAAGTAAATCCATTGACCAAATTACTTGTTAACATTTAGAATTACGACCTTAGGGAAATAGCCAGAAATGCAAAGTAAACCTGAGGCAAAGGTGTGTTCACCACAGTAAAACATATGATAAAAAAGAGAAACAACCTAATTGCTCAACAATAGAGAAGTAAAGTAAGTTATTGCAGTTTACCGGCATTGTTGTTGATAAATTCATGATCAAACGGTTTGGTGTAGGGACCTGCTCAGCCCATTTCTGCAACTTTCAGTCGGCTGCCATGTAACTTTTCCATTCATGCCCAGATTTCCCTTCTCAAATACTCTCACCATCCAGAAGAAAATAGCTGTTCAGATTCTTTTTTTTCAAATTTTTTTATTATTATTTATTCAATTGTGCATGTATGCGTGTGCGCACGTGTATGTATGTGTGTATATGTATGTGTGTGTGTGTGTGTAGAACCACAGACGAATTTGGGAACCACCATGGACGCCTCCACCTCTTCCTTGTTCACTCTGCCCCGGGATTCACAGGCTCCGCCCTACCAGGACCAGAAACGCAGGCCGCCCCCGCTTCCGCTGGCATCTATATGTGGGGTCTAGGATCTGAACTCAGAACCTTCTGCCTGCAAGGCAGAGGCTTAACCCCTGAGCCACCTCTCCAGCCCCAGCTGTTCAGATTCTATACAGCATCAGCCAGACCTTGTGACACCCCCCCCCAGGGACAGCCCCTACCTGCATTACTCACTGTACCTCTACTCATTCTTTGCTATGCAGACAACTGTTGAAAATGTCAGATAGCCTGTGGTAATAGGCACCTACAGCCCCCAACATTCAAGAATCTGGCCTGGGAGGATTGAGCTCCAGGCCAGTCCGTGTTACACAGCAAGAAAGAAACCAAAATGGGACCCTCAAAAAGGCTTGCGGATGTTTCTAAGATTAACAATGTAGAAAGGAAGTTTTACGTTAATCCATAAGTGAGAGAGTTAATCACTTAAAAGAAACTGGACAGAGGTATAGGTGTGACATGTGTTGGAATGACCATCATACACAGCATGAAGAAGACATGAAGGACAGACTGTCAAGTCCTGTACTTAAAGGGTGGATGTGAAGGAAAGAACCCAAGATAAAGTTGAGAATCCTAGGCTGGGGACTAAAGGGCTGGACCCAAGCAAGGTTTGCGGGATGATCATGTGTGTGCTCCTGTTGCCGTTTCACTGTGCATGAGAGGCATGTAAAGACCCATCTCAGCACATATGCACACATGCGCATGTCACTCTTAGATGGTGTCTTATATTTCCCAGGTCCCATGGGAGGAGGGACAGAGAGCCAGCAGGGTGTGTTTTAGGTGGAGCAGGCCTCTGCAGGCCCTTCAAGTTAGCTACCTTGAGTCCTTCTTTAATTCGACCACCACGTCAACCTGAGAAAATACAGATACCTCAGGCTGAGACTGTATGAGATCCTGGGGTGGTTTAGGCGACTGACCTGGCTGAGTTTGGAGACTTGGATCTCCATGGCTCAGAAGCCAGGGAGCTGAACTCCAGGTGTAACCCAGTTACACTTACCTATTATGCATGTGGTCCTGGGTTGATTCTGGCACTGAAAGAAAGGAGGAGAAGCCACTGGCTGAGTACTTGGATCCCATGAGTTTAGTTTCATTTAATTTTTTTACAATGTATTTCTTTATTCTCTCTCTCTCTCTCTCCTCTCTCCTCTCTCTTTCTCTCTCTCTCTCTGTATGTGTGTGTCTCAGAGGGCACTGGGTGTCTCTGTGGAGGCTTAAGGGTGACTTTGGGAATCATCCTGGATTGCTCTACCTCCTTTTTGCTTTGCTCTGGGATTTCCCAGACTCTGTCTTCCAGAGCCAGAAATGTAGGCTGCTGCCATTTCCATCTGGCATTTTTATGTGGGATCTGGGATCTGAACTTCTGCTTTCGAGGCTTGGATCTTAACCCCTGATCTTAATTCCCAGGGCCTAACCCCTAAGCCATCTCTCCAGTCCAAGAATCTTTACCTTCTGAGACATCTTTCAGGCCTCATACCTATAGTTTTAGTGAGATGATCACTGTAGACGCTGTGGCCTTGAGTGAGTAACTCCGGGTTCTGGTTGTCTTGTGGGTAAGCAGAGATGATCACAGTATGTATCGCCCAGGGCTGAGCAGAGACTCAAGGGTAACTCACCAGAAGTGGTTGGTGCTGTGTCTGCCTTTGGACAGGACTCGGACACTACTGGAGCTGATAAAATAAAGCAGGAGCCTGGGTGCCAAGACCTCAGGACTGTCTTTCATTCTTGCACAAAGCTTTAGAGTGTGTTGCAGTTACTCTTTCTGTTGCTGTGAGATGCCACACAAACTCAAGCAACTTAGGGGGAGAAAGGGAGATTTATTTGGCTTATGGTTCCAGAGGAGAGACATAGTCTACATGGTGGAAAAAGCATGGCAGGCAGATAGGCAGAAGCTTAAGTCACTGCAGACATCTTGGAGGCTGAGAGCAAACTGTGGGCTGCTAGAGTAGATTGCTGGTAGAAACAGGGCAGGACTAACCAACCTCAAGGCCCACCCCCTGTGATGTGCCACCAGCAAGGTTCCACCTCCTAAAGTTGCCATCACCTTCCCAGACATTAGGTAAACATTCCATCCAATACATGAGGCGGTGGGGGGACAATTCACAACCACAACAGAGGACTACATGCTCAAATGCTAGGGATGATGGGAAAAGAGGCAAGGCAAGCAAAAAGCAACCACAGGCATTGTCACCAAGCGTGGGCTCCCGTGGGCTGGGGCAGACGTTCCATCAGGCAACAGGGACGCCCGTGGCAGCATCGAAGGCAGCAGGATTAGTGCAGGTAACCAGAGCAGTGAGCAGCGGCGGAACCACCACTGGAAGATTCAGGGAGGCGCGCTCACGGCTGGAGCAGCATTCCCAGGCCTCTAGCTTGCTCGGACCCGAACACGCAGACTCAGCTCTCCTGCTCTTTCTTCTCTTGCTCTCTGCGCTCCGGGGTCTCTCCCTCGACCAGGCTGTCCTGGTGGTTCTCTTCTTTGACCTTACGCTGTCTCTTCTATTCCACTGCTCTTCCACCTTCACACAAAATTACGGCTCCCTTGCCTGCCAGGCCTCCAGCTCTAAGTAAGCTCCTATTTCTTTAAAAATTTTTTAAATTTATTGTGTGTGTGTATGCATGTATGTGTGTGTGTGTGTGTGTGCATACACGCGTGCATCAAGAGGCACTGTGTGTCCCTGTGGAGGACAAGGGTGACTTCAGGAATCATCCTGGATTGCTTCTACCTTTTTTTGCTTTGCTCTGGGATTTCTCAGGTTCCATCTTCCAGAACTGCAATTACAGGCTGCCGCCATTTCTACCTGGTACTTTTATGTGGGATCTGGGATCCAAACTCAAGTCCTTCTGCTTGCAAGACAGAGTCTTAACCGCTGAGCCATCTCTCCAGCCCTGAACTCCTATTTCTTTTTAACTTTTTATTTATTTATTTATTTATTTATTTATTTTGTGTGTGTGTGTGTGTGTGTGTGTGTGTGTGTGTGTGTGTGTGTGTGTGTTTGGGCACTTTATGTCCCTGTGGAGGACCAAAGGTGACTTCGGGAATCATTTTGGATTGCTTCTACCTCCTTTTTGATTTGCTCTGGGATTTTTCAGCCTCTACCCACCAGGGCCAGAAGAGCAGACTGTCACCATTTCTGCCTAGTGTTTTTACATGAGACGTGGGATCTGATCTCAGGCCCTTTTTGTGAGGCAGAGTCTTAATCTTTGAGTCATCTCCCTAGTACCGCCCCCTGAAACTCCTATTTCTTAAATCTCAAAAAAAAAAGTAGATTCTGCAGAACATAAATCCACTTAAACCTTCCAAAGATAGATAGATAGATACAGAGAGAGAGAGAGAAGACTCAAATTTGACATGCAAAAGGGGACATCACAACATACACCATGACATTCAGAAGACCCTTAGGGAACACTTGTAAACATATTTTTCAAAAAGTTGGAATAGGCAAATGACCTGGTTGTAGCAGCTGTCAATGTATTGATCACCAGGGTTGACTCGACCTATCTGGCTGATTAGATTAGTTCCCACGTCCTCCTTCACTGCTCAGTGTGTATCCCTTGTATGCTGAATGCTCGGTCAAAGAGGGCTGCCCTCTCCAACAGAGGAGGACCATTCTTCCATCAAGGGTCTATGACTTAGCTGTGCTGAGTCCTAAAACCTCCAAGCAAGTTCTCGAAAAGCTGGACATTCTATAAGGAATGGATTAAGTTACTATTGCTATTTTTTAAAAATCCTTTTGAGGCAGTAGGTCTCAAAAGAAGCTGGCTTTTAACTCATAGTCCTTTTGATTTTGGTTTCAGAGTGTTGGAACCGGAGGTGTGGATCACTATACCTGGAAAGAAGTGCATGTTTGCTAATGAGACCCCTTATCCCATTTTTGTGAAATAGTTTAGGCTGTCTTTTCAGGTTTTCTCCTTCAATGCTTGATACCTCTATTACCAGATTCAGAGTCACACAGCCTGTGCCCCAGCAAGCCCTAAACCAGCCATTCCGTTCTCACCAAGCCAATGAACAGATCCAGATTAATAAGGAAAAGCAGAAAAAGGAGGAGATTTACTCAATGTGACCACATTAGAAAGGATAGATCCAATGACACCACAGTCTGTCTTTTGGATCCTAACATTAGGGGAGGTTTGAATAAAAAGAAAAAAAATGTGTAAAAAATAAAATAAAATAAAAAAAGGTCTGGGGGTGGGAGAGATAGTGAGATTGTTCATTAGGTAAAGGAGTTTATTGCCCAAGCATGAAGAATAGAATTTGATATCCAGAACCTATGGAAAGATGGAAAGAGAAAACTGACTTCCAAAAGCTGTCCTCTGACTTCCACATTTTTTTAACATTTTTTATTATTATTTCCGCTCATACAAACTTGGTAGGTACACCAGTTCCCTCCCTCCCTCCTCCTCCCCCCCGACCCCCTGCTCCTCCTCCCCTCATTCCTCCCTCCCCATCCCCCAGTGCCTCCCCCCCCCATCCCCGGAGAATCTTTTAATGTGCATGCCAGACTCTCCTCTGGGCCCTCCTCTCCGATGACGTACAAGGACCCAGTGGCATTTCCCTGAACCCTTTCCTGTGTTCCCCTTAAGCATAGGAACACTACTGTGGCTGTCAATCCCTTGTCTCCAAGGATCTTGGTGCCTTTAGCAGATGCTAGACTTTGTGAGGTCAATAGTATGTTGGACATTGTGCCGGGCATGCAAAGTCCAATTATGATTGCTTCGTCCCTAACTTGTGTGGAGTATCTTGCATATCATTGCTCCTCCCATCCTTTTGCTCTTACAATCTTACCGCCCCCTATTCCGCAAATTTCCCTGAGCTTCAGGATGGGGAGGGATTAGGCTGGCCTAGTTCTAGGTGGTCGATATAGAGTCTCTGAAGTTCTGGATTGTGGTTTGTTGATTTTCTTTTGCAGTTTTGCTGCTCCTGCAATGCCCTTCACTCCATCCTGATGGGCATTGTATGTTACCCCCTGGCCAGAGACAAAACGTTGTTTAACTGGAGTCTTGTTAGAAGAGCCCATTCAAAGGTAGATGCAATGGAAGTAGGAAACCACAGTGAGGGAGGATCAATCACCCATTTACAAAATGGTTACTTTTTATCTGCCAGACTACATGCCCTCCCCTTCTGGTGAGATCATACCCCCTTAGTTGTAAATGATCCAGAAGGAATGACTTCCACATTTGTGTAGTGGCAAGCACACCACGAGATAGAAACTCACTGAGAAGCACCTCAGCTTGTCCAATAATTTCAGAATCCCAAAGCCAGACTAAAGGCAGTTTGGTGACACCTCACACTGTGGGGGTCACACTCACCTATTGGTGACACCCCACACTGTGGGGGTCACACTCACCTATGTACCACCAGATGTGCATAAAAGAATAGAAGCACCAGGAAAGGATGGAAGGGCAGAAACTCAGGAAAATGACATGTCCAAAACTGTCCTCATTTCAATAATACAGTGAATGGGACTCAGGGTTTTCTTTCCATGGTGGAAAGGGGGAGGGGGAAATCTTCATTGTTATTTTGTGGCAACACAGGATCATATTTTGCCTGTGAAACTAAAGAAAAAGAAGGAAGTTCCTCTCATGTTTATTAATGGGAACCCCACAGTCTTCATAAGACCTCTCCCCAAACTACCATCTATGGTTAAGCATTAAGTGGAGTAACAGTATCCACTGTGAGACTCAAAGAAGAGTAGGTTTAAGGAAAAGCTATGAAAGGAGAAGAAAATAAGTGGTCATTCTTAGTCATTTGGAAAGAAAATGATGACTTGTAGAAGAAAGGAGAAAAGAAAAAGTTCTGCCTTGTGCTTTCTGTGGGTTGCAGAGATAGCTCAGTGGTTAAGCCTCTGCCTTGAAAGAAGGAAGTCCTGGGCTGGAAAGGTGGCTCAGGGGTTAAGCCTCCGCCTTGCAGGCGGAAGGTCCTGAGTTCGGATCCCAGATCCCACGTATAGACGCCAGGCGGAAGCGGGGGCGGCCTGCGTTTCCGGTCCTGGTAGGGCGGAGCCTGTGAATCCCTGGGCAGAAGGAGGTGGAGGCGTCCATGGTGGTTTGCGAATTCGTCCGTGGTTCTACACAGACACACACACACACACACACACAGAGACGCGCGCGCGCACATACACATGCACATGCACACAGTTGATTAAATAAAAAAAAAAAAGAAAGAAGGAAGTACTGAGTTCGGATTCCTGATCTCAGGTGGAAATGGCTTTGGGGGGTGGGGAGATTACACTTCCCATCCTGTCAGAGTCTGGGAGCTCCAGAGCAAAGCAAAGAGGAGGTAGAGCAATTCAGGGTGATTCCCAAAGTCACGCTTAGGCCTCCAAAGACACACAGTGTTCTCCCCATCTCTCTCACACACATACATACACACACAAATAAATAAATAAATAAATATTAAAAAAGAGGAAAGTGCTTTCTGAGAAGCAGAATACAGACTGATTATGGATTCTCTGATATAATTTCAGACATTCAAATATGAGGAATTAATATTTTTATTTTTAAAAACATGAAAGAGAGAGAAGAAAAAGGAAGAAAGGAGAAAGAGAGAATGTGCATGTGGAAGAAAAAGGAAGAAAGGAGAAAGAGAGAATGTGCATGTGGAGGTCAGAGGGAAACTTTTAGGAGTCTGTTCTCTCGTTCTGTCATGTGAGTGCTGGGAATGGATTGTCAGGTTTGCATGCATATGATTTTACCCACTGAGTCATCTCGCCAGCTTCCAAAATGAATATATTTAAAATTATGCAAATATTTACAATAAAAAACTAAACTTATTTGTGTAATTGAATACTGAGTCATGTATTTCTATTATAATGGGTGAATGAGTTTTAAAGCAAAATTGAAATAGTTAACTACAAAATAGAAAAAAAGTACCTCCAAATCATATATGATAACAGTTTTAGCTTTGGAACATATAAGGAATTGGGTACAACTGAGTCTGAAGAAAGCAAAGAAATGAATTTACAAGTGGATGTGTCTCAAAAAAGGTACATATACTTGAAAATTGTATGAATACTCAACATGGTGGCTGAGGTAGGAGGATCAAGAGTTCATTACCAGCTTGGGCTATACAGCAAGACCCTAAGACAGACTTCCCAGGGCTGGAGAGATGGCTCAGTGGTTAAGCCTCTACCTTGCATATAGTCCTAAGTTCGGATCCCAGATCCCATGTAAAAACACCATGTCCATGTGGAAGTGACGGACACCTGTATTTCTAGTCCTGGAAGGCAGAACTTGGGAAACTCCAGAGCAAAGCAAAGAGGAGCAAAGAAGAGCAATCCGGGGTGGTTCCTGAAGCCACCTTTAGGCCTCCACAGGCACACACGGACACACACACAGAGACACACAAAGAAAGAGACACACATGCACATGCACACACACAAAAATAAAAAAAAAAAAGCATCTTAAAAAAAAGACTTCTCCATTCCTCCAACCGTGTGAAGACATGTTTATGGAAACCGAAAGTTACAACAAGCTCTCATTTCAGATGCTCAAGGGGGTTGCCATCTTACTTTTAACAAAGAGTTTAGGGGAATATATGGAGACATTGGCATGCCCGTGCATCTCTGGAAGGAACATGAAACGGTGCAGACACTGTGGAAACACTCGGGCCATGCATAGCATAGCAGATCCAGATGACCAAGTAACCCAGCAACCCATTGCTGGGAACATAATCAGAGCAAGACAGGGACTCGTATACTTGCAGGTGAGTGCCCCTTACTGCCTTCTCCACAACAGGCAGAGTGGAGACAACCCAAGTGTCCATCAACAGATGAATGGACAAACAAACATGATTCATAAACACATTGCGATATTAATTAACCATAAAAATAGAGTCCTGAGACATGCCACAACAGGGGCGGAGCCCCCCCAGCATGATTAAGGAGGAAATAAGATGGCCCATACTTATAAAATTTTTGTGTTTTTTTAAATCTTTTTAAAACTTCCATTACAATTTCAATTGTATATGATATCTGGAATGGGTGAGCTCAAGAGACTAAGAAGTAGATTAGAGATCACCAGGAATTGGGGCTGGGGAAAGTTATTCCTTAATGGCTGCAGAGTTTGTAGTCAACCGGTGATGAGCATTTTGTAAAGAATAGTGACAGTGTCACGACATTTGAGTTGTTAAGCCGTGGCATTCGTGAATTGCAAGTAGCAGCATTCATGTGCATGTGTAGAGTGGTTAAAATAAAAATAGCCTGTGGAAGATGCACTTGCACAGCCACTGTGAAGAGGGCATCTTCAAGATCCTCTCGTGCAGACCCCTCGGGACATTCTACTCAGAGGTCTGAGGATTTAGAAACAAGAGTCTGAACAACTAAGTGCTGAATTCCAGAAACTCCTCCCCAAACTCATTCTGGAAGCCCTAGGGTACAGTACTGTCCGTGAGGCTACTCACCCCAAGGTGTGTACACACAGAGTTCCCTGGACCAGCAGTTCCAGGACAATTCTCTTTCTCTCCCTTAGACTCGTCCTGTCCCCTGAATCGCCCTTAATGACACGGAGCAGGGCGGTTTCAGATCTACAGCAATGGGGACCCCGGATGACCAGTCCTGAATCACGATGGTCAGCAGCTCCCACACTGAAGCCTGGTTAGCATTCCCGCCGCCCCCCAGGGCCGGCTGCAGTTCTCCGTATGGCCTCAAGAGGGTGACAACAGGACATGTAGTCAACATTCTAATTGCCTGACCCTTGGGAGGAGGAGCTGCAGTCCGCTTTCTATTCCCGGGACCCCAACACACCCAAAGTCCCTCCCACAGGACTACTCGGCCCCACCTACTCTTTCCCGGGTTTCTGAGGTCACTGTTTTGCCGGGTGTTGTCCCTGTCCCTCCTGGGGATGCAACACAGACTAACGCTGGGTGAGACGGGTGTCCCTAACAGTCTGGTAGATCAAAGTGTGGTCAGGGAACTGGACATGGAAGAGAAGGAGAGGAATAGGGAACGGGACCAACTGAAGGGGGAGGAACAGTCAGTCATCCTGGGCAGGACTCCGCCCCCAGCCCATGTGACGTTAACAGATGGTTCTGCCTGGGAGGAGGCTGCGCCCAGAGGGAGGAAGCACAACAGAGCTGACTCCACAGCAGCAGGCTTGGGAGCAGAGCCTGAGCTTGAAGCTCTTCTCACAGAGGGACGACAGAGCAGCACCAGAGACCATGGAGCCCGCCCCAGTCCCTTCCTTTACCGCGCGCATCCTGCTCACAGGTGAGCGGACCAGGCCTGGGAGTGGGAAGGAGGGGTGTGAAGAGAGACTGGCGGGGTCTCCTGGGGAGAATGACACCCTTAGAGACATGGGGCTTCTGCTGGAAGGCTGAGGGTAAAGGACACGGAGAGCAAGTTCATCAGGAATTGGAAAGTGAGAGGTAAAGATCAATAATTCCCTATTACAAGGTAATGATCCTCGACCACTAAATTCTGAAGATACGCTTACGAATATGTGAGGAAGACTCCCCAAACACTGGTAAAACTGGCTCATTGGACATCAGCGTCCTCATAAGACAGTTTCAGAAACGGACAGTTAACCCCAGAAACAAGGATCCTGGAAATACCCATCATACAGAGACATTGGAGCTGGCTCTGGCCCCGGGTATAGGACAGAGAGAGCAGACGGCTCCGTGTCCTCAGGTCTGTGGAGGAGATGTCAGGGAAGGCTCCCTCCAGGACGTCATGAGATCCCAGGCCACCGAGGGTAAGCTGGACCTAGGAGGAGAGTTCACACAGAGAAAGTGACGAGCTCAGGGGCACCTAAGAATGGAGGTCATGCTGCTGATCTTGACTCACTAGGACACACACACGCACACACACACAAGCTGAGAGACAAGAAAACAGCTCAGCCTGGGTCTCTGTTTTTCCATCCAGTACAAAAGTTCTGGTATTGATGATTTCTGTCTCTCTTCCCTTCTAGCCTTTTTTCTAACGTCCGGGAACCTGCTAGTCACTGCTCAATCCAGTTTGGAATCAGTGCCGCCCAATGTTGTTGAAGGGGGAAATGTCCTTCTGCTTGTCCACACTGGAACAGACAATGTTAAAAACTATCAATGGTACAAAGGACCAGGAGCAGTAGCAAGTCAACTAATAGCAACCTATCAACCAGAGGCTCACACAAATACCACGGGGCCTGCATACAGCCACCGGGAGACAATATATCCCAATGGCTCCCTGCTGCTGGAGAAGGTCACACTGACGGACACAGGATTCTACACCCTGCAAACTATAGATGCGGAATTTAAAAATCACCTAGCATCTGTGCAGCTCCACGTATACCGTGAGTGATCATCTGTGATCTCTGGGCCCTGGGCAGAGCTAATTCCCCTTCATACAGACGGGACCGTCAGGCCTGGACTGTACCCACCATCCTCTGTCACGGGTCTGAGTGTTGGGTTTGGGCCCTTACTTACACGCAGTGGAGACAGACTGCAGGGGCCTGACTCCCCAAGACAGAGAGGAGGACATGTGCTAGGTCACTCCCCAGGGAGACCAGTCTCAGTCCAGTCACTGGACCTCTCCCCAGAACGTGGCCTGTAGAAACTCCTGCAGGACATAGTAGGCCAGTCTGGAGACCATCTGGGATCCTCCCAGAGGAGCTGAGCACCAGGAAGTCCTGGTTCATTGTCTCTGTCCCAGGGTGCGGACTCCAGGCGCCCCTCGCAGCTCATGGCCATGGTTGAAATTCTGCTGCCTTTCAGGGCTGCCTGCTGCAGTGACTCCCTAACTGTCTGGAGCTCATACCTGCTGGGTCTGCTCACCAGCCCTGCGTGGCCCCCACAGACACATCTGGGCGAGGGCACCAGGGCAGCTCCTTCTCTGAGACTTGGTGTGTAGAGCATGGATGTCAGCTGCCCAGGACAGGAGCCAACTGCTCTGATAGGTTTTGAGACTCCATGAGCTAGTCCTTGTCCCCAGGGGAAGATCAGAGGGAAAAGACCTTCCCAGCACCTCCTTGTTATCTCGGAAACCAGCACAGGGAATCATCTCATGGAGACGAATAGTAACAGATGCTGTCGATTTGGACAGTTCCATGTCCCAAGGTCAGGACACTGTGGATATTTCAAGGTTAATTTACAGAGACTATCGCAAACCAGACACCATTTACTGTGTATCCCATTAAAGGCAAACTGAGGCACAGGAAAGTTAATTCTGAATCAGGTCTCACAGACCATGAGTGGCAGACTGGAGAAGTCTTGTCTATAGCCACAGCCCCAAGTTCTTCATCCTGGAGGTTCTGTGATTTCTGTGAAACACGGGTGCACTGTTGATTGGGATCCTTAATCTTAAGCCCTCGAAGCTCAGAGGGAGAGACTGTGATCTGGAGAGTAGGAATGAATGGATGACTAACCAGTTTTAATTCTAGAACTGAGTCGCCTGTGTCAACACTCCAGGCCTCCAGGATTAGACAGTTGATCCACTCCCTCCCTCGCTGGGCTTGAAATCATGTGTTCCGTAGAGCTGCGTGTTACTCCTATGGGTGATAAAGGGTCCCATGGGTGACTTAACTGTCTCCCCTCCAGACCCTTATCCAGCCCAGGGATCAGTATATAGCCAATTCACGATAGATTCGTGTTGGAGGGAAGGAATGGAGAGAAGAGTAAAGAAAATAAAAAGAATGGAAGAAAATGGGCTAGGGGGAGAGTATTCTGGGCTGGGGGTGGGAGGAGTATTCAAGTTGCACTGGTTCACTTTGAAAGGGAGCAATTGGGAGCCTAGTCCCTGGGGATTTGAGTTCACTGTCACCTCTCAGTCTCTCTCTGTTTCTCTATCTCTGTCTCTCTCTCTTTCTCTCTCCCTCTCCCCCCATTTACCTTCCTCCCCTCTCATTCCAGACAGGTCTGTTTGTCTCCTACTCAGCTTGATCATATTAAGGGCTACCTGTTCTATTGTGCCCTGCTCAGAACTTAGGCCAAGGGTCCTTCTCCTTGACAAAAGCAAAAGACACAAACATTAGCCAAATTAGCTGACTTAGGCTCCAATATAAGCAAATGTTCCCCACTCAGAAGGGCCCCTTCTGTGTTCCCTTGTCGGATTCTTCCTTCTGCAAAGGTGGTATATGGAACAGGGAGCAAGACCAAGCAGCTCACACACATGTACACACCCACCTACATCTACACACGCCAAAACAAAAGTTATTTCACATGATATTTACTATACTTCTCTGACCTTCCTATACTTTATAGAAAGCCCTTGCCCTTTCCCCTCTGACGAGTGGATCTTCCCAACAGGATAACATATTTGCCTTTGATCCCAGTGTGACCCACAGGACTCAGAGATCAGCCTAAGACTGTCTTGCGCTTTATATCCTGTGTGTAACTAACCCTGAAATGATTGAGGATATTTTGAGATTTTTTTTCTTTCATTTTCAAGAAATTTACCTTTTCATATTTCTTTCCCTGCTCTGTCGAACACACATGGTTCATTGAGAGCTAGTATTCCACAAGTTCACATTTCCACCAATCATCTTTGCCTTTGAATACGTCCATCTACACTTGGACCTCACCTGCTCCGTGTACTGAGGTGGTCGATACTAAAGCTCGAAGGCGAGAACATGGCTGTGCTCCTCTGCTTGTCTATTTCACGACTCTCTTAGATCATTCCCTGGATTCAAGCTCGGTCTTTTAGGGATCTCTGACTCAGGTCAGTCACCATCAAGTAGCTTTAGCTTGGCAGAATTATCCATCTGCTGCCCAGCCTGACCCCTGAGTATCCCCCAGGTCTGCTTCTGCGGTGTTTGATTTCTGCTCCCAGCTCCAGTTGTTAGGACAGGCTGCAGGGGATTCCCGAGCTTGAAGCATGATGGGACGTCTCTTGAAGAGCCGGCTCTAGACAGTCTTGGAAAATAAAGCCTCAGGGAACAGACATGTGGCTGAGCAACTCAGACCTGTATCCCAGGTGTGTCTACAATCTAATACCACTCAGTTCACACGTGTAAAAGTCTGTGTCCCCCACATGGCTCAGCAGTCCCTTGGCTCCAGAGCACTCTGATGTTCCTCCAGCTGTGCCTGATCTAACCTCTGCCCTGGTATTTAAGGACTGTGGTTTATCTAGGAAGGGAGAGAGGTCAACCCTGGTACAGAGAGATGTTTGCAGCGGTCAAAGGTACCACACAGGCAATCTTCTCTCTCTTACCCACACAGCACAGTTACCCAAACCCTCCATCACAAGCAACAACTCCAGTCCTGTGGAGGGAAAGGACTCTGTAGCATTAACCTGTGAGCCTGACTTACCGAATACAAGCTACCTGTGGAGGGTAAGTGGTCAGAGCCTTCCAGACGATGGCCGGCTGCAGCTGTCCAACGACAACAGGACTCTCACTTTACTCAGTGTCCTGAGAGATGACACAGGACCCTATGAGTGTCAAGTCTGGAACCCAGCGAGTGAAAACAGCAGTGACCCGTTCACTCTGAATATTCTGTGTGAGTAACTTCTGTTCCTCCATGATCCCTGCATCCAAATGCACAGGGTGAGGCCAGGCTACTCGGTCCCTTCAAGTCTGTGGTCTGGGATGACGTCATGCCCTGTCTCAAGCAGATCCAGTCTTGAGTCAAGGAAGGGGGGAAAGGCAGCTTCTGTCACCTGCAGCAATGTAGATAGCGGTGCCAAGACTCAGGCTATTGAAACACAGAGGGAAATAGGTCATTTATGTGTGTGTGTGTGTCTGTGTGTGTATCTGTGTGTCTGTGTGTCCTTGTTATCAGTGGGACCCCAGGGCCTGTGCACACTAGTCAGTCATACCACTGAGCTAACCATTACCCATGGCTGTGGCCTTTTAGAAGCCAGGCTATCCATGGCTCAGAGGGATACTGTGGACTTCTTACAGAGTAGGAGCTTCATTTTCCCTCTGATGACAGCATGTGTGGCTTTATTCTGTTTGCTCCAGATGGTCCGGAGACTCCCACAATACTCCCCCCAGAGTCCCATTTCCTTACAGGCACAAACCTCAACCTCTTCCTGCCATGCAGCCTCTAACCCACCTGCACAGTATTCTTGGCTCATCAATGGGAGCCCCCAGCCATCCTCTCAAGAGCTCTTAATCCCCAACATCACTGCAAATAATAGCGGATCCTATACTTGCCTCGCCAATAACTCTGCCACTGACCTCAGTAGGACGGCAGTCAAGAATATTACAGTCCTTGGTAAGTAGATCCTGGAATATCAGCAATAAGCTCTGGGGTGGTTTTAGAAATGATATGGGAGACGTCAATTCCTAGGCTGTTTCCAGTGGTCCCAATAAATTCTAATCCTCCCCAGAGCCTACCACTCCATCACTCTCCCCCCATCCCCACCCCCACCCCCTTGATTCTCTTGATTTCTCACAGCTGATCTGGGGTTCAGTCTGGAATATGGGGTAGGGATGTTCCCATGTCCTGAACGTCCCAAGTACTGGGAAAGACTTCTGAGGTGAGAAGGAAACAGAAAGAGGGGGTCTTTGAGGCTAAATAACTTCTGTCTTTGATTTCATACTTCAGTTTTTTCCTTCCATTCTCTTTTATCTTTTTATGTTGCATACATGAATATAGTGAACTTATAATATTTTACCTCCTAGTTCCAAATCCCATCCTCCCTCCTCAAATTCTTGCTTTACTTTACCTGATTGGTAGGAATACATTCCTACTCTTTTTCTCCATAGAGGGGAAAAGGGTCTGGTCTATCTAGGACCTCACCCCTCTTCCCTTACATACTTCAGACAGGGAATGATTTGCCTGAACTTTGCCCCCCAGCTTTGCAGCCAGCTCACCAAGTAGGTGCCTTTCGTCTGCAGCTATCTGGGGTCAGGTTGGGCACATAGAACAGGTGCGTGGAAGGAGTGTCTAAGTCAGATTGAATCATCAGGCCACTGAGTGGCAGCGCCTCTTTGAGATCAGGTGAAGCGAAAAGTTCTCAAGTCCCAGCTGTGTGAGTCTGTGTCTCCAGCACATGTGACTCAACAGAGAGAGCAGTGAGGGGTGCTCACCTGCAGAACGGGGAGCTACACCACACAGTCCTGAAGTGGAGGAGTAGTAGGTATTCACGCCAAAGCAAATACTACAGGGGGGAATCCTTGCCAGGCTTTTGTTAACATTGTGACTTGTGTGGATTTCTTTTATAAGATACGTGATCCACAAGGAGGAGGAAATGAAAATCCTCTCTAACAGAAACTCTTCAGTTTGGAATTTCTTCCAATACTAAGATCACCAAGACTGAGACTGACTGGACCATCTTTTATCCCCGGATAAAAACAAAACAGCTTCTCTCTGAAAGTAAACCTACTTCCTACCAGGAGGTCAGAGGAAGTACTAACACATGACTGCCCAAAAGTCAATGGGAAGTTGGATCACTGTTATCCTTGTGTTCTAAAAGCTGGGGAGCGTTGTAAGTTCAATACCAATGCAGTGAGCTCCAGCCAGCCTGAGAAACACAAAGACTCAGAAGAAAATGAGTCTATGGGACAAAGATTCTACCTGATCAGGTTTCTGGATACGTATGTGAGTTGAGAAAAGGTTCCCAGTATGGGCTCCACAGAGATGCATTGCCCCTAGTCTTGGTCAAGGGATGATGTGGGGTCGGTGGGAAATTCAGGGCTTTCATTACAGATCATCGTTACAGAACCAAGAAACGCACCTTCTGCAGAGGGCCAGGGCTATCTTCTGGGCTACTTTACATCTTATATCATTGGCTTCCAGAGTCATAATGTCTCTAAAGAACTAGTCTCACTTGGTTCCCTCTATTTTTTTTTTTTTTTTAACAGGAGAAGTGAGCAAACCCAGCATTCAAGTATCCAATACCACAGTCATGGAACAGGGCTTTGTGGTCTTCCACTGCCTCTCAAATGACAGTACAACAATCTTCACCCGGTGGATCTTCAAAGGCCAGAGTCTGAAGCTCACGGAAAGGATGAAGCTGACCGACAACAACAACACCCTTCACATAGAACCCGTCCAGACAGACGACGGCTGGGGATTATCAGTGTGAGGTCTCTAATCCGGTCAGTTCCCAGAAGAGCGACATCCTCACGCTAACTGTGATTGGTGAGTGTTAGCTCCTCCTTTTTCCATCTTTCTGGGAGTGATTTCACTGCTAAGGGTGCCCACTATGGATAACAGACACAAGGAAGAGGCTCTCGGCCAAGACCAATACATCCATTGTGGTGCCACATGCCTGCAATCCCAGCCCTCAGATGGTTGAGGCAGGAGGCTGGAGGCCCCGCAGGTCACAAGAATCTCTGGGGTACACTAGCACCTTAGTAAACACTGGCATACTGCTTGCCTGTGGACTTTGCATATGGCTTTGCATATCCTCCCATACACTCTGTGTCATCTTGTGTTATTTCTAGTATGTAATGCAATAGAAATGCTATGTAAATAGTTGTACTATTTTGTTTGAGAAATAATTACTAAGGCCAGTGAGCTGACTTAGTGCATAAGGATTCCTGCTCAGAAAACATGTTGACTTGAATTTGATCCCCAGAACCCACATGGTGGAAGGAGGGAACTTTCAAAAGTTGCCCTCTGACCTATAATACATGCTGTGGCATGTATACTCTCTCTCTCTATCTCTTAAAAACACACACACTCAGAGTATTTTTTTTTAAATGACAAAAGAAGTAGCTGATGGGATGGCTTGGTGAGGTAAGGGATGCCAGCCCACAAATTGGCCACCTCAGTTTAATCCCTGGAACCTCTGTAGTGGGAATAGAGAACTGGCTTCTGAAAGGTGTCTTCTGATCTCTCTCTCTCTCTCTCTCTCTCTCCTCTCTCAAATAAAATATTTTTTAAAAATGACAAAAGAAAGGCTAGAGAGACAATTCCTGTCAGTAAAGTGCTCCGTTAGCAAGCGTGAGGACCTGAGTTCAGATTCTCCAACACTCAACATGGCAGAGCACACCAGAAAACCAGCAGAGACAGATGGATTAGAGTCATAATGTCTCATTGTAGCACAGCCAGATTGATGAATCCAGGTGGGGGAGGGATGAGGAAGACACGTGACATTGACCTCTGCCCCTGTCCATGCACACACACACACACATGAGCACATACATATACCACACAAGCACACAATGAAATATCAAGGAAAACAAGTCTGAACCTTTTTCTTATTTTTAGTGTGGACACATTTTTTTTTTTTCTTTCTGAAGAGTTATGATCTGCAGCTGGCTGTATCCACAGTTGTGAAGTGTATGACCAGTTTTGCTAAGTTTCATGTACTAGATCTGACATTTACTGTGTGGCATTGTACAAGATCTTTTTTTCTGTCAATAGTTGCTTTTTTTCTTTTTTGTGGGTGGCTGTGATGAAATATGTCTTTTTTTTTTTTTTTTTTTTTTTTGTGGGTGTGAGTGTATATAGAGAAGAGAGCCTGTGGAGGCCCAAGGACGACTTTGGAAATCACACTGGATTGCTCTAGCTCCTTATTGCTCTGCTCTGAGGTTACCCAGACTCTGTTTTCTAGGGGTGGAAGTGTGGGCCACCTCCATTTCCTCCTGGCATAGGATCTGGGATTAGAACTCAATTCCTTTTGCTTGCAAAGCAAAGGTTTAACCCTTGAAACATCTTTCCAGCCTTGAAATATGTACTTCTAAGATCTTAGATTTCCTGTTTTCACCATTCTAAAGAGGCAGTTTGGGGTATTAAGTGCTATTGTGGGGCCCTCACCACCACCTGCCATCCACTTTCAGAAAGTCTTTTAAAAAATATCTTATTTACTTACTTACTCATTTTACTTGAGAGAGAGAGAAATGGGGAAAGAAGGGCACACATACGTATCATGGCACACCGTTGGAGGTCAGAGGACAACTTTTGGAAGTCACTTCTCTCCTACCATGTGGGCTTTCAGGGACCAAATCTAGGTCACCAGGTTTGCAAACAGCCTCCTTACTTGCCTAGCTGTCTCCCTGGCGGCCCATTTCTAGAACTTTTTCATCTCCCCTCCCACCCCCAAGCTGAATACACCCTAAGCAATGACTCCCCGTTCCACCCACCACTGTACTTTCCATATATTTGTCTACTCTAGACCTCATGCAAGTGAAATCATCCAAGATGATTACTTACTTCATTTATCCTAATGTCTCCAAGGTGCGTCCATGTAGCATGGGTTGGAATTTCATTCTTTTGCTTTTATTTTCATTTGAGTGTGTGTTGATGGAGGTGTGGGGGAGGTGTGTGTGCCTGTGCACGTCCTTCCTCCCACCTTTGTGTTCTGCTTTCTTTCCTTTTGAGACAGTCTCTCACTGAACTTGAGGCACATTTCCTGGCTAGTCTGCCTGACCAGCAAACCCCACTGCCCTGGGATCCGACTGTTTTCTCCTCCCCCAAATGGGGCTTAGACGTGTGACATTAGGCCCACAAGAGTTTCACAAGAGTGCTGGGATCCTCTGAGTCTTCACCCCAGCACTTTTCTCTTATTTTTTCAAAGATACCAGTGTTCTACTGTGTGAATACACCGCTCTGTGGAGGTTCTTCATTTTGCATATTCATTCATCCATCAATGAACTTTGGGGGTTGTTTCTACTTCTTCTACTTCTTTTCTGTTGTGGACAGTGCTGCTCTGAAGTTGGATGCAACAATTTGTCCTAACCCCCTGGCTTTAGTGCTTCCGGGAATATATATGGATATAGAATTTGCTGGTAATTTAATGGCGATTTTTGGTATCATTTTTTTTAAATGTTGATGCACTCACTGGTCGACAGTGACTGCCCCATTTGACAGTTCCATTTAGCAATGCTCAACAGTTGTAATTTCTTTATATCCTTAGAAATACTCGTTTTTTTCTTGTTCTGTTTAGTTTTCAATGATAGCTAGCCTAATAAATGAGTGGTGTGTCATTGATGCTTCATTGATTGCATTTCCCTAAAGACTGATTAGTAATTAGTTGAGCATCATGTGCTTACTGCTCATTTGTATCTCTGTCTCAGAAAATGTCTATTGTGTGAGCTTTCCCTGTTTTTTAAATTTTTATTTTATTTATTTATTTATCTGTGTGTGTGTGTGTGTGTGTGTGTGTGTGTGTGCGTGTGTATCAGAGAGCACTGTGTGTCCTTGTGGAGGTCCAAGGGTAACTGTGGGAATCATCCTGTATTGCTTCTACCGACTTCTTGCTGGTTTTTCCCAGGCTCCAACCACCAGGGCCAGAAATGCAGGTTACTACCCGGTTTCTGCCTTTATTTTTATGCGGGACCTAGTATCCAAACTCAGGACTTTCTGCTTGCAAGACAGAGTCTTAACCCCTGAACCATCTCTCCAGCCCCTTTCCTATTTTTTCAAATTGGATTTTTAATGCAGCTTTTGTTGCAAAGTTGCCTTTGTACATTCTAGACATTAGCCTTTTAGCAAATAGATCATTTGCAGACACTTTCTCCAATTCTGGAATTGTTTTTTTTTTTTTAACAGTGATTTTGCTTAATTTTTTTTTAATTAACACAATTATACATGTTTTGGGAGTACAGTGTGATGCTTCTTATCTGTATACAATATGAAATGATTAAATCAAGCTAGTTAACAAATATGTTACTTTCCTTATCTATCATTTTTATGCTAACATTTGAAATTCACTGTTGTAGTTAGTCTGCATTATTGCCTATAAACATATATATATGAACAAGGAGTTTTATTTTTTCTTACTCCCACTTGGCAGGAGAACCTACACCAACATTAAAGACTGAGGGAACCAGCCACACCATATCCACCTAACAGCTGGGAATAGGGGGAGGGTTGGAGAAGGGGGACAATCCTTATCCACCAGAGCAGCATGTCTGGCCAAGTATACAGAAGGATGCCAATTTCCTTACCCAGTTCCCTCCATCTTATCCACCCGTTCAGGACTAGCCACACATAGACTGGGTCTCCCCGTTAATCAGAACATCTCCTGTAGACTTGCTCAGGGTTTAATAATTCAACCACTGATTCTTTACAAATGTTTCCAGAGCTTGAACTCTCAACCACCAAGTTTGACACCTGTATCTAACTATGACATTTACTCTCATAATTACCTTGAAACATAACCTGACTGTAATTGTCCTCCTTTGCAACAGATCCGCCCCAAAAGGGTGATAAATGAGTTGATGGATATGCCAAATGCTTTTTATCTGATTTATACACATTATGTGTCATTTTTTTATTTATACAGGTAAACCATTTCACACACGTGAATATTTATTTATGGACTTCCTACTCTAATTTTATGCTAATTGTACACTCCTGTGGTTATAGCGGCTCTTCCCTAAATTTTGAAGACAGGAAGTGTGACTCAAATTTAATTTCTGCTTTTTTTTTTTTTTTGGTTATTTGATTTCCTTAAGACTTCATATGAATTCTAGAGCATATTTCTCTATCTGTGTAAAAAATGTCACCATGGTTTTGATAGGATTTGAGTGAATCTCTGGGTCTCTTTGAATGACGCTGTCATCTTTAGAAGACTATCAGCCTGGCACCGGGTCTCAAAGCAATAATTCCAGCTGAGGCATCTCACATGAGATGTCTTTCCACTTATTATATGTCTTCTTTAATACATTTCTTTCAATGAGGTTTGCAGCTTTTCAAGTACTTGACTTTTATCTCCTTAGTGAAGTTTACTTCAAGATACTTTATTCTCTTTGGTACTCTTTATAAATGAAATTTTTCCTTGATTTCCTTTTTTTGGATTATATATTGATAGTGTATAGAAGTGCAGATGAGTTTTGCAAGTTGATCCTTTTTGGATCCAATATTGCTGATTTTTTACTTATAATTCATTAATTTCATTAAAAATGTTTATTAATAAACCTAGTACTTAACAGACTTTCCAAAATACAAATGAGCATCTACATAGTGAACTCTTGTTTTGAGTTTTTGTTGAATTTGATTATTATTAATTCTTACATATTATGTTACATATAAGCGCATTATTATAGCTGACTTTTATTTCTTTGCTTTTCCTAACTGCTATAAGACTTATAATAGTATTCTGAACAGAAGTAGTGAACTCAGGCATCTTGTATTCTCAGTCTTGGAGGAAAAGCTTTCCTCGTTGAGTATGATGTTAACTGTGAGCTTTTCATATATGGCCCATATCTTACTGAGATTGTTCTCTTTCTAGTTTGAGTGGTTTTATTGTGAACTGATGTTAAATTTTGTCAAAGGACTTTGGGAGTCTAGTTATAGCTCTGTTCATTTTGTGTTTCTTCGCAATTTCTTCTTGGTAGGTTCTACGTTTCTAAGAATTTGTCCATTTTATCTAAATTATCCAGCTGTTGCATCAGCTGTTATAGTGTTCTTATAACACGGTATTCTCAAGAATTCATAGCAATGCCTCCAATTTCATTTCTAGTTTTAGCAATTCAAAATTTCTCTTTTTCACTCCATCTGACTAAAGGTTGTCAATATTATGAAACACTTTTGAAAAGCTAACTTGATTTCATTGATTTTTCAAATCAGTAGTTTGTCTAGTATCTGTCTTATTTATCGTCTCTTATTTTTTTTCATCTCCTTGGACTAGATCATTCTCTCTGACTCTCTCTGTCTCTCTGTTTTGCTCGTTGATTTTTGGAGACAAAATCTCATTGCACAATTCAGTCTGGGCTCATACTTGCAATGGTCGTGCCTCATGTCTGAAATTCTGGGAATAGGAGTTTGTGTAGACATACCTACATCTTCCACTAGCTTTTACTTCAATTTGATGTGTGTGTGTGTGTGTGTGTGTGTGTGTGTGTGTGTGTGTGTGTGTAGAGCACACTTGAATGTGTGTGCCTATAAGGCCCAAAGGTGACACCAGAAATCACCCTGGATTACTCAACCTCCTTATTACTTTGCCATGGGGCTTCCCAGACTCTACCTTCCAGGGCCGAAATTATAGGCCCCTACCATTTCCTCCCAGTGTTTTTATGTAAGATCTGGGATCGGAACTCAAGTCCTTTTGCTTGTGAGGCAAAAAGGCTTTTTTAGCCCCTGAGCCATATCTCCAGCCCAATTTTAGTTTGTTTTTGTTCTATTTTGAATGTGTAGATTTCAGAACTTCCTTTTCAAATGTTATAAAATTATAAATTGGGGTTCTCTTTGAGCCTCGGATTTCTCAATTGGAAGTTGCAGTGAGAGTACCTGTTTGATGGCATTGCTTCATGGATATGGCATAATGATCAATTAATCTCTCAACAAAATGCCACACACAGGGAAAATCTTTTATAAATGTTAACTGCTAAAATTACTATTACTATCATTAGTCTTGAAGTCGGATAGCCAGATATAACCATTATTGGCCATATAAATTAAAGCAAGTTTTTCCCAAACATTCTATGCACTTGTTTTTCATTCATAAGATGGAAATGCCTGTAGTAGTATATGCCTGGAATTTCAGCGCTCAGGAAATGAGTAACTTTGGCTACTGAGCAGATTCTAGAGCAGCCTGGGCTACATGAGATTATGTGAAAAATAAATGAATCAGTAAATGGATGCAGATGGATGGATGGATGGATGCATGCATGAATGGATGGATGGGTAGATAGAAAGATAGGTAGATATGTAGGTAGATAGATAAATAGATAGAAGTGTTGCAGTTACTCTGCATGCTGCTGATAAATTCATGGCCAAATGCTTATGGGGGAATAAGAGGTTTTATTTTGTCCAATTACAGTTCTTATTCTAGTGTGAAAGGAGAGTCTACACAACATTAGGGGACTAAGGGAACTGACTACCATATCCACAGGATCCCGGGGAAGGAGGCAAACTTCCCTTGCCAGACAGCATGTCTGTCCAAGTATGACAAAGAATGCCAACTTAATTTAACCAGCTCCCTCCATTTTAATCATCTGTTCAGGAAGTGGTCCATCCACCATGCTAGGTGTCTGCCCATCAATCAGACAATCTCCTACAGGCTTTCTTAAGGCTTAATTCAACTGGCGATTCTTTACAAATGTGCCCAGAGCTCCAGTCTTTGATTGCCAAGTTGACATTGGTAGCTATCTACCACATATGGAAATACTGTATATCCAGAGCTGTTGTGTAAGTCAAATGAAAGATACATAAAAGCACCTAAGCACAAGTCCACACGTGTTGTACGTACTGTGTAATTATAATGCTAATACGAGCATTAGTGATCTGTCTTGAGTTAACTGGCTAATCCATGAATGGCTGCAAGAGAAATAAAGAGGAAACATGTGTCTTTATGGAGATAACCAGAGAAGAGAGAGCATTACAAAAATAAATAAAATTCAAGAATGCTAGGATGTGGTTTCTGACTAAAACCATGGGGAAAAAGAAGTGGAAAAGAGGAGAGGAAAAAAGGTGTTAGCGTAAACTTCAATCTTGGTAAGTTATTAGTTTTCATCCTCTCATGGGAAGCCACGGCAGTATTACACCAAGATGAGAGTTATTTCTCAGGGTATCGCCAACTGTAAATAACTTGACCTTTATCCCTTCTCTTTTCTTCCACTACAGCTAACCCAGCACAAGGAGATTCTCAGCTCTCGGCTGGGGCCATTGCAGGCATTGTGGTTGGAGTTGTGGCTGGAGTAGCTCTGATAGCAGCCCTGGCTTATTTCCTGTGTTCCAGAAAGTTTAGGTATAATGACCTTCCTCTTTTCCTTTGCTTCAAGGCATCTTTATCTCCGTCGGTGGGCTGGGTTTCCTCATTCCTTTTCCTACTAAGCCCCTGCTTCTCAGTGCAAATTCCTATGGGTCCGGGACACCTACCTGCATGTTCTCTATATCTCACCACAGTCTTGGACATGGTTATTCATCCCCACCTAGTTCAGAGTAGCAGGTCCGATTATTTTTCTCCATGCCCCAGTCGGAAGGAAGCCAAGAGCCAAGAAGAAAACCAATGAGGGTATGAAAGGAACCACAGGAGGAAGGATAGGAGAGGGATAGAGAATCAGGAGGAGGCAGAAGCATTAAAGTCCTCTTGGATAATGAATAAGGGAAGGAAAAAAATGTATCCATGGAAAGCAAAAAATAGGAACAGCGTTAAGGTCGAAATAGGTGAAGAAGCGGTCCAAAAAGAAGAGACCTACTGTGTTGGGGATGTGACTTAGTGGTAGAATGCTTGTCCTAGGTACACTCCATAGTACTTCAGGTAAAATAGAGCAGATGTGGGCAAAGAAGAAAGGTGTAAAGACCGGAAGGGATTGGTGGTTGGATTGAAGAATAAAGTAACGATAGAAATGGCAGCACCAACCATGGTATGAATGGACAGCAGAGACAACCAAGGATGCCCCAGGAGTTATCTACCAGCACCTTGTCAATCATGGAACGAAGGCTCTGTGTCTGGGAACGGTAGTCACATTGTCTGATATTTATTTAGGGCAAGCAACCCGCCTGATCTCACAGAGCACAAACCCTCAGCCACCAACCACAGTAAGTAAAACCATTCATCCAGTGAGAATTGGTTTATCCCACCACGTCCCCTAGCCTGCCAGGAGATCTAAAGGTCACAAGTCACGTTCTCCTCTCTGAATTTGTACAGAGGGGGTCTCCACTTCCCAGTCTGAGGGTCCCGTAGGTATTTGCCCTCTTCCTAGACAGTCCTGGAGACAGAGACTCGCTGCTCCTAGGCTAGGTAAGCCTGCGTGAATCACCTGTCCAAGAGTCATTTCCTCCTCCTTACATCCTCCCTGCGGACACTGTGAGGCATATGGGCATTCTCCCTCGGTGAGACTTTTCCTTGTCTTCTGGATCTTCTGGGTGCTGGGACCCTCTATATTCCTCCTTGCCATTAGAGCATGTTTGCTGAGAAATACATCGAAGTAAAAAAAAAAAAAAAAAAAAAAAAAATCCAGGTCTTGTGAATTGAGAGAAATGCTTAGAGATGCATTGAAGGCCACTGGTGGGTCTATCCTACTTCTTTGATGCTGATGTAGTGGGGTCTGGCCATAGACTGATCCATAACTGATCAGGAGCCATGTGCTTCATTCTGGCCCCCCTTCCACCCCCCCCATAACCACCACCTCCTCCTACCTCCTCCAGCTAGAAATTTCAAGGCCTCTGTCAGTCGGCTTGGCACTTCCATGAGTTGGTAACTCTTCTTTTCATTCCCCAGGTCAGAAACCTTCTGACAACACTCCTAACCAGGTAAGTACTGCCAATTTCACTGGCTATTTTCTTGTGTAAATGACTCTGGAGAAAATGGAGTATTCTTGTGGCTTTCTCCCCCAACACATACCCGACTCCCCTGTTTGGTCCAAGCTTATTTGCTGTTTGTTGAGACAGGGTATCTCTCAAGGCCTAGAGGGTAATCAATGATAGTTGAGCTTTTGGTTTTGAATGAGTAAGTTTATTAAGTAAACAGCAAGCACAAGTAGAAGAATAAATACAAGTAGCTGATGGAGAGAAGCAGCAGATAGATAGCAAAACATCATCAAGTTAGGAGCTTGGGTCTGAAATGGGGTAGCAAATCCCACTTCAGAGCTTTGAAGTGAGATTAAACAGCACATACAATTTACCAAAATAATGTGCACTACATAGGGTCTCACCTTTGTAGCCCAAGCCACCCCCCTAAAAAAGTAACTCAGGCTGGCTTTGAACTTGTAGAACACACCCATCCTTCTGCCTTGACCTATTATAAGTGTGTGTCAACATGCCAGGCTGGGAAGAGTGTATTCTTGGTAGCAGAACTGTGAGATGAGTTTTGGGTCTCCTTTGTTCAATGTTGCAGCCAAGAAAGATGGGTGGATTACTCCCTTGAGTCTCATACAAGAAAGGGTGTTTTGGTTTCAGCCCAATCCTGTGTTTCAGTCCTGCCTGTGATTCTCAGTAACTCTATGACCCTTAATGAGGAATTCACACTTTCCAGCCTTGGTTATGTTACCTGTAGAATGGGCCTTCTGTCTGCCTCGGAAAGAGGTTAGAGGAATTTAGCAAGCTAAGATATATATATATATATATATTATATATACACAGCCACATCGTTCCCCAGTGACTACTTTTAGTCTGTCTAGCAAAGGGTTATTTCCAGTCTAATGAATCTGAGGACCTGGTTCCTTCATCTGATAGTTATTTCCGTAAATTCTTATCACTGTAACCTCTCACCAGAGTACACATATACTTAGATCATAAAGACACTCTCACAGCGTGGGAACTCTGAACACGCCCGTATGCAGCACACAAATCAATCTGCCACACAATCACCTCCCCTGTGTCTTCTAAGTCCCCTCCCAGTAGTTCCCTACAAAAGCATCTGAAATGCGGGCTGTGGAGTGTTGCTGTGTGTACTTTGGGTTGGTCTCCTTTCTGTCTTATCCTACTCTGTGATCTGCCTTGTAATGAGAATGAGGAAAGAGCCCAGCGGTTCGCAGGGTTCACAGGACCGTGGTGTTGAGTCACCAGAAAGGCAGAGCCGTGACCTGTGAAACTGACTTCACCGCTGGCTGTTGGACTTTTCAGGTGTACGAAGTTGCGTATACTTCCGTGGACTTCCGTGCTCAGAAACCAGACAAAGAAACCTCAGCCTCCACAGCAGCCACAGAAACGATTTACTCAGAAGTAAAAAAGTGACCTGTCCTGCTACCTTTTTTGGGATTGCCAGTCTCTCACCCCACACCAGGAGACCTGTCTCTGTACTCTGGGTGTGGCTAAGGGAGGGGAGAAGAAAAGGAGATTCCCCCTTCCCTTGTGTGCACCTACACGCACGCACTCCGGTGACGCCTTCAGGCTGCGGCCCCTCCCTTTAGTGTCAAAGGATGGAAAGATGCATCCTGGAGCAGAAGGGAAACACACCCTCCCTGTGGCTGAAGTGGTTTTGAGATCCAGGTGTCAGAATTGCCCAACTCCTCCACCTCTCCTGGCCTAGGCACCCTTTCACTTTGCCTACTCAGAGCATATCCATTCTTTATCTCCCTCCAGTCTTGCCCTCCCAGAGTCTTACTTGAATTTGCCACTATCTTGAAGTTTATCAGCTCCTTTTCCACTAAAGGGCGTGTATCGCCAGAAAAGAGAAAGTCAAACCGGGAATGGCTTCTTTCTCTTGAGCCAGTTTAATGTGACGTCACCACACACAGGAAAACCAGCCCCATAACCAGCAGCTCACTGGCGAATGTTACTCATCTGACAACTGTTGGGGGCTCACTCACCTGTAGGATCAGGGTCTCAGCGCCTTGCCCCTCGGTGAGATTTGCACCTGAGTCATTAAGGAGTCTGTCTCTAGAAAACCAGCTGGAAGCAGCTAGGAAAACATCTGCCATACCCTCAGGCAGTTCCTAAAGCACAGAGCAAAGGCAGGGTAAGATCTAAAGTGTTTATATGGACTTCATTCACGAAAGTGTCCGGAAAAGCAGATATTAAGGCTCTTCAATCTCCTGGGAACTTGGGGAAAGCAACCAAGCTCTTCTTCCTAAATTATTTAAGTTATTCTTAAAGATGCCACAATTGGCAGCAATTGGGCTCCTTCCGTCCTAACAGTCCAGCACTTTAGTCTTCTCTGCTTACTTACGTGAAAGGGCTCTCTTTTACTTTGCATCACCGAGTAAGCAGATCTGCCTGCCGGAGGAAAGAAGCGCTGAAATCCCTCTGGCCCCTTTAGCCAGGAACCTCTCAGGAAGTCTTTTTGATCAAACGATCCAAATACAAAATAACAAGAATCTTTTCCTCATCCGGACCAGCTAATTTTCTAGGTATTTAGGACCCAGTCTCCAGCTAGTGTTTCTGCCTGGGCATTTTGTTTGTTTGCTTGCTTGATTTATTTTTTTCAGACAGAGCCTACACGGACCTTGGGACCTCAAACTCCCAATCCTCCATCTGAACCCTCCCCAAAAATGCTCAGATTGCAGACATGGCCACCATGCCTGGCTATCTATACCTGCTATCTGTTTGCCCCATACTCTCATGAAACTTTGGCCTCTGCTAGCATAGGTTTGGTCCTTGTGAGATGAGTCCTTAGAAGGAACACAGTGACTTAAGTAGAAGGCATTGTTTACAGCCTAAAACACTGCACTCGTCCTGACAGGCACCTTGAGAAATGAGGGCCGAGATACGCGGGAGGACCCTTACCCAGCTCTGGCCTTTCTGAGCAGCCTCTGAAACCTTTGCTCGTGTACTGTTTATGATGAGTCCCAGGTGGTACTGGAATAAGAAAGAACAGGAGAAGGGAAGGCCAGAGTACTTCTCATGAAACCTGCCGCTTACACAGGTGTAACCAGAAGGCCTGTTAAGCAAAAGGCTTTATTTGTTATGAACTGCTCGATCTCATGCCGTGCCTAGCACGCCATGTGAAGAAAGCTGCTTGGAAACTTTACTCCTCAGGGACCTCTTTCCGGGATTTCTAGCCTGAACACAGACTGTGTATCCTTTCCCTCACCCATGCTGTGCTGGCTTATTTTGTTGTGTCTGGCTAAGGCCGATTTTCAATTATTTGTAAAGTTGTCCATGTGTTTATAATAAATAATATGTGGCAAACATCATTGCTGCTGCTTTATTTCTTACTTTGTGTGTGTGTGTCTTAGTGTACAGAAGGTACTGTGTGTACACTTGGAAGCCTAAGGATGAATCATCCTGGATTACTTCTACCTTTTTATTTTGCTCTGGAATTTCCCCAGGTTCTGCCTTCCGGAATGGGAAGTGCAGCCCACAGCCATTTCTATCTGGCTGTTTGTTCGTTTGTTTGTTTGTTTGTGGGATCTGGGATCCAAACTCAGGTGCCTCTGCTTTCGAGGCAGAGTCTTAACCTCTGAGCCACTTCTCCAGCTCTTTTACTTGGTTTTATTTCTCTTTTTGGTGTGCTTAGGAATGGAAGTCAGGACCTTATGCATGCTAGACAAGCCCTCTACCACTGAGACACAGCCTTACCCAATGCTACTTAGACAATGTCTTCCTTATAGGGAAAAGAAAGCCATACTTGGATGGAAAGATGGAACTGGCCTATTTTTAAGTCTATAGTCGATATATGATTTAGTCATCCAAAAACCAGCTGCTCTGTTCATTTGCACATTTGTTAGCAAAGTATATATGCAAGCGAGAGGCCAGCACTCCTGCCTGCCTGGAAGGAAGTGGTTATCTAACTCTGGGAGAGAAGAGATTTCAGAAGTAAAAAAATCTCTGGTCCTCTTCCTCAGGAGTAAACAACTCCACCCTCCCAAGTAGCTCCACTGAATCAAAGACAGCAGCACAGCTTTCATTTCTGCCTGGTGTTTTCACATGGGATCTGGATGCAAACTCGGGTCCTTTTGCTTGCAAGGCAAAGACTTAACCACTGAGCCATCTCTTTAGTCCTTGTTCTAAATTTTCAATCCACACATATCCTATAGGATGAGCTGGTTTTCTCAACCTCTTCACTACTATTCCCTAGCTTAATATCTCCATTCTAATTCTCTCTCTTTCTCCAAATATATACACACATACAATATGTAATACACATAATATATATATTAAATGTCTACATGTATACATATAAATCTGTGTCTTGATGCTACATCTAAAAATGAAACCCAAATACTGAATTCTGTGTTATCTGCACTGTGGTTACCCACATCCTTCATCACAATTAACTTCATAGAGATCTGACTATAGCATCAATGAGAGAACATTAGATTTGAACAGGATACAAGCTATGTGTGGTTGAGAAAGTTTTCCTGATGACCAATGAATGCAACCATGAAAAATACAGAAATGAGAAGACAGGGTCCTTACTCTAAGGCACATAAAACTCAAGGCACAAGGCATGGAAAATAACAATAATACAAAAGGAACACAGTAAGACAGAGAAATCAGTGCTGAGAGTGTAGCTCAGTGGTAAAGTACTTGCTTAGGAGTGTTAGGCCCTGTGTTTGATCCCCAGCACTGAAGGGAGAGAGAAACAGAAAACCTATCAAAAAACAGGAAACATGGTTAAACATTGGAATCACTGAAAGTTTTGTTAAAAGAAATAAGACACAGGTCCCATTCACAAATTCTAACTTAACTGATCTGTAATGGAACCTAGGTATTGGATACTTCTAAGCCTTCCTGTATGCTACCGGTAAGTAATTTGATGGTTAGAATTAGCTGTCAACTTGACAAAATGTAGAATCATCTAAGACACTAGACTCCAAGAACTCCTATGAGTCAGCTTTTGAGAATGTCTGTGAGGGATCAGCTTGATTGACATGGGAAGATCCATCATAATTGTGTGTAGTAATGTCCCCTAGCAGGGGATCCCAGGCTGTATGAAATGGGGAACAAAAACTGAGCAGCAGAATGTATTTCTCTCTCTTGTATTGTGGATTGGTATGATTAGCTGCTTATTGCCACCTTGACTTCCCGGCCATGATGGACGCTTTTTCCCTTACGTTGCTTATGTCAAGGTATTGCGTGTGTGTGTGTGTGTGTTTGTGTGTGTTTGTATAAGAGTTGACTTGAATGTGTGTGCCTGTGAAGGCCCAAAAGTAACATCAAGAATCATCTTGGATTGCTCTACCTCCTTATTGCTTTTCTCTGGGGTTTCCCAGATTCCACCTTCCAGGGCCAGAATTACAGATTGCCACCATTTCTACCCAACATTTTTGCATGAGATCTGGGGATCTGGACTCAGATCCTTTTGCTTTCAAGGCAGAAGCTTTAACCCCTGAGCCATCTCCCAACCCTATGTCAGGGTATTTTATCAAAGCAATGGGAAAAAGAACTAAGACAATCTTCAAGATGGAGACTGACCCCCATCCTAAGGCTTAGGGAACCTCACAGAAGAGTGTGTGGTAAGATAATAAGAACCTAAAAATGGGACAATACATTCCATTCAAGGCAGGACTGCTGCATTTATGAACTCACTGCAGCGAGACTGTCCTTACCAGACCTGTATAATGACTCTGCCAACATGCCCCCATAAACTATCAAGGAACTCAAGAGAGATAAGAATATACAGTGGAGGGGGCTGGAGAGGTGGCTCAGGGGTTAAGCCTCTGTCTTGCAGGCAGAAGGTCTTGAGTTCGGATCCTAGACCTCACGTATAGACACGGGGCGGAAGCGGGGGTGGCCTGCGTTTCTGGTCCTGGTAGGACAGAGCCTGTGAATCCCTGGGCAGAGTAAACAAGGAGGAGGCAGTCCATGGTGGTTCCCGAATTTGTTCGTGGTTCTACACACACACATACATACACACGCACAATTGAATAAAAAATTTTTAAAAAAAGAATATATAGTGGAAACCTTGGGGACTAGGGTGGACGAGTGAAAGGAAATCCCCCTATCAATGGGGTGGCCCAAAGAGAGGCAACTTGGTAAGCCACAAGAGATCTGAACCTCTACAAGAGTAGACAAGCCAGAGGGAACCCTGGGGTCCATAGAAACAGACAGGCAGGAGGGCAGGAGGTAGTAGAATGGATTGATGAAAGGAAGGGAGAGAAATGGGAGGAAGGGGGAATAGAGGAAAACAGGGAAAAGTACTCAATATGCTTGTAAAACTAGAAAAATAAAAATAAAAAAAAGATGGAGAGTCTCTGTTGTAATAAGAAGAAACTGGCCCATTATTTTTAGTTAGGGTTATACAGCAGAATCATTGATGGAATTTTTCAACACACATGCAGCTTTATTCTGTCCCTGGGAAAATAGATACAGAATGCATGAAATGAGACTTGTATGATTTGAAAACTTCCCTATTGATGCTCACCTACATTCCCTGTTAAGAGACAGTCACTTGAAGACAGAGAGTACTGGAAAGAGGACAGTTAAAAGAGCACCGGATGTAATGTGCATGGCATGAATAATCTAGTCTACAAAGTGCCAGCAAAGGTATACTCAAGGAGAATGTTGACAATGACTACATTCTAATTTATCTATTTGTTTGTTGGTTTACCTATTTCTGTGAACGTGTGCCTGTGGAGGTACCAGGGCGACACCGGGACGCTCTACCTCCTCCCCGCTTTGGTCTGGGGTTCCCCAGACTCCACCTTCCAAAGCCGAAAGTGCAGTTGGGTGACAAACGGCTACATTTTCAGAGACTGGAAAATAAAGAGTTGTTGTGAGCATGGGGTACAACCACGGCTCTCATACACTACTGTCGATGAAGTGTGAACTGACACATCCACTCTGCAAAATAGTTTAAAAACCTCCCATATAGGTAAACACTTCTGTGACTCACACATACCACTCCTATGTATCTATCTGAGAGAAATATAAATGTACATGCAAAAAGTTGTACACGAATGTCATAATATTCAAAAAGTTTTATTGGGGGGCTGGAGAGGTGGCTCAGGAGTTAAGCCTCTGCCTTGCAGGCGGAAGGTCCTGAGTTCGGATCCTAGACCCCACGTATAGATGCCGGGCAGAAGGGGGGGGAGGGAGCAGCCTGCGTTTCTGGTCCTGGTAGGATGAGCAGAGTAAACAAGGAGGAGGTGGAGGCGGTCCATGGTGGTTCCCGAATTCACCCGTGGTTCTACACACACACACACACACACACACACACACACACACACACACACACACACACGTACACACGTACAATTGAATAAATAATAAAAAAAAGAAAAAACAAAAAAACAAAAAAAACCTTCTGCTTTCTTGAAATTAACATTATAGTTACACCATCCTGCCCGTAAAGAAAAAACAAAAGAATTTTGGGGATATGTATGTGGTAGCACTCATCTATAAATCCCAGCACTCTGGAAACAGAGGTAAGAGCACCTTGAGCTACAAGAGAGTCTAGATTACTCCGTGTCATAGTTAGATAGAGGTGTCAACTGAAGGTTGAGGGTTCGAGCTCTGGGTACAATTGTAAAGAGTCAGTGGTTAAGTTAGGTCGGAAGGAAGACTGCAGGAGACTGTCTGATGGGGAAGGCTCAGCTCATAGTGGGTGGGCTAGTCCCTGGGCAGATGACTAAAATGGAGGGAGCTGGTTGAGGAAGTTGGCATCCTTCTGTACACCTGACCAAACATGCTGGTCTGGCAAGTAAAGGCTATTTCTCTCAGCAGTGCTGTGAATATGGTGTGGCCACTTTCCTCAGCCCTTGGTGACCGTGTGAGCTCCCCTGCCAAGCTGGACAAGGAACTGTAACCAGACAATTGTAAACCAGAATGAGCCCCTTGTTCCCTTAAGCTGTTTTGTTATGAATTTATTGGCAACAATGCAGGCACATTACAACACTCAAGAATACTTACACATAAAATCTTTTTGATCCGTATTTCATGGAATTTCATGACGGAAACCAAGGACAAGAAACAGAAACTAGAAAGCAATGAAGTGCTGAGGAGATGGCTCTGTGGATAAAGCACCTGCTGTAGGAGCAGGAGGCGAGTTCAGGTCCCAGCACCATTCTAAGGGCTGTAGATACCGCAGCAGGTATCTGCAGTCCTAACCCTGGCGAGGGAGAAAACCTTAGAGCTCACTAGCCAGCCCATTTAGAGAGCTCTGGGTTCAGTGAGAGACCTAGTCCCCCCCCCCAAAAAAAATCATTCAGAATTTTTAAAATAGACTTCCGATGATTTACTCACTGAATTAACTTTATTTGTTATTTTGAAGCAGGGTCTCATTGTAGAACCCAAGCTAGCTTGACACTCATGCAGTCCTCCTGCTTCAGCCTCCCAAGTGCTAAACCCAGACAGCACTCATTTAGTAAGGGCTTGTTGCATAGCTTTCAAAAGGAAAAAGGAAAGAGAGTGCAAAGGAAGTAGCCAGCAAAGGAGAAGAGGAAAGAATGAACAAGTGTGAAATAGTTGCAGAAACGGTCACTGGCTAGGTATTTCACAACTTTCTTCATTTTCAGTGTAATAATGGTGTTGTGTTTTTCTTTTAAGGAGCTCTTATGTTTTAGGGGTACAGCTGAAATAACCTGCAAATAAAATACTCTGATGTCTAAGATTTCCTACGGAACAGTCTAGATTTGGAAAGGGGAATGCAAAGTGAAAGAACAGATGATAAGACCATATTGGCCTGAAATAGTCATTTTTGAATTGAACAATGAGAAAACACAAGTCCACTATATAATTTGACGTTTGTGACCGCTTGAAGTTTTCCAAGGAAATTATAAATCCTTGTTCTCTAGAAGCTTATAAAACAAGCAATCAGACATTCCAATAAATAAAAAAGTTAAGCTAGACAAACTCCGAGGACAGTTAGTGCCCCTGGGATAGGCAGAAAAAGCAGAAAATGTCAGCGAGAGTTCATCTCTGCCCAGAGTTTTTAGACAAGAGCATCAGAACCAAAGGGCAAGTGGGCAGGTAGCGGGCATATGAGAGGCACCACCGTGCTCTCTCTGCATGACTTACTTGCAGACCTGTGAAGTGCATAGGATACAGGGCTGGATTGCTATTGGATCCCTGCTCCTGAGCCCCTGATGGGGGACTTCCGACAAGCTCTGAGCAAAATGGCTTTCTGTGTCTCAGATTATTTATGTAGAAGTAGACGGTAAGAGCATACACTTCAGAAGGATCTAATCACTGTGCAAGCACTTGGGAGATAACAGGAACACGTTAGCCATTAGCAGTGGTAGCAGAATCCCTATCTAGATGCACCAAACACTTGAAAATTTCAACTGTCTTCTAGTCATTGCTTGTCTCCTTTGTTAGCATGAAAACGGGTAGAAAATACATCTTGTCTCTGCTGATATGGCCAAAAACCTGACTCAGGCCCATAACGGATCTTCATAGCAATTCTTCTTTTAAGCAGTGGGAGGGGAAGTCACCACACAGCCTTACAAACTCTTTGTTGCCAGTTATACCTTCCCCTCCTGCAATATTTGAACTTCCTCAAACTTCCTTCCTGTTTGCACCTACCCTGCACTTTCAATCTTCTGATCAGGCTGTTCCATATGCTCCCTTTTCCGGCGAGTTTCTCTCCTCCCCAGGTACAATATAGCTTAACGATAACCCTCTGCGTCATTTATTTTACGGGCAATGAAGGCAGAATGGAGGCTGGATGTGTAGACTGTTGCCCCTTTATGCATTTGGGAGATGTAAGCATCCTTTGAAAGAGACAAAAGTGGGTAAGACGGCCGGCAAAACGCCTTCAGTGTAGCTTGAGCTCTGAGGAAATCTTGTAAATATATTTGTACACTCAGCTTGTGATACACTGTGGTATTGTGGGAGTTGAGAAATGGCTGAGGAGAAGGATTGGTGAGCAAGGACCCACCTTTTTGTGAACTTTGGTTTCCTAAAATGCAGGTGGTTTTTGTTTCTTCCTCCATTTCAGAAAACACACTCATTTCCTCCCCAAGAGCAGTCTGGGAGAGGAACATAAAGACTCAGAATGTGAGAGTACTGGGAAAACACAAGACCTCCACAGGCTGGACTCACAGAGGAAGCGGAGAAGGTCCTCTGTGACCTCTGCCCTGAGTCCCAACTCACAGGAACAAGATCCTGGTGTCAGCCAGAATGAGCATTACTGGTAGATCATTAATTAACTAACTGCCCAGGAGCAGAAGGAAAGACAGACCTCCCCTAACACCCACTGCTTCCCAGTTACCTCCGAGAAAATAATTCAAAGGTATACTGTGATACATATATATACACATATCAGCTTCTGAGGTTTAAGAGCTCTTCACTGCGAAAAAGGTGGGTGGGAAATCACGAGGCAGAAGTGGGGCAGTGGCAGGCAAGGGCAGTTTGGTCATGCTTTGTTTAAAGGTCAAAGTCCCCCGAAGCCTGCGAGCTAGCTTCCACCTATCTGTGGGCAGCGTGAGCTTTGCCCCGTAACTGAAGCCCAGCCAGAACCCAGAGTGGTCTGTCCTCAGTTCCGCAGTAAGATAAAATAGTGAAAATGGGAGAGGAAGGCCGATAAATAGCAAGTATTAGGTACTCAGAAGTACTAAATGTGACGATTAGGAAATGAAACTGGCTTTATTATAGGCCTCGGTGTCATAAATCTACACCTGTGATCTTGGAACATGGGCAAGCTTTTAAAAATAAGTGTACATTTGTTCCTAGGAAAATTATTTTTAGGGTGCCCATATTTATTTGGATATGATATACATGTCAAAGGTATCCAACACTTACAATTCACGTGAGCTCAATTTGATTATGTTAATTTACAGAGGACTGAGGAAGAATCTGATATTCACAGGAGCCCAAGAAAGTCAGCAACCACCAATTGCAGCTTTCCTGGGTAACTATCTACAAGCTCTATTTAGTGCAAGGGAAATAGGCAAGAACAGGACACCAAATCTTTTCATATCAGTGAAGAGCTCAGGGGGGGGCATTATTATCTTTGTGTGTGTGTGTGTGTGTGTGTGTTTATATGTGCAAGAGGCCATTTTAGTGCACATGCCCACGGAAATCCAAGGGTGACATCAAGAATCACTCTGCCTCCTCATTACTTTGCTCTGGAGTTTTCCAGGTTCTGCCCTCCAGGGCCCAGAAGTGCAGTCTGCTACCATTTCCATCCAGAATTTTTATGTGGGCTCTGAGATCAGAACTCAAGTCCTTCTACTTGCAAGGCAGACTTTAACTTCTGAGTCATCTCTCCAGGCCCCATTATTATCTTTCTCACCCCATACAAGACAGTTAGATTTTACTCATTTGTTGGCACTTCGCACTATGCAGAGTTCGATTGAACATAAATATTTAAGGAACCAGATGTCAAAACACTTACAACTAAGTTAGCAAAATCAGAAGCAAAAGAAAGTAGATCTTCATGAGTTGGTGAGCTTATTCTAAAGCTGATGTTTTTTTTATTTCATTACTATTGCTGAGATGAAATTTCTAAACCAAGTACCTTGGGGGGGAAAGGGGGCCTACTATAGCCCACAATTCCAAATGTGTCACAAGTCCATTGAGGCAGGAGAGTTAACAGCAGCATAGGATCTACTCACACCAATTCACAGTAAAGAGCAGAAAACAACAGATGAGTACTGGGAGCCAGTGGTGCATGTCCTGGGTCGTCAGCCCAGAGAATAGTCCACCTCTTACTTCTGGGTCTTCTTATATCACTTAACAGAGGTGAGCCCTCACAGGCATGCCTGGAGGTCATCCTTAATCCCTCTCCAGTACCCTGGAAGGCCTGGCTCCTAGGTATCAGATTGACAATGGATACTCGTTGTTACAATGAGCAACCTATGTTCTTGAGACGTTTAAGACCTTAAGCAATTGCAAATCTACGTATAAAGTCAAGAGAGGTGGAGACATGTACATACTAATACTTATACACAAATGTTTATAAGTTAGCATTATTTGTAATAACCAAAAGAGAAGATATTCAAAAGTCTATCGGCTGATAAATGGATAAACAAAATATGCTGTATTCATATAATGGAATATTATTTGGTAGTAAAAATATGAGCTAGGTGTAGTGGGGCATGACTGTAAACATGAAAGACTGAGGCCAGGGATCAGGAGTTCAAGGTCACCCTCAACTACACAGCAAGTTCAAGGCCAGCCTTGCTGTGTGAGACTTTTGAGACTAAGGCAAGAGGATAGAGAGAGTTTGAGACCATTCTGGTCCACATACTTAAACTCAACTTTGAAACAAATAAAATGAAGCACTATCACTTGGGATGGAGAAGGTTTCATGGGAGGAGAAATAATAAGATTGAGTAATTTATTGCATTCATGTATGAAATTGTCAAAGATTTAAAATATATATAATAATAATAATATAATTGCATAAAAATTAAAAATAAAGTACACATGACCCAAAATAGAAAAACTTTAAACACATGATTGTAAGTTGAGGAAGCTAGCGACAATAACTGCTTCATATATGGTTCCATTTATTAGAATACACCAAATAGGCAAATTTGTGTGTGTGTGTCTGTAGGCGTGGTATGTGTGTGCGTATACAAGGCAGAACTTGAGTGTGTATGCCTCTACTTTTTTCTTTTTTTTGAGACAAGATCTCACTTAGCCCAGCCTGGCCTTGAACTTTTTATGTAGCTTCTAATGATAATTTTCCATTGAGATCCTCCACCTCCCAATCCTGAGATAACAGGTGCTGCACTGACAAGTCCTGTTACTTAAAAACAGTCAAATTCCTGTTTTGAACTGCCTAGAGGCAGTGTTACAGTTTGCCTGCAGGGTTGCTGATAAATATACAACCATGAAGCTTAAGGGAATAAGGGGCTTTATTCTGTCGGAAAATTCCTGATTACACTTCCTTGTCCAGCTTGGGAGGAGAGCCCACACCAATACCAGGAGCTGGGAGAACTGGCCACACTATACCCATACATCTACAGGACAGCTGAGAGAGGGACAGATCGCTATTTACCAGACCAAAACATTTGGCCTAGTATACAGGATGCCACTTTCTCAACCAGTTCCCTCCATCTTATTAACCTGCCAAGAACTAGTCCTGCCCTCATGGGCTGGGTCTTCCCCATCAGCCAGACAGTCTTTAGCAGGCTCGCTTGGGACTCATCTCAACTGCTAATACCCTACAAATGTGCCCAGCACTCAAACCCTCAACCATCAAGGTGATGCCTATATCTAACTATAACACTTCACTCTTGCAAACTTGACATAAAAATGCATTGCTTTTAAGCTGTAAACCTTTCAACCCTTGTCCCCATAGATGTTAGTTACATTTATCTTATGATATAAAATACATTTAACTTTATTAGTTTTTTTTTGCTTTTTAATTTTTAAAAATTTTTAAATTTTTTTAATTATTATTTATTCAATTGTGCGTGTGTGTATGTATGTCCCCGCGCGCGCGCGCGCGTGTGTGTGTGTGTGTGTGTGTGTGTGTGTGTGTGTGTAGAACCACGGACGAAATCGGGAACCACCATGGACGCCTCCACCTCCTTCTGCCCCGGGATTCACAGGCTCCGCCCTACCAGGACCAGAAGCGCAGGCCGCCCCCGCTTCCGCCTGGCGTCTATACGTGGGATCTGGGATCCGAACTCAGGACCTTCCGCCTGCAAGGCAGAGGCTTAACCCCTGAGCCACCTCTCCAGCCCCTTAACTTTATTAGTTTTAAAAGTTTAAAATTGAAATTGCTCATATTCCTGTTTTAAAATGGCAGTCATTAAAAGTTGAATTTATTTTTTATTTTTGCATGTGTGTCGCTGTCTCTGTCTCTGTTTCTGTCTCTCTCTCCTCTGTATATATCAGAAGGCACTATATGTGCCTAAGGAGGCCCAAGAGTTACTTTAGAAGTCATCCTAAACTGCACTACCTCCTCTTCGCTTTGCTCTGGAGTTTCCCAGGCTCTACCTTCCAGGTTCAGAAGTATAGGTCTCTGCCATTTCTGCCTGGTGTTTTTACATGGGATCCAGAATCTGAACTCAGAACCTTCTCCTTACAAAGCATAGGCTTAACCCCTGAACCATCTCTCCAGCCTTAAAAATTGAATTTTTAAAATGTTGGAACTGAAAGTCTCTTTTGCAAAAAAAGAAAAAATCTGAAATCTCTTAACCATAAGGTCCTGTTAAATCAAATCAAATAAATATGAAATTAGATAATATAAAAATATCAAATTAAGACTAAAGTCCAGCAATTCAAATACCACATCCATCTTTTGTTGCTCATTATGTAGTCATTGTGGCTCAAAGATTCTGGGCAATCCTAGTCACTCTTTACACAAGCAGTGTTTCTCTGGACCAGGTCAACTCTGTATTCACAGTCATCCTCAACACATCCCATGATTCTAGCATCTCCAACAGTATTCTGGGTTCCCCTCTGCAACTACAAGTTTTATTTTCCTTTGCTCATCTTCCAAACCTGCCACTTGGTAACAAGCTTTAGCATTCTCCATGAACCCCTCAATTGTGCATCAAAACCAGTACCATTTGGACAATATTGCCCTGTTCTGCAGTGAGACTAAAGTGTAGCTTGGTCCACTTGAATCACAGAAGTATTAACTTCTGTGTCCTGATCCTGGAAAAGCCTTTTTCTGGGCAGCCAAAACTTTCAAAGAAGTAGAAACAACTTTAGCTTGGTTTCCATCCCATAAAGGAATCAGGGTTTTCACAACACCAGATCTCAACATGGTGTAATCCATGTCTCCCACTGTTTCAGTGCAAAGCACTAAGTTTTTCTTCCATGCTGTTCAATTCTCCAAAAGCCACAGCTGCTCTGCTTTCCACCCTTTCCTCATCTACAATGTCAAGGTGACCAGCATAGCTCTCCTCTATCAAGCAAACCAGTCCATTATCTTTAATTTCGAGTTCAGCAAAGTCCTCGCTCCCTTCATCACAAACTGGGCCCAAGCAATTCACAGCTCTCAGCATTTCTGTTCTCCAAATGGCCCAGAACAAATTTTTTTTTGTAATCTATAGTCCCCAAATAGTCAAACATTTCCAAAGTTTTCTAACAAAACCATTCAAAATCCATAAAAAGCACACAACCAGATTTACCAGCGACACCAACTCCTAGTACTAAATTCTATTGCAGTTTGTCTGCATGGTTGTTGATAAATGTACAACCAAATGGCTTAAAGACACAAGGGGTTTTATTATGACTGACAATTCTAATTTAAGTTCCTTGTCCAGTTTGGGAGGAGAGCTCACACCAAAACCAAGGGCTGAGTTAACTGGCCACACCTTATCCATACATTCACTGGACAGCTGATAGAGACAATCCCTACTTAACCAGACCAACATGTCTGGCCATGTATACAGAAGGATCTCAACATTCTCAACCAGTTCCCTCCATCTTATTCACCTACCTAAGGACTAGCCCTGCCCGCCATGGGCTGAGTCTTCCCCATCAATCCGACAGACTCCTGCAGGATCACTCAGGGTTTAACTCAGCTACTAATTCTCCACAAATATACCCAGAGCTCAAAACCTCAACCATCAAGTTGACACCTGTCTCTAACTATATCGGGCAGAAAGTAGATAAGTGGTTCCTAGGGCCTGCAAGGCAGATGTAGGAGAGTGGGTTGTGGTGAAGAGGAATAAAGAATTGCTGCTAGTTATGAAGTTTCTTGCTGAGAGAACAATAATGTTTTGAAATCAGTTGCAATACTAGTTATGTAACCTTACATAAAAACCACCGCGTTGCTTAATTTCAGTGCTTAATTTCTGCGGAATAGGAATTATATCTCAATAAAGAACTTACAAAAGAAAAAACATTTGCTCAACTGACTTGTTGAGAGACATTTGCAAAGTAACCATGGTTACTCTCTCATTGATATCACAAATGTATTATCATATAGAGCACTGATTACATGATACATAGTTTTTCTAGATTCAGGATTCCACAGGTAAAAAGGGAGTTTCTTGTCTACGTGATGCTTATATTTCATTCACTAATCAGCCAGAGAGCATGCTAAGTGGCAGACAAGGGGTGAGAGCTGGATATTTCAGAAGCGTGACTTGAGATTGGTGTGTAGTATAAAAGGGGAATGTAAACCAAGGTCTGAAGAGTAACAAAAAAAAGAAGAAAGAGGAGGAAGAGGAGAAGGAGGAGGAGGAGAAGAAAGGCAAAGCAGGGATGTTCTACACAGCTGTAATATCTTAAAGGTTCAGTGGCTGGAAAGATGGCTCAGAGGTTAAACTTTGGGCTAACAAACAAAAGGACCTGAGTTCTGATCCAAGATCCTGTGTATGCCAGGCAGAAACTGTGGTGGCCTGTATTTCCAGCTCTGGAAGGCAGAGTCTTGGGAAAACCCACAACAAAGAGATAAGGAGATAGAGCAATCCAGGATGATTCCCAAAGTCACCCTTGGGCCTCCAAAGGCACACATAGTGCCCTCTTCCACACACACACACATACACACACACACACACACACACACACACACACACACACACACACCCCAATAAGAGAGAGCTAGTATTGTCAAAATTAAATGACTGACTAGATGAGGAAGATCAAGGGGAAGAACCAAGGGGAGTAGGCCAGGTTTCTAGCATGGTTTGCCATAGGGTATCACCTCACGAGAGGAAAATAAAAAATTCTTTAAAGGAATAAATTCTGAAGGTAAGATAAGAAGGCATTTTGAGGAGCTGTGTGAATTGGTAAATGTAGAGTCTGGGACAGAAAGATCAAGAATTCAGAGCTTGGGCTGGGGAGATAGATCAGTGGTTAAGCCTTTAGGTCTCGCAAGCAAAATGACCTGATTTCAGATCCCCAGATTCCATGAAAAAAAAAAAAATGCTGGGCAGATATGGTAGCTGCCCACAATTCAATCACTGAAAGATGGAGCCTGAGCAAAGCAGGAGGGAGGTAGAACAAGCCAGAATGATTCTCCATGTGACCCTTGAACCTCTACAGGCACACTCAGTGCCCTCCAATACACACATGCACGCATGCACACGCCCCCCCAAAAGAGTTCATGATTTGTTATAGCACACCTGAACCCTAAGACTACTGACATCTAAGCATGGAAACATTACAGAAAACTGAAAGAGAATGACCAGAGAAGCAGAAGAGAAACTACCAGTGGGCTAGGAAACAGCTGGGACAGAGTGAGGCCCTGGCCACTGTGCATGTCCTGAAGAGAGACACAGGCAAGAAAGGTCCATTCGCTACGATAGGTGACAGTTTCACCACTGGTGATCTTGATGAGAGCAGATTCAGTTGTGCTGCAAACAGAAAAGCTGTCCTCAGGCATGCTCAAGCGTGGATGTAGATAAAGTGAACGGAGTTGGTGATGACTAATCACTATCTTTTTAAGGAGTTGATCTATAAAAAGGGAGAGGGTGAGACTTGTTCTAGCAGCACATATTCTAAAATTAGAATACAGAGAAGATTAGCAACTTCTCTTCCCAAGGTGATCTGGAGATTTGCAAAGTTTACCATATTTTTGGTTCATTACATATAAATCGATAAATGTGAAACGGCACATAAATGGATGCAAGGATAGAAATCACACAATCAGCCTAAAAGACACAGAAAGGCTTTTGGCAAAGTTTGACATTTTTTATCTTAAAAGCACTGAAGAAACTAAGAATAAAAAGAACATAGAGCAACATCATAAAGGATCTATGTGACAAATTTATTGCTAATATTATACTATGTGGGAAAAACTGAGAACATTTTCCCTAAATTTTTGAACGAGATAAGTAAGGATGACTTTACTCCTCATTGACATAGTGCTGAAATCTAAGCTAAAACAAGAAAAAGAAATCAAAGAGAATATAGTAGGAAAGAAAGAACTAAATTTATTCTCATTTTGCAAATGACACAGTCCTGTAGCTAAAAACCCTATGGATGCCATTGGAAAATGCTTATATTTGATAAACATTTTGAGCAAAGTATCCAGATAAAATCAACATACAAAATCCAGGAATTTGAACTTGCCATGAAAGACATCAGAGGGGAAAATCACATTCAGGATAGCTTCAAAAAACACTTTAAGAGTTAACCTAACCAGACAGGAGAGGTAGTTCAGAGGTAGGGAAATGACTCACAAACCTGGAGATCCCCAGAAGCCCACATGGTGGAAAGAGAGAACTGGCTTTCCAAACTGTCCTCTGATCCCCACCGTGCACCATGGCACACGTGTGTTCTGTCTCTCGATCTCCTTTTCTCTCATTCTCTTTCTTCTCTCTCTCTTTCAGATAAATAAAATGAAATATTGAAATATTGAAAAGAAAAAAAACCTAACAAAGAGGTGAAAGTCCTGACAATAACAACTTTAGAAATTGAAGAAAGTGGGCTGGAGGGATGGCTCAGGGGATGAGTCTTTGCTTCTGACCCTGGAGGGTGGAGCCTGGGAAACCCCAGAACAAAGCAATGAAAAGAGCAATCCCTGATGATTCCCAAAGTCGCCCTTGGACTTCCACAGGTACACAGTGCCCTCTTCTACACACACCCATACATATCTACACATACACATCCACACATGCAAAAAAGGAAGGAAGGAAGGAAGGAAGGGAAGGAAGGAAGGAAGGGAAGAGGAGGAAGGAAGGAAGGGAAGGAAGGAGGAAGGAAAGGAAGGAGAACTGAAGAAGGAAGGAACGATGAAGTGAACGAAGGAAGGTAAGGCAATGAGGAAATGAGTAGAACGAGATAAATAGGCAAGAGATAGATAAAGGTAACTCAAGAAATAGCAAGACAGAAAGAAAGAAAGAAAGACCTAAATAACATCACCCACAGCCCTAAATCCAACCTACATAACGAACATGGAACAGTCTCCCACACTCATGGATTGCTGGAGTTCACTGGGAAAATAACTATATTACAGAATATGATTTGCACATTAAATGCAAATCCCATGAAAATTTGAACAACATTCTTCATAGAATTATAAAAACATCCTTAAATTCATAGATGTGTAAGTACAAAAGATCCCGAATAAGCAATGTGATCCAAAACGGAAAGAACAATATTGGAGTCATCACAGTATCTGATCTCAAATAATACTACAGAGTCATAGTAACAAGAAGAGCACAGTACTGACATAGAAGCAGACCTGTAGGGCAGATGAATGGAACAGAGGACTAAGAAATAGACTGGCACAGGTACAGCTGTCTAATTTTTGACAACATTGTCAGAAACATACATTGGAAAGAAGCCTCTTCCATAAGTGACACTTTGGAGATTCACGTGTAAAAGAATGAAACTACACCTATATTCCTCACACTGTATAAGAATCTACTCAAAATAAATGATAGATCTTAATGGGAGATCTGGAACTCTGGCACAGTAGGAAAACATAAAACAGTTGAAGGTTTAGGCATATGGGGCTGGAAACGTACTTTGGTTACTGAAGCACTTGCCCTGAATGACCAGACCTGAACCTTAGCACCTCAGGAAGTGGGCAGGGGGGCAAAGATCGCTAACCCAGAACTTGGGAAGTGGAGATAGGAGGATCAGAAGTTCAACATCAGCAGCAGTTAGACAATATATTCAAGACCCTAGTGGGCTACATGAGACCCTGTCTTAAAAAGAGAAAAAAACAAAAACCAACTAGGGATGTAACCCAGTTGGCAGGGTGTTCCCCTAACCCTGTGTTTAATCTCCAGCACCAAATAAACTGAGCATAGTGGCACTTTCCTGTTATCTCACCTGGGAGGTAGAGCTAGGAGGATTGGAGCTTCAAGCCTAGTGAGTTCAGGTCAGCCTGGGGTATATACATCTTTATTCAAAGCCAAAATCAAGATAATCCCAAGAATCATTAAATGACGTGGCACAGAATTCAAAAGCTTTGGAGTTGGGGATATGGCTCAGTGGAGTCTAGTGTCTAGTGTGTGTGAAGCCTGTATTCAATTTCCAGCACCACAAAAATAAATAAAATCTTCAGGAGGACAGAGGAAACAATTAGCTGAGTAAATAGATGGCCAAGTGTAAATCTTACAAGAGTTTTATAGCTGATCAATAAATGCACTAATGAATTGAATAGATAAATCTGACAAAAATACAAAGGATCACTAAATATTTGAAACAGTGTTCAACATTCTTAGCCATCAGGGAAATACAAGTTAAAACTACATTCTGGGGCTGGAGAGGTGGCTCAGGGGTTAAGCCTCCGCCTTGCAGGCGGAAGGTCCCGAGTTCGGATCCCAGATCCCACGTATAGACGCCAGACGGAAGCGGGGGCGGCCTGCGCTTCTGGTCCTGGTAGGGCGGAGTCTGTGAATCCCAGGGCAGAAGGAGGTGGAGGCGTCCATGGTGGTTCGCGAATTCGTCCGTGGTTCTACACATACACGGACACACACATACACACACACACAGACATGCGTGCGCACGTACACACAGTTGAATAAATAATAATAATAATAAAAAAATTTAAAAAAAAAAAAAAAAAAAAAAAAAAAAAAAAAACTACATTCTGATTCCGTCTCACCCCTGTTACAATGGCTACCATCAAGAAAAAAAATGAGGACCACTGGCGAATTTGAGAGCTAAGCCCTTAAGCACAAACGACCCTTTTACACTGCTGGTAAAGATGTATACACTGGGTGTAGTCAAATGAGAATTTGTATGGAGAATCCATAAAAGAACTAAGAATAGAACTAAATATATGACCTAGCTATACACTCCTGGGTATATACCCAAATGATTCTAGTCAGCATACCTTAGAGGTATTCTCATATCCCTGTTGATTACCACATTGTTCACAATAGCCCAGATATAGAATTAGCCTAGCTATCTGTCAATGGACAAGGCACATGTGGCATATATACACAATGGAATTCTATTCAGTTGTAAAGAGTGTAATTATATTTGCAGGAGAATAGATTATCTGTTAAGCAAAGTAAACCAGACTCGGGAAGACAAATACCACTCTCATGCAGAATCTAGACTTAAATTTACATATACATCATATATAGGCAAGACATTAAAGCAGAAAAAAAAAGACTAGGAGAGAGGGAGGAAAGGTCTGAAGAAGAGAGATAACAAGAGAGGGCAATGGAATATGACATGAAATCAGAAGTGTTTATCCAGAGAGTCAATGGATTTATAAGAAGGGCGAGGTGGAAATAAAGAAATATATAAATTTTCAATGTCACAATGAAACCCATTACTTCAGGGTAAATGGGTACAAAAGGGAATGGGATGGGGCAGGAAGATGGGGGAAAGGAGTGGGTTGGTTGGGGTACGGTTGAAGTGTCTACATGATAATTGAAAACTGAACCCTTCCTTAAGCACACTGATAAAGAATTGTTTAGTTGAGGACCATTCTGTAAGCAAGAGGAGAAAATGCAGACAGAATTTGTTGGCTTTGGTAGACAAGTTAAAAAGAATGTCCCTCTCTCAGTCTTTTCTGTGGGTACGATGTGGCCACTTCCCCTGGGATCCCAATGTTGCTATCACTGGTCTGCTGGGAAGATAACCTAGAGCCATGAGCGTGCATAAGATCTGCTTGTTCTCCGCCATCGTTGGCTTCATTACAGCAACAGTAACAGGAGACAAAGGTAAAGCAGCCAAGCAAAACCTAGTATGTATGAAAATGTCACAGGGAAACCTGCTGCTGTACATGCAAATTAAAAAATAAAAAGGGAGCTCTTTGCTCTGTATACGAACTTTAAAAAAAAATACAAAAAAAGGAAGAAGAGTAACATGCCAGAAGTCAATAGAAATAGAAGCAGAGTTCAAAAAAAGGAAGGCTTTTAATATGATTGAAACTTACGTGTATTTAAATATTAAAATTTAAAGTAGATGCACGAGTTATCTTTCTTCTTAATACCTTTTTTCTCCCAAGAAATCTGGAAGAAAGATCAAAACAAGATGACATGGATTTTGAGCTAGCCAGTCAGATTCGTGCAGGCTTGCCTTATGATCTTTTCAAACAGGTCCCTCTAAAATCTTCATTAAAATCTGTTCTTTCTGGGGCTGGAGAGATGGCTCAGTGGTTAAATCTCTGCTTTGCAAGCCGGGATCCCACAGGGGGAAAAAAAAAAACACCAAGCAGAAATGGTAGTTGCCTGTACTTCTGATCTTGGAAGGTGGAGCCTGGGAAACTCTAGAGCAAAGCAAAAAGAAGGCAGAGCAATCCAGGTTGATTCCCAAAGCCCCCCTTGGGCTTCCACAGTCACACACAGTGCCTTCTGATACACACACACACACACACACACACACACACACACACACGCAAAAAAAAATTTTTTTTAAAACTGCTCTTGGGCTGAAGAGATGGCTCAGGAGTAGAGAGATGGCTCAGGGGTTAAGACTGCCCCTTAAGCAGAAGGTCCTGAGTTCAGATCCCAGGGGTCTGGGAAATCCCAGAGCAAAGCAAAAAGGAAGTAGAAGCAATCCAGGATGATTCCGAAGTCACCCTTGGTTCTCCACAGGGGCACATAATGCCCTCTGTACACACACACACAGAAACATACACACACAATAAATAGGTAGATGATATCCAGATAGACAGACAGATAGATGATAGATAGATAGATAGATAGATAGATAGATAGATACTTTAAAAAAAAAAAGGCCTGCCTCACAAACAGAAGGTCCTGAGTTTGAATTGGATCCCAGTTCCCATATAAAAACACCAAGTGGATTTTGTGACTCTGAGATCCCTAAATAAAGGGGAGCCCCGCGGGGCCAGCGGGCGCCCCCTCAGCCTCAGCCAGGACAGGATTCAAGATAACCAGCGAAGAGCCTCTTCCCAAAAAGGTTCGTCTGCGCAAAACAGACTTCAAAGTTATGGCACCAGATGAATTAATTCCAAGATGGAAACAGTATGAAGCGTATGTTCAAGCTTTGGAGGGCACGTACGCAGATCTTAACCCAAACGACGTAACTGGCTTAAGGGAGACTGAAGAAAAGCTAAAGCAGCAGCAGCAGCAGCAGCAGGAGTCTGCGCCAGGGAGAACATCCTTGTGATGCGATTAGCAACCAAGCAGCAGGAGATGCAAGAGCGCAAGACCCACATCCAGTACCGCAAGCAAGGCCAGCAGCCAAGGGTTCCCCAAATGAGATCAACAATGGTGGACCCAGCGATCATCTTGTTTTTCCTAAAAATGAAAGGTGAACTGGAACAGACTGAAGACAAACTGGAACAAGCTCAAAATGAACTGAGCGCCTGGAAATTTACACCAGATAGGTTAACAAATCACATTCCCCAGTCAAGACTTCCTGACAGTCCCAGCTCGAGAAAGCTGTGATGGGACAGCCAAGTACGCGTTGCCACACCAAGACTCAGACTTTTTTGAACCAAAAAAGCCACATTCTTCTGTCCAGCTCATAATGATTGATGTAAAACTTACAGATGAACCTTGTGTTGCAGCTTTTTTCTCTTCTCTTTCCCCCTGTTTCAAAGGCCTGATGCTGTGGGATTATTCCCAAGAAGGGGCCTGCCTCCGAAAAAAATTCCCCTTCTAGAACATGTAGACATTTGAGGAATGTTTGTTTGAAGAAAATAGAGAGAGAAACAGAAGTCTTAAGTCTGTGACACACTGTGTCTTCAGACAGTTTGGAGGATTGAAAACCTAGAGATTTTAAATCCTGAATTGAACATGTAAAATTCCAGTAACTGGAAAAAAAATGGAATATGCATCACTCTTGACCTTGAGCATAGTGACCTAGAGACACTTGTCATGCCAATAAGACTGTTCATGACTGTTGAACAACTGGGTCAAAATTCAAATGAGGTGAATTTTGCTTTTACAGGGTTTACTTGCTAAACACCAATTTAAATAGTCATGAGACAATGAAATAAAAGATACCAGTACAAATAGTTGATACAATTAACCAGTTAGCTGTGGGCTCTTGCATTACATTAATAGAGCCTTAAATCAATGTGGTTTTTCTCAATTTTTTTTCATTGAATGGTTGCAGAACTGCAGATAATACTGAGGAATGTACAATCCTGAAGGTGTGGTCTCAACATTTAAGTTTAAAAATGTTTGAAGTATTATTAACATTCATTTCACAACTAGACTGTATAAGGATATCGGCTGTGATTAGACTCCGTCTTTTTTTTTTTCTTTTTAGTAAATCCTCATCTCACAGGCACATGTTAAGAGCATTGTCATTGGTGTTGATCAGGGAATGTGTTCCTTCATTGCGTTTGGGCCTTTTGTATTGCACTCTTGATATTAAATTAAATGTGCCTTAAAAAAAAAAAAAAAAAACACCAAGTGAAAAAGGCTTTGGGGCTGCACTTTCAACCATGATGGGTAGAGGCTGGGAAGATTCCTGAAATCGCCCTTGGTCCTCCACAGGGACACAAAATGCCCTCTGATACATACACACACACACACACACACACACACACACACAAATAACTAACTAAATAAATAATTTTTAAAAAAACCCTACTTTTTCTACACAATGGCTGAAATATCAACATTCCCCCATGAATGAGTGAAGGATCTCAAGAGAAACAACTAAATTCCCAGAGAATCTTTGGGGCAGGTGCTGGGCAAGAGAAGGGGAGCTTCTCCACCTGTAAGTTTACCCACTGGAGGGCCGCTTGTACCACCACGGATGTTTGAACCCATGTTTGTAGTACAAGTACCCCCCCAAAAAGCCTTGAGCTCCACACTTGCAAAAGGGCAGGAAAGTCATGGATTGGTGGATGGAAAAGAGGGTAAGAGAAGAGGACGTGGGGAGAGTGGACATGACTCCAATGGTGTTTGTATATGAGAACTTCAAAAAATAAAGAGAGAAAAAAATATACTCTTCCAAGTGCTCAGCACTAAGCCAGACAAACTATGCCACGCCTCAGAATATGGAGGAAGAAGGACAGAGAGAACATATAAGAACTGGAGGAGGGGGCTGGAGAGGTGGCTCAGGGGTTACGCCTCTGCCTTGCAGGTGGAAGGTCCTGAGTTCGGATCCCAGATCCCACGTATAGATGCCCAGGGAAGAAGGAGGTGGAGGTGTCCATGGTGGTTCCCGAATTCGTCCATGGTTCTACACACACACACAGACACAGACACAAACACAGACACACACACATGCACGTGCGCACATACATAAGCACACTCGCACAACTGAATAAAAAAAATTAAAAAAAAAAAAGAACTGGAGGATGGCAACCGCCTGTGCAAATGCTGTGCTCTAGACATAACATGGCTGATACTCCACGAACTCACAGCCGTAGTGACTAGCTGCCCATCAACACTCCCTCATGTGTGGCAGAAGAGTTTGCAAGGCCCCACTCTTCCCAGAGGAGTTATGGACAGTTAATTGTTACATGTGGAAGGGAAGTCACATGCCTTCACGATGCAGGCACTGGTATATTACCCCCACCTTAGCAAATATCCCCGCCCATATTCATATGGGCACCCCTAAGTTCAATGGGTAGCCCCTCAAAAAGGACATGAAAATAGGAGGGAGGGATATACAGGAAGAAAAGGTTGGTGGGATAAGAAAGAATAATGGAGCTGGAGAGATTCCTCAGGGGTTAAGCCACTGCCTTGCAAGCAGAAGGACCTGAGTTCAGATCTCAGATCCTACGCCAAAAATGCTGGGAAGAAATGACAGAGATCTGTACTTCTGGCCCTGGAAGGCGGAGCCTGGGGAATCTCAGAGCAAAGCAGTAAAGAGGTAGAGTGATCCAGGACAGTTGCTGATGTCACCTTTGGGCCTCCACAGGCACACACGGTGCTCACTGATACACATATACACAGTGCCTTCACACACACACACACACGCAAAAAATAAAACAAAAAATAAAAGAAAATCTTTAAAAAAAGAGAGAAATGGAGGGATTTTGACAGTAACTATTAGATATATATGCATTAAAATATTAAATTATTTTTTGAAATATGATGTACTATCAGCACTTTTCCCTACTTAAGGTAACAGCAATTAAAAATACTGATTTTCATATCTTTTAAATGAACCATATTCTTCAGAAAAAAAGATCCTGAAAAGGAGAGAGAGAGAGAAAAAAAAAGAGAAAACATCTTTCAAAGGTAAAGAAGTCAACCCCTGTAATTCCAGCTGACACATGCAAATGGTTGTTATCTGTTCCCCTTCTTTTTGTCCCACTGATTTTAGTTTTTTGAGGAAGGTGGACTTTTGACTTCGCCTTTTCTTTCCTGGTTTGTTTTGACTTGGTTCTGTTACCTTTTCGTTTTTTGAAACAGTGTCTGATGCATAGCAGAGCTGCCTTAGCTTCTGACCCTCCTGCCCCTGCCTGGGATCACAGGAGTGGCTGATTCTCTTCGGGTCTCAGCGCTGAAATCTCAGCGCTACTTCTGGGACGTTCCTTTTCTGTTATTGTTTTGGGACAACCAGCCCGGGTTTCAGAGATGGGCAAATGCACAGGGCACTCAACCCCGGCCCTGTCCCTAGGTCACTCGGGAAGGCTCTGCTGCCAGCACATGAAGCAGCAGATTTCCCCACATATGAAATTAGCATCCGTTCATTTAGCAAATGATTCTGAAGCGATCAGGGTGCCCTCCACATGAACAAGCTGGACTGGACTTTCAAGGTACTTTTCCTGGTTAGCGCAGAGCTGGTGATCTGCCTCACTAAACTGAACTTCTGTGGATATAGCACTAAGTGGAGGACTCAACAATAAGGACATCAGGGACCTTAGTTGCAGAACAAGACACCCCTTGGGGGCTGAAGAGATGGCTCAGAGGTTAATACTCTGCCTAACAAGAAGAAAGTCCTGAGTTCTGATCCCAGATCCCATGTAAAGCGTCAATTGGAAACAGTGGCGGCCAGCATTTCCAGTCCTGATGGGTGCAACCTAGAAAATCAGAGTGAGGCAAAAAAAAGAGGTAGAAGTCACCCTTGGTCCTCCACAGGGACACACAGTGCCCTCCGATACACACACACACACACACACACACACACACACACACACACACACAAATAAATAAAGTTAGGGAAAAAAGACACTGTGGAGGATTAAGCTTTACACCAAAATCTTTTGTGACTCGGTCATGGAGAAAAAAAGGCAGATAAAATCATTCAGGGGGTAAAAGGCACCAAAGATAAGCATGTTTTATTTATTTATTTTTAATTCAATTGTGCTTGTGTGTATGTATATGTGTGTATGTGTGTAGAACCACGGGCGAATTTGTGAACCACTGTGGACCACCTCTACCTCCTCGTTGTTTACTCTGCCCCAGGATTCACAGGCTCCGCCCTACCAGGACCAGAAACGCAGGCCTCCCCACCTTCCGCCTGGCATCTATACATGGGGTCTAGGATCTGAACTCAGAGCCCTCCGCCTGCAAGGCAGAGGCTTAACCCCTGAGCCACCTCTCCAGCCCTGATAAGCATGTCTCATGTCAATGCAGCCTCAGAGATGGCAAGGAAAATTATTTTATTTCCCTAGGGCAGGGAGACAGAGAGAGAAAGAGAGAGTGTGTATTGCATGTGTACTTGTGTGGACATATATGTAGGGGTGTGTGTGTGTGTGTGTGTGTGTGTGTGTGTGTGTGTGTGTGTGTGTAAAAATCTGCTATGAGGACTTCTCGTACCTGATCGCAGAGGTGGTCGTGTTTCAATACCCTGATGCTGCAATCTGAACGTACACAAACGCCCCAAGTATAGATCAGCCCCGAGGACGGCCGGCTCAAGACAGGAAGAGATGACATTTTACTTTGAGTGTGTGTGTGTGTCAGAGAATCATCCTGGATTGCTCTACTTCCTACTTGCTTCACTCGGGGATTTCCCAGGCTCCACTTTCCAGAGCTGAAGTGCAAGGTTGCAGCCATTTCCACTTGGCTGTTTCTTTTTTGTTTTTTTGTTTTTTTGTTTTTCACATGGGATCTAGGATCCAAACTCAGGTCCTTCAGCTTTCAAGGAAGAGTGAACTCCAGGGCCATCTCCCCAGCCCTAGTTGACCTATTTAAATGTTAATCTATCTAACATTACCTTCGCAGAAATATTCAGAATAAATACCCAAAATTCCACCAAGTATCTAGACACCACATACCCAGCCACACACATAAAGTAACCAGTAGTAAGATTTAGCCAGATCATTCACCCGGCAACGAAAAGGAAAGAAAATAGTCTTTCTTCTCCAGCTATCTCAGTAGCACATTCTCAGTCTCTGTAGGGAAGACCCCAGACCTCTGCGTGCCTGTATCAGACTGTTCTGTAATCTTCTGTATTCGTAATCTTCTCTATTCGACTGTCTTCCTCACAGAACTATGAACTCTTCAAGGGCCGCTATATTTTTAATATCATTAGTAAATTCAATAGCTCACATAGTTAGAAGCTGGTACATACCAGGAAACTAAATACTCATGAAAGGATGGGAAGGAGGAAGGGAGGGGGATTAAATGCTTACTGAAATCTATGTGTGACACACGTGGAAAAGTTCCCAAGCCAATCAATATTTATTGAACATCACCAACACACACACATATGTCACTTTGGCAGATAAGAACAAACATCAGAGAGGAAGATACATGGTTTCTATCTTTATGTGTTCTTCAAAGATATGGAAAATTAGAATTTCTCTGAGGTAAAGAACAAGCCACAGCTAGGCTCTACTAGGCGCAGGTGTTATAGGAGGCTGTGGGTTATCACAGCTGCCGAGCCGCCAGTCTTTCACTCAAGAAGTGTCGCTGGCCTAAACAAGGATCTTCTCCACTTAGAATAACCAAGATGACCAACTTTGCAATAGAAACTAAGAAAGGAAGAAGGAAGGAAGGATGGAAGAGAAGGAAGGAAGGAAGGAAGGAAGGAAGGAAGGAAGGAAGGAAGGAAGGAAGGAAGGAAGGAAGGAAGGAAGGAAGGAAGGCACAGAAGAATTTCTCAAAAAGACTAAATTTTTCAGTGGACAAGAACAGAAGCCTAACCAGACGATTCTAGTGGATTCCACATGCCTCATTCTTGGGCCAGGTCCACACCCTCAGGATCCTAATATGCCTCTGGCAGCTTTGGCCTAATTTGCTTATCCTTCCAGTTTCCTGGCGCCTCGGGCCATGTTGTCTGTAAGCAGAGTCTTTCTTTGGAAAGTAGGGCTTCTTTTTCTGGCTTATAGATGCCTTCCTACTTCTCCCTGAAATGCTTCTTTCTGTGTTTTCTTTCTTTCTTTCCTTTTTTTTTTTTTTTTTTTTTTTTTTTAAGGAGGTGGGAGCAAAGCAGAAAGAAAGTAGAACAATCTAGGATGATTCCCGGAATCATCTTTGGGCTTCCACAAGCTCACACTGAGCCCTCTGATACACATAGATACAGACACGGACCGGCAGACAGACAGACAGACAGACAGACAGACAGACAGACAGACACACACACACACACACACACACACACACATACACACGCATGTGATAATTTATAAAATGTAAGTAGTACAGTCCTCTTCTAGCACATGTAATTTCCTGGGTTTCTATCACCAGGAGACAGAGCAGAGAGAGGGAGAGAGAGACAGAGAGAGAATAACACAATTATTTAATGATTATGAAGCAACAGGAGAAAAATCATAACTGAAATCCAGTATGAAACAAATCTGACATGACTGGCAACAACTGAAGAGACAGCCTCCGTAGGAATTAAGATACCAGATATTAAGTGTAATTTTTGCTTGTACAAGTAGAAGCTTGGATTGGTGTTGGGTTAAGGCAATGAATTTCTTATCAGTCCATGGTCAGTGCTAACAAAATTCAGGGATCCCCAGGTACACTTTTCTGATTGGATATGCTCACTGGAAGGAAGTTAGGCTGGATGAAGACTAAAAGAGTATGTTTTTCTTTGTTTGTCTTATTCTCTGTCTAAATATGACTTTATTTTTCAGTTATTTGAGTGAACACTTTTTAAAAAATAGGGGCTTATGTATTAATAAGTTAGCCTCAAACATGGCATGTAGCTGAGGATGATCTTCAACTTCTTTGCTAAAAATTTATTTATTTATTTTGAGAGGTCTGAAGAGATGGCTCAGGGATTAAGACTCTGTCTCAAAAGCAGAAGGTCCTGTGTTTAGAATCACATGCCCCACTTGAAAATGCCAAATGGAAAGGGCTGTGGCCTGTACTTCCAGTCCTAGTGGGAAGAGCCTGAAAAATCCCACAGCGAAGGAAGTACATAGGAGGTAGACGCAATTCAGGATGATTCCCAGAGTCATCCTCAGTCCTCCATAGGGACACACAGTGCCCTCGGATATTCTCTCTGTCTCTCTGTCTCTCTCAATAAATAAAATAAAATTTAAATTTTTTAAAATTAAAAATAGAAAATATTTATTTTGAGAGAGAGAGAGAGAGAGACAAACTATATATGTGGAGATCACAGGACAACTTTCAGAAGTTGGTTCTCTCCTATCATGTGGGCTTTGGGGATTGAACTCTGGCTACCAGGTTTGCATGTAGGCTGCCTTTACCCATTGAACAATTTTACCAATTCAACCTTAAACTTCTGATGACATGCTTGTACCTTTAGAGTCTATCTGTAACTAGAAGTAGCTATCAAAGGACAATTAACATCAGTGATGATGCTCCTGGGCTGCAGACGCAGTTCAAGAATAAAGCGTGGGGGGCTGGAGAGGTGGCTCAGGGGTTAAGCCTCTGCCTTGCAGGCGGAAGGTCCTGGGTTCGGATCCCAGATCCCACGTATAGACGCCAGGCGGAAGCGGGGGCGGCCTGTGCTTCTGGTCCTGGTAGGGCGGAGCCTGTGAATCCCGGGGCAGAAGGAGGTGGAGGCGTCCATGGTGGTTCGCGAATTCGTCGGTGGTTCTACACATACAAAGACACACACACGCACATGCACACAGTTGAATAAATAATAATAAAAAAAAAAAAAAAAAAAGAAAAAAGAATAAAGCGTGGAACTGGAGAGATGGCTCAGGGGTTAAGACTCTGCCTCCCAAGCAGAAGGATCTGAGTTCCAAACTCAGATCCCACTTAAAAGCACCAGGTAGAAATGACAGCAGCTTGTACTTCTGGCCCTGGTGGGCGGAGTCTGGGAAATCCCAGAGCAAAGTAAAAAGGAGGTAGAAGCAATCCAGTATGATTCCCAAAGTCACCCTTGGACCTTCATAAGTATGCATAATGCCCCCCCTCACACATACACACACACACTAATAAAGCACTTACGCAAAATGTATGAGACCCTCAGTCCATCTCCAGCACCATAAAATATTTTAAAAAATAATAACAATAATAATGAGACTGCTAGTATTTATTCTCTGACCAGTGATGAAATGTCTAAAATAGTTCTGAATCAGGAAGAAATACACACACACACACACACACACACACACACACACACACACACACACACATATAGAGAGAGGGGGGGGATCTCATGTGTTTCAGACTAGTCTCAAACTTCTCGAGCAGTTTTTTGTTTGTTGCTTCATTTTATATACATAAAATGCATCGAAGTGTGTATGAATGCTAACATGTAAATGGGTTCAGGCATAAGTGCAGGTGTTATATGTATGCACATGTATGTCCATTCATACCTGTGTGTGAGCACATGGAGGTCTAAGGTTGCTATCAGGAATCACCCTCGACTGCTCTTCAACCTTATTGTTTTGAGTCTCTAATTGACCCCAGAGCTCCCCTGCAGGACTGGTCAGGCCAGCCAGACAGATCTAGGAAATTACAGACTGATCTCACACCTGTTGGTTTTTTTGAGCAGGAATTGAGAATCCAAAGTCCTGGTCCCTTTGCCTGTGGTATTTTAACCTTTGAACCACTTCCTCACCATTTCTCAAGGTGGCTTTTATTTTTACTTTTATTTGCTGATGAATTTTGCTCTCTGATATTATCATACACAAAGTTTTCCCTGTATCCCCCCTTTTGTTCTCTCCTATTTCTCTTCCTCACCTGCCTTCTCCTCGCCTGTCTTCCTTCCACATTCAACACCTTGTATTTTGTTTTGCATGCTCCTTTTGAGGCCTAGTAGGTCCACCCTGTGAACACAACTAAATATATTTGTCCCCCTTTTTCAAGTCTGGGTGGTCCATGGTTCATCAGAACTTTGTAGGATCTCATGAATTTCCTATCAGTTCATAGCTGGTCTTTAGTCATGTAGGTCGCATGTAAGTTTAGTGTTAGTTACCAACATGTTATAGGTCTGTGATTGACACTGCTGTGCTGTTTATTTTTATTTTTATTTTTTAGTGTGTTTGTGTGTGTGTGTGTGTGTGTGTGTGTGTGTGTGTGAGGGCACTATATGTCCCTGTGGAGGACCAAAGGGCGACCTCGGGAACCATCCTGGATTGCTTCTACCTCCTTCTTGTTTTACTCTGAGATTTCCCAGGCTTTAACCCACCAGGATCAGAAATGCAGGCCACCATGGGTTCAGCCTGGCATTTTTTATGTGGGACCTGGGATCCGAACTCAGGACCTTCTGCTTTTGAGACAGAATCTTAACCCATGAGCCAGGGCTCCAACTCTGCTGTGCTGGTTTTTTTTTTGAGCATGAGATTTCACATCTTTTCCGTATCCTTTTTTTTTTTTTTTTTTTTTTTTTGAGAATTAAGGTAGAGTTTATTAGAAGAGAGAAAGAACAGAATTCACAGACTCTAGACCTGGAGTACCATGGGGGTCATGGAATCCATGAGAGGCAAAGAGCTGAAAAAGAACTCATGGACTCAGATATGGGGTGCCATGAGGGGCAGGTGCCTGTCTTTCCTTATCTTTTGGCTCTTACGTTCTTTCCATCCCATCTTTCCCCAGAGGTCCCTGAGTCTTTGGGGTGGAATATAGGACATGTTGAAAATTGAAATTCTCGACCTTCATTTATTCCCAGCATCCTGTGTGGCTGTGGAATCTTCCGCCATCACGGTGGCATGTGTGTCCTCTGTTTGAGACTGAGGATAGCTTAGGTATTCTTTCAGCCCCTGCTTCTGAAGTGTTCCGCGATCCTTGAGAGGAGAAAGCTGGGTGTACTGTCTGAGGCCGAGTGTCCACAGTCATCTATTCTCTGCCAACGCCCAACTAACTATTGCTAAGAGAAGATTCTAGGGTAAAGGCTAAAAGTTGCAGAAATCTTTGGATTTTTGTGGCTCAGCAGGTGTAAGGAATTGGGTAGGGCAGTGGAACTGACTTCCTGCTGTTCTGCTATCCTTGGTCCACCTGACACTGAGGTCAGCATGTCAGGTGTGCAAAGTTTTTTTTTTTTTTTTTTTGATAACGAAGGTGGTGAGTCGACACTCCAGGAACATGGGGAAAGTATGGTGAGCTTGCTGAAGGATCACAGTGCATCGTTACAGAACAAGAAACATGTCAGTCTATAAACTCAAAGAGAGACTTGTAAGGAAAAAAAAAAATTCTGCGTATTGTTCAGGTGACTCTGGATGAAGCACGTTTAAAAGCCTCAGCAGAAAACCAGGGCCAGTAGTACGGGCTGTAATCTAAGCTAGCTCAGGAGGTCAAGGTGAAAGGACCAGACGTTCAGGAAGTTTTAGAGCAGCATGGACAACTTAATGAGGCACTGACTCAAAATAAAAAACAAAGGGTGAATGACACTGCCCGGCTGGTAGAGTGTTTGTGTGACATGGACCATGCCATAATTCACTTTTCAGCACTTTTCAGCAACTGTCTGGTGGGGGCTCAGGGATTAAGCTTCTGCCCTGCAAGTGGAGGATCATTAGAAGTATCACATGTTATCTTCAGGTCATTTGTATAATGCGTATGTCCACTGCAAATGGACTTCATGTGCAGGCTCCTTGTTTCCTCCTAAGATATTTCTCGTGGATATGCATATATTCCAAATCCAAGCAGGCAAAGAAAATCAGAGATACTTTTAGTATCAAGCATTTCAGACAAGATATACTCAGCTCATAATATGCTAGACAGTCAATTTTTAAAACTTTTGTTAAAGGAACTGGAAATGTAGGTCAGAAGCCCTGGATTCAATCCTCAGCACCAAAAAAAAAGAACCTTGCTAAAAATTTAATATTATAATAAAAGAATGTAGTTAGTGAAAAATATCAGTAAAAGTTATATGCATGACAGATTCTTCTTTTTTTTGATTCTTCTTTTTTTAATTTATTCAATTGTATGTGTGTGTATATGTATGTGTGTGTATGTGTGTGTGTATGTATGTGTGTGTGTGTGTATGTATGTGTGTGTGTATGTATGTATGTATGTGTGTATGTGTAGAACAAAGAGTGAATTCAGAAATCATTCGTGGACTGTTTCTACCTCCTTTTTGCTCTGCCCCAGGATTCACAGGCTCCGCCCACCAGGACCAGAAGCGCAGGCCCCCCCCCCCCCCCCCCGCCTCGCTTCTGCCCAGTGTTTGTACTTGGGATCTGAAATCCGAACTCAGGACCCTCTGCTTACAAGGCAGAGGCTTAACTCCTGAGCCATCTCTCCAGCCCATGACAGATTCTTAGTAAGTAGAAAAATGTGCCAAGAAAAAGGCCAAAATGGGGCTGATGAGATGACTCAGTGAATGAAGTTTCCTGCTGCAGACGGGCAACCCTGGAGCCCACATGGTGGAAAGAGGAATCAGCTTCCTAAGAATCATCTTCTGACCTATACACACACACACACACCCCCCACATGCACACACCCCACATGCACACACACACCCCACATGCATACATACACACACACACACACACACCACATATACATACACACACCACATGCACAAGCGCACACACACACCACACACACACACCACACATGCACACCACATGCACACACGCGCACATACCCCTCCATGTTTTGGGCTCTTACATTCTTTCCAATCTTCTCCTGCAATGATCCTGAGTGAATAATATGCTCATGAGAGACTAGTAGGTCACTGAAGAAATCATAGAGGAAGGGCGATCTAGCCCCTCATGGCCTTTTAGTGCCATGAGTCCATTTCCAGCTGCCTACTTCTCTTGGAAACTCCCCAGCCCCTCATGTCACTCCAGTGCCATGAGTCTGTTTCTTGTTCCTTGCTCCTCATGAATTCCATGCCTAGGCACCGTGAGTTCTCATGGGCTCCCTAGCCCCTCATGGCACTCCACGTCTGGAGTCCTTGAGTTCCAACCTTTCTCTTTCTAATAAACTCTATCTTAATTCTCAAAAAAAAAAAAAAAAAAAAGAAAAGAAATCATAGAGGAAGTATGTAAATTCCTAGAATCAAGAGAAAATGAAAGCATAACTTACTAGAAGCTTTGGAAATAAGTTAAGTCTATGAGGAAAGCTTATAGTTTATAGTTATGAGTGTTTATATTTAAAAAAATGAGAAAGATTCCTGTTTATTTGTGTCTTTAAATTCTTTGATATTTAGAGGTATAAATATTTCAGCTCATTGAAAAAAATCAAAAAGATTTCAAATAAATAGCAAAATATCATGCCTCGAGATCTTAGAAAAACAGGAACAGTCTAAATCCAATTCAGTAGGTAGCAACCAATCATGAAAATCAGGGAAGAGATTAGTGAAATGGAAACTAAAAACAAAGAAAAGAAAACCTGTAGTTAAACAATAAATATAAACAAGAAAATATCATCAAACAAACAATAACAACAAAAAAAACACAAGATTTGCAAACTTTCTGGAAGGAAAGAATCAACTTCTGAAAGTTGCATCTTACCTCCAAAAAAAATCTTTCTTTCTCTCTTATGCATAAAACAATTTTTTTAAAAAAGAGAAAAAAGGGCTGGAGAGGTGGCTCATGGGTTAAGCCTCCGCCTTGCACGCGGAAGGTCCTGAGTTCGGATCCCAGATCCCACATACAGACGCCAGACGGAAGCGGGGGCGGCCTGCATTCCGGTCCTGGTAGGGTGGAGCCTGTGAATCCCGGGCAGAAGGAGGTGGAGGCGTCTATGGTGGTTCACGAATTCATCCGTGGTTCTACACACACAGACACACACACACACACACATACACACACACACACACACACGTACACATGCACAATTGAATAAATAATAAAAAAATTAAAAAAAAACAAAAACAAAAAAGAGAAAAAACCTAAATTAACAAAAGTAGAGATGAAAAGGTTACTACAGATCACAATGAAATCTGAATTATTTTTAATAATAAACAAAATCCTAGTCACTCATAATCTAACAACATTAAATCAACAGAATATAAACATCTTAAGCAGAGTGCAATCAACAAGATTAAAATAATAATAATAATGTCTCCTAAAGGAAGAAAAGTCTGGGACTAAATATATTGACTTCAAAGTGCTACCAAACCTATAAAGAAGAGCTCACACCAAAAATTCTGCTCAAATTGTTCCATAACACAGATTAGGAGGAAACATTGCCAAACCAGCTCAGTGAGACTAGAATACCAAAACAGACAAGGATACAACAAAATAGAAGACCAGTTTCCCTGAAGGGCCTAGACAACAACAACCAAAAACCCTCTAAATAATATTTGTACAAACCGAATTCAAGAACACTTTGAGAAGATAATAAACAGGAGGGGAAGCCAAGGTGGAGAAAATGGAGGCTGGGAAGGCAGGAGAAGAAGCAGAAAAACCTGTGAAAACTAAGATTGTTTCTTCCAGTAATGGAGGGGAAAGTTCCACTCGCAGTGCTGAGAAGTGATCAGCTGAAGAAGTTGCAGACCTCCCGACAAAACCTACAAAGATCTCCAAGTTTGGATTCGCCCTAGGTAGTCAGATGACAAAGAAAGCATCAGCCACATCCATCAAATTTGGATCAAAGAAGCCTAAAGAAACCGTTCCAACTCTTGCTCCAAAAACCCTTTCAGTAGCAACAGCTTTTAATAAAGATGAAGATAGTGAACCAGAAGAAATGCCTCCTGAAGCAAAGATGAGGATGAAGAACTTTGGAAGGGCTGCACCCATGTCAGATGGACCAAACTCCTTTAATAAAGGAGAGCATGGGTTTTCCAGTAACCAGAAGCAGTGAGGACGAAATATAAAAATCTTATCTTGGAAATGTCCACAACCAAGACAATTAAATAATGTGTTTTGAAATTGGGGTATGGGATAGGTATAAAGTTAAAAGGAACAGTTTCTTTTTTTTAAGAATGACATAAGACAATCTTTGGAGCGCTTTTTTTCCTTTTTCATTTTTTTAAAAAATTTGAGTGATACACTAATACATGAGAGTTTTAAATTAGAGGTAATTTATGTTTTATATACAGATTTCAAGACATTTGCTAATTTTCTAGTCTCATGTGATTAGTTTCCAAAGGGTATAGAAAATAAAGAAATCAGAAATGGTACCTTTTTAAAAATTGCATATTTTTTTAGACTCAACTATTAGCATATTAAGAGAGATTAAAAGTTACTGTTTAAAACTGCAGCGGTTCCGACCAGCAGCACCGCGCCATGCGGCCGCCGGCTTTGCCCCCGAGGCCCCGCCCCCCTCTGCGCCGACCTTCCCAGGTCGCAGGTGAAGAATTCTGCCATCAACATCAGACCCTCTGCCTCTCTGGCCCACCCGGGACCTACGCACGTGGTCCACGGAAGACACACTGCTACTCAGAATTCAATAGAGTCCAAAGGAAACTCAAGCAAAATTCTAAGGAACAAAAGGAACACAGGCCATACATCTGGACTTCACTACAATCATTATATCACGTGGGTGAGATTCTTCTCATCCAGCCCAAAGATAAGTAAACTTTTTCTTTTCACCTTACTGATCCTTTAAAGTATCAATGCTGTAGATCAACTTTCTCATACAGCCACCCCAAAACATACAACTCCAGGGAGTACACCACTCACCCCAACATTTCACTAAGATACTAAATCGTAAAAGTGCACTACCAAACTAATATTCACCCCCTGGTAACATAACCTGACTTAACTGACGTACTAACAGCCTAGTAGCCTCATCTAGGATATAACAATAACAATACACAAACATACCCAATCCAAGGCAAGCACTAGTAATAACTGGCAAGTGTAACAATACCAACTACGTCGATTCAGTGAAAAACACACAGAAACTGAAAGGTCCTAAAAAACAAAACAATAATGTACAAGTCAAAGTGCAGATCCACGAGAAACAAAACCCAAGAAGACCAATCTCCCATAGAAAGAATCAATCTCATAAGGAGGGATTCCGACCAGAACAAATCCACAGACAATAACCATGAAAGCCAGACCCAACATAACGACTTTCAGAGTATGATCATTACCATGATTAATACTATGAAAGAGGGAATCCGAGAAGAGTTAAACAACCGTATCAACCACTTTGAACAGGAACACAACAGGCACTTGGAGGAGTTGAGAAAAACAGTTCAAGAAACAAAAATAGGTATAGAGTAGTTAAAACAGTCTCAGGCAGAGTTTAAAATTGAACTAAAAGACAAGTTTTCTTCAACCCAAAACTCAACAGAGAGTCTTATCAGCGGAACAAATGAGGCAGAAAATAGAATTTCAGATCTTGAAGACAAAGTGGGAGAATTAACCAGCTCAATGGAAGAGATTGTTAAAGCCAAAAAGATACTGGAGAGGAACATTCAAGAGATATGGGACACCCTGAAGAAGCCTAACATGCGCATTCATGGAATACCAGAACAAGAATCCCAAAATACCACACTGGAGGAAATATTTCAATTCATCATAAATGAAAACTTCCCACAACTAAAGAATGAGAAGCCTATCCAAATACAAGAGGCATTTGCACTCCAAACAGATATGACCAAAATAGAAAATCGCCACGGCAAATAATAGTCAAAACACTCCACATTCAAGACAAAGAAAAGGTGCTGAGAGTGTCAAGAGAAAAAAAGCAAGTCACTTTTAAAGGTAAACCTATTAGAATAACAAATGACTACTCAATGGAAACAGTAAAAGCAAGAAGAGCTTGGAGAGACATACTTCAAGTATTAAATGAGCAAAAATGCCAACCCAGACTGATATACCTGGCAAAACTATCTGTCATGATTGAGGGAGAAAGAAAAGTTTTCCAGCACAAAGACAACTTGAAGGGATACATGTGTACCAAACCAGGCCTTCAAAAAATGCTAGAAATGATACTCAAGCTTGAAGAAAAGAACAAGTGTATCCAGGAGGACAGAAGGGAAGTATAATACCACCAAAGCATAAATATCAAAAAACATGCTTACAAAATCTACTAAACATAAAAAATGTCCAGAATTAAAAATGATTTCTCCATTATAACATTAAATGTCAATGGTATTAACTCACCGATTAAGAGACACAGATTACAAACTTGGATTAAAAACCACAATCCAACAATCTGCTGCCTTCAGGAAACTCAATCAAAAATGATGAATTACTGGAATTTGCTGGGAAATGGATGTCATTAGAAACAATTATATTAAGTGAAGTATCCCAAACCCAGAAAGTTAAGCGCCGTATGTACTCCCTAATAGGTGGCTCCTAGTACCAAACTTACCCAGCCCACATTGAGACACTCAAAGGTAAACCTATGTAATACAGTAATTGCAAGGATTATGAACAGGAGAGATGGGGTTGGAGGGCCACACCAGACACAAGGAGAGAGGGGACCATGTTACAGCAGAGAAAATAGGCCTCCATCAAGGAATGCAAGTAAGTAATGTGACACCTGGTTAAGTTCACAGACGTTCGTTCCTGATCATGTACAACTGAGGGGGTATGATCTCACCAGAAGGGGAGGGCATATAGTCTGGCAGATGAAAGGTGATCATTTTGCAAATGGGTGACTGACCCCTCCCTCACTGAGATTTCCTGCTTTTATTACATCTACCCTTGAATGTGCTATTATAACAAGGCTCCAGTTTAACAGTTTTTTGTCTCTGACCAGGGGGTGACATACAGTGCCCATCCGGATGGAGTGAAGGGCATTGCAGGAGCAGCAAAACTGCAAAAGAAAATCAACAAACCACAATCCAGAACTTCAGAGACTCTATATCAACCACATAGAACTAAGCCAGCCTAATCTCCCCCCATCCTGAAGCTCAGGGACATTTGCAGAAGAGGGGGCGGTAAGATTGTAAGAGCAAAAGGATGGGAGGAGCAATGATTTGCAAGATTCTCCACACTAGTTAGGGCCGAAGCAATCATAATAGGACTTTGCATGCCCTGCGCAATGTCCAACACACTATTGACCTCACAAAGTCTAGCATCAGCTAAAGGCACCAAGATCCTTGGAGGCAAGGGATTGACAGCCACAGTAGTGTTCCTATGCTTAAGGGGAGCACGAGAAAGGGTTCAGGGAAATGCCACTGGGTCCTTATACGTCATCGGAGAGGAGGACCAAGAGGAGAGTTAGGCATACACAATAAAGGACTCTCTGGGAATTGGGGGGAGGCACTGGGGGATGGGAAGGGAAGGAGGGGGAGCAGGGGGTTGGGGGGAGGAGGAGGGAGGGAGGGAACTGGTCTACCTATTAAGTTTGTATGAGCGGAAATAATAAAAAATGTATTAAAAAAAAGAAAAGAAAAGGCAAAACACAAAAATAAAATAAAATAAAATAAAACTGCAGCAGTTACTCTCCTGACTTCACCCCCTCATTACCTAAACATTGGCTCCCAATAACAACCTTACAGACAGGAGGGTTGTACTTCAAAGAAAATGATACTAGACTATTGACTAAAAGGAAATCTAAATAAAATTAAAATACACCTTTTTTTCCTTTATGGGCATTTTAATATTTTGTTTAAGGCCATCATTTATTAGTATTGCATTGCTATTAGTGGATACAGATGCTTAGCTCTTAAACATTTTTATGTGAAGTGTTGAGTATTTGAAATAGCCCACTTCAACAGATTTTGTTACCTTCATTAGTCTTCAAAGAACACCATTTGCTACCAATAAATTTTGCCAAACTCTAAAAAAAAAGATAATAAACAAGATAGACATAAGGACAACAATCACACAATCATCTCAATTGGTGTAGAAAAGACCTTCAATATAGTTCATCTCTTCATAATAAAATCCCAAACAAATTAGAAACAGAAGGAACATACCTTAACATAATAAAAATTAAATACAACAAACATATAGCCAACATTACACTAAATGAGAAAAACAACAAGGGTGCTTGCTGTCTCCTCTCCTATTCCATATAATGCTCAAAGTCTTAGCTAGAACAAAACAAGAGAAAGATGTAAAGAAGACACAAATAAGGAGTAAAGATATGAAATTATTCACATTTTCATATCACACAATCCTAGATTTAAAAGACCCTAAAAACTCCACCAGAAAATTCTTAAAATTGATAAATTCTTTTAACAAGATAGTGGGGTATAAAATCAACATACAAAAAGGTAGTTTTTCTGTATTTAAATAAAAAATAAAAATGACAAATTAGGGAAAATTTCCATTCACAATAGCATTTTATTTTATTTTATTTTATTTTATTTTATTTTATTTTATTTTATTTTATTTTATTTTATTTTATTTTATTTTATTTTATGTGAGTATTAAAAGGTACTATGTGTGCCTGAGGAGGATCAAGGGTAACTTCAGGAATCATCTTGGATTGTTTCTACCTCCTTTTGTCCTTTCTATCTTTCTTTCTTTCTTTTTCTTTTCTTTTTTTTTTTTTTTTTTTCTTCAATCTGGATATCCCAGGCTCTGCCTTCCAGGGCCAGAAGTACAGGCTGCCACTATTTCCACCTGGAGTTTTCACATGGGATCTGGGATCTGAACTCAGGTTCTGCTTTCAAGGCAGAGTCCTAACCCCTGAGACATTTCTCCAGCCCTCACAATAGCTTGAAACATAAAATAATCAGGTAAATCTAACCAATAAAGTAAAAACTTTAGGACACTGAAAAAAGGTACTAGAGATGGAAATATTCCCCCACCCCACCCCCACCTGACACCTGCATTGACAGAATTAACACTGAGGAAATGGCTATAATATTACTAAACATGATCTATACATTCAATACAATCCTGATCAAAATCCCAATAATATTGTACATAGGACCTAAAAAAATCCTAACATTTTGTATATAAACACAAAAGACAGCAAATAAACAAAGTAATCTTAATCAAAAAGAACGATGGAGGGGCTGGAGAGGTGGCTCAGGGGTTAAGTCTCTGCCTTGCAGGCAGAAGGTCCTGAGTTCAGATCCTAGACCCCACGTATAAACGCCGGGCAGAAGCAGGGGCGGCCTGCGTTTCTGGTCCTGGTAGGGCGGAGCCTGTGAATCCCAGAGTAAACAAGGAGGAGGTGGAGGAGTCCATGGTAGTTCCGGAGTTTGCCCGTGGTTCTACACACACACACACACATACACACACACACACACACACACACACACACACACACACACACATAGGCGTGCACACGCACAATTGAATAAATAATAAAAAAAATAATTAAAAAAAAGAACGATGGAGGTACCACATAACCTGAGCTTAAACTATGCTGCAGAGCCATAGTAACAAAACAATACCGCACCATCACAAAGCAGACATACAAACCAATGGGGTAGAGTAAACACCCAGAGACAAATCGCATAACCACAGTCACCTTTAAAAATATATATATGAGAAACACATTGGAGAAAACATGATACTAGGAAACTAGATTTCTAAATGTAGACAAATGAAATTAGATCTTTACTTCTCTACCTGAACAACAACAAAAATAAATTTAAAATGCACCGAAGTCCTTATGTAAGGACCTTAAACTTTGAAACGGCTAAGGAAGAACATAGGTAAGTATGATAGATAGATAGATAGATTAGATAGATAGATAGATAGATAGATAGATAGATAGATAGATAGATAGATAGATAGATATTGGAAAGGACTTTCTATAAATTACTCCAATAGCAAAAGAATTCCAAAGTAAGATTACATGAAATAAAAAAGAAGCTATGTGAGATGGCTCAGCTTGTAAAGGCACCTGTGTGCAAACCTAGCAGCTCAAGTTTGAACCCCAGAATCCATAGGAAGGAGAGAACCATCAGTGGTATGCATGTGCCTCTTCTCTCTTTTTCCCCCTCAAGTGAATAAAATAAGCATCTGCACAACAAAGGAAACAATCACCAGAGTGAAGAAATAAAAAAAGGAAAAAAATTGCCCACTACGTATCAGGCAGGCAATTAATATATAGACTACATAAAGAACTGCAGGGGCCAAAGATATAGCTCAGTTGTCAGAGGTACTAGGATACACAAAGCCCTGGCTTTGATGCCCAGCAGTACATAAAACTGGGTATGTTGGTGCATGTCTGTAATCCCAGTACTCCAGAGGCAGAGGCAAGAGGATCAAAGTTTAAGTCATCTTCAGCTACATAGTGAGTTCCAGGCCAGTCTTGACTCCAAGAGACCTATGTCAAAAAAGAGAAGAGAAAAGAGGAGAGAAGAGAAATAAAAGAAAAGAGATAGAGAACTGCAAAAGTTGAACAAGCTGGGGTGAGATAGCTCAGTGGATAAGGCATCAGCTTGCAAACCTGGTGACTTGAGATTGATTCCTGAGAGTCCACCTGGAGGAAGGGGAGAACGAACTTCTGAAAGCTTCCTCTGACCACACTGCACCACGGGGCTCATGCCTTCTCTCCATCTCCCTCTTCCCCCCTCAAATACATAAAAATTTTTGTGTGTACATGTATGTGTGTGAGGGTGTATGTAGGTATGTGTTTATGTAGCAAATATATAGTACACTATATATGTCTGTAGAGGCCCAAGATGACTTCAAGAATCACCTTGAATTGCTCCTCCTCATCGCTTCTCAGCCTTTTGGCTAAGATCAAGTGTAGAATTGCTCCTCCTCTTCCTCCTCCTCTTTCTTCTCCTTACTTGGGATCCAAACTCAGGTCCCTCTGTTGTGAGGTAAAGGCTTAACCTCTAAGTCATCTCTCCAACTCATTTATTGAAAGGGTTTCTAAATTGGAAACATCTATCTCTACAGGGAAACAAGAGACTACTTTTTTTTCCTTCTTAGATTACTGTTGAACAAGAATGATATAAAACTGAACCTCATTACATACTTATTGCTTTCCTGAACAGTTCCCCAATGACCTCACTACTCCAGATGCCCCCAAGGCAATGTCCCCTAATAGATGTCTTACAGTGTTCTAACCATTGAAGAATTATGATGTCACAGAACACAATGTTCCCTTGGTATATTAAGAGGCCTCTCCCCACCTCAAATTGATTATGGATTTTATCAGTATCCCTACTCTTTCTGCAAGCAGCCTGAGGGGACCTGTGAAAAACAGTATGCTACTTTCTTGACTCAGAAAACCCTACAAAGTCATAAAAATCAAGATTCAAACTTTCATGTTCATTTTAAGAACAGCCATGAAACTGCCCAGGTCATCAAAAACATGCCCAAGTATGCACCACATCTGAAAAGCCACCAAGTATGTCACTATGTGTGTGTGTGTGTGTGTGTGTGTGTGTGTGAGCACACTTGAGTGTATGTCCCTATGAAGGTCCAAGGATGACATTAGGAATAATTCTGGATTGTTCTACCTCCTAATTGCTTTGCTCTAAGATTTCCCAAGCTCTGCATTTCAGGACTGGTAAGTGTACGCTGCTGCCATTTTTCTCCCTGGCATTTTTACATGGGATCTGGAATCTAGGATTTGGTATCTGAACTCAGGTCATGCTTGTTAGGCAAAAGCTTAACCCTGAGTCATCTCTCCAGTCCAAGATGTCACTTTAAAGAAGCAAAGTGTGCCTATTCTGATGGTACAATAGTGTAGTGGGTAGGTTTGTCAAGGCCAAACAGTCAGGTTGAACACAGGGTCTACAGCCAAAAAAAAAATTTAAAAAAAAATAGTGCCAAATTTGTGTTGCACACTCTTAATGATGCTGAGAGTAATGCTAAACCTCAGGGTCTGGATGTGTGCTCTTCAGTCATTGAACATATCCAGTGAACCAAGTACCCAAGATGCACCACTGGATTTACAGAACTCAAGGTCAGATTAACCTGTCCCCTGATGCTTGCTGAAAAGGAACAAACCAAGTCAAAAGAGAAGGCTGCACAAAAGAAAAAGAATATCCTAGAAGAAACTGAAGAAACCAAAACTGATGACTTGAGAATAAATTCAGCATAAAATAAATGCACAACAAAGCCAGTGACTTGTCTATCTTTACTAGGAAGCATTGGAAGCACCTTGTGACATGGATCAATGAGTTGACACAGTCACGCTAAATCAGTGTTTAAGAAAAATCCTGTATTTTACAATCACAAACTGATTACCTGCAGTAACTCTTCTACAATCACACGGTTCAAACTTGCTATTTTATAAGTGAGGGTCTAAGGTCAGGAAACCTTAAAAAAATTAAGGTGTGGTGATATTGATGTCCTTCTCCTCCTCAATAAACTTCTGATCAATGAAGGTCCTGAGTGTAGCACAAGTCCTTTACAACCTGCCACAGCCTTCCTATTGGACCACACTCCTTCCATTCTCCCTTCAACCCCACTATCCTGATCCCATGGTTTCTCCCATCCTCGACTGAAGCTATTAGGCCTGGTTCTGATGTCTTGGAACACCCCTCCACCTTCCTCGCCAACCTTTGAGCAGATCGCTTGGTCGGGAAGCCATCTCTGAACATTGGGCCCATGGGGACGTTCTCCTATCTCCAAACTCCCAAAATGCTCACTGTCCGTTGCACACATGACAGTTCTGTGCCACATACAATCCCAAAACTGTAACTGACATGTTCTTCTGCATTCTCTCCTTGCACCCTTTCCAGAGCAAAACCTCCTTTTAGGAAAGGGATTGCATCTTATATTTCTGCCTCTACACATGAGTGTGAACGTTGACTGAGCACTGCAAGGTGCATAAATTGCTGTTTTAGATGTTTTGTGCATGTGATTTCATGGGATGCTTGCAAATTTCTCACAGATGAGAAAAGTGAGGCATAGAAAAAGGAGAATAAAGTGTCAAAGTCATGTGACTGAAAAGTGGTGGGTATAAGACAGGAATCTAGGTCCATCAAACTCCAGAAACACTTCAACCACAAACCATGCTGTCACCTAGCCGTGCCTTGAAGAGGAGGGTCAGGGAGTAGATGTGCCAGAACTATTCACTGGCTGATCTGCCCTGGAGCCAGGAGTACAGCCAAGGTACATATGAACAAAGGAAACAACAAATTCAATGCCTGCTTCCTCTGAGGCTCACGTTTGGTTTTCCCCATGTCCCTCCACGATCTCCCCAGTGTCACCGCATTAATCCTTCATCTGCATGGGTAACTTATTTGGGGACCCTCCCCAACACACACACACACACACACACACACACACACACACACACACACACACACACACTTCACAATGTTAGGAAACAAAACCAGAATTTCTGAAGGAAGAGTCAGACAAGGATTCTTGAGCAACTGGTTTTGTGAGCAGGGCCGCTCCCTATGGTCACTCGGTTTCACCTCCTGTGTTTTCCTTTCCGGGCCTGTTGGGCAACTTTGGAATCCCAGGAATAAGACATTTGCCAAGAAACCCTGTTTAAATAGAACAGGATTAGAAGGAACCTGAGGCCTTTGAAACCCCGGGTCAGCGGAAGGATTCCTCTCTCCTGACTCACTCTGGCCCAAGGAGAGATCTTCCTCGCGGAGTGTGGAAGGAGAACATGTCATAGGAGATAAACTTCTCTATGTCATAGAAGATAAGCTTCTCTCTTCTGGTGGCATCAGCTGCCGTTAATGAGTGACGACTGACAAGCCTTATAACTTGGTGGGTTTTGGTGCTTAAGGACCCCAAGTTTTGAGGGCTTTCCATCTCTGCTCAGAATCCCCACTTTGCTGATTATGAGTTATATTCACATGGACGTGCCACTTTACTTCTCTCTGCCCCGATTTCTCCACCTGAAACATGGCTGCTGAACAACTAATCTCTAGAGATGATGGTGATTAAAGCACATGTAGGACAGCTAATATGACTGCTCTGTGGGCTTCCTCTACACCTTACAGGTATAGGTGCTGAAAGCTACAGTTGTGAATAAGAAAGTGGATTAACCCCAGGCATGGTCTGCCTGAATCCAAATAACTTGAGTAGATATCTTCAGGCAGTGAGAACAGAGAAGGAGACCAGAGAAAACTAAGCAAGGCCATAAGCCTACAGGGAGGACATCCCTTATGCAACCCACCGGGAGCCCGCCACATCCTGCATCTGGCTCCCTTTACTCCCAGCTACAGTCCACCACAAAATCCACGGTCAGGACTTGCAAACCTAGCCCACCAGGGCCCACCACTCAGAAGTCAGAGAGGAAACCAATAGAAATCTTCCATTTCCAATTCCCAAAAAAATCCTTGAGATGGACACCCAGAGTCAGAATCATTGGGGCAAAGATTGGGGTGGTCTTGCTTCCTTTCTGCCCCCCTCCCACTCTGCAAAATCAGGTATTTTTCTTCCATTGTTAACATCTCAATAATCCTTACTTAAAAATTTTTAACTTCAGTTTCTCGAATTCAGGGCATAAGAACTTGGACTAAGGGCTGGAGAGATGGCTCAGGGTTACCTCTGCTTTGCAAGCAGAAGGTCCTGAGTTTGGATCCCATATCCCACGAAAAAAAATGCTAGGCAGAAATGGTGGTGGTCATTGCTTTCCTGGAAGGCAGAGCCTAGGAAACTCCAGAGCAAAGCAAATAGGAGGTCCTGAGTTCAGATTCCAGGCCCCACATTAGAAAAAAAAAAAAAGCCAAGCCAAAACAGTGGCAGTGGGGCAGTCTGCACTTCTGGCCCTGGTGGGCAGAGCCTGGGAAATCTCAGAGTGAAGCAAGAAGGAAGTAGAAGCAATCCAGAATAATTCCTGAAGTCACCCTTGGGCCTCTACAGGCACACACAGTATCCACTGATACGCACAGAGAGACACGTACATAGACATGCATGCAAAAATAAAAATTAAAAAGACTTTATTAATTTTTAAAAAAAGAACCTGGACTAGGAGTTGAAGAGATAATTCAAAGGTTAAAGCCTCACCCTCAAAAGCAGAAGGACCTGAGTTTGAATCTCAGATCCTACATAAAAATGCCAGGCAGAAATGGCAGTGACCTTTACTTCCCACCCTGGAAGTGTTATGGGAACAGTCTTTCCTCTGTCAACTATCCCTTCATGGTTACCAAATGTTACAGGGTACCTGTTCAGGGCTGAATGTTGCAGGGTTCTTATGTTCCAGAGTCAAAGATTGAAACCACAACATGTGTAGAGGATTAAGATAGATTTTATTAGAGAAGAGAAAGGCTGGAACTCATGGGTTCCAGACGTGGAGTGCCATGAGGGGCTACGAGCCCTGGAGAACTCATGGAGCTAGAAACAGACTCATGGCACCCTGAGTGCCATGAAGGGCAAGTGCCCCAGAGAACTCATAGACCCCAGCATGGAATCCATGAGAAGCAGGCAAGAAACAGATTCATGGCACCCCGAATGCCATGAGGGGCTGGGGGGCCAAAGATGGCTGCCAGGGTCAGGCATATTTGTGCATTTAGGCAAGCAAGGGAAATTGGCTTTTTCTCATTGGTTAGCTCCCATTTGGGGCCCAACCCAGTTGCTCTTGGGCCCAGGTGAGGGCTAGAGACCAAGTTGTTTGTGTATTTGGAGAGCTCATCTCCATGATTCTTTCACAGGGAAGTTAGCCATCTTATCTCTGGGAGGACTGGAGTCAGTTCCTCAGCAGAGGTTTTCCTTCAGGGTGATCCCAGTATTGGGGATTGGGGGGAGATGGCCTGCTGGAATTCCAAAGATCTTCAAAGACTTTAGAGACCCATCCCAGCATAGTTGTTCTAATCCTGCCTTAGAAGGTGGAGCCTGGTAAGCCTCCAAAGCAAAGCAAGAAGGTGGTAGAGCAATCCAGGTTGATTCCCAATGTCACCCTTGGCCTTCCCGTACACACATAGATAGATACCTAGATACTTAGATACCTAGATACCTAGACACCGAGATAACTAGATACCTAGATACCTGGATACCTAGATAACTAGATACCTGGATACCTGGATACCTAAATACATAGATACCTAGATATATAGATACCTAGATACCTAGATACATAGATCTATACTAAAACTAGTAACATAAGGCCCTGAGCACATACTGCGTAGGGTCCGGGGTGTCCTAGGCTGAGCCCTACTGAAGGAACAGCAGGGCTAGTCAGTGGGTTACAACAGCACTCGGGTTCAAAGTAACTCCCCAGGACTGTGCTGGAGAAGCAGGGAAGCATAGCGTAGAGAGCCAACACCCAGAATGTGAAGTTGAGAGAATTTTTATTTACACCACCTTAGTTATTTCACATCAGTGATAGCAGGCTAAGCATCTAAAGCACTTTTCAAGGGGCAAAAGGGGTCACAAAAAGGATATTGTGAAGCTTTAGAACGAGCAGGAAGAAAAACAGCTTTGGCACTTTGCTGTGAGAGAGGACAGGAGCTCCGTGTGGGAGTGTCACACACAATCCTTGGCACTGACTAGTGCGGGCGTCTCTTAGGCATCTTTCTCCCTGCCCAGCTCTGAGCTCCTGTACCGCCCTGGTGTAAAGAGAGTAGAGCAGACGTAACTCCACAGGAGCAATTCTTCTCCACTGGTCTCCCTGCTGATGTTGTCAAGAACCACTAGTGCCTTAGGTGTGCTGACACCTGTCTGTAATCCCAGGAAGCTGAGGCAGAAGAGACTGGAGGTGAAGGCCAGCCTGGGATACACAGTAAAACCCCGAGACTCGAATGGATGAATGCATACATGAATACATGAATGAATGCAAACAGGCAAAAAAGAACAACCAGGAGCTGGCAAGATGGTTCAGTGCGTAAAGGCTCTGGCTGCCTAAAGACCTAAATTCAATCCGTTGAACCCATATAGTGGAGGGAGAGAACTGAATTCTAAAAAGGTGTCCCCTGGGCTGGAGAGGTGGCTCAGGGGTTAAGCCTCCGCCTTGCAGGCGGAAGGTCCCGAGTTCGGATCCCAGATCCCACGTATAGACGCCAGACGGAAGCGGGGGCGGCCTGCGCTTCTGGTCCTGGTAGGGCGGAGCCTGTGAATCCCGGGGCAGAAGGAGGTGGAGGCGTCCATGGTGGTTCGCGAATTCGTCCGTGGTTCTACACACACACAGACACACACATACACACACACACACACACAGACACACGCGCGCATATACACACAGTTGAATAAATAATAATAATAATAATAATAAAAAAAAAATTTAAAAAAAAATTTAAAAAGGTGTCCCCTGACCACTACATGCACCCTATGATTCATGTGTGTGTGTGTGTGTGTGTGTGTGTGTACAGTTAATTACTGAATTAAAATGAACAAGTAACAGACCTGGCTTTTCATCCTCAGAGAACGTAGTCATTGTTATCTCTGGGAATACTTGAGGTCAAGTTCTTCTACTTGAGGACACAGGAAAAGGTGAAGGATGATCTCAGGCTGGCTGTTTGTTTGTTTGGTTGGTTGGCTATTTTGTTGGTTTGTTGGTTTTAGACAAGGTCTTACTATGTAAACTGGGGACACTGGAATGACTTTCCCGCCTCGGTCTCCTGGGTACTGGGATTAAGAGGTTATCACCACACCCACCTCTTTTTTTTTTTTTAACTAAAGTTTTCACATATTTCTTACTAAACCAACAGGACATAAAAACAAAGATTCTTAGTAGATATGTACAACTATATAAATAATGATGACATTTTCAGATATGGTACAATGATGATAACCTTGATACAACCAAACACCTGTCCTCTGACATGTGATTCCATGTAAACACGTGAGTCATTCCATGTGTAATTATACATAAACCTTTTGCTTTTCTTACTTGACTGGGACTCAGACCCCATGATCTTGTGGAAAGAAGGGGTAAGAGCTGGTAAAGCACATGCTTAACATGTATGAGTCTCTGGGTTCAAGCTCTAGCGTCAAAAAAGGAAGAGAAAAGGGAGGGAGAAAGGAGAAATAAAACAGGAAAAGGAGAGAAAAGGAGCCAGATGTACCAGTACAGAGCTGTAATCCCAACCAACCCAGGAGGCTAAGGCGTTAGGATCTGGGATACAGAACAAGTTCACTACCATCTTAGGCAACTGAGACTCCAGCTCAAAATAAAAAGGTGGCAAGGTGGCTGGAACAGGTGAAGGTGCCCACATGCAAACCTCAGAAACACAAGTTCCGTTTCCAGAGTTTAATCTCTAGAACCCGAGTGGTGAATGTAGACAATCAGCCTTCAAAAGTTGTGCTCTGACCTTTACATGAACCTGTGCCGCATGTTCTCTCTCTCTCTATCTCTCTCTCTCCTCTTTCTTCCTCAAATAAATAAAATATTTTTAAATAGTAAGAATAAAAAGACTAGAAGCATTGTCCAGCGATAGAGTCTGCAATGCACAAGAGCCTAAATTCAAGAAACTTGTAATTTTGAGGTGCTGGGAATCAACCTCTCGGCCTGCCAGGCAAGTGCTTTACCTCTGAGTTATAGTCCCAGACTTGGTGGAACTATTTCCAAGGGCCGGAAGACCCATATATCAGTAGAAACAAACCACAGATGTCACCAGTTTCCTGCTAGTCCTCAGTCACTCTGAAATAGGATGACATTCCCTTGCCTTAGAAACTCTCAAATCTATTGGATCCCACTCAGGAACCCAGAGAGGGCGGGGGTGGTCAAACAGTCAACACCCAGTTCCTGAGACCTGACCTCACACTGTTCAGAAAGGGTGGAATAGTCTAACCTACCTCCACCTCTTGGGATGCATGCCCAAGAATAAAAGGAGGAAGATTTCAGGTCGCATTGAAGAAAACCTCTAACGTCAGCCTCTGACTGTGTAGTTACTAGGAAGCCTCGAGGAAAGTGGAAACAGAGGAAACTCAGCTTCTGAATCATTTCCTCTCAGCATCAACTGTCACTCACCCCACCCTCTGATTCCCATGTGCACACCTGTACATGGTTAGTACTCACAGCCTGAACTTCCTGATGAGATACAAGACAGTAGGACACTGTGTGAGGTTCACGTATGTGTTGTATGACTACCCCAGAAGATAATCAATCCATAAGAATAAATGGCCAGCAGAGACTCACTACAGCAGTTACCTACATGTGTCCGTGTCTCTCCTGAAATACAGGGCTAATCTCCCTGCAGTCACTGCGCCAGTTAGAGCAGAATAGCAGGAGGAAATAGGAATCTTTTTCTCTTGTGACTTCACCTATTAGCAATTTGGAGGGACAGACCAGTTATATTTCTCACATTGGGCAAGAATACTGTTTATGCCCTTTATTTCCTGAGATGTTTTACACATGGTGCCACGGGGAGGGTCAGCAGTAAAGGGACACCTGGTTTTGTGTCAGTTGAGCGACAGATTTTCTTTGGCATAGTAAAAATCACTCATTCATCTTAAACTTTCTTATCTGCAATGGTTGGGTTTAATAGAGCTCATTTTTTATGTTCCTTCTTGATATCAAGCATGAATTCTATGATTAATTGCAGATAGGCAGAGTTAGATGTCACAGAGCTCTGATTTTTTTTTTTTTTTTAACTACTTGCCTACCTCAAAATGAAGAAGTCCTAAGTCCTGTCTGTAGCTCCTTGGACAGTTCTGTGTTTCAATGGCCTGAAAATGCATTTGACGGGTGAGGTCCCCAGATCCCCCGCCCACTTCCTGGGGAAGGGCGGCACCACTAGCAGGGAACCCAGTCTCCTGGTGCTTTAGTCACTGACTTCTCTCCCTGTTCCCCCACTTTCCTCATGGCCTACGCCTGAATGTCGCGCTCAGTCTCTGGAGTGGGCTATGATCTCTTTTGTAAGTCTCTGGGCTGTTTCCCCACCTGCGTGTCCCTGAGACACGGCAAACGATTCTTCTCAGCCACCCCAGCATCTGTTGCAACTTCTCCCTCTTCCGCTGAACGCTGCACAATGTGCAGAGCGCAGCCAGACACCTGCGCCTCTCTGTTCTCTGATGCTCCCGCAGCTTCTAGGCTGAGAAGCAGCTGAGCTTCCAGATGAAGCAGCAGTCTAGCCTAGAGGGCAGAGAAATAACCCCCCAAAAAACTGCAACGGATGGTCCAGCTCCAAGATCATCCCCTCACAAAGTTTCCATCCCCTCCCCCGAGACACACCCTAACCCAGGTGCAAAGCCCCCAGGGCACAGGCAAGGAAGTGAAACTGCCCCCCCCATGATGATGTCAGAGTGGAGAGACACAAATAAGAGGGAAAATGTGAATGTGAGCAAGCCTCAGGATGCCTGCTGGGTGTCACGTGATCTCGGTCTTCCGATACCCTCTTTTCCCCTCCCCTCTTCTGAACTCAGGTACAGCCCATCTAGGCAAATTCCTGAAAAATCACTGAATCATCAAAGAAATTGTTGAGAAAGAGGAGCGCGCGGCAACGTTCTTGCGATAGAGGGGGCCTGCGGTTCTCACAGGGACCCTCGGAGCTCAGTGCCATTTCTTCCTCAGCCTCTTGCTCTCACCTGCTTCAGACGAAGCCCCCAGAAGTTTCCATGGGTAGCTAGATGGCTCGCACGTGTCTTAGTACACGTTCCCCAGACTCAGTTCAGTATCTCAGTCCTCTCAAGAACACATAGGAAAAACATGAGCCCTCATCACATTGCTGATTTCAGAGAGGACTAGAACCTGGGCAGACGTGGCTGCAGAAGCTAGGACCCCACTGCCTTCTGCAAGCAGGCAGCTCCAGAACCCTCAAATGTCAGCGTTTGGGAAATTCTATCATCTAGTGCAAAGAAAGACCCAAGAGCTCAGCTTTTTTTTGTTGTTTTTGCTTGCTTGCTTGTGTGTGTAGCTACTGGTGTGTGTGTGTGTGTGTGTGTGTGTGTGTGTGGTGTGCCCATGTGGATCAGAGGGCACTGTGCATGCCTGTGGAGACATTCTGGATCGCTCTACCTCCTTATTGCTTTGCTCTGGGGCTTCCCAGGCTCCCTCTTTCGGTGGGAACTGGAAGTGCAGGTCGCTGCCACTTTGACCCGGCGTTTTTTATGTGGGATCTGAACTTCAGTTCTTCTGCTTGTGAGGCAAGAGGCTTAACCCCTGAGCCATCTCTCCTGCTTCCGATCTCAATTTTTAACAAACATCCCAGAAGCTGCAATCCAGACCATCAAGAACTCTGAGAAATCCTGTCTTATCATTTCTTGTAGCTTTTCTTGCCCTCTCTGGGATTCCCCGGCACCATCACCACCACCCACTCACACACTTTGCACCCAAACTGCATCCTCTCTTTCCATTTAAAGCAAATAAACTTCATATTGCTGAGCTACGTGGAATTTCCGAGAGGTAAGTTATGTTTCTCAAGCTGCTTAACTTCAAATTCTGGATCCAGTACACAAAGTGTAAGGCCCCAGGTAAATCGCTAGGACCTTGGTTCCTGCCCGGTGAGTGAAGTAGCCAGCTGCTATGTGAGGATCTATAAAAGGTGTTCAGCACATTGTCCAGCATGTACTATGCAATGGGTACTCGTTGGCTACTAGTATTTTAAATCCTAATAGAAATATGTGAAGCTTGTTACTATCTGGAGGCTGAACAGGCCAAGGAACAAGCTGTGGAAAGCCTGCCAGATTTCTAGACCTGGTAGCCCAGTTTCTATCTTCTAAGCCATTTTTCCCTGATCTTCCTGACCACACCCACCCCCTCTTCAGTCACTGGGTTCTCAATGGAATTTTACTTGTATCCTGGACTTTTTATGATATGCAAATAAAATGAACCTTTTTTATAGTGTGTGTTTTCATCTGTTCTTCTTTATTACCTTTTTTTTTTAGACGTTCTTCCTTTTCTTCTCCCCTCATAGATTCACACACCCACCCCTGCTTTTGAAGACTTCTTGGTAATTAAGATAAGAACTCAGGCAAAGCCCATCTAGGCAAATTCCTGGCCAAAATCACTCTGAATCATCAAAGAAACGGTTGAGAAAGAGGAGCGCACAGCAACATTCTTGTGAAAGAGGAGGCCAGGCCCGTGGTTCTTGTAAAGCCAGAGACCCTCTGAGGTCAGCATGAGTTCCTCCTCAGCCTCTTGCTCTCGCCTGCTTCAGTGTCCGCCTTCTTAGAGCTTTGGCTGTGTTCTCCTGGCTGCCTGTGAGTAGTTCATGGGTGATGGTCCACATGTGTCTCTTACTGAACATGCCCCAAAGTCAGTTTAGCATCAGTCCCTAGGCATCCTCACCCTCATCCTTATCCTAAGACATTGGATCTACCCCCAGAGCAAACTAAACACAGCTCAGAGCCACCTCTAGGCCCCTCCCACCACCTCACCTCACTAGTCACTCATGGAGACCCCAGTTTTCCAGTGGTGCTGATTCTCCTGCTCCCCATGCTCCTGCTCTCCTACCTGAGGGTCTCTACATGGATGCTTCACAGACGAGGTTCTACCGAGAAGCCAGCTACCTAACTAAGCACATGTCCCGAAACACAGATTGACCAGGTCACTTTCCACTTAAAGCTCCTGAAGGTTCCCCTTGCTCAGAAGAGTTTCAATTCCTAAAGAGTGGGAAAAAGGGGATCCATCAGGATTTCCGCAATCTGGCAGAGCTTTCCTGCTGCAAAAGAGTAGGTCTAAAACATCTGTCACTCTACCCACCTTGAAGGCTATCCAACTGATGGCTTCATTCTCAAGAGGGGACACACCCTAGAGTTGGTCCCCTTTCATAGGGACATTAGCCAGACTCATATTATCTGATGGTAGATCCATGAGTTCTACGTATTTCGTTGAGGAAAAGCTAGTACAGTCACGTTTTAGGAATGGAGTTCGTCTAGTCCTATCTCTATGACAGAAGATGCAGCTAAAAGCCTTGAGATGCAAAACTACTCATGCAAGATGAGAGCCCAGGGGGCTGGAGAGATGATTCAGGAGGTAAGCCTTTTGGCTCAAAAGAAGAAGGACCCAGATCCCACGTGAAAAACACCAGGTGGAAATGGCAACGGCCTGTACTTTCAGCTCTGGAAGGTGGAGCCTGGAAAAACCCCAAACCAGTGTAAATAGGCAGGCAGTAGAGCAATCCAGTTACCCTTGGGCCTCCACAGGCACATACAGTGCCCTCTAACACACACACACACACACACACACACACACACACACACACACATATTAAAATAATAATAAGATCAGAGCTCAGTCACCAATAGCAGGACAGAAATCTTGGTATGCAAGTCTGTTTCTCCTGCCAACAGCCCAGAAGATTCTCCGGGATTCTCACAAACTTCCCCTTCTAGAAGCACACAGCCTAGGACTCCCGTCCAAGCCCCACATGCTTGTAGGCCTAGCTGACCTGGAAGGAAGAGAACAGGAAGGCGTGAGCTTTGGCACCAATTCAGGAGAGAACTCCAGGGACGAACACAAGAGCTTTTGATTATAGAAACAAAAACAGGCCCATTGTTTCAGTGGGTGAAACCAAACCATAGCAGGAGCTAGAAAACCAGTTTCTTTGTGCCTAGAGACTAGGACTTAGCCATGAACTATTAGGGTAGAGGTGGGGGAGGAGAGAAAGAAACATCTACTTCAAGAAATAGAGCAGTTAGTATTTATCCCCCCACCCCACTTTTCATTCTCCCTACACCAGTTTTATTTAGTTTGGGTTTTTGTTTGCTTGCTTGCTTGTTTTTGTCCTCTGGTAGCGCTCCAGTGACCTTCTATGTCCCTGAGAACCTAGGAAGACTGGGAAAAGGTGTGGTTGCCTGGAAGATACAGGAATCAATGAACCATCTAGAAGTTGGGTGGTTCTATTATAAGGTTCGTAAAGAGAGCTATTCCATCATTTCCCTGTTGGCTAACAAAAGAGAAACACACACACACACACACACACACACACACACACACACACACACACACACCCTGCCTCTCACCAAAGGAAACACTTTTTTCTGCAAAGTATCAGGCACCTATCTGGAGACTTGGGGCCTTGTCCAACTCAATGAAGCATAAACAGATCTGGGATTAAAAAAAAAAGGTTGAATGTCAAACAATCAAGATTTCACAAGAACACGTTCCCTTGCCACCACCACTGGTTATTGATTCCAGATGGCCAGATATGTAAGTTCATTCTATGAAAAATCACTCACCATGTTCCTTGATGACAAGAGATGTGTTTGAGCTTGATCCATTCAAATGATAAACTACTTAAACTGAAAGACAAAAAAAAAAAAAATCTGGTGCTTACCCTCAAGACTAAGCCAATTCTTGCCTTTACACAAGCTTTCTCTCTGCCAGCAGCATCCCCTCCTCCCCACCTGCCCTTACTTAGCACATCCCTATGCTCAGAAGACTTGTTCCCTCAGAGATCTGGAACCTCCTGAGGTAAAGCCCTTTTTTGACAAATACATTCCCAGGTTCCAGGGGTTGAAAGGTGGGCATTTTGGGAAGTCTGTTATTCAACCATAAAAAAAAAAAAAAAAAAAAAAACTTTTACAAAATCCACCCATGACAAAAACTGACTTCAGGTCCCAGAAAAATGGCTCAGCAGGTAAAAGCACCTGCCTGTGTGTAAATCTGAAATCCCGAGTTGATCCCTGGAGCCCACATGGTGGAAGGAAAGAATTGAGTTCTGAAAGCTGTCCTCACCATAGCGGGGTGCAAGCCTGCTTTCTCATAAATAAACAAACAAACAAATAGCACGTTTTTAATTCACTTGTCTTTCATTTGCCTGTCTGATATACAAGCAAGAAGACACTCTAGCTACAGCTGGATGCCCCTGGGCACATCTCTCTACCATATTTCTTGCCTGTAGCACAAGGATAACTCTTTTTTAAAAAAACATTTTTATTTAAAAAATGTTTTATTTATTTCAGAGAGAGAGAGAAAGAGAGGTGCATATATGTACCATGTGGGCTTCCGGGAATCGAACTCAAGTCTCCCAGTTTGCAGTAGGCACCTTACCTATTGAGCTATCTCACAGAGCCACAAGGATAACTCTTATTGTATCAGAAAAAAAAAAAGAGAGAGTAAATTAAGACACCCAAGGTATTAAGCAAGGTTCCCAATACCATAGCCCCAGCACACGTCCTTGCAACCCCCTTCTCGCCATCCTAACTTTTCTCCCCCTTGTCTCAGAGATCTAGTCAGTTCAACCTACCATGGAGCAAAGAAAGTTACTCTGCCCATCCTGTTTGTGGTTCTGCTTGGGTGTTTTCAAAAAGGCATCTCTTTTCCAACCAGGTAACCCACTCTATATATGGAGAGATCTGTTTTTGAAAAAGCCCATTTTATGTTCAAATAAAATGTTTACACATGTCCTCTACTTATTCACACTGGTCCTGATTTTGCTCGGATACATCCGTTTCCTTCTCAGACCTTTCCTCAGGCTTTCTCTCTGCACCTTGTAAACACGGATCGCACAGAGAATAAAAATGAAGACAGGCGGCAATGAGGAATTCTCTCAGCGCAGTGTCAGTGTTTGAGACCTGTTTCTAGGTTGGGCTCTTGTAAAAACTATTTCATTGCCGGCCACATCCCCGTCTCTGTAAGGTCCTCCCGTTCTGGCTCACACCCTTTGGGTATTCTTCCTGCTTAGTAGAGATCTTTTCCTAGGCTGCCGGGCATGTGCTTGCCAATCCTGCCACTGCTGGAATCGACACCTACCCCCCACCATGGTGGGGGGAAGCTTTACAGGTAACCACATACTCCTTATTGAACCTTGCCTTTGTGACTCTCAGTCTCGTCTAGGAAAAGCACAGTCAGGTTCCTTGTCCTCATAAAGATAATTTTAATAAGTTGGAAACTATTTGTAGGGCCATTTTCTAGCCATAAAAGGGATGGACCCAGGACAGAAATATAATAAGGAAGTAGAAAGAGGGAGAGTCCCTGCGACAGTCACAAAAGGGGAGGAGACTCCAAGGCCAGAAACACCCTAACACACACTCAGCATTCCCTGCCTTTGAACAAAGGCAGCCCCGCCCGTCCCTTACCATGCCCGTGGGCATCTGACTTCCTGCTACACTGACCGGCCTCACTTTCCGAGACCCAAGGTGTGTGGCACGGAAGGCCACACAAAAGGTCTGACTCACTTAGATACACATCCCGTTGGCAGGAAAAAGGTTGCCGAGGGTTTGCCAGTCAGGGTGTCTGATTTAAGGAGTTGCACTTCCTTCATGAAATAATATTGTCTTGTTGACCGAGAACTAAGGAGTCAGGGTAGAAGACATCATAACTCTGTTCCCTTTAGAAAACCCACTGTCCCTCCCAGGGCTGGGCTACATTCCTCACTCCATACATCACCTGTTTTAACGAGATGTGTTTCAGGAAAAACAAAACAAAACCAAAAAAATCTCTTTTTATAATGTTTAAAATCCAAGTATTTTATTCCATTCAAAAGGGTCATTTTAGCGATGATCAAGCGCAAAACACGTTAAAGGCTGTGTTGGAAATGTTTGAGAACAGCCTTGTGCATCATGAGTGGGGGACCACTGAACAACAGTCAGGAAGAGGTAGGAGCCTCAGATGTGCTGGGAAAGTCTGTTTGTAACTTGCCTGAAGCTCATCGGCACTCTCACCCCCTTAGCATCCAAGAAGTCGGCCATCTTGTCCCTTTTCTCAGAACTGGTAAAAAGTGGAACGAGCATTTAGACACTCACTGTTTCTGAATCTGAAGCCCATGTTTCCATCCATACTTTTGCATCACTGGAATTCAGAGAAGAAAGAAAGATGATTGCTTCTAATGGGGATAAGCACACCAGGCTTTCACGATGAGACAGGATCTGAAACAAGATGGTAAATTCAGGCGGCTGAGCAGGAGAGTGAGGATCTATTGTATCGTAGACTCAAACATGAGAAAGTTGTGGATCTGCAATCACGGTCCCGCCGCCCAACTATATTGATAAAAACCAGGGATGTAGGGCTGGAGAGGTGGCTCAGGGGTTAAGCCTCCGCCTTGCAGGCGGAAGGTCCTGAGTTCGGATCCCAGATCCCACGTATAGACGCCAGGCGGAAGCGGGGGTGGCCTGCGCTTCTGGCCCTGGTAGGGCGGAGCCTGTGAATCCCAGGGCAGAAGGAGGTGGAGGCGTCCATGGTGGTTCGCGAATTCGTCCGTGGTTCTACACATACACAGACACACACAGACACACACACACAGACACACGCGCACACGCACATACACACAGTTGAATAAATAATAATAAAAAAAATTAAAAAAAAAAAACCAGGGATGTAATCTTTAAGCTGTGTTTTATGCAGAGACTCAGAAATCTTAGAAGACAATAGATTAGCATTTAAAAGTTTGTCTTCTGTCTCATCTTCTCTCTCTTCCAGAAGATTCTATAAGGAGAGGAAACAAAGGCAGGCAGTCCATTCAGAGCCAGTCTTATTCCTGAGAGTCAGTTTGTCTTCATGATACCCTCTCCCTGTGCACAGAGAGACCCGTGGTCTGTCTTAGCTATCAGTTGGGATGGTGTCTGGATTTAAAGTTGACTCAGAGTAGACAAATGGTTCACAATAGGTGCGTGCTGGGGTGTATGCGCACATGCCTTCCTACAGGGTAGAGCATGAAGGCGCTCTGACAACACAGAATACACGGAGCCCACAGCATCGTGTCCCTCTTGGGGCAGGTCTGCCTGTGGATCAAAGAGTGTGGACTCTGCTGAACAGATTCTTAATTCCTAAGGAATCTGGGCTTCAATCTGTATGTGATGGACATAATTGTGGATCTGGACTGGATGCCACAGAAATTTAAATATATTCATACATATACATACATACATACATACATACTGAAGAAATGTTTGTGGCCTCCTTTGACTCTGGCTATTGGTCTATCAAAACAATGGACCCTGAAAAATAGAATTTCCCCCAGGAATTCATGCTTGAAACCACAAGAGTAACTTCTGGCACTCACCAAGAAAAAGGACTTCTCAGAGTACTGAAAGTTTGCCAGGTCTGGTGCCAGCCAGAAAGAAATTTATCTTCCACAAAGAGATTTCAGACAGCTCTTACAACTTGTCAGACCACCTTGGAGGAGAGACTGGAGCCAACCACGGGGCGGGGGGGGGGGGACTGCCTAGCTATGCATAGTTCTTGCCCCTTATTTAAAGCTAAATCTCATAACAAAACTTCAAAGACAGAGTTTGGAGGGAAGTGTTGGGTAGCTCACTTCCCAACGTGTTCACGTTGAATAAATTTCCTTTTTCTGTTTTTCATTATTAATTTGATTTTAAAAAAAGATTTATTGAGGAGAGATAGCTAAACCAAGGCACAGGCCTATCAATAGGTTGGGTAACAATGAGAAAGCTTTGAGGTCAGAGACTTTAAACAGCTTTTTTTTTTGAGGGGGTACTGATAATATTAAGTAAGATAACTCAGAGAAAGTGGTTCTTAATTTTGTAAGTTTATTAGAATTACCTGGAAGTATGCTACTTGGTGTGTGTGTGTGTGTGTGTGTGTGTGTGTGTGTGTGTTTGAGGTTTTTTGTTTACTTGTTTCAGTTCTGGGGATTGGTCCCAAGGTTCAATTCTAAATTAGGCAAGTGTCCTACCACTGAGCTACATTCCCAGACCCCTCAGTCTCCTGTAACTGAGACAGAATTCCACTTGTCTTCATGACCTTAACGTTTTGTCATTGTTGTTGCTTTGTTGCTTGTTTGGTTTGGTTTTGTTTTTGACATGGGGTCAATAGCCCGGACTGACCTGGAACTCACTACTAGCTCAGGCTGATCTTGCGGATCTTGCTTTAGCTTCTGGAAAGCTAAGCTGCCATAGCCTGGCTGACATTTGGGGGTTCTGTGGGGTTGGGTCTTGTTTTTGTTTTTAGTATGGTGTTTTTTTTTAATTTAATTTAATTATTATTATTATTATTTATTCAACTGTGCCCATGTGCGTGTGTATGTGGGCTCTCGTGTGTGCGTGTGTCTGTGTGTGTGTGTGTCTGTGTAGAACCACGGACGAATTCGGGAACCACCATGGACGCCTCCACCTCCTTCCTCCACCTCCTTCTGCCCCGGGATTCACAGGCTCCGCCCTACCAGGACCAGAAGCGCAGGCCTCCCCCACTTCCGCCTGGTGTCTATACATGGGATCCGGGATCCGAACTCAGGACCTTCCACCTGCAAGGCGGAGGCTTAACCCCTGAGCCACCTCTCCAGCCCTAGTATGGTGTTTTGTTTTTGATTCCCTAGCGAACCTTAGTTTTATGAGACAGGGTCTCAAGTAATACAGGCTTCTCTCTAACTTGGTTCACAGTTCAGGCTGGCCTTAGATTCCTGACCCCCTACCTTTACCTCCCAAGTGCTGAAATCACAGGAGTGTGCTGCCACACCCAGCTGATATTTTGTGGTTCTTGGATTCAGGGTCAAGCTGACCTAGAATCAGCCTCAGGTTCCTCAATGCTGCAATGACAGATACTTTGCATACCTTAAAAATTTTGAAGCATACCGAACACATACTCTGTATGCTAACCCTCTATCAGGGCTTATCTAACGTGCTTTTTCTAAATCAGCTCTAGATAAACATTTTAGCAGGACACTGCAGAAGAGATGTTAAGGTCTTTCTTGGGCCACCACACCAAGAGGTCCACCACTGGAACATCTCCCACTCCTCGCCCTGTTAACTAGGAGCCCATTTTTAAGTAAAATCATAACCTCAGTTCTTAAATCACCAATGTCAAAGATACCACAGACCAATCACAACAGACTGGAAGGTATTAACTACTTTAGATTCTAATGAACATCCAGGACAGGACGCTAACAATGAAGATTGGTGTTGTAGACATTGGCAAAGAAGCCATGCTGGGGGCTTTCCTTTCTAAAGCATCCAGCTAGACACAGATAAATACATCTGGACTTTGGACCCACAGTAGAAGAAAAGGCCAGAAACCATCTGATTAGGAGAATGATAGATAAGCAAACAGCTGCCCAGTAAAAAGAGAAAGCTAGCCACTACCAAAGTCCACCCCTTCTGGTCTATTTTTTTTAATTATTTATTCAATTGTGCGTGTGTGTGCGTATGTATGTGTGTGTGTGTGTGTGTGTGTGTGTGTGTGTGTGTGTGTGTAGAACCTCGGGCAAATTCGGGAACCACCATGGACCACCTCCACCTCCTCCTGTTTACTCTGCCCCGGGATTCACAGGCTCCATCCTACCAGGACCAGAAACGCAGGCCGCCCCCACTTCTGCCTGGCGTCTATATGTAGGGTCTAGGATCTGAACTCAGGGCCTTCCGCCTGCAAGGCAGAGACTTAACCCCTGAGCCACCTCTCCAGCCCCCCTTCTGGTCTATTTTCTATCCAGACTTCAGGGTAACCTTTGCTTCAGTGAAGGCACACACCACACAATTGCTCCTGGGTCCCTACTGACAATGGAGGAATGACCCCCACCTCACATGCCAAGAAGCATGCTTCTGGAGAAGTGTGGAAGAGCCATCTACAGACCCCAAGTCACAGGGACATGGGCCTCCTTTCCACAGCCCTGTGCTCACCATCAAAACCTTAGTTTCTTCTGAAGCTAGAGGGAAGGAACCTGTCATAAGGTTCATGAGAGAGAAACGTGTCCACATCTTTTGCCACCAGGCTGTTGAAACAAGAAGATAATGTGCTCAACTTCCTTAGAATATCAGTTTGGAGTTCCAAAGTTCCCCTCACCCTTGCTCCCATGAGAGACCATCGAATGACATGCAAAAGGAAGCTGCAGAATCTAGAGAAAGGGTTTCCATGAGGGCTGCTCTGAAGTGTTCATACCACCACTGTGTGGCCCTGCAGAAGGAAGTGTGGGAGGTAACAGCTTTCTAATACTCAGAAAGTGCTAAGAAGAGGGCTGGAGAGATGACTCAGGGGTTAAGCCCCTGCCTTGCAAGTGCAAGGACTTGAGTTTAGATCCCAATTCCACTTAAAAACACCTGGCTGAATGGCAGTAGCCTACACTTCAGTTCTGGAAAGTGGGGTCTAAGAAACTCCAGAGCAAAGCAAAAATGACGTAGAGCAATCCAAGATGATTTCCAAAATCACCCTTGGGTACACACAGTACCCTCTGAGACACACGCGCACGTGCACACACACACACACACACACACACACACACACACACACACACACAAAGAGAAAAGAAAAGTACTAAAAAGAAAATTGTCTCAATCGGCACCTAGCCAATATCCTTCAAATGTCTCATTGGGTCTCACTGAAAGGACTGGCATATAATTAGATGCTAATACATGAGTGAAATAATCCACCAAACAGTGGAGTAAGAGAGATGACTCAGCAGGTAAATGTGTTTGGGTGCAAACTGGCAACCCCAGATTCCACGTGGGAAGAAGGAGCCAACAGCTCCTGAAAGCTGTCCTCCGACTTCCACATCCACGTTTGCTGTCAAATAAATAAAACAACATCACCTTAAAAAAGAGCGGGACCAAACCCGTCAGGAATGGCTGGGGAAGGTGTCATGAAATAAGCAGGATTCAGGTTGGGCAGGCAGCCAGGCCTCACGAACTAGACGCTAAACGATATTCTCGTGTAGTCTGTAAGCACATTAAAGTTCGATAAGATCACCTGGAAAGTGTTTTCCAGTTCTAAATCAAATGTGTCATACTTACCTCAAATCTGTTACATTACAGGAGAGGGAGGGAGCTGATCTTATCCCCCCCCAGTTGTCCATTTCCCTAACCCTGCAGGAGTGACTTGCTCACATCCATGAGTTTAGCAGACGCCAGTGAGGCCATGCTGCCACCTTGTGGCCCTGACGACAACACGCTTCGCCAGGCCAAGCGTGGGGAAGTCCGAGTCACAGAATGTGGTAAGAGAATCACAGCTCTGCACACACAACTGACAGTGACGGTCAGAAACAGCTGATCCGGCATCACAGAGCAACATCACATTTGAAAATGATGTTTTATGATTCCAAACAATGTGGCATTAGTGGAAAAAATCTAGGTTCCAAAACAAATTCTTCCTTTGTGATGATTAAAGCAACAAGAATTTTCAAACTTCCAGCCTGCCTGAACTCTGCAGTTTCCCAAGGAGACTTGTAGCTTAATACTGTAACTGTTCTTTTTCACCATAAGCAAAATCCATCTGGTGCTAACTGACAGTCTTACCTACTTACCAAAGCACACAGACATATACACACAGACAAATACACTCACAGACACACACACGGACACAAAGACACACACATAGACATATAAGTACAGACACAGACACATACACACACATGGAAATACACACATGGACACAAACTCAGACACATGTGCATATACAGACATACACATGGACAAGCACATAGACACACACTGATCTATACACAGAGACACATCCACAAACATGGACACATACACAGATATACACATGGACACACATATATACAGGCATACACATACAAGCATACACAGATACATACATACACACACACACACACACACACACACACACACACACGGATATACATGGACATACACACACAAAACGCATGCTGGCTTTGACCACTGAAACTGACCTACTACCTTTCATACAAGTCTTCAAATACTTGAAAATGTCCATCACAGGCTTCTTTCCTGACTTCCACCTGCCCGTCCCTGAGAGACACACTGTAAAACTCTCACTTTCTCCTGTCACTCTCCATAGTCACGTGAAGTGAGCAGCCACAGTGGAAGCGCTGAATTCTAGGAGTTTCCTAACCACAGCAGCAGTGCTGCCAACTCCCACTTCCCCATCCTGGCACCACATCCATACTTAGAAAGCAAAGTTCCACATCCACTGCTTCCTCCGGTGCTGCTGGGTCTGTGGATGGTAATGCACCATCCAGCAAACACAGGACATCCATTGCATGCTCCCATGTTCAAGGAGTTAATGTATGAGTTTGCTCCCATGCCTCTTTATCTCTCTCTCCCTCTCTTTCTTTCACTTTTTCTCCTTCTCCTTCTTCTCCCTGAGACAAAGTCACCCTCTATAGCTCAGGCTGACCTGGAACTCATTATAGATCCCAGAATAGCCCTGAAGTCCTAGCTCATGGGGAGCAGCAAAATCACATCTGTCTCTGCCGTCAGAGCTCAGGCTGTGGAAGGAAACCAATTCAAAGCCAGACCACTTCAGTATGAGATACCATAAGAGATGCATACACTGCTTTTTTTTGGGGGGGGGGTGCATTTCATCAACTTCTTCAACTCATGTGCATGTTCTTTCTTCCACATTTTGTTTGACACAGGGTCTGTCATTGGACTGGAATTTTTGCAATGTAGACCTGAGGAACTTTCAGCGAGTATCTGTCTCCGCCTCCCATCTCACCATCTTTGGAATTACAAACATGTGCTACTATGTCTGGCTTTGTTCTAACATGGGTTCTGGGAATCTAAAGTCAAGCCCTCATGTTTATGAGGCAAGCTCTTTCCCATCTCTCCTACCCTCAACTCTTGGCTTCTGTTGTAGTTACTCTGCATTGTTGCCGATAAACTCACGACTGAATAGCTTAAGGAAATAAGGAGTTTTACTTTGGCTTACAATTATCCAGTTACAGCTCCTTATCCAGCTTGGCCAGAGAACACACACCAACACCAGGGGCTGAGGGAACTGGCCACACCATATCCACACACCCACAGAACTCCTGAGAAAGGACAGTCCTTACCTGCCAGACCAGCATGTCTGGCCAAGTGTACCAAAAGATGCCAACTTTCTCAACCAGCTCCCTCCATCTTATTCACCTGCCCAGGGATTAGTCCCCCACTCACCATGAGTTGAGTCTTCCCTATCAATTAGACAACCTTCTTCAGGCTCACCCAGAATTTAATTCAACTATCAATTCTCTACAAATGCACCCAGAGCTCGAACCCTCACCATCAAATTGACACCTGTGTCTAACTATGACAGCTTCTGATCTCGGTTTCACAGTCACAACTGAATCAGACATTTCTGGCTTATCACAGTGGTTGTGGGCCTCTACTTCATCATGTCTGTGCTCACTCTTCCACTAGGGTTCAGCAAATCCTCATGCACAACAACTAGACAGCTTCCCATTAACAGAAAGTCTAGCAAGTCGGATTTATCCCTGTTTTTACCCCTGTGCCTTTGACACTGATTAGCTGATGGTGTTGAACAAATCACGTTACTTCTCTGCCCTTCTTCAACTTATAGTTTTGCCAAGTATATGGAGTTAGATATCTGTGACTCTGTGGACTATAACCCACCATCCTGCAAATACAAGACACCCATTACATACTTCCACATTTAATTCCATGTGAGTACTTGACTATCGTTATAGAAACATAAGGCATGGAACCAAGCAGCAAATATACCTGAATGCCTGCAAAAGCATCAAGACCTGAGTCCAACTCCAGAAACACACATCACACACACACACACACACAAAAGCTGAACATGGTGGTGCACACTCATAATCCCAGTGACAAGGAAGTAAAAACAGGTGGATCCTTGGGACCATCTTGGTCAGCCAACTTAGTCTGCATGGGTGTGTGAAGGGATATGTGCACCGGGAGAAGATAGGCAGATTCCCAGGTCTTACTGGCCACCAGTGTAGCCAAAGTGAAGAGACCTAAGTTCAATGAGAAATTCCATTTCAACAGAGAGAACTGTGAGTAACAGAGAGAGATATACGAATCAATAGAGGAAGTCACCTCTGACCTTCATGCACACATGAATAGGTGAGTGTGTCTGCACATACATTCATACACACATAAACCTCTTTCATGAAATGTGGGCGCCCCTCAGGAACAACTGAGCTTGACTTCTGATCTCCATCTACATGAGCACACAATACACCCAAATAGAAATGTATACAGTCACACACAAAAAACTGGCAATATTAGCAATAGAAAGAACATTACATTTGTCTTAAGAATATTTCTTTTGGGGGCTGGAGAGCTGGCTCAGAGGTTAAGAATCTGTCTCGCAAGCAGACGGACCTGAGTTAGGATCCCAGGTGCCACGAAAAAACGCCAGGGAGAAACAGGCAGAGACTTCCACTTCTAACCTTGATGGACGGTGCCTGGGAAATCCCAGAGCAAAACAAAAAGGAGATAGAAGCAATCCCAGGATGATTTCCGAAGTCACCCTTGGCTCTCCACAAGAACACACAGTACTCGCTCACACACACACACACACACACACACACACACACACACACACGCATGCATGCATGCACGCAAAATAAAAAATAAAGTTTAAAAAAAGAATACTTTTTAAAATTTTCATGTGTATGTGTGGGGTGTCTGTGTGTGTTTGCATGAGTGTGGGTGCATTGCACAAATGGATGTGCATGCTCATGTGTGCATGGAAAAGGTTGAGAAATTGATATCAGAAATCATCCACATTCATTCTTCTTTCTCTTCTTTGTTTGTTTGTTTGTTTGTTTGTTTGTTTCTTTCTTTCTTTCTTTCTTTCTTTCTTTCTTTCTTTCTTTCTTTCTTTCTTTATTAAATAGGGTGTCCAATCAAACTTAGACCATAGCATTAGTCTGAGTAGCCAGCTTGTTCTGCCTTCCAAGGCTGGGGTGACAGGCTTTACATATCAGCAAGTCCTGAAGTACCCAAAGCCCCCTCGTGTGATAACCTCTATCCCAAGTCCATGCTAATGGGAGTCAGACAAAATGAACTGAATGGCAGACAGGACCTGGTGAGTGGGGGTTAATGGACAGAGGGAACCTGAAAGCTGGGCTGACTCTGCAGTGACCTCACCATGGACTGCGTTACTGGACAGCTCAAGAAGGCCGCATGTACACACCTGACCACTTGTCATTGAGATTGTTTTATCTTTTAATGAGTTTCGCTTCCTACTGCGTCAGGCGAAGTTAAGGGGTTAGGAAGCTATTGCTCAATTCAAACAAATATTTATAGAGTACTCCCATGGTGCAGAGCCCTGTGTGAATTCAGACAATGTAAAAACAAACCATCAGCAGTCCCTGATCTCAAAAAATCCCCATCCCAAAAGTAGCCAGCTGCATGCTGCGATGCCCCCTCTGCATTCTCTGCTCTCTTAATCTCCCGTTAAGTCCAGTGAGTTAGCCTGCCACCTTTAAAAGGTGTATCTCTACATTTATGCCATGTATGTCATTCCCTGGTTAGATTTCAGGCTCCTGAAAATTACAGACCATTTTTAGAACTTTCTAGAAAGAAGCCACATCAGTAGCATCAGACTAAGTCCAAACTTTCATTTGAGGAGGGGATAGTTTTCATTGTCTGGCACGAGTCTCTGGTGTTTTACTAGGTCAGGACTAGCTGAGAGGATAGGAAGCACCCAGCAGCATTCAGCGCAGCAACTCAGGAGGTGAAAGCAAGGAGGCTGTTGTAAGCTTAAGCCCACTTTACATGGTTACAGCCCTGGAGGGGGCTGTACAGAGGACAGAGCAGCTTCCTACTGACACGCTGCCAAGTGTGGCAAGCGGCAAGGACAGAGGGAAAATAGACTGTGCCATCCTTTCTCTTGCCGACCAACCTTCCGTGAAAGGTTTAAGGAGGCTCAAGGAAGAAAAGGGGGAGATCATGATTTGGTGGGAGCAAGGAAGAAGAGGGAGAGATCATGACTCGGTGGGGGATGAGGCGTGCAGGAGGAAGAGGAGGAGAGCTGCGGCCAAGCTGTCTGTCACTTATGTTGTTAAGCATGCGTATGTTCTTAAGCCGCTTTTGTTGGACCAGTTTTACCTCCCAGATTCCCATGCGGCACCTGGTCCAACTTGTGACTAATAAGACCAGTGCCACCTTACTGGTTCTTGCCCTCTGCCAGGATCTCTGGTGTGGCACTAAAGTGCAACCTCTTAACTGAGCACTTTGCCTGAGCCGTTCCAAGAAACTGGAAGCTTCTAACTGGTGACAGTCCCCACGCTCTTTGAGCAACAGTAGCACCAAAAGACGGTCACAATGAAGGTTCTACTTGCTTCCTTCCTTCTGCTGCTGCCAGTAATGCTGATGTCGGAGGTCTCCAGCAGCCCAAGTCCAGGTAAACAAATAAAGCACTACCCTTCCCTTCCCTTCCCTTCTCTCTTCTCTCCTTCCTTCTCTCTCCCCCTCTCTCTTTTTCTGTCATGCACTACTTCCTCACTTTCTCCCATCACTTTCTTCACATCATTTTTTGGTCCCTTCCTTCCTTCCTTCCTTCCTTCCTTCCTTCCTTCCTTCCTTCCTTCCTTCCTTCTTTCTTTCCCTTTCTTCTTTCTCCTAAGTCAAGCTACGTAGCCCAGGCTCACCAGAAACTTAAAATCTTCTTACCTCAGCCTCCTGGGTGTTGACATTGTAGACATGTGCCGCCACATCTGGCCCAAGACTAGTTTCCTATGAATGGGAGGAAATGGGGTAGAAAATATGACAAAACAGACGATGCGTGCATTAAAATGTAGATCCTTTAGTTACAAAGACTTGGGGTAAGTTAGTTTTTCTCCAAGCCAGTTTCCTCATTAACACAAAGAAGACACAGATACTTACATCAAAAAGCTGTTGTGGAAGTTCAAAAACATTGTCGTGAAAATGTGTGCAACTATAACTGACCAAGTATATACATGCACACACACATTAAATTCTGCTCCTTTGCCTTCTCTATGCCCTACTTCTAGAAAAATAATGAATTTCCTCGGGGCCCAACTAGGGGGTCTTGTTGGGAAGATGTTAACAAGTATGCATTCATAGAGGGTAAGGATGTGAAAAGACATATATTTTATGGTGTACCAGACACACCATCACCAATTTTTAATGTCCTTCAACGGTAAGATAACAAGCTAGAAAAGTCCCATGTAGCAGTAGCCATGAAGGGGCTTCACTCAGGCTTTAGCGGGCTCTGTTGAAACAGCTCACCTCTTGGGAAAAGACCTTAGTGGTTCCAAATCTGTTCCTCTCCTAAGCACAGCTAAAGTGGCCCAGCCTTTCTCAGAACTGCTGCACAAGAGTAAGATCTCTTTTTGAGATCACCATCTTCCCATGCCCTACAGGTAAGACGTTTCATTGCAAACATCACCAATGTGATTCTAGATTCAGGAAAAGTTCACCTCTCCTCTCAGCCCCCCTCCAAACACACACACTTCAGTTTCCAACTTCCCTCCTTTGTAGAGAAAGCTCTTTGGAAGCTACTGAGCCCCACAGTCCTAGAGCTCAGAGCACAGTTCAGCAAGACAAGACTCTTCCGTTCTATGATGGACAGCAATTCCAGAGTTCTCAGCTCAGACGCAAAGGGTCAGCCCCAGCCTGTGGCTCCAGTCTATCCGCTCTACTCACAGAGATGCCCTTATGCTACACTCCACCCAAACGAGACTGCTGTTTCCTGAACTGGCTCTGTGTTTTCACACCAGCTCACCTTTTCTCATACACCCAACTGGAAAGTCCTTCCCACTGCTTCCTTTCATTCCCCCCACAACAGACAGGAGCTTTCCCCTTGTGAGTGGGTTCAGTCCTAACTGGACTCTTTTTGCATTTATTATCTTCTCCTCATACTGAAAGTGTCTGTGCACACCTTGTACCTCCATCCCTGTCCTTCTAGACGCAAACCCTAACCTCTTTAGTGGCACAAACCAATGTATTGTTTTCCTGTCTCTCACCATATCCAGCACAGTACTCAGTAAATATTAGCTAAGTTCTCAGGTTTCTAATTTCAAAATATTTCTCTTCTAAAATTCTACACCACCAGGATATGATAGCAGTTCTATTTCTTTCTTTCTTTCTTTCTTTCTTTCTTTCTTTCTTTCTTTCTTTCTTTCTTTCTTTCTTTCTTTCTTCCTTCCTTCCTTCCTTCCTTCCTCTCCTCTCTCTCTCTCTCTCTCTCTCTCTCTCTCTCTCTCTCTCTCTCTGTCTTTCTCTCTCTGTCTCTCTTTCTCTCTCTACTTTTTGTTCTTTGTTTGTGGGGTTCTGGGGTTTGTGTTACACCAGAGACATATGAATCCAGGATTTCATGCATGCTAAGCAATCACTCTATCATTGAGTTACAGCACCAGCCTCTGCTTTTTATATAAGGTCTCACTTAATTGTCTAGGCTGGCCTTGAACTTGACCCTCCTGTCCTAGTCTCTCAAGTAGCTGAGATTACAGACCCTACCAACCCTGACTTTCTATTGCAGTTTGCATCAAAACAATTCCTTGTTGTGCGGAGCTACTCTGTGCATTGGAAGATGCTTAGCAGCAGCCACAAAGCATCTATCAACTCACTAAAAACCAGTAGCAATTCCAAGTGAAGAAATCTAAAAATACTAGTCACTCACTGGCAAATGTTCCCAGGGAGGGACCACCCCAGTTGAGAACTATAGCTCTATGCATGTAGTTCACAAACCTGGCTACACATTTACATGTCCCCCATACATTTAGACACAGCCTTGGGATTAGAGAGACCAGGTCCATCCACCACGCCACTCACTTGCAAGCCTGATAAACTGCTTATCACTTATGGCCTCCAGGTGGCGCTCTCACAGTGTGGAATGAGCCTTTTTACAATGCCGGGTCTGACAGCCAATTGCTGGCCACAAGAAATAACCTACCCACAACTTCCCAAACAACTTTCAAAATAAAATTTGACCTTATGTTATCTCTTAAAATAACTACATCCATGCTCAATATTCTTTTCAGAGGAGAAAGGAGAAAACAAGTTACTTATAATAATAGGTTGTGTGCTGTTCATATTACTTAATTATAATATTATAATAATTATAGAATGCTTGTAATAACAGCTGACATATGTTAGGAACTCCTTGCTTCAGGCTTTGTTCTAACACACACAGTATTATCTCATTTTGTCCCCACAACTTTAATGCTTTTCATTATTTTTATTTTTCATGCTTTCCAAAGTGTTGACAAAATATAGTTCCAGTATATCCTTCATAAAGTTTTTTTCAAATAACATTTTTTGTATATGTACATGTGTCTCCATGTGTGTATATATGCACATGCGTGTGCATGCATATGGAGGTCAGAGGTGATACTTGAAATCATCTAGCATCACTCTGCTACTTCACTCTTTTGAGGCAGGGTCTCTAATCAAACCCAGAGCCCAGTGTCCCAGGCTCCACCTTCCAGGGTTGGAAGTCAGGGCGCTGCCATTTCCGCCTGATGTTTTTACATAGGACCTAGGATCTGAACTCAGGTCCTTTGCTTTCAAGGTAAAGCCTTAACCCCTGAGCTATCTCTCCATCCTAACATTTGCTTTCTATATACTCATATTCAGATACTTGTGAGCTGTAATATATTACTTTCATCATTTGTTGTGTTTATATTGTCCCTAAATTGCCATTGGAAGCTCCTTCAAGTTGATTTCTATGATATTTTGACATCTTCGTCATTATTTTAGTAGTTCTTTACTTTCTGATACTGCAAGATGTTTCCGGCTCACTTTACTTCCCTGTCATGCCCCACCACCAACCCCAGAATTGGAATTTCTCCGGAAATCTCTATTCCTTCTATGGGAAAGTGCTATTTGAAAGCTATGGAGCTAAAGATGCCCTTTGCTAGCAAATGCAACTGCCCCCAAGCCCTCTAGTGGACATAGGTACAAATGTACAATTACCCCATGTTATACAAATTACAAAAAAAACTAAAAGAGTTATCTAAAAATCACAAATCAGGGCTGGAGAGATGGCTCAGGGGTTAAGCCTTCGCCTTGCAGGCGGAAGGTCCTGAGTTCGGTTCCCAGATCCCACATATAGACGCCACGCGGAAGCGGGGACGGCCTGCGCTTCTGGTCCTGGTAGGGACACATGCACATGCGCACAGTTGAATAAATAATAATGATAATAAAAAAAGTTAAAAAAATTTAAAAAAATCACAAATCAAATATGTAGCAGAATTGGGAAATCAAGCACAAGTCCCCACAGGTGGAAGTAACTTCTTTCCCCACACTCATCAGTAGAAAGCCAAAGGTCTAATATTTCAACATACACAACTGTCTTCAGAAGCAACTAGAAGCATGTCCTTATATGTCCCTAAGGGACATATAAGGAGGATCAGGAGTTCAGAGTCATTCCCAGATACATAGAAAATTCAAATTCAAAGTTAGCCTGGGTTATATAAAAGAAACCCTCACTCAAAATGAATAAATAAAAAACAAAAAAACAATGAAATACAGAAGTGCATTTTATGAAGCAGGAGGAAAAGACAGAAATCTGTTCCTATAATATGGTTATCACTATATAAATAAGACAATGCACAACTAACATATACATTAAAATACCAATTAAGACTAAGGAGCTACTGAGTAGGTCATGGTGCCACATACCTATAATTCCAGAGTAAGAGGTAGAGGTAAGGAGGATTAGTAGTTCAAGATCATCATTCTCAGCTGGTAGTGAGTTCGAGTCCAGCCTGAGCTATGTGAGGCCCTGTCTCAAGATGATAACACTAACAATAGAATAAGAGAAGGAGGAGCAGAAAGAAGAGGAAGTCGTTCTTTGTTGTGCTTTCTAATTTTCTTCAATACACTCGTATTACATTTAGAACGAAGAACATCTCACTTAAGGGATCCAATTAAATAATCTACAAGATTCATCCTGGCTATAATATTCTGCGACTTTTCTCTGAAATGGGGAGTAGAGGTCACACAAGAGGAAAATGTTAGGGGAAAAAGCAGTTGGCAGGGACTGTGCCTATCCAAACACTTCAGTAGCACTCAAACAGCTCACGAGGATACTTGCAAACAGCATGGAGGGAAGTGAGGCAAGACCCCCGTCTCTGTGCCAGAAAGGACACCAATCTGGGACATAGAAGGCCTGGCTTGAACCGGATGGTCTCCAAGGGCCTTCTGTAAACAACTTGCCCAAGCCTTTGCCGAAAAAAACATTTACTAAGTACCAGGAAATATGAGCTAAATCCCTCTTGAAGCATTGGTTCTGAATCTAGTAAAGGGGAAATGTTTTGTTTCCGTTTGCTAGGACAGTCAGAACAAAATTCTTCATTCAGGGTGGCTTTGCCAACAGATTCTGATTTCTCTCCAGTCTAGAGGCTGGAAACCTAAGATCAGGTGTCAGGAGGTCTGAGTTTCCGGAGGCCGGCTTTCCTGGGCAGACAAATGGTCGCAACCTTAGCTGCTCTAGTACAGTGCTGTTGGCTAGGGTCATGAACCACAGGCATCTGCCTCTCACAGTTCCAAGTGCCAGCATGACTGGTGTCCGGTAAGAGTGGGCTTCAGTTTTGCAGATGTCCACCTTCTCCTTGTGTCTTCACACAGTGGAGATTGAGAGTTCTCTGGGGTTCCTTTCATAAGGGCACCGTCCCACTCCCGAGACCTCTACCTTAACATCCTAACTGCCTCCCAAGGGCCCCGTTCCCTAATACATTCACATTGGGGGTTATGTTTCCAACACATGGATTTTGGAACATCTTCTTGCTTATCACCGCATGGACTGTCCCACTGTGTGTACACATAGTGTGTGGGTGTGTGCTCAGATTCTATTTTCTCATAAAGATTGACTTAGAACCTATCACAAAAGGCTCCTATTTACATCATCACCTCTTTTAAGGCCCTATCTCCAAATATAGTCACTCTGAATATACTTCAATCCGTGCATTTTGAGGACAGAGTTCAGACCATAACAGATTTCAAATATATAAATCATACAAGACTACTTCAAGCCAAGTGCGGTGGTGCACACCTGCAACTCCAGCAGTTTGGAAGCAAAGGCAGAAGATTATTAAAGTTTGAGGTCATCATCTGTTACATAGCAACACTCCGCTAAACAACAACAACAAAAAAACTGAGCTGAGCATGTTGCTCCCAGCACTTGGGAGATGGAAACCAATGAATAAGGTGTTCAAGATGAGTGTGTAGGTAGATGCTGGTGTGTATCTCTGTGAGGGTGTGTCTGTTTGTGGAGGACCAAGGAATCACCCTGGGCTGCTCTATATCTTTATTGCATCGCTGTGGGATTTCCCAGGCTCCACCCTTCAGGCCACCGCCATTTCCGCCTGACATTTTTTTGTTTGTTTGCTTAAAATTGTTTTTATTTATTATTATTATTATTATTATTATTATTATTATTATTATTATTCAATTGTGCGTGTGTATATGTATGTGTGTGTGTTTGTGTGTCGAACCATGGGCGAATTCGGGAACCACCATGGACCGCTTCCACCTCCTCCTTATTTACTCTGCTCGGGGATTCACAGACTCCGCCCTACCAGGACCAGAAACGCAGGCCGCCCCCGCTTCTGCCCGGCGTCTATACGTGGAGTCTAGGATCTGAACTCAGGACCTTCCGCCTGCAAGGCAGAGGCTTAACCCTTGAGCCACCTCTCCAGCCCCTCTGCCTGACATTTTTACGTGGGATCAAGGATCCCAAATCAGGATTTTTCAGTTTGGGAGACAGAGACTTAAGGCCTGAATCATCTCTCCAGCTCCTGGTAGTTCAATCATTAAAAGGATTTTATTTGGGTTTGTTTCTTTGGGGAAAAACCATTCCTTTTGTGGGCACCAACCAACTCTATTTTAAAATCTGATCTATGTACCTAGGCAGCACTACGCTGGAGGGTCTCTGTAGAGGGTGGGATAGGAAAGCAGGTGGGAGAACATCCCCTTCCAGAACCTGAATGTCCTATTTCCTCCCAACAGAGGTCGCCAGAGGCCACGGGGACCCGCGCCAGGCTTCTGGGAGTCGGCTCCCCGACCCGGGCCAGGAATGTGAGTGCAAAGGTTAGTAATTCAGCCTGGAGCACAGGGACGAAGCGTCCTGCCATCCGCCCTCTCCTCTGAGTCCCTCTGAGATCTGCACAGATGTTGCCTGAGCTGATGCCGGGCCAGTGCCTGTTTTTTCTTTTTTAATGAATATGTAAAATTTATTCTTTTTATATCTACAAGGTTCTGGTTTTGCATATCATGAACACAGTTACTCTGCGCATTCTTATAGTAGCTTTTGGGGGGAAGATTTTTTTTTAACCTTGTCATTGAGTAGAGGGATGCATGGGAACTGGAATTTTGCTAGCTCAAAAGTTAAGTATGGATTCACTTTTGCAAGAACTTTCCAGATATATTTGTTTGTTTGCGGTTCAGAGACAGGTTAGCTTCTATACTATCAGGGTGGCCTCAAACTCTGTGTCACCAAGAACAACTTTGAACTTCTTACCCACCTGTCTCCACCTCCTGAGTGTAGCACCTGCTTTCTTTGTGAGTCTTAGGCCAGAATTAATTTCCTACAAGATCTAGGCAAGACCCAGACAATCTCAAGCTGTCCTCTGTCCTGCACTTTTTTCCAAAAGAATTTTTATTTTTTCCTGATCCACCTCAGGTTCTGTTCTCAGCTTTATTTCACTTGCAGGAAAGACTGAATGAAAGCTCAGGCAAAGCAGCCCTCCAAAGAGAGCAACAGAGTCCTTCTTCATTCTTCTGTTTATCCAGTGATGCTCTAATACCCACTTCTAAACCTGCCAATAAATCCCTGCCCACTGGGGCTTAAAAAACAAAAACCTCAGAAATCCTGATGTCCCCATTGCTAGAGTGTCCACCGTTTTGCACTGACCTCTTTAGCTGCCCCCGTTGCAGTATGAAAGAGGAACCAGAAAGCTGGAAAGACGGGGAGTAAACCGCCCCAGCCTAACTCCCTGGTCTCAGGCATACTAACCCTCCTGTGTAACAGCAGCCTGTTTTTCAGATTGGTTCCTGAGAGCCCGGAAAAGGAAACTCACAGCAGAGCCTGGGCTGCCCAGGAAGCCGTGTCCTTGTGACCCCGTCAGGGGCACTGTGAAAAAAAACAGTAAGTTTCAGGAAGGCTGCGGCCTTAAAGCAGTCATTCCTGGGAATCACTGCGGATGGAAGGAGAGATGAGTGTAATTGAGACAAGCACACATATCCATCAGCCCTTTGCTGTCAACTTGTCGGGAAATGGGAAGAGAAGGAAAAAAGCAGCAGGATACAATTATCCTGAAAGTGGAAAGGTTTAAATAGATTCTTAAAACTTAAAAAAAAAAAAAAACTGGGCTAGAGCTGTGGAGATGACTTAGGGGTCTTAGGGTTAAAGTCTTTGCCTCCCAAGCAAAAGGACCTCAGTTCGGATCTCCAGGTCCCATGTAAAAATGTAAAGCAGAAACGGCGGCAGCCTGCACTTCTGACTCTGGAAGGCAGAACTTGGAAAACCCCAGACGAAGGAGGTAGAGTAGTCCATAATGATTCCCAAAGTCACCCTTGCCTCCATAGGCTCACACGCTAAGTGTGGCGACCTGCTTACTAGTTTTTGAAAATGACACCAGTTGTGAGCATTGAACAGAATTGGGTTCCTCCTTAGTTGCTGCGATTACTCTGCAGTGCTGCCAATAAATTCATGACCAAATGGCTTATAGGGGATCAAGGGGATTTTATTTTTTCTTACAATAGTCCAGTTAGAGCTCTTAATTCTGGCTTAGCAGGAATACCCGCACCAACATTGAAGGCAGAGGGAAATGGCTACACCAAACCCACAGGACTGCCAGAGAAGGGCAATCTTTACTTACCAGACCAGCTTGTCTGGCCAAGAATACAGAAGGACGCCAGCTTCCTTAACCAGTTCCCTTCCTGTTCACCTGCCCAGGGACTGGCCTCCCCATCAGTCAGACAATCTCTCTGCAGGGTTGCTCGGGGCTTAATTCAACTACCAGCTCTTGACAAATGTGCCAGGAGCTCAAACCTTCAACCACCAAGTTGGCACCTGTATCTAACTATGACACTAGACTAGCAGTATCTGAGTGTTATACAAAAAGTAAATCAGACAGTGTTAAATTGATTGATATTACATCAAAAATAGAATATACAGGGCATGGTGGCACGTGCCTGGGATTATCCCAGTCCTTGAGAGGTTGAAGCAGAAGGATTACCTATAAGTTCGAGACATATCTGGGCTACATATCAAGGTATTATCTCCATAAAACAAAGAGAAAAGGGTAGGGAGATTAATTGGTATCCTTATATGCTGTTGATAGAATAAGTACATTTCAGGGGCTGGAGAGGTGGCTCAGGGGTTAAGCCTCTGCCTTGCAGGCGGAAGGACCTGAGTTCAGATCCTAGACCCCACGTATAGACGCCGGGTGGAAGCGGGGGCGGCTTGCGTTTCTGGTCCTGGTAGGGCAGAGCCTGTGAATCCTGGGGCAGAGTAAACGAGGAGGTGGAGGCGTCCATGGTGGTTCCCGAATTCGTCTGTGGTTCTACACACACACAGATACACACACACACATACACACACACACACACACACACACACACACACACACTCGTGCGCGCGCGCACACACACACACATACATGCACAATTGAATAAATAATAAAAAGAGAATAAGTACATTTTAAAATGAGTGTACATTTTGACACAGTAATCTCACTTCCAAAAATCTCCACTATAGCCAGGTGTGGTGGTTTTCACATCTGTAATGTTAATACTTGGGAAGCCAGAAAAGATTGCCCTGAGTTCAAGGCCAGTTTGGGCTATACAGTGTTTCAAAAGGAAAAAGAGAAGACTTATCCAATGCAAAATACCCTTGAAAGATTTATTTATAAGAACACTAATATAGTATTATTTTTATTTTGCTTTTTTTGAACTGTGTGAGAGTACGTGCGTACGTGCGTGCATGTGTGTGTAGGTCACAATACAATCTTAGGGGTTGGCCATCACCCTCCACTTTTTTTTTGTTTGAGAGAGAGTCTATCTTTTGCTTGTTGTAAAAGCCAAACCCAAAGGGTATTGAGGATTCTCCTGTCTCCATCTCCCATCTTGCTGTAAAAGTGCTGGTATTATAGATGTCTGTGTATGTGATTCTACATAGTATCAGGGACCTGAACTCAGGTCCTCTCATTTCCACAAGTGCTTTACCCACTGAGTCATGTCATCCCCACATGACAGCAGTAGCTCTGTTTACAAATAAATAAGAGAAAATGTTCATCAAATGCAAATTGAGCGGTTGTCAAAAATAATGAGACACATAATTATGTATTGAGTGGAAAGACAGTTATGACAAAAAGGTAGAAAACTTAAACTTCACATTCTTCATAAGCATAAATTTCAGTTGGATTAGATTTAAATCTGAAAAATAAATTTGTAATGAAATATAGGAAAACATACTTATGACTTGGGATAAAATAGGTTTTCTTAAACAAGAAACAAAAACGTGCCAACAGTAAAGGAAAAGATTAATAAAACTAGTTTCAATGAAATCAAGAAATTTTGATTATCAAAAGAGTAAAATGAGTGCTGGAGAGATGGCTCAGGGAGTTAAGACTCTGCCTTGCAAGCAGAAGAGTCTGAGTTTGGATCCCAGGTCCCACAAAAAAACACCAGGTGAAAATGTGGCGCCCTGGTGGGCAGAACCTGGGGAATCCCAGAACTAAGCAAGAAGGAGGTAAAAGCAATCCAGGATGATTCCTGAAGTCACCCTTTGTCATAGTTAGCCACAGGTGTCAACTTGACTTTTGAGGGTTTGAGCTCTGGGCACATTTGTAGAGAGTTGATGGTTAAGTTAAGCCCAGAGCAAACTTGCAAGAGATTGTCTAGCTGATGGGGAAGGTCCAGCCTATGGTGGATGGGACTAGGCCCTGGAATAAATCACAGAGAGCTGGTTGAGAAGAGTAGGCATCCTTCTGTATACTTGGCCAGACATGTTGGTCTTGCAAGTAAGGATTGTCCATCTCTCAGCCATTATGCAGTGATGGTGTGGCCAGTTCTCTAAGCCCTAGTATTGGTGCATGCTCTCCCGTCAAGCTGGACTAAGAACTGTAACCAGTAATCATAAGAGAGAATAAATCCCTTGTTTCCTTAAGCCATTTGATTGCCATTTATCATCAGTCATGCAGGCGAACTGCAACACCCTTGGTCCTCCACAGTACACATATACTCTCTCATACACACACACACACACACACACACACACACACACACACACACATGAATGAATGAATGAATGAATGAATGAAGGTTTGGGTTTTGTTTTTTTTTAAAGAGTAAAATGAGGGCTGGAGAAATGGTTCAGGTATTAAGCCTCTGCCTTGCAAGCAGAACATCCTGAGTTTAGATCCCAGGTCCCATGCAAAAATGCCTGATGGTAATGGCACAGGCCTGCATTTCCGACCCTGAAAAGTGGAGTCTGGGAAACTCCAGAGAAAAGCAAACAGGACTTTAGCGCAATCTGGGATGATTCCCAAAGTTATCCTTGAGCCTTCACAGGTACACACAGTGCCCTCTGACACACACACACACACACACACACACACACACACACACACACGCAAACACACACACACAGAAACTCATACACACAGAGAGACACACATGCAAAAAAAAGTAAAATGAGAAGCTACAGAACAGATGATCTACAACATATATAACCTACAAAAAGACTAGTATTGAGAATATATTTTAGAATATCTTATATAGGGATGTACCAGGAATGTAATTCCGTTGTCAGGTTCCTGCCTAGCATGCAGAAGGCCTGGGGTTGGATCCACAGCACTGCATAAAGCAGGAGTAGCAATACATCTTAGTTTCTGTAACGAATACATGACCCAAACAATTTAGGAGAACAAGGTGATTTTTATTCATGCTCACAGTTACAGTTGATCATTATGGCAGGAGATCAAGGGAACTGGCAACATCACATCCACAGCAAGAGCAGAGGAGGCAGGGACCAAGGCATATGGGCTTCTGCCGGCGTTGCTGGTCTGCCAAATTCCAGTCAGGGTGCTTTCGCTGCCTCTATCTATCTTTATCTACCTACCCAGGGAATATTCCCACTCACCATGGGCTGGGTCTTCCCACATCAGTTAGATAATCTCCTTCGGGCTTGATGGGAGGTTTGGCTTGACTAAATGATTCTTCACAGACGTGTCCACAGGCCCATTTCTTCAAGCGTCGAGTTGACAGCCAAAACCAACTGCCATATGGTGCAAATTTTCCAGCCCTTAGGAAGTGGAGACAAGAACAGGACTTCAACGTCATCCTTGTCTTCCTAATGAGTTTCAGACCCATCTAGGTTATAGGAGACTCTGTGTCCAAAAAAGGAAAGGAAGGAAGGGAGGAAGGGAGGAAGGGAGAGAGGGAAGGAGGGAGAAAGGGAGGGAGGAAGGGAGAGAGGGAGGGAGGAAGGAGAGAGGGAGGAAGGGAGGGAGGGAGGGAGGGAGGGAGGGAGGGAGGGAGGGAGGGAGGCAGGAAGGAAGGAAGGAAGGAAGGAAGGAAGGAAGGAAGGAAGGAAGGAAGGAAGGAAGGAAGGGAAGGAAAAGTGCAGTTAGGGAGATGGTTCAACGGATAGTGTTTGCTGCATAAACATAAAGGCCTAAGTTCAAGCGAAATATAAAAGATGAGTGTGGAGTTACATATCTGTAACTCCATCACTGGGAGTAGGCACAAGAAGATCCAAGGTGGTCCAGGCTAGCTGGCCCAGCCGAAATGGCAAGCTCCAGGTTCAATGAGAGATCCTGTCTCAAAAGTAAACAAATAAATAAAGTAGAATGGCAATCAAGGAAAATTTGCCAACACCAACCTCTGGCTACCACATGTGTCTGCACAGGTGATGACACCCACACCCACAACACACACTCGTGCATGAAGGATTCCTACAGACACTGAGAGGAAGGCCAGCAAGATAATATAGCTGATAGATATATGAAATAGGACACTGGGGAAGTGGCTCCGTGATTTAAAACCCTTGTCTCACAAGCAAAAGGATTTGAGTTCAGATTCCCAGATAACATGTAAAAATACCTGGTAGGTGTGGCGGCCCACTTGTAATTCTAGGTCTGGAAGGTGGAATCTAGCCCAAATGATATTCTCTGTGTTCAATTAGAGACCCAGACTCATAACAAATAAGATGGAAGAATGATCGAGGATGATTCCTGATGTCACTCTTGGGCCTCCTAGACATACTCAAATGAGCTTGTGTACATACAGTCACTCACATGTGCCCATCTACATGCAAACACACAAACACGTATGCAATATACATGCATGCATGCATACACTTCATATAGACATACAAGAAAAAGAAAAAAATACGACATATGCTCAACTCTATTATTTTTGTGAATTACATATGTGAATTGAGACAAAAATGAGAGCATCATTATACAATCATCAAAATGGCAAAATTTGTAAATGTTTCTAAAATTTATTTATTTTTCATGCACGCACATGCACGTACATGTATATCTTAAGGGTAAACTGTTTCATGGCACATACTTGGAGGTGAGAGGACAACTTTCAGAGCTGATTCTCATCTTCCACCATAATTACTGAGGCAGAGTCTCAGTAATTATTTCTGTTGCAGTGTATTCCAGTGTAGCTAGTCTGGGAACTTTCATCCAATTCTCTTGCCTCTGCTTCAGCACTTCCATGCTTCCACCTTGGGAGTGCTAGGACTACAGATGTGCACTATTACATCTGGCTTTTTATGTGAGTCCCAGTGATCAAACCCAAGTTGTCAGACTTGCCCAGCAAATGTTTTTAACCACTGAGTCATCTCCCTGGCCCCAAATTGGCAAAATTTTAAAGTCTGACAAGACCAAGTGTTAACAAAGCAGAACAGAGAAACTCTTGTATGCTAATGGAAGTAAAATGTTGTAAATCACTTAGAAAAATATCAGCAATTATTCTTAAAGTTCAAACTATGCGACCAAGAAATTTCATTCCTTAGGGATGTATGCAGTACGCCACAAGCCATGTGGTGTAGCACTGTTCATACCGATCCAAACTAAAAACTGACCAAAAGTCTATCAACAAAAGGATGAATAAACAGTATATTAGAACATTATATATAATATATATACAATGATAAAGTATGTAACATAAATGAAGCTTACACTCATATCATAACACTGAAAGCTAGTCACAAGGGAATAGCTGTAGTAGGATTTCATATATGTTATTTTAGTCTGTTTGGGCTGTTATAACCAAATACCTGAAACTTATTTCTCACAATTCTGAAGATTAGGAAGTCCAAGTGTGGGGTACTGGTAGATTCAGGATCTGGTGAGAGGCTTCCTGGCTTATAGATGATGCCTGCTAGTGGAGTCTTCACATTGCAAAAGGGCAGGCCTAGCTCCTCTGACTTGTCATTTGTCTGTGTGTGGGGTATATATGTGTGTTTGTATATGCATGTTTGTATGTGTGTGGGTCACGTGGCTGTGCAGGATATGTGTTTGTGTGTGCATGTGGAGGCTTGAGGTTGATGTCAGGAATCCTCCTTGATCACTTACCGCCGTATTCCTTGAGGCTGAATCTCTCAGTCAAATCCAAAGCTCGCCAACAGGGCTAGTCTCACTAACCAGTTTCTCACAAGTCAGATCCCTGAGGATCTCTAGTCTCTGCCATCTGAAGCTGGAAGTACAGGCAGGCAACCATGCCCACCTGATATTTATGTGTATTCTAGGGATCCAAATTTGGGTCCTATTGTTTGAATAGCAAGTATTTTAACTCCTGAACCATCTCTCCAGCCCCGTTCTGACTTTATTTTCTCGATAAAGGCATAATTCCACTCATAGGCTCCTACTTCCACACAAAGGTTTCTATTTCTGAGTTGTTTGAGGTGTGGGACAAAGCAATACCTACAGTGTAATCTTTCCTTTACTGTTTTTGTGGTACTGGTGCTGAACCTAGGAACTCACACATGCTAGGCAAGAGTTCTGTCACTCACCTACATCCCTATCCCTCTCTCTCTCTCTCTCTCTCTCTCTCTCTCTCTCTCTCTCTCTCTCTCTGTGTGTGTGTGTGTGTGTGTATCAGACAGCACTGTGTGTCCCTGTGGAAAACCAAGGGTGACTTCGGGAATCATCCTGGATCACTTCTACCTTCTCCTTGTTTTGCTCTAGGATTTCCCACTCTCTGCCCATCAGGGCAAGGGATGTAGGCTGCCCCCATTTCCACCTGGTGTGTTTTTAAATGGGACTTGGGATCTGAACTCAGGACCTTTTGCTTGCGAGACAGTCTTAACCCTTGAGCCATCTCTCCAGCCCTTTTTTTTTAAAATTTTTTTATTATTATTTATTCAACTGTGCGCATGTGCGTGTGTGTGTGTGTGTGTGTGTGTGTGTGTGTCTGTGTATGTGTAGAACCACGGACGAATTCGGGAACCACCATGGACGCCTCCACCTCCTTCTGCCCCGGGATTCACAGGCTCCGCCCTACCAGGACAAGAAGGCAGGCCCCCCCCCCCCGCTTCTGCCTGGCGTCTATACGTGGGATCTGGGATCCGAACTCAGGACCTTCTGCCTGCAAGGCGGAGGCTTAACCCCTGAAGCCACCTCTCCAGCCCCCAGCCTTTTTTTTTTTTTAAGTAAGCTATAAGAGCTCGATGTGGTACTCATATCTGTAATCCCAGCACTCAAGAAGCTCAGACAGGAAGATTGCCACAAGTTCATGGCTAGCCTGGGCTATATAGTAAGCTCCAGACCAACCAGACCTATATCTCAAGACCCTGTCTCTCCCACTTAAAAACACCAGAGGGAGATGGCGGCATCCTACAATTCCAACCCTGGTGGACAGAGCTTGGGAAATCCCAGAGCTAAGCAAAAAAGAGGTAGAAACAATTCAGAATGACTGCCGAAGTCACCCTTGGTCCTCCATGGGAATGCATAGTGCCCTCTGATACATACACACAATAAATGCATGAATAAAGTTTTTTTAAAAAAGAATCTAGGGGCTGGAGAGGTGACTCAGGGGTTAAGCCTCTGCCTTGCAGGCAGAAGGTCCTGAGTTCGGATCCTAGACCCCACGTGTAGACACCGGGCAGAAGCGGGGGTGGCCAGAGCCTGTGAATCCCGGGGCAGAGTAAACAAGGTAGAGGTGGTCCATGGTGGTTCCCGAATTCGCCCATGGTTCTACACACACACACACACACACACACACACACACACACACACACACGTACGCACGCACAATTGAATAAATAATAAGATAAAATTAAAAAAGAATCTATCTCAAAAAATTTATTTATTTATCTTAATAGGGATAGGAAGAAAGAGAGAGGAGAAAGAGGGACAAGAAAAAGAGAGAGAACCACAGTGTGTATATAGAGGTCAGAGAGTTTGCACCTTTGACCATGTGGACTCTGGAATGAAACTCAGATAGCCTGGCTTGCAACCACAAACCTGTACCTGCTGAGCCATCTTCCCTGCTCCTCAGAAAAGTTTAAATAAACCGCTGTTCTTTCATAGCAAAAGATTTGGAGGACTATGTAGTGGTTATCTCTGGGGAATGTGGAGTAGAAACTGAAGTGGTTATGGCACCTTTTATGGTATTTCTAGATACCTCTGTTTGTGTGTTTATTTTGAGACAGGTAACAAGTTTTCATTCTAGCTCAAACTCGCTTGCAACTCACTATGTAGCCCAGGCTGACCTCAAACTTGCAGCAGTCTTACTGCCTCTGCCTCCCAAGTACTGGGATTAAAGTTGTGTGCTACCACAAGCAGCTAAATTGTCCATTTTAAAGCTCGTAAAAATGAAACTTTACATACATTTTTAACAATAGCCTCCTCCTTTGTTCCACAGGAAACCAAAGACATCACAGGAAAGCCAACAAGCCCTCCAGAACTTGCCAACAGTTTCTCAAACAATGTCAATTAGCAAGCTTGGCTCTGCCCTTGTAACTCTGAGAGTCTGTTCTCCCTGTGAGACTCTCAGCCATGTAGCAGTGAGCGATCCTGGAGTACATTCTTCTTGTCTTCATTCTTCATCTGCCCAAAACATGCTGTGTCTTCCTCCGACACCACATTTATTTTGCTCCCACTACTCCCTTCTCTTGTCAGTCTCTCCTCCCGCCTTCCCTTTTACCTGATAGAATCCAGGAAACTTCAGCCTAGTTGGTGTCATTTGTCTTTACAATTAGGAAAATGTCAAAGAAAATCAATAATTATATACACATAAATCAATAACATATAATTATCCATAAATAAAATGTTAATGATGTCACATATAATAAATATATGCAAGCTATATACATACATACATATGTATTTAAATAATAGGTGAAAACAGTCTTTCCAATGGAGTGTGACAACTCTTATTCTATCCAAATGATCCCTTTTACTTTGTTCATTCCAAACTCACCCAGACTTTGCCCATACCTCTCCCTCTATGACCTTCATTCTTTCTCCACTACCTAGTTCTTATATTGTTTCAATCATTTATTATGGTAAGATCTAGGTGTGAAAAAGAAAGCAGGTACAACAATGGATCAAACACTGATCAAAAATAAAGGTTTAGAATCTGTCATAGTTTCTTAATGTGTGGACAGTCACCAGTATTTATGGTTGCTTCTTTGTGGTCCCGGTATTGTCATCATCAGTGGTCACTGTATTCTGTGAGTTTCCAATCTAATAAAGAAGATACATATGCAGAAATATAGCCCAAGACTAGAAAAATGTCATGAAGGATCTTAAATGAGATTGAAAAGCCTATAAAATAGGAGGGTGACATCACTTTTTTTTTAGCATAGGTAGAAAATGATCTGATATAAGGTGATATAAGACAATTCAGCTGACAGCCAGGTGTAAGAATGGAGGAAGAGGGAACAGTGTAAGTTTACAGATTGTCTCAAGTATTAGCAGGGTCAAGGGGGAGAAACCATGATGGCAACATGTGTAATCCTAGTACTTAGAGGGCCAGCCTGGGTTACTTGAGACTATCTCAAGGGAAAAAAAAGAAGGGGAAAGGAAGGAAGGAAGGAAGGAAGGAAGGAAGGAAGGAAGGAAGGAAGGAAGGAAGGAAGGAAGGAAGGAAGGAAGGAAGGAAGGAAGGAAAGAAGAGAGGGGAGCATGCATCTGCCTCATTTAGAAGCTGGTTTCTATCCTTTCAGATAAAGCAGAAAGCTAAGTTGGGGTGTTTGGCTTTATGAAAGGGTCATGGCCCTTTTAAACTGAGTGGTGAGTAGGGGGTGGGGTCCCATTTATGACACAAGAGAGCAAGCCCCTCCCTTCTGGTAAGACAATAGTACTGGACACATAAGACTCCTCCCCTCCTAGAACTAACCCCCCTCTCCCAAAGAAAGAGGCATAGGGTGAATCACTTGGCACGGGAGTGGGGGGCCAGCAGACACCTGCCTTGTAAAGGAAAACCAGGAATGCCACGATGAAGGTTTAGAGCCCCAAAGGAGATACCATCATGAGAGGTCTGTGAGGGAGGACGCCTAAGGGGTAGGGGCAGAAGCATGAAGCCTGGAAGACCAACATCTCTCAAGAGGGAAATAATAATGGAACCAGGTCCTGAGTCGTTACCCAGGCCAGACTGGGAACCTGAGCCGCGCCAAAGACCTGTAATGCAGCCAGAGCCTGGACCAGAAAAGACACCTACAACTCTGCCAGGATCAAAGACTCTGCAGGGACTCCAGCAGGAGACCACTGCACAACCTGAAGATGAAGCCCACAAAGAACCCAAGGTCCAACAAAAATCTGTTTTGCACCAGAAATTCTTTGCCCCGGTCCCCTCTCTACCACCACCATCAACCCCCAACCGAAAACCACACTTGAATCAACAGGAAACCACCTCCCAACTGACACCTGAGCTAGAAAAAGTTACTGCAGCGCAACAGGAATCAGAACTGAAGGAGGGACGGGTACCACTGTCGGGATCCGGACTGCCAAAACCATTTCTGGCTCCACAAGAAGCGGCGCCAGCACAAGCTGTACCTGGATCCAAAGAGGGACGCCCCGCCCACATTGAATGTTCATCCCAAGAGAGACTTGAGCAGTCCGGCTCTCGCACGCAGCAAACATCTTCAGTTCAAGGAGCCAAATCCAAGCAGGGATCTTTGACTGAGTGGGGATTTTTAACAAGACTGCATGAACTATCCATACAGCGATCGGCCCAAGAGTGGAAGTCATTTTTTGATTGGGTCACAGAGTCCGATACAGAAGCAGATCTAAGTTCGACCTCAGAGACAAAACCTTCAGCAAGAATGAGTGCAACAGCAGCTCCAGGAGTAAAGCCAACCTTCAAGAAGAAATCCAATTATGAAGCGATGTCAGGATATAGCGGGACATCATCGCATGGGAAGAAAACCAGCATACAGAATCACAAACACTACCGGGATACAGGTGAGTCTGAACCTTGAGGATACAATTTTCTAGGAACAGTCATTCATGCATGCTAACAATTTGCTGTATTCCAGATTAACTCAGGTCATCTTTCAATACTTCCATGAGAAAAAGATCAAAATAACCAGTTTGTAGATAAGGATGGTAAGGCATTAAAAAAAAAAGATGTTGCACAAATCCGTGCCGTTAGAAAACAGCAAACTTGGATTAAAACCAGGTTTTTTGCTCCTATGCTAGGTTCCCCCATCAAAGACTTTGGGGGAAAATCACATTGAGGTAAGAAAGAGATTTCTGTTCCAAGAATCAGGACAGGAAAGTCACTCCCTGTATTCATCCATCTGTCCACGAAAACTTTCAAGGCACTCGTAGTGGGGCAAACATTGAGGTAAACCATACAATGCGTGGTGCCAGCTCCTACCATTCATAATGTCAGTGTAGATAAACTGAAAATCCAGGATATTCACTTCAGCGGTCCTCATGTTTGGCCTCCACTGTTAGGAAAACACTCGCTTCCCCCAGCCCTCAATCTCCCAGGCTGTCCTCCTTAGGGACTCCGTTCAGCCTGGTAGAATGACTCTGAGACCTCAAGGAGGAGGAGATTGGGAAAGGAGGCTGAAGGGGGTCTCCAAAAGGGGAAAAAGTGGAGGCTTATTTTTCTGGACACAGAAAATTTAAAAAGTGTTCCAAGAAACGCGGGACAGGTACTTGGAAGCAGCTGGCAGAAGAGGTACGGCTGGGCCCACAGACACGTGATCAGCCTGATGCCATGCGCACGTGCTCGCACTTCAGGCTCCTGTCACTTCGAGTCCTCTGGGAGGTGGGTTGACCCCCCAGGTCGGAAGTTACTGCCTTGAGTAACCAAAACTAGTCCCTTTTTACTCTGGGGTTCGGGGTTAGAGGTAGCTGATGAGAAATTACTGGGGGGGGGGGAGGGGGAGAGAGAGAGAGAGAGAGAGAGAGAGAGAAAGAGAGAGAGAGAGAGAGACTGACCTTGGTGGTTGGAGCTTGCTGTAATCCCAGGACTGAGAGAGGCAGTCTGAGTCATTTGGCTATAGGGTCAAGGCCAGATGTGGCTACACAGTGGTTTCCGAACCAGCCTTGGCTACACACACAACACACGCACGCATGCTCGCAAAGACCTAGGAGAGCGCGAGAAGACTACCAAGCCCTGGAGGGCAAATACATTACGGTGCGGGGGGAGGGGGTTTCCAGGTGGTCTCCTGCCCCTCCCCCCGGTGCCCAAAGCCCAGAGGCGATTGCTTCTCCCCCCCACCCCCACCCCAAGCCTATTCCACCCTCCATTGGCTGGCAGGCTGGAGGACCACGTTCATAGGACAGGAGTAGGATAGCCAGGCTGAGCACTACCACCATGGAAGAAGATCAGAGATTCCCTGTTGGGTGAGGCGAGCAGGGCATCCCACGATTGCGGTCAGGAGGAGGCGCGCTTTTTTTCCCTCTTTTTCGCCTCGGGGGTTGCATTTCGGTGTTGCTGTTGGCTACGGGTTCCTTTAAAGCAAGCCAGAGGAATGAGCCAGGTCTCCAGCCCCACCCACGGTGGGCGGGGTCCAGAGCTGAGCCAGCCCGAGATTGGATGGCTTAGGGGCTCGGCGGTGGTGTGTAGTATAGATTGATTTTATGGGCGGGACCCGAATGCTGGAATTGGGCCCGGCGACGGGACCGCGGAGAATTGATGGAGTTTGCCGGGGAATCGGGGCCCACCGAGGCCCAGGCCTCCAAGAAGGCCAAAGAAGGATCGAAGAACCGCATTCGCCGGCGGTGGAGAAAAGGCAAGGCCAAAGGTGAGCTGGCAGCAGTTCGGAAGGAACTTCGCACATCCTGAGGGATCCTTGGGACCAAGTGGATTGACCCACTGCCAGGAGGTGGGGGGAGCCTGCGACTGACCCTTTGCGGTCTTGCGTGTGTGTATGTGGGGGGGGGGGGGTCCGGGGACTATCCATTGTGAGAAGGGGTGATGTGAGAGCGGAATGTACCACCCAGGCATAAGGACCAGGGGCTTGCCCCAGTGCCGGCTTGCCAGCAGTATCCGGAATGTTAGCCTATTGGAGCAGGGTTCCCGCTTGGTTTCGGTATTGGTTGTGTGACCAAGGGCGACAGCTGCCCTGGGAGTTTTCTGCCTGGTCAATGGCTCAAGCGCTGACCTTCAGGTCTTCAGCGCTACTGAGAGGATAATGTGCAAGGGGTTTATTATCTGCTGTATCCAAAAGAAGAATAAACGGAAAGGTAGGAGGAAGGAGAGCCCGGTAACGGAGAATACCGTTGGGGACATGCTCATCGCAGCCCCTTCTTCCCACTCGCAATCACCTGTGTCACCCTAGCTCCCCCTGAAGCTGTTTTCCCACCGCATAATATCTTCCAGGACACAGGGTCTTTGGGCTGGCTTCACAGCTTTCCTAAGAGGAGGGGGAGAAATGTCAGCTGAGTTTCGTAAATCTGGAAGACCGAAGTAACAGTGACAAACCAGTAGATAACCTTGCAATCCTCTGGCCTGCGAAGGCATTTAAATTGGCTCAGTTTTGTGGTGCTGGAGACCGAACTAGGAGAGTGCTTTACCAGTCCAGAGGACGTCTGGGAAATTCCTGTGAAACTGGCAAGTCTTTCAGCCCCAGGGACTCCAGATTCTTGGGTCTTCCTGCCTGCATCGGTAGCCAGGTGTAGAGCTCACACTGGAGAGGAAGGATAGGGGAGTATTTGGAAGACACTCTTCTCCCCCCACCCTCACTTCCCTGCCCCTTAGGAGAACAACTTGCACTGAGGCAGTATAGACTTCGTTTGAGACCCTGTTTCTCAGAGGCTCATTGTAGTCTGTGATTTGTGCTGAGCAACAGGTTTCTTTCTGAGCTCTAAACAATGGCACATTGATAGTACCTGACTTGTAGAGCTTTTGTGAGATTCAAGAGTGTTGATCATTTAACCAGAGACAGCCCTCAGGAGAGAGAGATGTGGTTATTACTGTTCCTGACCTCCAGCCCCATCCCACTGTCTAGAGTGAGCTTTCCAAGAATCAGGTTGTATCTGCCTTGTTTACCTACAATGCCAGAGCCAGGCCCCGTGAACATACAAATATTTGTTGGATTGACAAGTGATGGAATGTATGGGGATATTAATAATCACACTTTGCTTAGTGTTGTCATGAGGAGTCAGAAAGAATCTGCTTGAGTAAGTCTCCCTGCACTGGACCTAGCCAATCTTACTCAGAACCCCAAGAACCTACCGACTCACCTCCCGAAAGCAAGCTCGGAGAACTGCCTGCCATTTCCTGGGGCTTCCTGGTGCCAGGTCTCAGACCTATGAATCAGGCCCCACCTCTGCCCCAAGGGCATCCGGGTTGGCGGGAGCCATCCTTATTGTTATCGTGCCAGTAAGTGGATGCCAGCACTGTCATTACCATCAGCCCATTTCCCAAATGAGGCACTGAGGTGCTGAGTCAGTTAGACTTCCTGATTTTGGCAAGGAAAGGTAGAGAGATGCTCACTTTTGGCCTTCTCAGAGCAGGGAATGTGGGCACTGGCAATAACCATGTGCCCCAACTTTGATTTGGAACCAACGGCTTCAGAGGTACAGATTCAATCAGTAGACTCAACACATAGGGGTGCCAAGCCTGGGTTCTCCATGGCTAAAAGGAGAGACTCAATAGACTTGAGGAACATAGGTGTGTGTGTGTGTGTGTGTGTGTGTGTGTGTGTGTGTGTGTTTGTACCAGAGGGCATTTGATTTCCAGGCTCTACCTTCCAGGACTAGAATTACAAGCTACTCCCACATCTACCCGCACTTTTTACTTGGGATCTGGGAATTTGAACTCAGGTCCTTTTGCATGTGAAGTAAAGGCTTTAATTCTTGAGCCATCTCTCCAGCCCCAGGGAAAAGATATTAATCAGATAAGACTATTATTGTTGCTGGGCATGGTGGTATCTACCACAGCATTTGAAATCTATGTCAGGAGGATTACCATGAGTTTGAGGCAAACCCAAGCCACATAGCAAGTTGCAGGCCACCCAAAGCTATAGGGCAAGATCTTATGCCACTCTCCTCTCTGAAAAAAAGACTTGTGTGTGTGTGTAATTTGACAGATACGACAAAAGGAGTAGGGGGTATAGCTCAGGTAGTAAAGTGCTTGCCTAGCATCTGTGAAGCTCTGGGTTTAAACCCTGGCATCCCATAAAGTAGGCTTGGTGGCACATAACTGTAAACTCAGCACTGGGATGTGAACGCCAGAGTATCAGAATTTTAAAGTCATCCTCTATTACACAGTAAGTCTGAGGTTTGGGATACATGAGATCCTACTTCAAAACGTTCACAAAAGAAAAAGACATCCTAAGAACATGAAAGCAGGAGGTTTCCCAAGGAACAGACATTAGACTCAAGGATAGACAGGCTGGGGGAGGGAGGAACAGAGAGGACAACATAGGCAAAAGACCTTGAGGCTGGAGGAAAAGCGCATGACAGCGCAGAGAGAGCTCAGAGCAGGAGCAAGCCACCCCAGGCGGGGGAAGAGTAAAGGAGAGTGGCATCTCGTTTGGAAAGTCATCTCCTGGGTTTGAGGCTTTGTGCCGAGAAGAAGCCATGGAAGAGTTGGAAGTGTTTAACCAGATCGATGTTTTTCAAAAACATCCTCTGGGTGCTTTGCAGAAAATGGACTGAAGGGAGCTGGAGAGGTGGCTCAGGGGTTAAGCCTCTGCCTTGCAGGCAGAAGGTCCTGAGTTCGGATCCTAGACTCCACGGATAGACACCAGGCAGAAGCGGGGGTGGCTTGCGTTTCTGGTCCTGGTAGGGCAGAGCCTGTGAATCCGGGGGCAGAGTAAACAAGGAGGAGGTGGAGGCGGTCCATGGTGGTTCCTGAATTCGTCCATGGTTCTACACACACACACACACACACACACACACACACACACACACGCATACACGCACAATTGAATAAATAATAAAAAAAGAAAATGGACTGAAGGCAGAGGCACACAAAGAGCTTTGCAGCCCTCGGGTGGGAATACTACAGTGTGGACCAGGGAGGAGGCAGTGGAGGTGAGACATGGACCAAGTTGCACAGGCTTCTAGGACACAGGGTAGATGGAACTAGATAGACGGGATGGGAAGATATGGGAAGATGGCCGAGACAACTCCTTGGGTTTCTGCTTGATCGAGTGGGGATACGTGTTCTCAACACACATACATACATTGAGACCAGGAAATGCTCAAAAATATACATGGATTCTTTTTGTTTTGCTGTTGGTGTGGTTTAGAGACAGGATCTTAGGTAGGTCAGGCCCTGCTGTGTAGACCAGGATGACTTCGAACTTGATTTATGAGGGGATGAAAAAGAGTATGTGTATCATAGTGTGTGTATGGAGTCAGAGGATAACTTAAAAAGTTCCTTCTCTCCTTCTGCCATATGATAGATTCAAACTCAGGTTTCCAGGTTTGCTTGAAAAGGTACTTTTACCTGCTTAAACCATCTCTCCAGACTCAGCCTTGAATTTCTGATCCTCTTGCCTCTACCTTTCAAATTTCAGGACTGCAGGTGTACACCACCACACCCAGCTTATGCAGTGCTGAGAATCAAATCCAAGACTTTGTACATGCTAGGAAAGCACTCTGCCAACTGAGCTATATCCCTAGCCCCTGTGTATAAACTCATACATACACAAACGCGAGCCAAGGAAAGAAGACACACTAAGAAATCTAAGCAGCACATATGGGCTATGACATGTGCATACAATAATGCACATACATTCAGAGACATCAAGAAATATAAAAGTACATTGCCCTGATATGTCTGCAGGGACCAGTGTCCAGAGCAGACCCAGCTGCTCAGTGGCTTGTCAGGGCAAAAGGTTAGAGGAGCTGAGAGCATGGTTCAATGATAGAACACTTGTTGGCACGGACAAGTCCCTGGGATTATTATTCCCAAAGCAGGGAAAAAAATCCTCCCAGGGCAAAGGGCTGGGGCCTAGTCAGCTAGGCATCCCCCTGCAAGGCCTCAACGCTACACTACCTTTGCCCCATTCATACCATGCTCACTCATGGCCTCCTTGGGCATCCTTTTTCCCCAGTGCCCTCTGCCTGGGATTCTTAGCAAGTTTCTGGCAATTTCAGCATCCCTTCCTCCTTGACTCCAGCCAGCCCAGTCTTCAGGGAGCTGCCTGGAGTAGGGCGAAGAGCAGGGCTCAGAAATCACAAAACATCGGAGCCGGTCCCTTACTCATGGCTTCATGCAAGTCACTTGTTGTGCCAGAGATGACCTGTTCATCATTAGTAAAGACTCCAGCTCCAGTTCCCTACATGGTAATAAGTCATGGGAGGCAAAATTTGAATCTCTTGGGGAGACAGAACAAACACTACTGATAGGAAATGAATTAGTGTGGCCGCAGGGGAAGGGGGGAGAGAAGCCAATCTAACATCTGTGTTTGCGAGGTTGAGCAAACCCACGGTACAGACCACGCACACACGGTGCCTTGCTGGGCTAGAAATGCAGCTTAGTGGTATGGCACATGTTTAACACATGTGAGGTCCTGGGTTCCAATCTCAGTATGAATGGATAAAAGGCAGGCAAGAGGGGAGGGAAATCAACCCCCCTGAGTAGACAGAAGCATAGTTTCCAGATGACAGAGTCAGACTTAATGAAGAATCACCTGACAAGTGACTTGGGCCAGTATCCTATCATAGCAGCTGTCAGGCCTGACCACCTCCGGAGGACCTAGTGTCTGTGTCTGTCTGTCTTTTTGCTGGTTCTGGGGAGGGACAGTCCTCTCTCAAGCTCATGGTGCCACTCTACCTCTTCACACCTCTTCCTTCTTCAGATACTTCTTCAGATATGCTGAGCACCTGGTATGCACTTGACCCCATGACAGGCCCTAGATCATCCTCTACCCTTATCAACAGGACAATCCAGGGGCAGAGACAGGACCATGCCCAGACGCATGTTGCTAATGCCTCAGGGCCTGTCATTTGCACGGCTGCATCCAGAGCCCTATGCCTACCTAATTGGTAGTCGTGCTTTTATATTCTTCTTAAATCATCATACATCCACCTTCTCAGTGTCTTGTCTCTATAAAACCTGTTTCTGTCCTGGAGGAGACAAACATAAAGACAAATAAACATGTAATTACAAAACGTGTAAGTGCTAGGACGGAACTAACAAGCAGATAATAAGGGTACACCTTTTAGATGGGCAGGAGCAGTTAGGGAGCCCCTTGAGCTGAGGTCCAAAGGGTAAGAGAACTGACTGGACAAGGAAGAACACGGGGGAAGTGTGTGTCTGAACCCTGTTTCCTCATTTGTAACCTACAGCCGACAGTCCCAGCAGGGTGTAAAAGGTAAGTGGTAGATAGAAAAGGCCTGGAATAAGAAAAACAACCACCAAGGCCTGTGGGCTTAAGCCTCCTGGTTGAGCTTGGTACTACTGTCCTTAATCGGCTTTTGTCCTTATAAAAGAAAAAAACAACAATCCGGAGCTGGCCACTTCTCTCCCCCTAATAGCTGGAGATGCCCGTGCCAGGGCCAGCCTGGGGGGAGTGGACTGAGATCATTGAGCCTTGGGCTGTCCGAATCCACAGGGGTGGGGGCGTCCTGGCTGGGTGAGAGGGAACAGCAGTGTGTTTAGCGCTAAGGCTGAGAGACTCTTGGGTCTTAAGGGAGAAAAAGATTGGGCCTAGACTCTTGGGTCTCAGCAAGGAGGGCTGGGGATCTAGATGCCTAGAGGGTCTAGGAGAGGAGCAGTGGCACCTGAACCTCTGGGATTAGAGAGGAGAGGCCAGGAACCGAAACGCTTGGGTTCTAAGAAGGAGCTTGGCACAAGGATTCCCAGTTAAGTTGGAGCTGCGAGCAGGCGCAAGGGGCAAAGAGTGGGAGTCGAGGCTCTATTTGCAGCACATGGCTTTCACTGTCCTTTCTGGGTGGGAGGTGGAGCGGCTGGCCACACCCTGAGCAGGCTGGCCCCTCCTCCCAAGTTTATCGCCCAGGCTGCTGCTGGCACTAGCCACAGACCAGCTGCCCCAGTCCAAGGAGCGTCAGCTCCGAAGAAGAAGCCAGGGAGGGGTGAGTGCAGGGCCAACTGAGAGACAGGAATGGCTGCTGGAACCCGGGGCCTGGAAGGGAGAGGAGACTGTTCTAAGGAAACACAGGAGCTAGCCAGGGTCCTGGGCTTCAGCATGGAACAGTCTCAGACGAATTGGTGGTGTCCGCACCAAGGGACAAGGGCAACTTGTCCAGGATCTTGGTGGCAGGCCATCTAAATAGCCTGGCAGCCTGAGTGCCCAAGGACAACGAGGGGATCCCGTGTGTGGAAAGCAGGCATAGTATGGGGCAAGTTCTGGGGCTGTAGCTAGAAGCCCAGCCTTCAGAGTCCTGGGAGGAAGTTCTACATAAGTAGCAACTCTGAATCTAGGATTCTGGGTCTGAATCAATCTGCCACTCTCCACACAGCCCTCAGTTTCCCTGCCTGTTGAAGACGATGTTAATAGTAATAGAGATTTGAACCGAGCCATTCTGAGTATCAAATGGCTCAGTCTTAGGATAGGTCTAGTACAGAGTAAGCGCAAAGTCAAGGGTAAGTATTGCCGCTTTCAGCAAAGAAATAGGCCCAAAGACCAGAGGACTATCTAGGGGAAAGAGGAAGAGTTAGAGTTCAGAAGGGGCATCATAGGCAGGCGTATGGAAACAGGTCAGTACGGCTGGAACTGTGAACTAGGTTCACAAGGAAGGCACGGCAAAGATGAGCAGATAGCAATGGTAGTAAACTCTCCCAAGTTTCCTTGGAAGGAAGGGGCTTGTGGTGATAACCTGGAGCCTGAGAAAGGAAGATTGGAATGGACTTGGTTTTCTGGGTGTTGAGAGAAAGGACCAGCCGGGCATTCAGACTTCCCAGAACCAAGGTGTCCAGGAGAGTAAACAAACAGAAGTTCACTCTTGAATTCCTGGAAGGAAGATGGAAGAGGGTGGGCCGGCTCCTAGGACACAAGAGAGACGCGGGTCTTGTGAACTAGATCCTTGGGGATTCGGGAGATTTTCTAAGTCCCCAAACAGGAGAGAACCAGGGCTTCTAGATCTGAAGGATAAAAGACCAAAGGCTTGAACCCTTGGCTTCCTGAAAAGGGAGACAGGCCTGGGACCCATTCGGTCCTGAAGCAGAAGCAAGATGAGAGTCTGGGCTCCTAACAGATAAGGAGGTCTAATGAAGGAAGGACTTGAGGTTTGGGGCTTCTGAGTCTTGGGGTGGGGGCTGGGATCAGAGCCTGGAGTCTGGAGAAATAGGAAGATAGAACGTGGACTCCTGAGAAGGGAACTTGGTGAGAGGGAGTCCAGACCCTTGGGCCTGCATGAGCAGGAGGGTGATCACAGGTCTCCCACCTGCCCACAGCCTCAGCGTTCTCACACAGCATGGATCTGCGCACAATGACACAGTCCCTGGTGAGCCTGGCGGAAGACAACATGGCCTTCTTCTCAAGCCAGGGCCCTGGCGAGACAGCTCGGCGGCTGTCAAGCGTCTTCACTGGCATCCGAGAGCAGGCCTTGGGGCTGGAGCCGATCCTGGGTCGCCTGCTAGGGGTGGCGCACCTCTTCGACCTGGACACAGAGACACCAGCCAACGGATACCGGAGTCTGGTACACACGGCGCGCTGCTGCCTGGCACACCTGCTGCACAAATCCCGCTACGTGGCCTCCAACCGCCGCAGCATCTTCTTCAGGGCCAGCCACAACCTGGCAGAACTGGAGGCCTACCTGGCTGCCCTCACCCAACTCCGTGCGCTGGCCTACTACGCCCAACGCCTGCTGGCCACCAACCGACCAGGGGGACTCTTCTTCGAGGGCGATGAGGGAATCACTGCCGACTTCCTGAGCGAATACACGACTCTGCATAAAGGTTGCTTCTACGGCCGCTGCCTGGGCTTCCAGGTGAGTCCCTGCGTCCCTCAGGGCCCACTTGTGACTGGTCACCTTGTCGCACAGTGTAGTAGAAAAATCACAGTTGTCTGTACTATTGCATTCAAGAATCGGGACGCAGACGGTACAGAAAGGGGAAGTTGGCAGGAGTTCAGAGTTGGACTAGGGTCTCAGATTCGTGCCTCAAGACCAGATCTACTGTAGGCTAAGAAGAAATCTTTTCACTTGCTGGACATGGTAACTCAAGCCTGTTAAATTCCAGCAATTTGGGAAATTGAGGTAGGAGGACAGCAAGTCTAAGGTCTGCCTCAGTTAGAGTGAGATCAAGGCCAGCCTTGGTAGCTTAGCAAGATCATGTCTCAAAACAAAAAGTGAAAGGAGACCACGAATGTTACCCAGTGGTAGAGCACTTGCCAGGCATGCCAAGGTGTGAAGGAATCTTTTCCCCAGAATCCAAACTATCTGTTATCTTAAACCCAAGAGAGCTGTTCACTTTCTTCTGCACCTCCACCCCCATCCAGTACCTGGAGCCTGGCGTGTGCCAGGCAGGCTCTCGACCATAGATCTGTGTAGCCTCAGCCCTCGTTCACCCTTCTGTGTATCTTTTTTTTTTTTTTTTTTTTTTATTCAACTGTGTGTATGTGCGCGCGCGTGTCTGTGTGTGTGTGTATGTGTGTGTAGAACCACGGACGAATTCGCGAACCACCATGGACGCCTCCACTTCCTTCTGCCCCGGGATTCACAGGCTCCGCCCTACCAGGACCAGAAGCGCAGGCCGCCCCCGCTTCCGCCTGGCGTCTATACGTGGGATCTGGGATCCGAACTCGGGACCTTCCGCCTGCAAGGCGGAGGCTTAACCCCTGAGCCACCTCTCCAGCCCCCACCCTTCTGTGTATCTGTCTGGCCCCTGAAGTTCATTTGAGTTTTGAGCCCTCTAGGAAGGTGGTCAGTATTGTTCTTAAAGGCTCATTCTTGAATGAGTGTGTCCTCTTCTCCCTGGTGGGATTCTGGAAGGGATGGAGGAACGAAAGAAGGTGCCAGCCCACAGGCACGCCTGTCATCACAAATCTCAGGAGACTGAGGCAGGAGGATTAGTTTGAGTTTTAGGCCAGCTTGAGCTGCCTCAAAAGAAAAGTGACTTAAGGACTGGATAATTGGGGAAAATCTAAGGCCTCACATTGCTCCTGTTTGAGTTCAGTGCTAGTCCCAGAAAGCCGCAGCCAGAGTACCAAGGAATCCCAACAGGGATATCTGGAGCTGTGGGACCCTATGCTTCTTCTCACTCTCTTGGGATCTCTCCCTCTTCAGTTGATAGATGAAGCCACAGTCTTTCAGCCTCCCCATCTCACTCTGCCACTCCAGACCTTCTGGAGGGTCCTCAGCAAGCTAGACCTGGTGTTTCTAGGAACCTGCCCTCACCTAGGTCGTGCCCACAAGCACTGAACAGCCCAGCGAGACAAGCCAGCTCCCCACTCCCGAATCTTGGCATTGGCATTGGACTCAAGAGAAAAGGATCCTAGGCCTCCTGGATCATTCCCAGCCACAACTGTCAGGAGCCCCTGTGCTCTCTGGCCTACTGGGCCCCTGGCCAGGAACATGGCCAGGGCTACCTGCCAGCTCCCAAGGGCCCATCCCCAACAGTGCAGGATGGCTCTCTCTCTAAAATGTCAGTCCCGCCTCCTGCCCCAAACCCCAACATGCTGTGGAATCTTGTCTGTTTGCTGAGTGCGTCGGGCAAGAATCCTGCTGGTCCACTGTGGCTGAGTTCCCGGCTCCTCTTGTTCCCCATGTCTTCCTGTCAGTCCCCTCTACCATCTGCCCTGTGTCTCCCCAGTCGTCTCTGACAGCCATCTGTCCCCGTGTCTAGGCTTCAGCTGATCTCCCCAAGATCTCTGTATCTGTCTGACTATTTTAGACCATCCCCCAGTTTCTGACTTCTTTTGCCCCATGCCTGCCTCCTGCCATCTGTCTCACCCCTCAGTTCTTTCTGACTTGGGGAGCTCTCTATATGTTCTTTTTCCCCAGTTCACAGCCCTCCAGGTGCGCCCTCTGCCCTATGATCAGAATGAAATCCAGATTCTTTAGCCTGGGCCCTAAGGAGACTTCTTTGCCTCTCTGGCCTCCCCCGCCCATCGCAACTCACTCTGCACTGTACAACAGTGTGTGTCCCCTGTCCCACCCATCCCCCACCCTTTCCCTTCACCCCACCCTTTCCCTTCACTACTCATGTGCAGCATTGTGACTTCAGCCTTGATTGCTCTGCCTCTCCTGGGAGCACCCTCCCTCCCACTCACATTCCTCCCACCAAGGCCTGGCCAGACCTCCAGTCATCACTGCGGCCTGTCTGCCTAGCGTCTCCCTTCAAATCGTTTTTGACAGCATATCCCATGAGTCTCGTTTGGCTTCTCCCTTTCCTTGGAGAAGCCCGGGTCCCCACTCTGTAGGAAATATTTCTCAGGGAAATATTACTGAACGAATGCACCCGCCCCATCTCTGCCCCTCACTCATCACCCACCCTCCTCATCCTCTCCTTCGAGGTTGGGTGACGCAGGTGTCCCTTCACAGTTCACACCCGCCATCCGGCCGTTCCTGCAGACCCTGTCCATCGGCCTGGTGTCCTTCGGGGAGCACTACAAGCGCAATGAGACAGGCCTCAGTGAGTGCCAGCTGGGCTCTGCCCGCACCCTCCCCGTCCCACCCCCTCTCCCCCAGTCCTGCTGAACATCCTGACCCATCAGGGCTCCCTGCTGCTACCCCTGTCAACCCCTAGGTGTGACTGCCAGTTCCCTCTTCACCAGCGGCCGATTCGCCATCGACCCAGAGCTTCGAGGGGCTGAGTTCGAGCGGATCATACAGAATCTAGATGTGCATTTCTGGAAAGCCTTCTGGAACATCACTGAGATCGAGGTGCTCTCGGTGAGCACTGGGCAGGAGGAGCACCCTCGCGCGTTACAGACAGAGACCCGTCAAAACCACAGCCACTGGCTGAGGGACCCCAGATCCAAGGATAACACATGTGGGAAAAGACTGGAGCAGGGAGGGGGTGAGGGAGGAGAAGGACGAGGAGGAAGAAGAGGAGGAGGAAGAGGAGGAGGAAAAGGAGGAGGAGGACCTTGCCACCAGGCAATCCTCCCCAACATCCTTTCTGTTCCCTCCCTAGTCTCTGGCCAACATGGCATCAACCACTGTGAGGGTGAGCCGCCTGCTCAGCCTGCCACCTGAGGCCTTTGAGATGCCCCTGACCTCCGACCCCAAGCTCACGGTCACCATCTCGCCTCCCTTGGCCCACACAGGACCTGGGCCTGTGTTGGTCAGGCTCATCTCCTACGACCTGCGGGAAGGACAGGTAGTGAACCTGACCCAAGCCCAACCTCCTGAACCTCTGAGTTCACCTCTCGGGGGGACACAAAGCCCAGGGAGACCCTCTCCAGCTTCTCTCTCTTCCCTCCTCGTTCCCAGGACAGCAAGGTGCTGAACAGTTTAGTGAAGTCGGAGGGCCCGCGTCTGGAGCTGCGCCCACGACCCCAGCAAGTGCCCCGTTCTCGGTCTCTGGTAGTCCACATCCACGGTGGCGGCTTCGTGGCACAGACCTCCAAATCCCACGAGCCCTACCTAAAGAGCTGGGCCCAGGAGCTGGGTGCCCCCATCCTCTCCATTGATTACTCCCTGGCCCCCGAGGCGCCCTTCCCCCGAGCCCTGGAGGAGTGCTTCTTCGCCTACTGCTGGGCTGTCAAGCACTGCGCCCTGCTGGGTGAGCCCCGGGTCCCCACTGTCACCGATCCTGCTCCTACCCTTGTTCTGCCCACCCTTCCGCCACACCCAGACTGTCCTGCAAGGGTGCTGAGTCCCCTTATCCACAAACCTCAGTCTCCTCCCTCTGCCGGCCCCTCGCCCCAGCCCACCTTCCTCCTCCTGGCCCTGCAGCCCACCGTGTCACTGGTCCCACCACTGTCCACCTTCCGTCTTGACTACGTCGTCTCTGCCTCCTCCCCTCCCCAAGCAGAGGTCCAGCCTGTGCTCCAGCTCTTCCCCTCCTGTCTTTCCTTTCTTCCCAGCTGCCCACCCTCTGCTCCCCTACACTGCTTGTCCCCATACCCACTTCTGAGCCCTGACACCTGATTCTTGGCGTGCCAAAATCTCAGGAAAATACCGGAGCACAGAGCAGGGTGTGGCCGTGCCTGGGACACAGGACGTTGACCTGACCCTCTGTGCCGTCAGTTCTGACACTGACCTTTTGTTTCCCAGCCTCTGATACCCAGGTCTTGGGAAACTGCTCTGAGCTCCCCCTTTCCTACCTCCTGCCCTCACTGCTGCCTTCCAGGCCCCTCAACTTTCCTGGCATTTCCTCTTTGTCCCACAGCTTGCTGGCCCAAATCCGTACCCCAGTTTGGCAGTATTTCAAATAGTAGTCTGCTTGGCCTTGGGAATCACACACCCCACTTGAGATCCCAGGTCCCCTAATTCAGTCCTTGAGTTCTTCCTTCTACACCCCTCCCTTCCCAGTCTCCTGTCCAGATCAGACTGTAACGAAACGCTTCCCTCCACCACCCACTAGGTTCAACAGGGGAGCGGATATGCCTCGCGGGGGACAGTGCAGGCGGGAACCTCTGCTTCACTGTGTCCCTTCGGGCAGCAGCCTATGGGGTGCGGGTACCAGATGGCATCATGGCAGCCTACCCAGTCACCACGCTGCAGCCTGCCGCCTCTCCTTCCCGCCTCCTGAGCCTCATGGACCCGCTGTTGCCCCTCAGCGTGCTCTCCAAGTGTGTCAGCGCTTACTCAGGTGAGGCCTCTACCCTCAGAGCGGGGCTGTTTGAGTGCCAAGGAGGAAGAAGGGGCCGGCCAAGGGAATCTGAGCTTCCGTGTTGGGTCAGGCATTCTTGGACCACCAGGAGCATACATACTTCCAAGTTCTAGGTGTTAGAACTGGACTTAAAGTGAAAGAGGATCTCCAATCTATTCTGCAGGGACAGAGACGGAGGACCACTCTGACCCAGACCAGAAGGCACTGGGCATGATGGGGCTGGTGCGGAGAGACACATCGCTGCTCCTCAGAGACCTCCGCATGGGGGCCTCCTCGTGGCTCAACTCCTTCCTGGAACTAAGCGGACGCAAGTCTCAAAAGACCTCAGTGTCCACAGCAGGTGAGTGACAGTGTCCACAGCAGGTGAGTAAGAGCCTGTCAGCCACGGCACCAAACCAAGACAGTCTGGACAGATGTTTTGACACAGCAGGTCACAAGGGAGGAAAGGAGCCTAGCCCCAGGGCACACGGGGATGCTGAGGCCATCCTTCTGGTGGCCTCTGTCCTGGTTTCCATGTCCTGGAAATTCCTGGACCTCTGGTCCCCCACGTGTCTCGGAATCTTAGGAACTCCCCAGAAACTCCTCACACCTGGGAAATGACAAAGGTTTGCCATGTTTCCCTTCCTGATTTTCTTTACTATTATTTCTCGCCTATGTCTGTGAGTGTGGTGTGCACGCACTTGTGTATCAGGTCACAGGTGGCCGCTGGCTTGTGATCATGCTACACTTCACTGAAGCAGGGTCTTTTGCTGAACCTGGAGCTCACCAATTCAGCTAGCCAGCCAGCTTGCCCCAGGGAACCTCTGCTTCTACCTTCTAAGTGTGCTGTGCTTACAGCTGGACCCCATGTCCACCCAGATTATGTGGGTAGATCCTAGGAGCTTAGTGGCCAAGCCAGTCTAGTATACAAGCTGAGTTCAGGTCACTAAGAGACCCTGTTTCAAAAAACAAGGTGGATGGCATCTAAGGAATGATACCCAAGGTTGACTTCTGGACTCCAAAGGTACCCTCATGGATGGGCACATATGTGCACATGAGCACCTGTGCGTGCGTACACACACACATAAGCACAAAGAAAGTTATTCCAGTCATGTTTTATTTTAAATTAAGGCTTCAATTTTAATATCTTCAGATGCATTCAAATATATACACAAAAATTTAAAAGGGAGTTGAATTTGAGACCTACTGTCGTGCACTGGAGAGCTTCCTGTAGGAGAAAGGTAACCAGGTACAGTCCCTGGAAGGTACACACTCCAGTATAGCACAGCACTCCATTAGTGCCTGGCTGACTGCTGGGTAAATGGACAAATTGCATCCATAACCATTGTTTCGCCCCTTTGTGGAATGGGTACAATAAGAGCACAGGCCTTGTTGAATCCGCACAAAGGACTATGCATTCCTTTCGTGTCAAATGCCAGCACAATACCTGGCACAAAGTAGGTGCCCTTAGGAAATACTGGAACTCCATGCCCTGTGTCTGCACTTCCATTCAGCGATCATTCTGTGCTGTACTTTGCCTTCACGGATTGAGAAAGACAAGTCATAGAAACTGAAAGATAGGGCCCTGTGTGGAGGTGCACGCCTGTAAATCCTAGCTAGCATCCGGGAGACTGAGGCAAGAGGATTCTATATCCTGGGCTAACTCAGGCTGCAGTGTGAGACCCTGTCTGAACAATGAGAAACAGCAGGAGCCGGGGAGGTGACTCAGCAGGCAAAGCACTTGCTCTTGCAGGTCTGAGGATCAGAGTTCAGATCTCCAACTCCTATGAAAATGCTGGGCACAGCAGAGGAAGCACCTGGAAGCCAGGAAATGGAAGGCAGAGACCCAAGAATCCCCAGAAGCTTATGGATCAGCTCGCCTAGCTTATGTAGCAGCGTGGTTACATAGCACCTCAAACAAAGCAGAAGGGCAAGGAACAACTCCCAAAGGTTGCCCTCTACCTACTTACTTACCTCCTACCTACCTACCTACACACACACACACACACACACACACACACACACACACACACAGACACACACACACACACGACTCAGGCTTATCTGGCCTCAGACAGCCTCTGACTTTGCTCCTTCCACAGAGCCCATGCGCAGGAGTGTATCTGAAGCAGCCCTGGCCCAACCCGAGTGCCCTCTGGGCACAGACTCCCTCAAGGCCCTGACGATGAAGGACTTGAATCTGAAAAGTAGCTCCGACACATCCGATACCACGGAGATGTCTTTGTCCGTGGAGACACTTGGTCCCACCAACCCCTCGGATGTCAACTTCTTTCTGCGGCCTGAGGATAGCCAGGAAGAAGCTGAGGTCAGAGATGAGCTGAGCACCAAGGACAGAAGCCCTTCTGTCCGCGCCGCCTTCCCCGCGGGCTTCCACCCGCGGCGCTCCAGTCAGGGCGTCTTGCGCATGCCCCTCTACTCGTCGCCCATCGTAAAGAACCCCTTCATGTCCCCTCTGCTGGCCCCAGACAGCATGCTGAAGACCCTGCCCCCCGTGCACATCGTGGTGAGTGTGGTACCCGGAGCGGTCCTGCTGGGAGAGGGGTGGAGTGGACACAGGGGTCCCTGAGCTAGAAGCTGACCCGGCCCAAGGGAACAGATGTTCCATCAAGAAAGAGCAGTGCCCGGGGCCAGGGGAGTCCGTGGTCATTTGCAGCGTTTTGGGGGCAGGAGGCTAGTGGAAGAGAAAGGTGGATCTCTGGGGCAGTGGGCAGGGCAAGGCCAGGAATTCAGCTGAACTCCTTTCTCTCCTTTCCACGCCCCCACCGGTTCTTCCTATTCTCCGCCACCCCACCCCCCACCCCCCCACCGCCAACTTCCCGATCCCCACGTCTCGGGCCTCTGTCCATCCCCACATCCACGCTACTTTCTCTAGGCCTGCGCTCTGGACCCCATGCTAGATGACTCGGTCATGTTCGCCCGGAGACTGCGCGGCCTGGGCCAGCCGGTGACGCTGAACGTGGTGGAGGACCTGCCGCACGGCTTTCTGAGCCTGGCCCCGCTGTGCCGCGAGACGCGACAGGCCACGGAGCTGTGCGTGGAGCGCATCCGTCTCATCCTCACTCCGCCCGCTGCGCCTGTGGCGCCTGTTCCGCCCGTCGCGCCGCTGATCTGAGTCGGCAACTCCCACCCCGACCGCGCGGGGAGATGGGGGGCGACACTAAAGACCTCTTGCTCCCATCTGCGCCGGCCTCCGTGATGAGCGCGCTCCGAGACGGGGGTTCCTGGGCCCTCCGACCCTTTCGACGGGCTGGGCGGGAAGGGACAGGCTGTGCCTTAATCGGGACCGTAGGGGGGCGGGGCAGGGGCCAAAGCTAAAGCCGGGCCTGGGGGAGGGGGACGCACACACACCAGTCACCAAGACAGCTGGACCTGCACTCCACCATTGCCTTCTACTGCTGCTGCGACCGACCGTGGTCGGTTTTGTCTTTTGTAAATAAAAAGTATTTAATTAGTTTGGACTTTTTCAGTGTTTGACCAGCAGGGGACAGCACTGGGCCCAAGCTTTAAAGAAATCTGTAACCCGGGTGTGTGAACCTGTGTTCTAAGGGAGCTGCCTTCCTTTGGTCAAACCAGACGGTATCAGAAGACTCTGGCTTCCGGCGCCTTCCCTGAAGTCCTGATTCTCCCTGTTCCAGCCCAACCATGCTCTTTATGAGCCTAGCTACAACACCCATCAAAGCCCCCAAGGGTACCAGTGGCCAAAACTGCCCACAGTATTGGACAAAGTTAAGAGAAAAGCAGTAATAAAGAGCTTTCTGAAAACACTGGAGTGCAAGTTGTGCCCGCCTGTGACAATCCTTCAACCCAGTTCTAGAGGCCTGACCTCTTGGACAGGCCCTGGTTTTAGAAGTGAGGATAATTTTATATCCCTGGACTCTTCAAAGGGTGACCAGAGCTTGGCCTTAAAAGATGAGCACAAGGGCTGGAGAGATGGCTCAGGGGTGAAGCATCTGCCTCACAACTAGAGTAAAGCAAAAAGGAGGTAGAGCTCTCCAGGATGATTCCTGGTCACCACACCCTTGGGACCTCTACAGGTATAAGCAGTGTCCTCTAATACATAAGATATGCATGCATGCACAAAAAAAAAGTAGAAGCATTCTAGATAGAAAGCCACAGGGGACTAAATAAGACTGATCAAAAAGTAAAAGAAATCAAGAACAAAGGAGAGAGTAGTCTGAGGATCCTAAAGTGGAAAGCAAGAGCAAATCCTGAAGGAATTATAATTTGAGGTACAGATGTAGGGCCAGGAAAGGGGGAGGCTCAGAACATGCTGAGGCATTGAGGAACAGACTGGAAAGGAACAAGACTATAGGGCTGGGGACAAAGGAGGATGAGGCCTGGGGTGGGGCCGAGGCCATGAGGGTAGGTAGGGAGTGCAGGCAGATCATCTCAGAGCCATCTGAGGTTGCAGGAATTGGACTTATTGAGGGAGTGATGCAGCTTATTTAGGGGATGAGGATGACGCTTGGGTGGACAGGGAAACCTGTCTATTCCCCCCCCCCGAGATGAGACTCAGGTATGTATAAGAGGGGATTGGAAGTGTGGAATGCTTAGGCTGCTTCCATGAGACACTCCAGGAGGGGTACGGGAGCTCACTTCTAGTGACATGTCCAAGGGACATTTCTGAATGTGCAGATGGAATTGGAGAATTACTAAAACAGAGAACACCCTGAAGCACATGGCTCATGGTAAAGGCCTACAAGGAGGCCAGTACTAGAAGATTCTGAGGAATAGTTGGAGAGGGAGGGAGGAGACGAGGGAGGAAAGAAGAGGATGTAGAGGGAGTTCAGGCAGGAAGGAGGGAGTGGTCCATGACGAATGCGGATGAAATGTCATCCTCAGGACACGGCCATGAGCATGTGACCTCAGGGACATTGTCAAGGGTCGTAGGAGGTTAACACCCAGATGTGGTGAGCTGAAAAGGGAGGGGAAAGGAAGGGATGGCTGCCCACACGTCTGTCTGTAGAGGTTAAAGGGATGAGAGAGGATTCACAGGAGCTTGGAGGGAGTAGAAATGATGGAACATGTTTTAATCATGTCTGAAAGGGACAAAAAATGTAGGAAAAAAAAAACTTTTCCTAGGAGAGTAGCAGGGGATCCTTACCTGAGGAACTTGTGAATCCGTATCTGTGATGGAAAGTCAGGGTAATAGCTCACACCTACAGTCTCAGCACTTGGGAGGCTGAAGCAGGAGGATTGCCACAAGTCCCCGGCCAACCAAGGCTGCACAATGAGTTCTAGGCCAGTGTAGGCTGCAAAATTAGATCCTGTCTAAAACAAAGGAACCTGTGATGGGGGAAGACCCACAGCTTAGAATCTCAACCAGAGACCCACCCACAGACCCAACATTTTGCTTCTAGGACTCCAAGCTCATGGGGGGTTGGCCTCTTGAGACAGACCAAAGCCTAGGTCTTTGCCTACACATTCTTTATTCCTACCCCAAAGACTACAGTATTCTGTCTCCGCTCCTGTCTTGACCTTATTCCTTCTCCATCTGCCCTGGTCCAGGCTTCATCTTCTCCCACCTAGACCCCTACCAGAGGCATCTCCTGGGCTACTGGCTTACAGTCTCAGTCATCCCTAGGTCGAACCCAGTCTATGGTCCCCTACTATACCTCTCCTCTTCTCATTCTTTTCCAGACTCACAACTCTTCTGGTGGCCAGAGGACCAAGAGGAGCCTTCCACTTGCTTACCTGCGCGCAGAAATGCTACTCCATGCCTGTGCACCGGCGGAAACACCCTCCATCTCTACTCATCCCGTTCTTACGGCTTCTCCAAGGCCCCGCCCCAAGAGCTCTTCCTTCTTTTCAGACACGCAAATCCCCTCCCCCCGCCAAAAAAGACGCTCCTGTGCCTTCCGACACCATCGACGTCTTTCCTCCTTTTTGACCCCGGCTCCTTGAGGGCAGGGCCCAGCTCTGACTCATCTTGATCTCCACCGCGGCCCCACACCAGGCCTGGCTCACCAGTCTAGGGAAATGTTTGTTTAGGTGATAGGCGGGTGAGTGAGCGGTGAGTGAGTGGCTACAGGAGAGGATCGTGAGCTCGGAGAATCAACGAGGACAGGAAGAGCTGAACGGAGAGGACGAGCAGAACGGCCGGGAGGGCGGAGCAGATGCGTGGGTTTCTGAGATCATGCATCCCTGGACTTGGTGTCTCTAATAAAGCAAGGATTCGCCCTGGTTATGCTCCCTCCTCCAGTCGACTGCAAGTCACTCCGTGCCCCATCCAAACTACGTCCAGAATCCCAACACTAGTCATTCTGGAAAGGGCTTACCCAGACCGACTGGCAGAACTAGATTCCTCTCCAGCCCCTTTCCGGCTTCTGCAGAACCGATCAGTATCCTACTAGGCATGTTCCCTGTCTTATTGGCAGATTGACAGGGACTGTGGAAGACGTCACAGGAACTGGCGAAGACGGATGTCTCCAACAGCCTATCGCTGTCCGACTTGGGTTGGTCTATTCGAATGAGGGCCTGGGGAAGTGGAAAGCACAGAGTCGTCTGCCGGCTAGGTGACAGCGGTGATGTCATGGACCGCTTACAGCAGCTAGAGTATTAGCAGGTAGCTCTGTATAGACCAAGGAGCTAGTGCTGTGGGTGTGATTGAGAACACAATGATCAAGAATAGTCTGTTTCTGGTGAGCTGTTTGCCCCGCCCTTTTTCCCCCCTTTTTCCTTTTTCTCCCAGCACTGGGGATCCAACCCAGGACCTTTTGTATGTTAAGTAAGCACTCTACACCTGAACCCTGAGCTGTATCTCCAACTTTTTTTTTTTAACTTTTATTTTTAGACAACAGCTTACTAAGTAGCCCAAATTTTGCTTTGAACTTGCTTGGTGGCCCAGATTGACTCGTGAACTTTCCACCACCACCACCCCAACATACACAGAAAATTTATGATCACCCCCAGTGTCTAGCAACACTTGCTTGGGTTGCTTGGGTCTTGACGAAGAAGCCCAGAGACTTCGGGACACCGAGGACCCAAGGGAGGGAGGAACTACAGGCCTGAGGAACCAGGAAGCCTAGAACCTGAAAAGTTGGGGTCCAGGGATTTGAACTCTAGGACCCCTGTGAGTCACTGGCCTGCCCGAGATGACAGATCTGAGATTCAGAATTTTTATTAAGCTATTTATGGGTTTGGAGGCAGGCCTTGACCGCAGGCAAGTGTTCTGATTCCAGAGGTGGAGCGGAACCGGAGGAGCGGGAAGAGGTCTGACCTGAGTGGTTCCTCCCCTCCCAGGTTCTGGCCAAGGAAGCCAGACAACAGGGCACTGCTGGCAAAAGGAACCCAGAAGGGGAGGAGACTTGAAACTGACGTGGGGACAACAAGAAAAACAGAGATACCAAGGGAGAGATAAAAATAATAACAGCTCTCTCCTACTAAATTTACTGTAGGCTGGATTTTGGGCTTGGCATTTTACACAACTATTGTGTGTTTTTCTCATCAGAGTTCTAAGAGATCGGAGCATCATTATTCTTGTTGTTGTTATTATTATCCCGTTTTACAGGGGAGAAAATTGAGGTCCAGGGAAGGAGAATCAAGATAGAGATATGGATGCAAAGAGAACATAAAATCACTGGACACCAAGATCAAGAAATTAAGATGGTCCAGATAGAGAAGAAGGGAAGGTTCTAAGAGCTGAAATGGGGGGAGGGAGTTACTGGAGCCTGGGACCCTAGGGTCCTAGGGGAAGCGGTACCAAAGATGAGAACTTTCAGATATTTCCTCAGCTGGCTCATTCAGACTCTCTTACTGTGGGTATTGGACCAAGCTGAGGTCAAAAGTAGTGATTAGGGCAAGCATGTCATTATCCCAGGCAGACATAATTTAAAAAAAAAAAAAAGATTCAAAAGGAGGAAAGGTGGCCTGGGAGGGGCCTTCTGCTCACAGACTCGGTTCTTTAATCTGGATATCTCAGATCCTCAGGGAGGACTGGGGACAGGAAGACTCCTCCCTCTCCCCATGACTGCTTCTCCATCACTCAGAACCATGGCTGTAGTCCGATAGGGACATAGGTGGGTCTCCCAGAGGGTCACCAGCTTTCTGGTGGGTCTTCATCTATCTGGGCTCTGCTTCACCACAGACCTTGAACAGATGTCTCCTTCTGCAAGTGCTCATGGGATGGATGGATGGATGGTGGATGGACCAACATCCATGTATCCAGCTCATCTTGTGTTCCCACGTCACCATTTCCTCTGTCTCTATCATGTTTCTCAGTCTCTCCCTGGTCTCACAGTCTCTCCCCCTCCCCCTCCTCTTCCTCCCCACACCTACCCTTTCACCCTTGTGTTATTCCCAAAGTTCCTGGACAGCCTCTCCCCTCCCCATTCCCACTGAGCAGAAACCCACTTTCATTTGGGAAGGAATCAGCCTCCCAGGGTCACCTGTGGAACATACAAAGGAGTAATCTGGAGCTGAGAGAGAAATTGTCAAGATTCCAAATTCAGACACACTCCCAGAACTCAGTTGGGAATGCAAGATCACGTCAAATACAGATCCTCATGATACAAGTTAGGCGTGATCTGGTATTTGCATCCACATAGGCAAGCTTGGCACATGTAACCAACCACAAGTACAGAATCACCTGCACTAAGAGAAAGATCCCCTTAACATATGCAAAATACACACCCCAACCACACCATGACATGGCCAGCCATGCCATGGGGCAGCTGGAAGAAGCCTGAGTGGAGACTTGATTTTGCTCACTTTCCTATCCTGGGGAAACAGCAGAGCACGTAATCATTGCCATCGTTATCACAAACACTGTGTCAGAGCACATAATCATAGCTGTCGGTATCACACGCATTGTTGTTTCCTACATTCTAAGTCCTTCACGTGAATCAACTCGTTTAACCTGCTCAATAAATGATCTTTGAAGCAATTAATTTTACAGATGGAAAAACTGAGGGGCAGAAAAGTTTGGCAACTTGCTCAAGGCAGTAAAAAGCAACTAAGATTTGAATCCAAGTTACCCAGCTCTGGAGTGTCTATCTAAGACTATCTCTCGATGAATAATTTCTGATTTAATCCAGTCAAAACTGAGTTGGAGAGATGGCTCAGGGGTTAAGCCTCTGCCTCGAAAGCAGAAGGACCTCAGTTTGGATCAAACATCCTGCACTTCCAGTCCTGGGAGGTGGAGCCTGGGAAATCCGGGAGCAGAGCAATAAGGAGATAGAGCAATTCAGGGTGATTCCTGAAGTCATCTTGGGACCTCTACAGACACACACAGTGCCCTCTGTTACACACAGACACACAAACACTGACCTAGACACACAGACAGACAGACAGACAGACAGACAGACAGACACACACACACACACACACACACACACACACACACACACACACACAGGCGTGCATGTAAAAAAAAACAAAACAGAACTGCAGGACCATTTTAACAGAATATTTCCAAACACAGAATGTGGAATCACAGGCAAGCATTATGACACACAGAAAAGACTTATGCATGTCATGCTTGGTCCCAGAAACAAAGGATGATGGGCATACAGTGGTTAGGAACTGAAAAAAGACAATGTGGGGTTTTTTTGCTTGTTTTTATTGTTTTTTTTTGTTTGTTTGTTTGTTTGTTTTCCTGGGCAGCTCTCTCCTGGCCATTAGTCCTTTTTAAAAGTTCTCTAAGTGGGGCTGGAGAGATGGTTCAGAGGCTAAGCCCCTTGAAAGCAGAAGGTCCTGAGTTTGAATCCCAGGTCCCACGTAAATATGCCAGGTGGAATCTGCAGTAGCCTGCACTTCCAGATCTGGTGGGTAGAGCCTGGGAAATCCCAGAGCAAAGCAAGAAGAAGGTAGAAGCAATCCAGGATGATTCCCGAAGTCATCCTTGGTCCTCCACAGGGATACAAAGTGCCCTCTCTCTCTCTCACACACACACACACACACACACACAGGCACGCACTGCACACACACACACCACAAAATAAATAGGTAAATAAAAATGTTCCTCAGTGTACCACATCTAGTATGGTGACCCATAAAACTATCCTGGGGCTGGGAAATATGAAAGGCAGAAAGAAAAAAAAAACAGCAATGGAAATATAGAACCAGAACAGATAGGAAAACCCACCACCTCCCAGAGGGAGAACTGTCTTGCCAAACTTTATTTATAATTAGGAACCTGGGAATCTGTATGCAAATCCAGGCATGGGACTTCTGATTGGTAAGGAAAGATAGAGACGTAGAAGCTTTACTAGCTTCTGGTGCGTGTTTGGACAGCCATCCTGACAGCAAGAGAGTCAAGCATTCCTGGTATTTGTCATGGACTAGAGAAAGATAGTTAAATGTATGAGACATTTCCAGCATCACAGACGACAATCTCTAAGGGCTCAGGCTGTGGCCTTCTTCCAAGAGGAACTCCAGAAAGTGCCAGTGTGTTTCTGTACTTCCATCTTCCATGAAAGCTCATGACTTCAATTCCTCTCAGCCTCTATGACTTTTTTTAAATTAAGGAATGAATCTAGCAGATGGCATCCCAAATACCATTTTCTACTAGCTGGCTCTCTTCGGTTTATGTGCACATTCAAGATCAGTCTGGCTGCATTGTGACTTCCAGATCATCCTAGACTGTACAGCTGTGTGACTTCCCTGAGGAGACAATAGAAAGGCATTTATGCACACCCCAAAGAGAGGAGGAGGAAAAAGAGGAGAAGACAGAACTCAAGAAAGATTCCATCAAGCTCGGCTTGGAGTAATAAATGAAGTTATTGGGAGTACTGACAGAAACATGGGTGATTTGCCCTCAGCTGATTTCTTACCTTTTGCATACTTCAGTATTCCTAAGTTACATGTAGCTGGAACAAGAAAGAGCAGTGATTGAAATCTTAGGGGAGAGTCTTAGGGTCTCATGAAGGTCTGGTGACTTTTTCTCCTTTCTTCCAGAAAGAATGTTGACAGCCGTGTTCTCTTAGACTTAGCTGTCTCCTGCATATTTTTGGTGACATCATTGCCATGACTTCTGGCCAAGACCAGAGTGATGTTATCACCATCTGCTCCATGATGTCATGTCAAGCTTCTAGGAAATGGCTGGCCCCCAATATGAGCCACCGTCTCAAAATGTTTTTAAAAGAAGAAAAAGAACCCAGATGGTGGCTTCTGGAATCCTAGCAGTTGGAAAGCTGAGACAGGAGGATTACTAGTAGGCCAGCCTGAGATAATGAAAGCTTGTCTTGAAAATAATAAAATAAAAAAATAAAAATAATAATGTGTCATAGTGTTAGACGAGATAGCCCAGCAGGTAAAGCACCTGTTCTGCTTGCAAAACTGCTGACATGAGTTCAATCCCCAGAAGACCACATAGTGGAAGGAGACTTCCAAAAGACTGTCCTTCACCTCCACCAGGGTGCCATGAAATGCACACTGCATTGCGTGTATTCTCTCTCTTCCTTACTCTCTCTAAATCATGACAATCCTCCATAGTCACACAACCACATGTGGTGACACACCCGGAGCTCCCTGAGTCCCTCCTGCTGTGCTGGGCTGTCCCTCAAGGAAGCAGAAGGTTTAGGATGGAAGAGGGAGGTGGGGGGGCCCTACTGGTCTGCTCAGCCCAACTGGTTCCACCAGGGCCCGAATAGCTCAACCTGTCTTGTTTGTGAAACCCATGTTGGGCAACTGGGCTCAAATATGGATGCCCGGATTCAGGAAAGAGAGGAGTGAGACATCCAAAGTCTCGTGTGGTGAGGGAAGAAAAGGTTGGGTGCCTGACACAATCTCAGGGAGAGGAGCTGAAGTCTGGAAGGTTCTGGAATTGTGGGGATACAGCCCTGGAGTTTTGTGTCTTTGAAGGCAAGGCTCTAAATCTGGCAAATAAAAATATAATAAATCCAGTGGTGATCTGAATTTCCGATAAATAAAATTTTTTTCAGTCTATTGCCAATGTGCATGGAACGCAATGCTAAAAAATATACTCGTTATGTCTCAGAGATTCTTGAAACCACATGTGTCGATGACAATAATTCCAGACTGAGGTAGGAGGATCACAAATGTGAGGCAAGTCAAGACCTAGGCAGCATATCAAGACACCATCTCTAAAAACAACAATAAAAACAATTGAACCTGGCACTGTATATTTAATTTGTTCCCCATTCAAGGGGGTGGCGAGAGCAGGGGCCTGTGGTTGGGCCTCAGGCACTCCCCAGTGGCCTTGATGTCACTTCTTTTTGCTCCCAGGTATCTACACTCTTTAGTAAACCACCTTCCAGTTTCCCCCCATCCCTGATTTTTCTCATCTACAAGAATAGCTGTGTCTCATTGAGGGGTTGGGTTGTGTTAAGAAAGGAAACTTGAGGACAAATGGTACTGCCATCTTGGGAGGTTGTCTGTCCCTGTCCTGAGACATGACTGACCCTGAGTCACCTGTTGTCTGGAGAACATGTGGAAGGGGCCCTATGGCTGCCTCGGGGGAGGTTCTGGGACAGAGGTATGTAACAGATGGAAAGAACAAGAAATGGAGAGACAGATCCAAGATTTGAAAGAAGAAGAAAGAGGGGTGGAGAGACGGCTTAGGGGTTAAGACTCTGCCTCACAAGCAAAAGTCCCTGAGTCCGGATCCCAGCTCTAGGAAATCCCGGAGTGAAGCAAAGAGGTAGAAGCAATCCAGAATGATTTCCGAGTCGCCACTGGTCCTCCACAGGGAGGTATAGTGCCCTCTGATACACACATACTAAATAAATATAAATAAATAATTAAAAAAAGAAAGATGAGGAAAGAATAAGATACAGATGTAGCAACTCGTCTTCCAGCACTTGGGAGGCTGAGGCAGGAGGATCACCAGGAGCTCAAGGCCAGCAGCCTGCACTATGTACGGAGTAAGAATCTGTCTCAGAACAAAACAAAAAAGCAATGAAAGAGAGAAAGAATGAGAAAAAGAAAGAAAAAGGTGGTGAAAGAAAAAGAAGGAAGGAAAGAAGGAAGCTAAGGCTGTAATGAAGAAAAGCAGCATCCGCCTTGGGTTCACATAAGGCAGACACAGGGGCACATGCCTGTCAGAACTGTGGAGACACAAGCAGGAGGATCAGAGTGTCGAGGTCACCCTTGGCTGCAGAAAGAAAGAGAGAGAGAGAGAGAGAGGAAGCGAGGGAGAGAGGGGGGAGGGAGGGAGGAAGGGAGGGAAGGAGGGAGGGAGGAAGGATTCTGAGCAAAAGAAACAAGATACAGAGATGGAGAAACACAGATACAGAGGGAAATGAGAGGGCTGGAGAGATGGCTCAGGGATTAAAGCCTTTGCCTCCTAAGCAAAAGGACCTGAGTTCAGATCCCAGATCCCACATAAAAATTCTAGGCAGAAATGGCAGCAGCCTGCACTTCCAGCCCTGGAAAACAGCCTGGGAAATCCTAGAGCAAAACAATAAGAAGGTAGAGTAAGTCACCACAGACATACACAGTGCCGTCTTCTACACAGTCCCCCCTCATGTACACGCCTACACCTGCCCATATCAACACACCACACACACACACACACACACACACACACACACACACACACACACACACAGGCGCGCGCGCGCGCACGCGCGCAAAGAAAGAAGTAAGAAATAACTTCCAAATACGTAGGCTCTCAGGCCAAGGGACAGACATGTTACAAGCCAGTGATGAGGCTGTCACAGGTCTGGGGACGAGGACGCCAGACATCTGGGAGGTGCCCAAGGACAAGGCTTGGGTCTTTGTGTGTTGGGTGTGGGGGGAAAAATGTGATCACAGACCAGCGGGCCATCCAGTTACCATCACCCCATATCCTTGAACTGTGGTGTGATGACAGCACCTTCTCTAAAGGTGACACCCCAATTTTCTGGTGCCTCCTACGTTTTTGGGGTGACACCCGTGGTAGGAACCCCACCCAGCTCTAATGCCGCTTCCCCACTGAGTCACTTCCAACCCTGTCAGGCCTGTTGGGGGGAAACTTGGGTGAATCAGGCATCTGTCCCCCAGCTCCTTCACCCTTCAGAACTTTAGGTCCCCTATCAATATAGGGGTTCACAGCCAAAACTAAGGACAACCATGGGTCCAGACCCTCCCCTTTTAAACCCAGGGGTCTGAGCCTCAGCCTTCCTTCCTCAGACCTAAAGGCCCAGGGTCAGCCGTCCTCCCTCTAACCCTAGAGTCCAGATCACCACCTTTCCCCAAGCTCTGCTCCAGCGGCTCAGACTGTGACTAGGGCTATGCGGTTCTTGATTTTCTTTTCAGCCTCCAGCCTTCTCCTTCCCAATTTGGAAGTGGGTGCAGTGTGAGTATTTACTTTGGTCCCCACATGAACCACTGCTAAAAGAGGGCTCCCTGGTGTGTCCCAGCCCTGAATAAAAGAACAATGCACCCCCTCTCCTCCCCCCACCACAGGACAAAAATCACTAAGCAAGATCAGAGGAGGCCTGAACCCTCTGCAGCCCTCACTTGCACCGCCATCTCCTCACTCTGCTCCCCTTTCTTGTCCTCCCCTCAACACTGCCCTCCACCCGCTTCCCCTTCTGTGTGTCCATCCTTGCCTTCTCCATTCCAAACCCGTATTTCCTTTTCTGTTGTTTCTCCCAGATCTTCCTGCCTCTGTCTGTCTCCATCCCTGAATCTCCTCTCTCCCTGCCTCCAGCCTCCCCTTCCCTACCTTTCCTTTTCTCCGTGCCCCCTTTCCCTTGCTTCTGGTCTCCACCAGTGTCCCTACTCTACCCTTCACCTCCTCTCCCTCCCTCTCTATCTCTATTTCATCTTCCTCTTCTTTCTAATTCTGCCCCAGGTCTTCCTTCTGGAGAGGTGATGCCAGGGGGGGGGAAGTGTTGGGGGTGTGGGGGTGAGGAATCCCGCTGGCAGAGAAGATGGTCAGCTGGACCGGCTGGGCAGCACCTCTGTCAGAACCCCGCCCAAGGCTGTGTGGCGTGGCCCATATAAACGGCATCTGCCGCGACACTCAACTTAGTGTTCCTGACACCGGCTACCTCTGAGTCCTTCACCTCATCGTTGGTCTGCAGGTAGGAGGATTACCTCTCTTTCTTGCTGCGCTGAGGCTGAGAGCCTCGGCTCGATTTTCTTTCATTCACCTGGCACTGTCTGTCTCTTTGCATGTCTCTGTCTGTCCCTAGAGTCATCCTGATTTTTTTTTTCAATGCCCCAACTTCATCCCTTTACCACCGAGTCTTGCCTTCCCGACCTGAGCTTGGAAACTCTGGGGGCCTCGCATCCTCTTTTCTAGCCTCCTTGATCTGGGGCATGCTGCTGAAAATCTCTCTTAGTCGGCGCCTCTGGGCTGGTGGAAGCAGCAAAGCATGGGGTGTGTGGCCACTGCCAGAAGCATCTCTCCCCCACACCTGGCTCAGAGCTCTGCCTCACCTTGTCTCAGCCTCTGCCTGTCTCTGTCTCTTGCTCTCTCTTGTCTCTCACCAACTTAGCCTCTGCTCTGATAAGGGTCCTCTGGGTACTGTCTGGGAACTGTCGGGCAGCTGTGAAAAGATGGGCGAGCTTCTCGCCCTCCACCCTTTCCCAGGCTGATGGATGCCTCGCCTCTCCCAGACAGCAGGCTAACTTGGCCTCTTTCTCTTCAGATCTCTTTCCCCTTAGAGCCCAGTCCCCAGTGCCCCCAGTCCCTTTGCCCTCCCCTGCCCAGTATCCAGCATCCCTTGGACAGACTCTGCAGCTGTTTCAGCAGCCACCCCTTGCCGCTGTTCATTCACCAGCCACCTCCTCAGGGCCAGCGAAATGCAGTTTGAGATGCACGACAACGTGAAAGGCAAAGGTGGGCTTGCTGGATGGATCAGCCACCTTCCGGGTACCAGGATCCTGGCTGCCTCCTCCCTTGGGCATTATGGCTTCAAAGACAATTGGCATCTGCTTCTACCCCCAGAGACCCCTGAAGTGCTTGGAGCCAGCATCCAAGCCCAGTCCTGGAGGAGGAGGTGGCATGTCCAGGCCCTGCCCAGATGCTTCCTCCCATCCATAGTTCAACCAGATGTGTAGCTGGCAGCAGCAACAGGGACAGACTGGGGTGTCGGTGCCCATGTGTGGCACAGGAAAATTGGGAGACCCAAGGGAGTCCCCTCAAGTGGGCGGCCTGGTGGCTTCGCCCAGACTGCCCGGCAGAGGGAAGGGTGCCAGGGAAGCCCTGACAGGTGTCTGCTGACCCTCTCTTCCCACCCCCCAGCCATGTCCTACCCAGTGACCAGTCAGCCTCAGTGTGCCAGCACCTGCTACCAGACCCAGCTCAGCGACTGGCACACCGGCCTCACCGATTGCTGCAATGACATGCCTGTCTGTGAGTGTCCCGGCAGGGCAGAAGGGGAGGGAACTCTTCTCTGCACCCCTCCCGTCCCTCCTTACGCGCCCTTCCTTTCTTCAGAGCACTTTTGAGTTCCCACTCTGTAACTTTCATCGATCTTCCCTCCCTCCCCCTTGCCCCCCCTTCTCCCCCGCCCCCTTGGAACCTACAACTTTACAAACGTTGCGATCACAGCTTCCAAACCTCCCCCTCCCCGCTTCTGATTGTCCGGGAGCTGGTCCTCAGATCCTAGCTCCAGCCACGATCCCCTCTCTGCACCCCTAAACCTTTCGGCGGTCCGGTGTCTGACAGTCCCGTCCCGCCCCGCCCCGCCCCAGGTCTGTGCGGCTTTTTCGCCCCACTGTGCCTCGCCTGCCGCATCTCCGACGACTTCGGCGAGTGCTGCTGCACGCCCTTCCTGCCCGGAGGCCTGCACTCCCTGCGCACCGGCATGCGCGAGCGCTACCACATCCAGGTACGACCCAGGGCTGCGAACCCGATGCCCGGGATGTACTCCCCCGCCCCCCTCCCCCGCCCCACCTCCCAGGTAAGGCTGCCGAACGGATCTCTCAATCTGTCTCCCACTTTCCAGGGTTCCATCGCGCACGATTGGGCGGCTCTCACCTTTTGCTTGCCCTGCAGTCTCTGTCAGATGGCGCGGGAACTGAAGATACGGGAGTGAAAGATGTTCCCACGTTCCTCCCCCAGTCCGCTGGTCACGCCTGGCTTCCTGGGGCCCCTCCTAGGAGAGCCTGTCCCACTGCCCCTGTCCACTGCCAAAAAAATACACCCACAATAAAAACCGGAAAACCAACCCGCCTACGTTCTTTCTTTCTTTCTTTCTTTTTTAATGTCTCAGGGACGGAATCCGGGTGGGGAGAGTTTGATGACGGGTGGTGGGAACACGTGCAAGATGTCTACATGTTCATGGAAGTGGAGAGTTGGACCCCCACCAGCTGTGTAGTGGATCGCTGAGTTTTCTATCAACCCCGCAGGAGCCGCTGGCCTAGCCAAATCCTGAAACATCCCTAAAACTTGAAAAGCTGTCTTAGGGCAGGTGTAAGATGATCACAACTTTAAACCCAGCCTAGGTTATGTGGTATGAAGTCAGCCTAGGATCACAGAGTGAGTCTCTGTCTTAAATAAAATAAAAAGGTTTTAAAGGAGTAAGAAGGGCCACAAGATAGCTAAGCAGTTTGAAGGTGCTTGTTGCCAAGTTTGAGTACCTGAGCTCTATGGGATGGTGAAAGGAGAGCCCAGACTGTGCCATGCACACAACCCCCCCCCACACCCAGGATAAACAAAGCAATGCAAATTAAAAAAAAAAAAAAAAGAAAGAAAGAAAGAAAGAAAAAGAGGCAGTGGTAGCAGAGCCCAGATACTTGACAGAACAGCCATCCCTGCTTATTGACTATCTATAGGCTTTTGGCCCACATACCATTTCAACAGGTTTGGTGAGCTGTCTCCAAACCTTAAGCCTTTGTGGAGCTAAAAGAAATACCTAAGGATCGCCTCTTATTCATAGAAAAGATTTGTTTATTTGTTTCAGGTATAGATGTGTGCATATATGTGTGTGTGTGTGTGTGTGTGTGTGTGTGTGTGTGTGTGTGTTTGTGTGTATAAAAAGGCACTGTGTGTGCCTGTGGAGGCCCCAGGACGACTATGTTTTGTTCTGGGGTTTCCCAGGCTCTACCTTCCAGGGCTGGAGGTGCAGGCAGCTGTCATTTCCACCTGGCATTTTTTTATGTGGGATTTAAGATCTGAACTCTGGTCCTTTGGTTTGTGAGACGAAGGCTTAATGAACCTGAGCCATCTTTCCAGCCCCTCCATCAACATTTTTTATGAAGCCAGGATTGAAGAGCAGAACTCTCTAACTCGGAGGAGTAGTTGAATGCTACAGAACTTGCCACCAACCTTCGACCTACGAGTGACCCACCAGTCATCCACTTTCTGTGCAACCTGCTTTTCAGTCAGCCACCAAACAAGATGACACTTCAGGACAGTGGGCCACCAGGGCTGTCATCTTCCAACCAACTAGTTTAGCACACTGAAGTTCTTTACCACCTCTTTAACTGTGGATTATTTGACATCCCTCAAATGGTAGTATTTACAGCACAAGGCAACTAGTTAAAACTGGACAACCCTGGGATTCAAGTTACTTGCCACTTACTGTGTCATTTTAGTGAATTCAAACCTTTCTAAGCCTGTTTTTGCCTCTGGGGATAATAATTCTTAATATGTTCAAAGTTATTATGAAAAACCAGACCTGGTAATTGTCTGTCATTCTACCAGCATATAGGAGGCCAAAGGCAGGAGGACTGGGAGATCCAGAATGGTCTGGGCTACATAGCAAAGCTATGTTAAAAAAAAAAAAAAAAAAAAAAAAAGCAAAGCTGGCAACCTGAGTTCCATCTCCAGGAGCCCAGGGCAGAAGGAGTGACTGACTTCTGAAAGTTTTTTCTCTCTCTGTCTCATAAGTAAGATGGAAGGAAGGAAAAAGAATAATTAAAAAGAAAGAAAGAGAAGAAAAGGGATGGAGGCATGACTCTGGTAGAGCACCTGCCCAGAATCCAGCAATGAAGGGCTGGTGGCATGACTTCAGAAACATTGTTAACATTACTATTACATAATATTATTATATTATTATATATTATTGTAATGTATTACTATAATTTGCTGTTATTTTTTTCTCTTTTATCTGTGTCTCTGTCTCTCTGTCTTATCTGGATCTATACATCCAGCCATTAAGTGACATCTTCAGCTGGAATATCTAAAAAAGCAATTTAACTTGTGCCAAACTTAGCTCCTGACCCCCGCCATCTTTATCCCCCCTTACACTCATTATTTTCCATCAAGGAACACGGTGGTCTATAATTCTGGCACTCTTGAGACGGAGGCAAGAGGATCCAGAACTTGAGGCCAAGCTGCGTTCTGAGAAAATGAGTAAATAAATGAATGGAGGCTGGGGATGTATCCTAGTTGGTAGAGTTCTTGCCTGGCATGCACAGGGTCTTGGGTTCGATCCCCAGCACTACATAAGTTGAATGTTGTGGAATACATCTATATTGGGAGGTAGGGGTGGAGGATCCGAAGTTCAAGGTTACCCTGGGCCAATATGTTTCATTAAAAAGGAAAGAGAAAGAAAGTAGGGTGGGGAAGAAGGAATTGAAAGGCAAAGAGAAGAAAAGAGAGAGGTAGAGCAACTGCCTAGACTCTACCAGCGAGTCTGTAGGTGCAGCATTTGGAAGAATGTGGAGCCCACCATAGATGACCCAATAGGGTCAATGATGTAGGCTTAGAAAAGGAAAGTGATGTCTTGCCTGTCACTGACTTCACATAGCACCTAAATCATCACTAAATTCTGATGCTGTGCTTCCAGACACATCCAGAATCTCAACATTTCTCTCTACTCTGCTCCCTAGTCTGGTTCCAGCCACGGTCTCCACCCTAGAGGAAAGTGTGTCTCCCCAAGGACAAAGGCCATGAACAGCCACCTCCATTCACATCCCCCCAGGGCTCAGCGCTTCTGAGAGCAAGTGACAGTGCTGTGGGGCCCAGGAACTTGACCTCATTTTCTCATCACTTCCATCTGCTCTGACCATGGGAATCCACAGTTTCTCTAAAACTTCAGAGACCTTCACCTGCCAGAGACCTTTACACCTCAGGGCCTTTGTACTCCCTCAGTGTAGAATGTTATTCTTTTGTGTGTTGTCCGAAGGACTTCACCTGCTTTCCTTCCCTCCTCTTTCTTCCGCTCCTCTTTCTTTCTTTCTTTCTTTCTTTCTTTCTTTCTTTCTTTCTTTCTTTCTTTCTCTTTCTTTTTTTCTTTCTTTCTTTTTCTTTCTTTCACTTTTCTTTTTCTTTCTTCTTTCTTTCTTTCCCTCTCTCCCTCCCTGCCTTCCTTCCTTCCCTCCCTCCCTTCCTTCATTTCTTTCTCTCTCTCTCTCTCTTTCTTTTCCTCATGTCTAGCTAGTCTCAAACTCCTATATAGCTAAGAATGACATTGAACTTCTGGCCCTCCTGTCCCCATCTCCTGAGTGTTGGAATTATGGGTGTGTGCCACCAGTTTCATTTATGTGGTGCTGGAGATTGAACCCAGGGCTTTGTGCATGCTAGGTGAGCCCTCTGTCTACTGGCTACATACACCCCTCCTCAGCAATACTTTTGGATTTTTGAGGCAGGATTTCACCGTATAGTACAGGCTGTTTTTCTGCCTGAGCCTCCCCAGTGCCAATTTGCCTTTTAATTAGCCCTGAATTATTAGGCAAGAGATTTACCTTTCGAATATGCAAAGCAAGAGAGCAAGCCTCCCAGTAGTGACGCAGGGAAGGTTAGAAGACCTGTGTCAATCATCCAGAGGTGTCTGGACTGTCACAGGTCCTTGGTAAAGAGTTCCCAGGGTGTTGGCAGCTCCGTGTGGCCTAGATCCTCAGCTTCTGGGTCCTCCCACCCAGTTTACTCTGACCCATCATGCACCTCTTGCATTCAGATTCGTCTATGGAGGGATGAACACAGAGAAGGATGCACACCCTCTATAGGGCGTTCAGGCAGGATGGACAAAAGCCTAAGAGGCGTACCTTCTGTGGCCCAGCCAGATGCTGTGTCTAGGGAGGAAAAGTGTCAGAGCGACTTGACCCGAACAGTAGAATCACTCAGATGAGGCCTGGGAGCCTGCATTCCTCTTTGGTCAAGATGAACCCCTCTTGCCTTTGCAGTCATGCCCCCCATGCGGCACACCTGTTGCTCACCGGTTCCAGTGCCAGCCCTACCTTATCCTCACCAGCAATCAGCCAACTTGAACTTTTTTGTGCCTGTTCAGGGTGTCCCCTCTTGTCAGTTTTCTGCCATGTCAACCCGCCCTACCCAAAGGGCTCAGTCCCAGGAGGAAGCTGGGGTTTAGCCAGCCATGGTTCCAACAGTCACTCCCTCACTAAATGATGTCTAGACTTTTGTTCATGGTCATAGCTGTCCGGTCAGAGCAGGGCCTAAAAATCGAATTGCCTACAGTTTGAAAATGCCATTGTTTGTGAGTCATTTGAGGGAGACTCAACCCCCTTAAAGTCTAATGTGTCAGAGGACCTTGACCAAAGCAGGAAGCTTCACCCCAGAGAAAGTGTACAAGCCAAGAAACCCCCAGACAGGCTACTGCGTTCACATCTGGATTTCTGCTCATCCAGGAACTGAGGGATACCTTTGGGTTTTGACTCCGCGTGTGCTTGAACTAGCCTAGCTCACCCACACTGCACTATCTCACTGCTCTCTCTTCTCAATTAGCACTACTGATTCCTGGTAATCCCAGTGGCTCCTGCTGAACTCGTGATTTCCGCACAAACCCCCAGCATTTTCTGCCTGATAAATAAAGCCCATCATAGTTAGGCACAGATGTCAATTTAAGGGTTTTGAGCTCTGGGCACATTTGTAGAGAATCAGTGATTGGGTTAAGCCCAGAGCAAACCTACAGGAGATTGTCTGGCTGATGGAGAAGGCCCTGTATATGGTGGGTGGGACTAGGCCCTGAATAGATGAATAAAATACTGAGAGTCGGTTGAGGAAGTTGGCATCCTTATGTATACTTGGCCAGACATGCTGGTCTGGCAAGTAAGGATCATCCCTCTCTCAGCCGTTATGCAGAGATGGTGTAGCCAGTTCCCTTGGCCCTGGTGTTGGTGCGTGCTCTCCTGTCAAGCTGGACTATGAACTACAACCAGACTATCATTAAGAAAATAAATCCCTTGTTCATTTAAGCCGTTTGATGGTCATTCATCAGCAACCATGCAGTCGAACTGCAACAAAGCCCATACCCGGGATTCAAGCAGTAGAGGTAACTGTAGCAAGAACAAGGGTCAAAGGTCACTCTGCCCATAGTTCCCCTCACTTTGTCTTTTTTGGAGAACCAGAGCTCTTGCTGCCCAACACTTTCTCTGTGAAGGTGGGATGGCAGCCAGGAGCCAAGCTCAGACATACCAAGGACTTTGTGGTGCACCGGGATAAGGATGCTTCAGATACCAGCAGAGGGCACTCTGCACACAAGATCTTCCCCACACTTTATTCATTTGTTGCTTCAGTTGTCCCTTTGCTTTGTTCAAATGTGGCCCCTGCTGCTTCTGACATGCATACCAATTGGGAGAGGAACTCTCAGACTGGGGTCCCCAGTGAGGGGAAGAAACAGGACCAGCAACACCCCACCCCAAGGGTCAAAGCAGCAGCTAGGCTTTGAGAGTCTTGAACAGAGAAGAGAATCAACCTCAGGAAGTTGCCTAGGATCGATTAGGGGAAGGATGTATTTGGGTAGAAGAGCTCAGAAGTCCCAAAGGTGCCTTGGGTCGGGGTGACTTCTAGGAAGATCCCAGAAGCCTCAAGGCAGCCACAGAAGACAGTTGAGGAATGGTGACTCTGTCGTGTCTCTCTGCTCCCAGCCCCCACTGACACCCCACACGTGTCTTGAGGGGCATCTCAGGCAGAGGATTTTCTCCTGAAGCTCCCTTGCAGCCAGCCAGGGCAAGGCTGGTCCGAGGTCACCACTGAGCTTCCCTCCAGCCCAGGGAAGGTAGCAACACCTTGCTGCTGGGGAGAGGGGTCACCATGTCCTGTCTCTCAGCCACTGTCTTCACCAACACTACCAGTTTCCTACATTTCATCCTCCTGTTGAAATCCGATAGTTTCTGAATAAATCCCCAGCTAGATTTGACTGGAGATGTCCAAAGGGTATTTCATGCCAAAATTGAACTTTTGCCTTCTTCACAAGCTCTAACCTGCCCCATCTCCATGTGTGACCTCTTCACCCACCTATGGTCTAGGCCATAAAGCGAGGTAACCCCAATGCACCCCCTTCAACCTGCCATCTGCACCATCATCACATCCTGTCACCCCTCCTGCATGTGACTCCCCCCATGTCAATTCTGCACTCCACAGCTGAGACATCTCAACCCCATACAGAGTCACCTTTATTTTCAGTGGCCTGAAAATAAAGTCCAGGACCCTGAGTGGGACCCAGAAGGTCCTGTGCATCCTCGGTCTCATCCCATACTTGATCTGGGTTATATCTCAGTTTCCAACACAACAAACTGGTACCAGTCTCAGGATCTTTGGCTTCGCAATTCCCTCTGCTCGGAACTCCTTTCCTGAAGCTCTTCCCTTGACTTGCTGCTTATCTTTCTTTCTAGTTCTTCTGGATGCCAAATCAGCTTTATTCCATGATCTCTCACTACAGCATCCTATTGAGATCTTGAGACACTTTTCTCTCTGAAACATTGTACGTTTAGTGATTGTCGCTTTCATCCTTCCCACAAGAATCTAATCCTATAAGATCCATTAACCTCCTCTCTTACTTACTGCTTTCCTCTTTATCTACATGGTGCCTGGCACGAAAGAGCAGCTCAATAAATAGTTGTTGAATGCAGAACAGAGGGGAGCCCTGGGAAAAAGGAGCCAGCAGTCTCTGAAGGCTGTCCAGGGGGCCCCCAATTTGGAGAAGCCCCATCAGGCGACTCAGTGGCTGTGGAGGAGAGCCTTTGGCAGGTCAGAGGGACATGCTAGTGAGGTTGTCTTGACTCAGCAGTCCCTTCCGGCCTGCACCTGCCCCATGCCCACTCCCTCCAGCACCCCCACTTCCCCCACAGTACTCATGCAGCCTATGCCGCAGTGTGACCAGGGCTGACCCCAGGCAGGCACCATTGGGTGCATGGGGACCACCAGGTAGCTGGAGCAGCAGCGTGGCCACACCAGCCATGCCATCTTCTGTGGGCTCAAGGGTGATGGGCCCAGCTCGAAGGCCAGCTGTGGTGGCAGGAATGGCAGGTGGGCAGCAACCTCCTCCCATGGGTCCCCAGGGCCCTCCAGCTCCTGTCAGCAATAAGGGTGCCAGAAAGGGCTCTGAGCGGCGGAAGGCAGGAGGTGGGAGCCCAGTTGGCTTCCAGGCAGGGACCGGACCAGTCGGGTCAGGTGGGAAGCAGACGGTGACCTTGGCAAAGGGTCGGCTGGCCATCTTGGTCATCTCCTGCAGGTGTCGACGCTGCTCCTGCCGCTGGTCCAGGGCCTGCTTGGCCTTCCAGAGGAGCACACAGAGTGAGAGGAAGAGAAAGAAGCAGGAGAAGAAGACGGAGAAGAAGACAAATAGATCGATGTGGGCCTGGTCCTGCCGGAAGAACAGCAGGCCTTGCGAGTCGGCAGAGCCATTGGCACCTGGCCCACTGGGATCTCCCACGCCCAGCAGCAGCAGGTAGAAACGGCTGGACTTGAGGGCGTGGTGCTCGTGTGGATAGGTGATCACCAGCCGATCGCGCACGCCTCGGACCACCAGCACTGCTGCTGGCTCAGTCACTGTCACGTAGGTGATCAGGCCCCGAGGCCACACTTCTCGTACCCGTGGTTCCACTGGGGCGCCTGGCCCACTCCCAGCCCCAAGCCCACCTGGGTCCCCAGCTACCCGGGGTCCTCCATCAGCAGGAGGTGGGGGAGGTGGAGGGGGTGGAGGCGGCTGGATATGCACGGTGTGGACGCCTGTGTCAGGGGCCACTCGGACCACGAAGGTGTCATAGGAGGTGGAGACGTAGAGGTCCACAGCACCGAAGGTCACATCCAGGGTCAGGCGAATGTCCACGTTGGTGAACTTGGGCTGCACACCAAAGAGTACGGTGCGTCCCGGGCCCAGTGCCCTGCGCTTGGGCTCATGGAAGCAGTTGGTCTGGGAAGTGGGGTCCAGGCAGCACTCCTGCTCCACTGAAATGAGGCGGTAACACTGCTGGCCGCCCAGCGGGCTCCCGTGGAATGACTCCCGGCACTTGGCGCACTGCAGGAAGGGCAGGGTGGAGGCGGTCCTCAGGGCTAGAACCTGTGCCTGATGCCTAACAGCTACTGCCCAGAGTCCCCACAAGTACTGTGGTCAATCCTTGTGACACTCTGAACAGCCCTGAAAGACTCTGGGACCCTGGCTCTACCTCTTCACTGCCACATAACCTCACTGTCTCACCTGCCCACCAGGCTGCTCTGAGCTATTTGCCCTGTGCCCACCTCAGGGTCCCTGCCCTGGCTGACCCTGCCAGTTCCCACATGTTCACTTGTCTGACACACCTGCTTCTACCTCAAGCACCTTCTGCCAAAGCCTCCCTCAGGTATCACTGTATCTGCATTTTCAGATTTTCTTTGCTTTTTGTTTCTTGAGACAGGGTCTTACTGTGATGCCCAAGCCGGCCTGTTACTCGCAATGTGGCCCTGAACTCTCAGTCCTTGGATCTCAGCATGTGAAGTGCTAGGATTACAGGCATGAGGCGTGTCGCCCAGCTGTTTTGCTCTTTGCCATCATCTACCATTGTGTGTCTGACATATTCTGTTGGTCAACTGTTCCACTCCATGAGAACATAACCCAGAGGACAGAACATTCTGCATGCTTTGTTCCCTACTGTACGCAGTGTCTTGCACAGTACCTACCATGCAGTAGGTGCTAATCAGTGTGTAGAATGAATACAAGGATGAGAGCCCAGCTACCATGATTTCATGATAGCTGTAGTGGAAACCACTCCAGCACAACCAGGCTCCGAACTCAACTGCCCACCAGGGTTAAGGTAGGACACTTAAGTCTCTGAACCCATTCTCTTCTCATACCTACACCTTACCAATGCCCTGCAAAGTCTTAATGAGTTGTCCACATCTGGGCTGCATTGTTACCTCCACAGCATAACATGCAACTCAGTGATAGAACTCCCTACATACTGGCTATCAGTGCTATGATTACAATCCAAAGAAACACTTGAGATCAGCCAACAGAGCTGCTGGTGGAAGAGGTCTACAGTGGGCTGTTGTAGAAGTGCTGGGTTTTGCTTTGTTTTTATAAATACAGTGACACACATCTGTAATTCCAGTATTGGTGAAGCTCAGTGCTTATCACTGAGCCACGCTCCCAGTCCTCACAGTTGGATTCTAGGCAAGTACTCTATTGCTGAGCCACACCCCCAGACCTCCAGTGGACCTTTTGATAACATATCAGGGAAGCATCATCTCTGGTCCAGTACGGAAACAGTGAAAGTCCTTAAGGCTTGTAAAACTATTGCATTTTGGGTAGAGTTGTGACTTAGACTACACTGTCCTTCTGTAAATGGGAAGAGATGAAGTGAGCAAGAGACGTCTGTTCTGCCTAGGTCTGGAAAGAGGGTAGAGTGGTGACGGTTATACTAAAGGAGGGGCTGTGGGGTAGCCAGCACAGCTTCAGGAGCTCTAGACTGAAGACAAGAGAAATCCTTGTCTTCAAGGGAATCCTTCCTTCCTTCCTCCCTCCCTTCCTCCCTCCCTCCCTCCCTGCCCCTTCCTCCCCTTCCTTCCTCTTTCTCTTTCTTTCTTTCTTTCTCTCTTTCTCTCTCTCTCTCTCTCTTTCTCTCTTTCTCCCTCTCCCTCTCCCTCTCTCTCTTTCTCCCCCCCTTCCCCGTGTGTGTGGTGTGCATGTGGAGGCCAGAAATCAGGTCAGGTGTCTTCCTTGAACCACTGGGATGGAGTCTCTCACTCAACCCACAGCTGACCAATTTGGCTGGGCTGGCCAATGTGCTTGGGGAATCCAGCTGGCTCTGCTCCCCAGTGCCGGGGTTACAGATGGGTACCATCATGCCTAATGTGGGTCTGAAGGATCTGAACACAGGTCCGTATGACTGAATGGCTGATACTTTATCAACTGAACCATCTCTCCCCAGTCCTGACCTTAAATTTTTTACTTTCTTGCCTCTACCCCCTCAGTGCTGGGATTTCCAGCAAGGAAGTATGACTATGCCTGATATAGTGCTGGGGATTGAAGTCAGGGCTTTGTAAATGCTCAGTAAGCATCGACCAATTGAGCAACACCTTCAGTCCTTATTTTTGAGGTAGGGTCTCACTTTGTAGTCCAGGCTAGCTTCAAACTCGAATCCTCCTGTCTTAGCTGCCCAAATAGCTGGGTACAAGTATGTGTCACAGTATTCAGTCAGATCTGTCTTAAAGTCACATATTTGCTTTCTCCTTAAGCTACTGGAGTGAGTTTCTCGCATTTGCAGTCTGCCAGCTGTGACTATCTGTCACAGTCACAGAGCCCCTGAGGTCGACCTCTGGGCCCTCAGCATTGCTGCCACAGCCTGACGCTGATGAGAGCTCAGGAAGAGTCTCAAAGCTGGCCTCCACCCCAGTCCGCAGACACGGGTATGTCGTTGGTCCACTCAGGCCTTGCCATCTCATCCCAGCTCTGGCTCTTTGGGCCTAGTCTTGTCTAGTCTGTACCTTGTCTAGTCCCTGGCTTTTCCAGACGCACCTGGTACTTGTAGCAGTCTCGGCGGTCACTGGGGGAGCTGCCCTGGCACGTGCCCGTCTCTGTGTTGTTCTGGCACGGGCAGCCTGTCCCATCCTGCTCGTTACAGGTGTCAGCATGGCCATTACACTGGCATCTGAAGATGGAAGAGAGGAGGGGTAGGACATTCCACGACCTCTGAGTACCACAGAGATCAAGCACAGGGCCCTTAGCTGGCAATCAGCTTGTACCGATTCCTGGAACTTCACGGGGAAGAACCTGGGACAGGCCATGGGACTCCAGGCCTCTTCCCTCAGCAGCCTTCTCTGAGCTCACCGCCTCCACCAGGTTCTCTGCATACGCGCTTTCAGGCCTGACAGAGGGAGCCTCTCTCAGATGAACCCCACTTACTCCTCAATCCCTGCTTAGCCTGGGGTTCCCTGGAGACTTCACCCACTTCTGACTGACAGAGGGCTAGGGAGAGGTGATCCCAAAACAAATCCCAGTAAGAAGGGTAGGGGTCAGGCACCATCTTCTCACTTGGTGCACTTCCCGTCCAGGAGGAAGTAGCCATGGAGGCAGCTCTCGCATTTGTCCCCATAGCTGTTATTCTGGCAGTTCACGCACACGGCTTCGTCTTCACTAGGTCCCTCTGTTACCCAGTTTTCAATCTGGCCAAGCGAAGAAAAGGTGACCACAGAAAGTTATGGACGAGTCCCTTCTTTCTCAGACCCAGGAGTCCTCCCCAGCCCTCCTCCCTCAGACCCAGGGGTCATCCTCAGGCCTCCTCCTTCACACCCAGGAGTCCTCCCCAGCCCTCCTCCCTCACACCCAGGGGTCCTCCCCAGCCCTCCTCCCTCATACTCAGGGTCCAGGCCCAGCTCCTCACCTCCTCTGGATCGAGTGAATACTTCTCTGGCTCCCTCCTGGCCATTTCCAACTCCTTCCTGGAGACACACACATGGCTGTTCCCTCGACAGAAGGCATGGCAAGGCCGGCAGGTCCCACCCCCGACAGCTGAACCCACGAACAATGGTAGGCACTGTTCACAGTGGCTGCCCTGGAATCCAGTAGAGCAGTCAGAGGGCTGGAGAAGCACGGGGCAGGGGGTGTAAGACACTCAAGGTGGTCTGTTTCGGTCTGGCCGTGACTTAACCCCTACTTACTGATTTCCGGCCGTAAGTCCTGAGCTCCAATGCCCTGCACACACCCACCCACCTGGCTCGGCCTCCAACCTGGCCATTACTACACAGTCCCCAACATCTCCTCATAATAAGGTTCTGCCACCCCTTACCGGTCGATGCCCTGTGCTGTGCAGAGACTACCAGGGAAGGGTTAGGAGAACAGGTAGAGCATTTGCCTAGAACTCACAGTGAGGGGCTGGGGGAGTGGCTCAGTGATTACTGGAGTGCTTGCCTAGCATGCCTGACACACTGGGTTCTGTTCACAACCCTGAGAACAGGCTGTAGGAAAGCAAAGGTTTGGTTTCAAGGCTAGGGGCCTGAGGCCCTGGGCAGCCCACCTTGGTGTGGTTGCGGCAGAGCAGACAGTGGTCCCGTGCCCCGACGCCTGCGCACTCGCTGTGGCGGTTACAGCGACACTCTGTAGAGCAGTTGCGGCCAACAAAACCGAAGTGACATCGGCAGTGGTCAGGTTCCACACACGAGCCGTTCACGCAACCCTGGGCACACACAGGGGCGGCATAAGCCCGTCACACTGTTGGGGTGAAGGGAAGTCAGGACAAGGTGGATCTGGCAGGTGACCTGGCCTCTACCCACGGTCCCATTCCTCTTCTCATCAAAGTGCAGTCCATGACCCCTCCAGGAATGTGTTCATGATGCCTTCCCCTTTCCTGGATCAACTCTACAGACATGCACCTCAGGCTGCCTTCCTCCCATAAGGCTTTGCTCTAGACCTCTCTGGCTCCTCCCGTCCCCTCTCACTTGTCAGCTCAGCCCCTCGTACTACCTGCGCCCTGCCCACCACCTCACTTGTCCATGGTGTAACCAGTCTTGCAGCTGCACTCATAGCCGTGTGGCTGGTCGTGGCAGTTTTGCGTCTCATTACAGTCATGGTGCCCATTCGTACACTCATCCTCAGGTGGGCAGGACAGGAAGGCCCAGGATGCCCCCGCACGGCCACACGTCAGCCCTGGCCAGGGAAACAGAGGTTCACCCAGAGGGTCTTCACACCACAAACCCCACTGGACGCCCAGGCCTTGCGCCCACTTTTTCTGAATCCCACCTTGGAAGCAACCCCATTGCCCCTGTGTTCCCTGTGCCAGATCCTAGCCAGCCCCTCTTACCATCACGGGGGCCACTGAGGCCCCCCTCCATGCAGCGGCCACCTCCATCCTGGCCTCCCCAGGCACACCAGCCACAGTGGGGGCGCCGCAGGCACAGAGCGCACTGGGGGGCCTGAGCACAGCCCAGGGAGCAGCTCTCTGGCCCCCGCAGCAACCGCCCACAACCTCCAGCCATACACCGCAGGGGCAAGTAGGAGGGACTCAGACACTGTACAGGGAGGGGAGGAGGAGAAAGGCGGGAAAAGAAAGTCAAATACAATGTGGTGACCTCCCCAGACTTTATTCTCCCAGGCCCTACCCTCCCTGACTCTAGCTGCCTCAGGTCATCAGATAGATCCTCACTCTTCCAGGCATCAAGACTGGGCATGGTGGTGCACACCTAACTCTCAGAACTTAGGAGGTGAAGGCAGGGAATCAACAGCTCAAGATCATCTCTCACTACATAGTGAGTTTAGGGCCAGTGTGGCCTACATGAGAGGAAGGAAAGAAGGGAGGGGAGGGGAGGAGGAAGAAAGAAGAGAGAGAAAGAAAGAAAAGGAAGGAAGGAAGGAAGGAAGGAAGGAAGGAAGGAAGGAAGGAAGGAAGGAAGGAAGGAAAGTTCTAGAAGTTGGAAGACATGGTCTGAAAGGACACTGAGGTGAGCAGGTACTGAACCAACAATGGCAATGCTGGGGCCTGGAAGAGAGCTGGACAGAGAGGCAAAGATGAGCTGTCATAGCTCAAGGATGGTGAGACAGAGGGAGGGGCAGCTTCCAGGGTTCTGTGCCCAGCCTCTGAAAAGTCTTACTAAACTTTTGACCCCTGTCCCAAAAGAAGCTGGGCATGCTGGCAGATGCCTGCAATCCCAGCACTTGGGAGGTGATTCAAAGGGGATCAAGAAAGAGTTCAAGGACTAGAAAGATGGCTCAGGGATTAAGCCTCTGCCTTAAAAGCAGAAGGATCTGAGTTCAGATCCCAGAACCCATATAAAAGCTGGCAGAAATGGCAGAGGCCTGTACTTTCATCCTAAAAGGCAGATCCTAGGAAACCCCAGAGCAAAGCAGTAAGAAGGTAGAGCAATCCAGGGTGATTTCCAGTCACCCTTGGGCTTCTGCAGGGACACACAGCACTCTCTCTCTCTCTCTCTCTCTCTCTCTCTCACACACACACACACACACACACACACACACACACACACAGAAAGAAAGGGGGGGGGGAGGAAATTAATTCAAGGTAAGGAGAGAGTGAGAGAGTTAGTTCAAGGCCAGAAGAGTGAGGTCAGAACAGCTACAGAATCAGCCTTTGTCTTTTAAAAAAAGATACATTATATACTTGCATGAAAGTAGCATTATATAACTACGAAATAATACAAATGCATTTTTTAAAAGACACAAAAGGAAGACGCTCCCATGTCCCAAAGGTATCATTGTACTGGTGCAGTGAAGCCCCTTTCCCTGCCCGACTCAGCTGCTTCTGTTCTGGATGAGAGGCCAGGTGGTGATTCACAAGCCACCCCCTACTGGCTGGGACCCAGACCTTTAGGCATTGAAGCCTGGGCCCTTCAGGACACAAGGAGGGTTATGAGCATTTACTGCTTGGCCTTAAGTGAAGTATAAGAGGGAAGAGATTCATCTGGGCTGGCTGCCCAAAAACACTTAGAAACACAATCGTGCCATCCTGAAATAGAACCCCAATTGCTGCGGCCAGAGCTCTGAGCCTGCTGCAGACTGGGCTGGACATAAGCAGATCCCAGGGAGCAAGTTTGGAGTCCACTAATCCTATGCCAGGAATTCTCACAATTCTGTGTTCTTTTTCCTCTTTCCTCTTTTTTTCCGCTTTTTGCAAGGATGCCTATGTATGTACACATATGTTCACATATGTGTGTGTGTGCAGGTATGCAAGCACAATGATCATTCTTGATCATTCTTCCACCTTTTTCTTATTTTGAGACGGGGTCTCCAATCAGACCCAGAGTTCACCCTTAGGGCTAGTCTGTCAAGCCGGCAATGCTCTGGGGATTTCCAAACTCTGCCTTGTGAAGCTGGAATTACAGGTGACCTGCTATGCCCACCCAGCATATTATATGGGTTCTGGAGATCCAAACTTCAGTCCTTTTGCTTGTACCAAAACCACATTAATCTCTGTGCCTTCTACCTTTTTTCAAAACAAGGTCTCTGTGTATCCCAAGCTGGCCCAGAATTTGCAATCTTTTTGTCTTGGCTTCCTGAGTACAGGACTCAAAGTCAATATTCTCCTGCCAAAAGGAGGAGGAAGGCTAGAGAAATGGATTAAGGGTTAAGACTGTCTCACAAACAGAAGGTCCTGAGTTCGGATCCCAGGGGAAACAGTGGTGGCCTGCACTTCTAGCTATGGTGGGCAGAGCCTGGGAAATCTCAGAGTAAAGCAAGAAGGAGGTAGAAGCAATCCAGGATGATTCCCAAAGTCATCTTTGGTCCTCCACAAGGACACACAGTGCTCACACACACACACACACACACACACACACACACGAATGAATGAATGAATAAATAAAATATTAAAAGGAGGAAGAGGAGGAAGGAGAAAGAGAAGGAGGAGAAGGAGAAGAAGAGGAAGGGGAAATTCTCTTGGTTGCTCTGCTACAGCATGCTTGTGTGTGCCTCACCACACCCCTCTCTTCTCTCTCACAAATGAATATATAAATACAATATTTTTTTAAAAAAATGCTAGGCCAAGGGCAGAAGAGAGCCTTAAGCTCAAGACCAGCCTGGGCCACAGAGTCATTTCCAGACCATCTGGAGGACCCGATCTCAAAATAGAAAAAAAATGTGAAACAACACTCTGCAGGTCCAGTCTTCCAGATCTAAATTTAGTGCATCCTCTGGCAGATGACGAGGGGATCTGGGAAAACAGAGCAGCAGTTCTTAGAAAGGCCCTTCTGCCTGGTGGCAAATGTAATGGAGCCTCACTCCACAAATCCCTGCGCTCTGGAAAGATAGTGGAACCTCAGTTGTGAAAGCTTGATGCTTGTAATCCCAGCACTGGGGAAACTGAGATAGCAGGAGGATCATCAATTTGAAGCTAGCCTGGGCTATAGGGCATCTCAAATATCCAAACAGAACAAGTAAAAATACGTACATAAAGTTAAGAGATTTCACAGAAATGAGCAGATTCTGTAAAAGTTCTGTCTCAGTCATGGGCAGCCCTCCAATCTGCTGGCCCCACTATGACCCCCCCTCCCCTTTTCTTAATCTCTTGAGCTGCCTGTTCTCTTCAGGAATCTGGCCTGACGTGTGCAGACAGGACCTACCCAGCCATGCCTGCCTCCACCAGTCACGTCTCCAATCCACAGACACCTCACCAACCCTGCTTGGCCTGGGCCTCCTGACCTCCCTAACAGTGTTTCATCGGACCTCAATAAGAGAGAGAGGGACACAGGGGCTGAAGTCTGGGAGGGAGGCCAGATGTGGCCAGAACATGTGACAGGAAAGACAGGGAAGGAAGCGATGGCGAGAGGAAGAAAGGACGGCAGGGCTGGAGCTAGGGGATGGAGGAGGGACGGGGGGGGGGGGGTCAGCACTGGAGGACAGGGTTGTACCTGTTGGAGGCTGCTGCTCCAGACACAGTGCTGCCAGCCCCCATCCGCACCCTTGGAGTCCAGGCAGGAGGTACAGTTGGGGAGGAGGTGACAGGGGGTGGGGCAGGGCAGTGGGGGTGATGATTCCACAGGCATTGGGGACACGTTGAGCAGCGAGTGGCTGAAGCATGTCCAATCATAGGTGGGCTGCACTGAGAGGATGCGGCGGGTTTCTCCTGGGTTTGGGACACAGAGATTAGTATCCAGTCTACACCCCAGTCTCTCCTCCCTCAGACCCAGGAGGCCAGGCCCCTAAACTCCATTCAGGGACCGAGTCGGTGGGCTCACCTGTCCTCTTGAACTGCCGCGTCCACATACACTTGCCCTCCCGTGTGCACTGCTCGCAGTCGGCAGCCCCGCATGCAGCCTCGGAGCAGTTCCCAGCCCAGAAGACCTCTCGCTGATTGATTCGACAGTCATTCTCAGAGGTACAGGACCCATTGCGCCCAATGCAGGCACCCTCAGGACAGTTGGTACACCACTTACAGCGGGGAGCGGACGCCTGGCACAGAAAGGTGGGTTCAGAGGGGCCCTAGTGCCCCTGCTGATGAAGCTCTTCCACCCACCCCATCACAGCTGACAGGCTTCATAGTTCCTGAGATAGGGGTGGGGTAGGGGGACAGGTAGGGGGTAGACCAAAGTAGAGACCAGGCCCCACCTGTCTGCCACTCACCTCTCCATCTCCAGGCCGCAGGGTTCGAGGATGGCGGGCCAGACACTCGCTGCAGGTCCGCAGCCGTCGACATTCCTCGGGGGAGCGGGGCATTGGGGAGCAGGGTGGGGCTGCACAGCCCAGTCTAGAGGGCATGAGTCTGACTTACACTCATCCGAGACTCGACCTCTGCCTCTTGCACGTGAGCCTACCGCATACAGGGCTCCATCTCCCCCTGACTTTCCCTCGCCACTCTGTCCCTTACGAGAGTTCCGGGATCTCTCTGCCAAGGCCTGCCTGCCTCTTCCAACTCAAACTTCCATGGCTCGCCACTGTCCACAGTGCTGGGCCACTGTCTCTTGCCCCAAATCCTTGGAGGAACATGGCTTTCAGAATTTTCTAGACTGGATAAAAACAGTGGGTGATTCTGCCATGGTACACAGTCCCAAGTCAGAGGGACAGGACAGCACCCCATAATCAACACATCAATACTCCTGCAGGCTATGAATCAGTTCCCATAGCAGCTGAGTTGGTGCAAATCGCTCATCTTCAGAACTGTTTGGATCACGGAGCTGCAGATTGAGGATTGTGGAGCTGAATAGAGCCATGCACCTCAGCCAGGCACTGGAAGCCTCTCCCCCAACCCCCTGCTTTAATATGGAACACTTCATGAATTTGCATGTCATCCTTGCAAAGAGGCCATACTAATCTTCTCTGTATCGTTCCAACTTTAGTATATGTGCTGCCGAAGCGAGCACTGGAAGCCCCTTCTAAGCTGACCCTACCTACCCTTCCAGCTCTTCTAGCAAAGACACCAAGCTGAACACCCCTTTAATCTAGACTCTACTGATCATTCAGTTGTAACCCAACTTCTTCAGAATGCCCTGGGGACAAACGAAGCTTCCCATGGGAGCAGTCCCAGGCTGAGCTCTACCTATGAGGATTCACCTGCCTTCCCAGGGCAGCCCAGAATCAGACAATAGAGCTCCAAGGTCTCCCTCCAGCCTGATCTAGCTTGGAAACCAGCACTGGGCATGGGGGCTGTCAGTCACAAGGTTACCTGTGGGCCTGGCTCTCCAGACAGGCAGGCACTGTGGCACCAGGTGCAGGCCCCAGATTGGTTACATGCTTCAGGTGAGGGCAGCAGGCGGCAGGGGTCAGAGGGCAGGGTCAGTGCCAGTAGACGGCCCAGAGCCACTCCCCCAAATCCCCCGGAGATGTACAGGCGACTCCCTACTGCGGCTACCGCATGGGCAACAGATTCCTCCATTGGGGACCCCACGGAGGCTGGACCTGAAGAAAGATGGGGTATTCAGAGAGGTAGATGGCAGGAGATTTGATGAAGACACACACGGAAAACCTAGTTAAGGGAACCTCCTGAGAGATCAGAGGCAAAAGAGTCACAGAAGGCAGGCAGGAGACAGCCACCAACAGCAAAGAGGGTGAGATAATCAGAAAAAAGAACAGCATGGAGGCTAAGAACAGAGATAGAGACTAGGTATGTGCCTCAGGGGCAGACGCTGGCCTAGCATGCATGACCCAGGTTCTATTCCTAGCACTGTCAAAAATAAAGAATAGAGACAAATATGTGGAGCCAGATGGAGGTGGTCACACAGCGCTGCAGAGGCTTTTAAAAACATTCTGTTTAGCTAGCCATTTGTTGTGGTTCAGGGGCCTGAAGCCAGGGGACTGTGAATGTCACGCAGGTATTCTCCACGGAGCTAAGCCAAAGCTCAATTGATATTTTTAAATGGTTAATTTTTATTATACTAATAACTCCTCAGGTTTTTTTGTTTACTTGTTTGTTTGTTCTGTTTATTTGTTTGAAGAAAGAATAAATATCAGAAAGACTGGGTCAACAAGATAGCTTGTGGGTAAAGATGCCTGTGCACGATGTCTGTCACAGATGCCTGGTGATCTGAGTCCACAGGGTAGAAGGAGAACTGACTTCTGAAAGTTGTTCTTTGACTTCCACACACACGTTGTTGCACACTTGGGGTTGCAATCTGTCTTCTCTTCCTCCTCCCCTCAAATAAATAAAACAGTTACAAAAATATTGGAGGGGCTGGAGAGATGGCTCAAGGATTAAGATTCTGCCTTGTAAACAGAAGGTCTTGAGTTCGGATCCCAGGTCCCATGTAAAAATGCCAGGAGAAAATGGTGGCAGTCTGCACTTCCAGAACCACTGGGTAGAACCTGGGAAGTCCCAGAGCAAAGCAAAAAGAAAGTAGAAGCAATCTAAAATGATTCCCAAAGTCACCCTTGGTCCTCCAAAGGAACACATAGTGTCCCCACCCGAAGGAAGGAAGGAGGGAGGGAAGGAGGAAGGGAAGGGGAGAGGGAGGGAAGGAGGGAGGGAAGGAGGAAGGGAGGGAGGGAAGAAAGGAGGGAGGGAAAGGAGGGAGGGAGGGAAGGACAAAGGGAGGGAGGGAGGGAAGGAGGGAAGGAAGGAAGGAGGGAGGGAAGGGAGGGAGGGAAGAAAGGGAAGAAAGGAGGGAGGGAAGGGAAGAAAGGAAGGAGGGAGGGAGGGAAGGGAAGAAAGGAAGGAAAGAGGGAGGGAAGGGAGAGAGGGAGGGGAGGGAGGGAGGGAAGGGAAGGAGGGAGGGAAGGAAGAGGAGGGAAGGAGGAGGGAAGGAAGGGAGAAGGAAGGAAGGAGGGAGGGAAGGGAGGGAGGAAGGGAAGGAAGGAGGGAGGGAAGGGAGGGAGGGAGGGAGGGAGGGAGGGAAGGAAGGAGGGAGGGAGGAGGGAAGGAGGGGGAGGAAAGGAAGGAGGGAGGGAGGAAGGGGGGGGAGGAAAGGAAGGAGGGAGGGAGGAAAGGAAGGAAGGAGGGAGGAAAGGAAGGAGGGAGGGAGGGAAGGAAGGAGGGAGGAAAGGAAGGAGGGAGGGAGGGAGGGAAGAAAGGGAAGGAAGGAAGGGAAGGAAGGAAGGGAGGGAAGGAAGGGAAGGAACGAAGGAGGGAAGAGAGGGAAGGGAGGGAGGGAGAGAGGGAGGGAGGGAAGGAGAGAGGGAGGAAGGGAGGGAGGAAGGAAGGGAGGGAGGGAGGAGAAAAAAAGAGAGAATATTAGAAAGATTAACCTAAAGTAAAAAGAAACTAAAGAAAGCAAAGAAAACAGGGGGAGAAAAAAGCCATAGAAATATGATGTTCAATGAAATTAAAATGCCAGATGGAGGCATGACTCGGCATAAAATACCTAGAATTGACCAAAGAGAAGCAAGGGACATGGCTCACTATTAGAGCAATTATCTTACATGTGCAAAGTCCTGAGTTTTATCCTTCACACTAAAAAAAAAAGAAAAAAAGGAATCGAAATCCATTCCTCTCTCCCTCTCTCAACCACTTACTTATTACAAAATAGAGTTCCTTTCCAGTTCTAAGCAATCTAGACTCTTCCAGTTTTCATTAACAAATCATTTCTCCATGTCAGATGATAAGGACAGGATAAATAAATGGTGCTCTGTCTTTAGGTTTGGGTTTTTTTGGTGTGTGTGTGCATAAAAGTAAATTTTATTATTTACTCTACAGCACATTCTCCATGTTAATATACTCACAGTGTCAAAACAGGATTCTAAAACTTCCAATTTGTGTGTGTGTGTGTGTGTGTATGTGTGTGTATTAAAGGGCATTGTGTGCACCTGTGGAGGCCCAAGGGTGACTTTGGGAATCACTCTGGATTATGCTATCTCCTCTTTGTTTTCCTCTGGAGTTTCCTAGGCTCTGCCTTCCAGGGCCAGAAGTATAGGCTGCTGCCATTTCCAACATGTTTTTACATGGGATCTGGGATCCAAACTTGGGACCTTCTGTTTGCAAGGCAGAGGCTTAACCCCTGAGCCATCTTTGCAGCCCATAGAATTTCCAATCTTTTAAGTCTATTGCAAAGCCATGAACACAAACCTGGAAGAAAACTCATGTAACAACAGCAGATGTCACTACAGAATGTCTTCCTCTGGATTTTATAAATTAAGTATAATGAATGTTTATTTATTTACTGTGAGTATATCTATGTGTGTGCACATGCCAAGTTGCACATGAGGAGGTGCAACTTACGACAATCAGTTTTCTCCTTCCACCATGTGGAGTCCATGAATCAATCTCAGGTCATCAGCCTTGGCAGCAAGCCCCTTAGTCCACTGAACCATCTCGCCCAGTTCAATATTATTATTTTTATAATCAGAATAAAAAATAAAGAAATAGAAAATAAAAAAATTTCCTGGTCTTTACTCAATCAGAATTTATTTTAAAAGGATGCAGAAGGACCATTCTGGGTTTTTGTTTGTGTGTGTGTGTAGACATGAGATACTTATGTAACTGGTTGTTTTTTGCTGTTGTTCTTTTTTTTATATTCACTGAAACAACAAACCATGAGTAATACCACGTGATTATAAGGTTCCATTGTGAGCAACCTAAGAATCACTTCAGATTAGTCTGAAAGCGTTCTTGAAGCCATAACCTTTCAAGTTAAATGGGTGGTTCTCTCTAGTTCATAGAGCAGTTTAAGTTAGGTAATTTAAAAGCGCACCGTGTCACAATTCAGACAAATCATCAATACATACGGTAATTGATTTGCAAAATTTTGTCACTACCAGCTCCCTATTCAGACAAGGAAATTAGACAAATCCTTATTTGTCTTAACTGGCTAAATGAGACTTAAGTGCACAGTTCTAGATTCCTCTAGTGAGGCATTCCTTGCCTGAAAATTGAAATCTGTGCTAAAAGGTTATGATTCAAGAAATGTACATGGTGGCTCACAAAGATGTAATCATGTGGTTTGAGATGTTGGCAGTTGAAGCTTAAATGGGTGAACTAAATTTGATGATACAAATTATTGACCTGAATGCTTTTTTCTCTCCCCCAACTCATTCCTTACTAATAGGCTCAATCTTTTCAGTATTTGGATTACTGGTTCAGCAGAAACCAGGAAAATAACTTTGTAGTATCAGAATGTTATCCAGCTGTATATTGTTTACTTTATTGTAAATAATGGTGAACAGTGGTCAATAAATAGTTTTATATTCCTTTAAAAAAAAAAAAGAAAATAAAAAAATTCTAAGGAAAAACAGAAACAATCAGCTCCGTGGTCTTCGGAGAATGTGGAAGGACAGGGAACTTTGCTGATGGGTCTGAAGAAACCAAATGGCTTTTAAGGAGTGGGGAAGGGGTCCCCCAGGACAGGGTGAGGCTCTCTGAATGCCCCCCCATACACACACTCCCAGGGAGGGTGACAAACTCACGGGTGAGGTCAGGTAGCAGCCAGGTGTTGCAGTTGACCTGGTAGAGCAGAGCATCGCTGCTGAACTCATCGGGGTCTGAGCGGCCTCCAAGGACCACCATGGTGTCTCCTAGCAGGGCTGCAGCGTGGAAGAGCCGTGGGCGAGGCTGTTGGGAAGACCCGCGCAGGGATGGACTGTCAGCATCAGTCCCTTGCTCCATATGCTCTCCCCTCAACCTGTCTGCCACCCCTGAGTTCCCTCCTTTTGTACTAGCTCCTTCCAGCCTCGCCTTCCTCCAGGAAACTTCCCCAGTCTCTAGGGGCAACCTAGAGAGCCACCTCCCTTCCCTGGGTGCATCAGGACCCCCACGATCCACGTTGTTGCCTGTGAACTTGGCTTTGGTCTCTCTGCCCTCCTCTCCCCAGCAAGGGCTTAAGGGAGTATGCTCCTAAACTAGCAGATGGTTCCCTGACTCTTCATAAAGTGAGAGGAACCATACATGATGGTTGCAGGAAGGGAAAGAAATCTGCCAGGGCAGAGGTAAGGCAGGATCCAGGCCTCTGACCCCCTGCTCAAAGATTCTTGCTTCCAAGTCTGGAAAAGAGGTAATCTGTACACACTGTGTGTTCCTGTGGAGGACCAAGGATGACTTCAACTGAAAGGGACTAGAAAAGGAAGGATGGAGTGCAGGAATCCAGGAGAGAGCCAGTCATCAGGGCAAGTCTCCTGCAGGTACAGACATTTCCCCTAACCTTTGCCCCCTGAGACGGGGCCAGCAAGCTCCAGGTGCGGTCAGGACAGTGCAGGGAGTACAGCTCCGGAGAAGGGGCTGCCAGCTCTACGTGGAAGCGGAAGCCACCAAATACATAGAGGGAGTCGGTGGCCTCATGGTAGACTGCAGAATGGCCGTAGAGACCTGGAGTGGAAATGGAATGACCAGAGATCATCACATCTCTACCCCACAGGGCCCGAGGCCAAGATCAAAGAGGCCGGTACTGCTCCCTCTCTGAGTTCCAGAAGATAATTCAAGGGAGGGAAGAACAGCAAAAGGCTGGGGGTTTATGTCAGACTTGGAAGACAAAATGACCCAATACCTGAGGGCAGCAATCAGACAAGTAGAAGGGAGGAAGAAAGGAGGGAACAGAACAGAAAGGGAGGAGAGAGGAAGAGGTGAGTAGAGATAAGAAATCCCCTGAGGGTAATGAGATCACAACCTGGGGGGTGAGGAGATGGTGGCTAAGGTAAGAGAGATGAGCATTCATCATGGGGTCGGGAGCACATCCAGAGACCCTGATGGTTGCTGGAGACAACCTGGGGAGGGGGGATCTAGGTGGAGTTAGGGGAATGACAGGGAAAAATGTACAGTGGACAGTGACCAGAGTGTGGGAGTGGATGGGGAACTTAGATAAAGGACAAATGGCTCAGGTTGCAGTCCTACCTGTTGGGGGTGTCCCACTCTGGACTCCAGATACCCAGGTGCCAGTCGCCAGCTGGTACTCCAACAACTGCTGATTGAAACCATTTTCTGGGGAATAGCCGCCCACCAGAAGCAGAGATAGGCCTCGCCGGGCAGTAAGGGTGTGACCAGCCACAGCAGGCAACTCCACATTCTGAGGGGCCTGCAGGATAGAGGGCCAAGGTCACCCACCACAGGGGATGGGAAAGGAGCTCACTTTGTAGGTAAAGTTAAGCTCCTGTCAAGGAGTAGTAAACTCCCCAAGGCTGTTCAGATCCCAGCTGCCAGGGTCTGATCAGTTCCACCAACTTGCACCCCACTTCTTCGGGCGTGAGCAGCCTAGTGTGTCTTGTAGAAGCCCTTAGTCCTCTGTGTTCTCTGTTGCTGGGTGAATTACCTCCTAGCCTGGCCAACTGGAGTCACAGGCACTTGGCCATGGATTAGCTTGGGGCTGTGATGTGTGACCAGGTTAACCAGAAAAATTCAATTCTACAACTCCCATTTTACTATGGTGCTGGTGTGGACCCCAGGGCTTTACACATGCTAGGCAAATACAGCCCAGTCTCTCACTGATGGATTCTAGGCAAGGACTTTATAGCTGAGCCACGCCCCCAGCTCCCTCCCCAGTTCTGACAGCTTCCTTGGGTGATGAAGCCCAAAGGTGGCTCAGGCCATCTCTGTGCAACCTGGTGTGGAGCTGGGTTAGGAGACATGCTCACCTTCTCCTGCCTCCACTGCAGGGTGGTAAGGTTAAGGACCCAGAAATCTCGGGTGACGCCTCCCGCTGTGAGGCCCCCCAGCAGATACATGGCACCTCGGCCAGCAGGCACGTAGGCAGCTGCATGGAAAGAGCGGGGCGATGGGCCGGGGCCCCCATCCTCAGCTCCGGCCAACATCTGTGTCCACCGCCGCTCAGTCACTGAATACCTGAGGCCAAGATGCAAAAAAAAGCAGTCCCATCGCAGTCATCCGCATCCCTTGGGTTGACTTTCCCGTGACAATCATCTTAATGTCTCTCAGCAGCACCACCCAAACAGTACTTCCATCCTGGTGTCCACACACAGGATAGCCCCCCATGGCAAGTATCCCAATATCCTTCAATATCCCAGCCCCCACTACAGGGTGACTTTTGAGTAGGTATTCCACTTCCCCAAAGTAGTCCTCACCTGTACAGGTTTCCCAACAGCCCTTGGGGCAAGCCCAGGCCCCCAAACATCCACAAAGTGGCATCAGGCCCCTCCACCATAGTGTGTCCCAGACGATGCAGGAAGCGGCTGGCAGTATCCTGATTTGGAGATGAGGGTGTCAAAGGTCAAGCTAAAACAGAGGGTCTAGGGGGCAGTTCCAGGAGTGCAGGTGGAGGAATGATCCGCAGGAAAGAGCTGATGCTCAACTCACAGCCGAGAGGCGGCTGTCCATGACCGTCTCCCAGACCAGCTGTCCGCCGTCCAACTTCGTGGCACAGTCCGGGCCTCCAAAGCCGTCAGCACAGATGCACACGCCCAGGCTCTGGGACAGCAGAAAAAGACTCAGGGGGACCCTGATCACCACTCCTGTCCCACCTGGCAGCTCCAGTCCCCCCAGTACCTGGTTACAAATCCCGGCCCCATTGTGAGCATTGCAGTTCTCGGGACACAGAGGCATCCGGCAGTGGGGGCCAGCCCAGCCCTGAGGGCATCGGCAGAGCCCAGCACCTGCAGCCCCGTCCTGGGGTACACACTCCTGAGGAACTGGGCAGCTCCCGGGGCCCCCTGATCCACAGCGGGCAGAGCCCACAGATGCGTTGAAGCCCCAGGATGAGGAACCATTGGCCTCCCAGTGCAGCACGAGCAACCCTGTGGGAACGAGGCAGAGGGCAGATCAGATTCTGCTCTAGACCTTTCACTGGCAGCAGAGAAACCCGGGGCAGCCAGGCACCCAGCAATCTGTAACATACCCCTCCTTTAGCCAACCTGTCAAGCTCCACCCATTTTGCTTTTGTTCTTTCATTTGCTTTGTTGATTGTGGTAAGATCTCACATAGTTCAGGCTGGCTTTGAACTCACTATGTAGCCAAAGATGACTCTGAAATTCTGACCTTCCGTCTTCTACCTCCCAATACTAAGACTATGGGGTACAACACTGAGCCTGGTTCTGAGTTCCACCCATTTTAAACCTGTATCTTAGGCTGGGGCTGTAGTTTCATTATATAAGGTCATGGGCTAATCTCTGCCCCCTTACACACACACTCAAATAAATATAAAACCTAAATTTCTCTCCTATTTGCTCATTGCTTGTCACTGTTATCCAAGGCAGGGTCCCATCTCACCTGCACATAGCTCCATTTCCCACTTTCTCTTGGCTGCCCTACCCCTCTGCACTCCAGCAGCCCAGGTGATCTTACAGATGTGAATGTAAATCTGACCCTGTCAAGAGCAAACGCAGACCTTCCACAGCTCCCTACTGCTAAGAACAACTTTCCTTAGAAAGAATTGCGTGGTGGTGCATGTGTGTAATCCAAGATTCAGAAGGTAGAGGCAGGAATTATAGGAGCACAAGACCACCCTGGGCAACATGAACATGAGACCCTGTCTAAAATTAAAAAAAAATTAAGAAGGCAGAAAAAGTAAAGAAAGTCAGACAGAGTGGCTCAACCCTACAATCCTAGCGCTTGGAAAGTTGAGATAGGAAGATTGTAAGTCAGAGGCTATCCTGACCTATATGTAAGATTCCCACTTAAAAAAACCAAACCAGGGGCTGGAGAGATGACTGAGGGGTTAGGACTGCCTCATAAGCAGAAGTCCTGAGTTCAGATCCCAGGTCCTACATAAAAATGCCAGGTGGAAATGGTGGTGGCCTATACTTCCGACTCTGGTGGGCAGAACCTGGGAAATCCCAGAGTGAAGCAAAAAGGAGGTAGAAGCAACCCAGGATGATTCCCAAAGTCATCCTTGGTCCTCCACAGGGGCACACAGTGACCTCTGATAGACAGACACACACACACACACACACACACACACACACACACACACACAATGAATAAATAAATACTTTAAAAACTAAACTAAACTCCTCTCTGGTGTCCATGCAGAGCCTCTGAACTCAGGGCTCCCCACTGTCACCATGCAGCACACCCGAGCACTGGTTCCTCTGCCTTACTTCAGGGTCTTGGCATCTCTATTCCCATGCTTGGAGCAGCTGCCTTCTCCACACCTCTGACTCCTGCTTCCATGCAGTTCACGTAGGCAGAGAAGCCTGCCCAGTCCTCAGATGAGGCCAGGGGCTGTTCCTTTCCACCTGCCTCAATGAAAGAGTAACTTTATACTGTTGCGTAGAGTTTAGTCTACCTTCTCTCTGCAGTCCAAGATGGCAGCACATGTGTACTCGTTTGCTGCACTGCCAGCGTAGCATGAGCTCAGTGAGATCCCTTTGGCTCTAGTGGCTTACTGTGGACCCTGGGGCTAGCGCTATCTCCAGCAAGCCACCTGCAAGTCACCCTGCTGTTCCAGACCAGGAGCCACTCTGAGCCACAAAACAGAGAGACGCGTTTCCAAATCCCGGGCCTTTAAAACACCATTGGTAGAAAGTTCTATGTATTCTTTCTCCCACATCTTCTTCCCTAACCAAGGCTTCTCACCTTTTCACCCCTGTGAATGCTGGGGACAGCCGGGTAATTTGTGGTATAAACATGGTCCTATGTATTATATAATGCACATCTCTATGTTACCATCTAGATACTAGTAGCACCCCAATCATCCACTAACTTCTTTAGACATCACTAAATGTTCCCCAGGAAACAAAAAACGCCCTTGGTTGAAACCCATGAAACTAAAGGTTTGGGGACATATTCTGAATCCTCAGAGACATGTCCTTCTCCCTCTTCTCCAAGGACTGTCCTGCCCAAGTAGCGAAACTCTCAGAGTCCAGAGGTAATCCCTGGGCTGAGAACCGGGTCTTCCCTCAATCAGATAGCAGGGGTGGAGACATAGGTACAATGCCAGGACAACCACGAGCAAATAAACACACAACAGGACAAGTGCTGGTACATGGCTCAGGAGAGAGCCCTTGCTTAGACTCTACCTGTGAGGGGCTTAGGGCACGGCCCAGTGTAGAGCACTTGTCTAGCATGCAAGAGACCCTAGATTCTGTTCCCAATACCGAACAATGAGAGGAAAGTCAGGACAAAGAGGTCTCGCTCCCTCTAGCTTCTTACCAGACAGGGCCTGCACAGTGAGGGGTCTGTCCCGCCGCTGGCCACAGAAGGCAGCTATGAGGCTACGGTCTGACTGGACAACGCCAGTGTCCAGGAAGCGTGGGAATCCATCAAAGGCCAGGACATAGCTCAGCTGAAAGAGTACAGAATAGTTAGAAGACCAAGGAGGATGAGAAAGAGGTGTGCTTTAGTGTTGGGAGGAAGGCTTTAAGGACAAAGGACAGGGCCGGGTGCAGTGACATGAGCCTCTAACCATAAGAGGTGAACGCAGGATTGCAAGTTCAAATCCAACCTAAGGTACATAGTGAGATCCTGTACTGGAAAAGAGGAGGGAAGGGAGACCAGACATTCTGAGTCAGGGAAACTGACTGTCTGAACATCCAGCGTAGATTACCAAGTTGTAGGTTAGAACCCTACCCCCGTCCCAGTTCTGTGACCAAAGTAGACATGGTTAATCAGTCAGGCAATTCTCATACTAAGCCTCTTTCCCATACACAGTTCCTGGCAGCCATTATTAATGGATCAGAGGCAACACACGGGACATGAGAAATGGCCATTCCTGGGCTAGAGAGATGGCTCAGTGCTTAAAGTCTTTGCCTTGAAAGCAAAAGGACCTGAAATTTGGATCCCCAGATCTCACATAAAAATAGTCAACAGGTGTAATGACCCTCCCATGATTCCAGCCCTAAAAGGCAGAGCCAAACTCTCGACCTGGAAGACAGACTCTGGGAACCCCTGGAGCAAGCCAGATAGGCAAATAAGCCCTAATGGCAAACTCTGGGTGTAATTAGAGACTCAGGTTCACTGGAAGAACAATTAAGGATGATTCCTAATATCACCCTTGGGCTTCCATAGGCACACACACACTCAAGTGCCTTCTTGTATACATATACACAACTCTGTATGTGGGAAGGAGAGTTCAAGGATTTGCGAGTTCAGGAAACAGAAAAAGAACTAGGAAATGGGGGGAATCTGTGGGTCTAGGAACAAAAAGATGAGGATCTAAGGAACAGAATGTGGGATGTAAAGGACCAAGAATAACCAGTGACATGGGGGGCAAGGGTCTATCTGTGATCCAGACTAGAAGGGAGACACAGTCCTGGCTTGTGAGCTAAACCCTGGTCCCCTTGCTGCTCACCGTGCAGGGGGTACTGCTGTCGGGGGAGAAGGTAAGGGTGAGTGGGGGACAGAGGGTCCCAGGAGCACATGGCTGCAGTGCCTCAGTGGCCGACACAACCCAAACACAGTAGGATAGACCGGGGCCAGTTCTTGCTGCCCCACCACCTGGAGGCAGAAGCCCCCCAAACCGGCGGGAGCCCAGAGCCACTGAGGAGACATTCGTGAGGAGGGCACGACCCCCACACTCCCGGAAGCAGGAGCCACCAGCCCTGCAGAGATGGAGGAAAACCAGCATTAGACCAGTCCCGTCCGTGTCACATTCTGAGTCCACACCGCCCAGCCCCACAGGCCTCTGGCTCACCGGGGGTCTCCGTAGTAGCCTGGGGAGCAGAGCTGGCAGTGGGCCCCCTCAGTGTGGTCCTGGCAGAAGCAGAGCCCACTGAGGTTGTCACAGTGGCCGCGCCGTGGGTCCCCATGTCCATTGCACTGGCAAGGCCGGCAGCCACCGGAGCCTGTAGCGTTGCCAAAACTGCCGGGTCGGCAGCGTTCACAGTGCTCCCCCCAAGTCCAGTCTGTGGAAGCCCCGGCAAGCAGGAAACAAAATCAGAGGCCAGGGCAGGAAGGGCCAGGACCAACAACGGGCTCTGCTGATTCCTGATCCCCTTCCCTCGTGCTTCAAAGGAGCGAAAGGAGGCCTGACAGGGAGAGAAACTGCGAGTCCCAAGGCAGAGGAGTGAGGCAGAACCAGGGAGACAGGGTGGGACCCATCCCTGCCTAAGGAAGAAACTGGAGGGCTGAGTAGGGAGGAGCCCCACAAGTGGGTACCGTGGCTGCTCACCCTGACACTCATCGCAGAAACCAGGCCCCCGCCTGCGGCAGTGACTGTGGAAGTTGCAGCCACAGTCTCGGGAGCAGCGGGGTGCAGGAGGTCCCGGGGCAGGTGTGGGTGGGGGCAGATCGGATGTCCAGCCCAGGTCACACACACATGTGAAGTCTGGGGGGCCGCTGCATACACCGTGACCACAGTCTTCCAGACACCTGAGGGATCATGGGACAGGTGGGAATAAAGATCTGAGCGGGCCCATCGTCAACACGCACTGCTGCACCCTCACAAGTGGCTGCTTGCTTCCAGAGCCCTGTGCTGTGTGGGTAAACCTGTCTCCAAAGCAATTACGTCACACCAGTCTCCACAGCAACCTCCTATCACCATTGAGAAAGCCCCCTTCCAACTCAATCTTCTTCCATCTCCATAATAATCTGAAGGCTGTGGTCCACAAGCTACAAAAGCCCTGTTTCCATGGTAACTAGGTTACCTTGGGAACTTTTTCACTCCATTTAAATTTTAATCTACAGGGTGAGAACCAGGCTAACTAGGGATGCCGGTTCCATAGAGGGAGCCTAGTACCATAAGGGCTTCTTCCTCTGTACGACCCCAACCCTGGGGACACATTTCCATGGCAACCCACAGTTCACTCACGTGCGGTTGCAGTGTGTGATGCCATCCCCCTGGTAGCCGCGTTGGCAATGGCACTCATAACTGAGAGGTGTGTTCAAGCAGGATGCCCGTGGGTGACACCGAGCCAGGCCCAGGCGACATTCATCTACGTCTGGACAACGGGCATAAGCCCAGCGGGCAGGGAGAGCCACAGGCAGCCCCAAGCCCTCCCCTACCCACAGGGAACAGTTCCCTCCACCCAGGGGTCCTGAGAAGTCTCCCTGTAGGCACCTGTGAAATGGGAGATCAAAAGGGAGTAAATTAGTGATAGAGACAGAGACAGAAGGAAAACAAAGAAAAATGAGGAAATCAGAGACAGAGAAAGAGTAGAAATAGAGGATGATAAGGAAAATAGGGAGGTCACCCGACAAGCGGCAGGTCAATAGGGCAGAGAAACAGAGAGGCCATTGGAGTCACAGAGGAAAGAGAGCCAGGCACTCTACCCTACCAGCCAGACCCCTCACCGTCCCAGCGTAGGGTTGTCTTCATTGCCACACCAACCACACTCATGGCTCTGCAGGCATTCATGACACGTCAGGAAGCCACCGCAGCTCCGGCACCGGGGTTCTGAATGCACACTGCAGGGTGACAGATGGTGGGGATCAGCGCCTAAGACCCTCCCCCAGTTAGGAGCTCCATTCCATCAGTCACATGCCCTCCCCCTCGCCAGCCTCCACTGCACCTGTCATCCCAGCCACGGCAGCCCCCATGTGGGTACCGGGCCAGGTAGGCAGCAAACAGGAAGCAGGTGTGGGTGGACTGGCACCAAGCACACTGGCTGGAGTTGGCTAAGCAGTCCTCACAGGTCAGGCGCCTGGGGAAGGAAAGCAGGACTAAGTCTCTCCAGCCCACGCCCTGGCAAGCATTCACCCACCCCTGGGTCCAGAGCTTACTGGCTGCAGAGTGGGGGACATTCTTCCGGGTTCTTCAGGGCACCCCGACCTCGGCCACGCCGGCTGCATGCTGCATCCCCTTTGCGGCTAGTGCTCTGATGCCACTCACAGAAGGGGTCCTGGAGTTGGGGGATAAGGAGTCAAAGCCTAGCCCATTACTTGTTCAATCAGGAGCTTTGGTCTGGTCCACCTCCAACCACTTCCCTCCTGTGCCTGTGTCCCTGTAGCCCACCTGGAGCCAGACATCTGGGTTCTGTCTAAGATCTCACCCCTCCTTTGGGCAATAGCAGCCCTCTGCAGAAGATAAGGAGATTCAATCCTTAGGAACCACACGGTTGGACAAAGGGTGATGCTCACCCCAACCTCAGTGACTGGACCAGGAGCCTGCACAAGACTCAACCATAAGCCCAATGTGGTGGCACATGGGTGGAATCCCAGCAACTGGGAAACGGAGGCAGAAGGACAATGAGCTGGAAGCCAGCCCAGCCTACAGAGCAAGATCCATAACAAAAAGAAAAAAAAAAAAAAAAACCATTAATGGGAGCCAAAGAAACATGACTCTGGGTTGGGGTTTAGGAGAGAAAGGTTCTTCCTTGCAGATGAGTGAGAGAAAGTGTCTGGAGCCAGGAGCTCCCCTGCAGGTCATTAGGACAAACCCGCCCCTGGAAACAAGAAGCAAAACAGAGAAAAATGGAGGTCATGTGTCATTTGAACAGCTTGGAGGTAGCAGGCCTGAAAACTTGCTCTGGGCTCTGGTCTGAGCAGATAAACCCTGACTGATACAAGGAGCTGTATGAATGTACAGGATGGTATTGCAGGTCCATCCTTACTCCTGGTGCCTATCTTTCTAGCCCCACTTGTTCCACTTTCCACTTAGTTCACGTAAACCTAGGACAACAGTCACAGCTGTCTGCCCTGCACTGCAGCTCTTCTCACTTCCAAGGGGTCATGTCCAGACCATGTATTGCTGCCTCTGTCTCAAACGATGCCCCCTAACCCTGCTGTAGTTTGGCAGAAACCTGGGTGCAGGCGTGGCAGTCGCGATGTTCCTCACAGAGTGGGCAGAGGGCAGGCACCAACACCAGCAGGGACCCGCCAGTACCATCGTCCTCGCAGTGGGCGCCACCCTGGCGCAGGTGACAGGTGGCACTGTTGAGGCACCAGCCGCAGCCTTGGTCAGCCAGGCAACCAAGGCAGGAGGAGTAGGAGGTGCAGGTGGAGGAACGGTAGGGCTCCAGGAAGAAGAAGGAGATCTCCTAGGAGCACAAGAGGGTCAGGAATTAGGCTTTGGGGTACAGTCAGAATTTGGAGATAATTGCACTTAAAGATTTTAGACACAAGATGAGAACTCTCATATAACAGGACTTTAGGGAAAAAGTACACGAAAGGGGCAAAAGTCTGAAGAACTCTAGAACTGGAGGAACACAGGAGTCAGGGCAGGAGGACTCAGAAGATATGGATGGTGTCAGAATATGAATGAGATGAGGTATAGAGCAGTGGTACAGTCCCTGACTGAAATCTACCAGTGAAGGGATAGAATCATGGATCATAAACAGAGTACCTGCCTAGCATCCAGCAGTGAAGGGCGGGGGCGTGGCTCAAGGGTAGAGCACCTAGAATCCAGCAGTGAGTGTCTAGGGTATGACTTAGCCATACAGCAACAACTAAAACATACAAGGATCTGGGTTCCATCCACAGCACCCCCGGAAAGGAATATGGGGTCAGATAAAGATCTAGGATTAGAGGTTAGAGTCTGAGTCTGGGTCAGGATTCAGGGAGTTGGAGTTTGTGGCCTAAATTCAGAGGGATCTGAAACCAGGGCCTAGAGGGAACAGGGTCTGAGGCTGGGCTGGGCACTCACACTGCCACCTGGCACACCAGTCCGATCCCACAGCAGGGTGAGCTCGCTGTGCCCAGGGCCTGCTGAGCCGTTGAGCTGACCCCGGATCTCCACTGCATACTTGTGACCTCGCCCGGGCAGTGGGAAGAGGCGAGCCGAGCCAGGGCGCTGCAGACGCCTAGTCTCCTTCTCCTGCTGAGCCACCCAGCGCCCCACCTCCTCCTAGGGTGGAGTAAGCAACAGACAGAACCTCAGAACTTTCCTCAGATCTCCTCTAACCCCAAGAATCTCACCTTCTCCTGGTAAGAACTGCTCCTCAGAGCAATTTGGACAATAAGAGGCTACAACTCACACAGTGTGACCCTCCTCCTCCTCCTCAGGGAATCTCATTTGGTAATTCAGAGCCTCCCCACCTTCCTCAAAATCCTCCCAAGTTCTGGTCACAGTTGGAAACCCCAGCACTCTTCTCCTCTAAGGCTCTAACCCATGCCATGCTTCCTACGGTCCCCTAGAGGTCCCTCCTCATCACACATGTCCTGCATCATGCCCGAGATCCATGTTTACCAAAATCACCCTGGGATGTCCAATGCTTCCTCACCATATTCTCAGTGTCGGGGCCGCGGGCCATCCGGGCCAGAACGTGCAGGCGCTGGGCCCGAGCCCACACAGCCACATCCTCGGCTCCCGGCCCACCTGGCCCTCCCGGTAGCAGTGGGTGGATGAAGCCTCGGTAGACCAGGGACACATCTGTCTCTGGGCTGGGTGTCAGGGTGATAGTTGTACTGCGGACAATTGAGACCTGTACCAGACAGACAGAGACAGGGCGTATGTGTGAGCCACACTGGACTATCCCAGGTCCCCAGTTCCCCAGGGACATCAGAACTAGAGAAGAAGGGATGAGAAGCTGAGACAGGGTGGCAAGGCTTGGAAAGCCTACTGTCCCCCCATGAGAGCTGACACAGCCAGACAATCAGGCAAACGGCTCCCACTTGATCCCCAGCCCAAGTTCATCTCCAGGTCACAATAAAACTTGACCAGGCCGGCAAGATGGCTTAGCAGGTGAAAGTATATGTATTTACTGTATGTAAACTTGGCAACTTAAGATCGGTCCCTGAAAACACATAGTAGAAGACCAGAACCAGCTTCCAAATATTGTCATCTGACCCCCACATGCCTGCTATAGAGCACATGTCCACACATACGATGCACGCATACACATACTAAGAAAACACCAACTCAAGACTGCATCCTTTAGTAGCCTACCTTCCTGCCTAAGCCCTTACACAGCCAGGCCCAGCATTCTGAGTGACAAGCAAAGTATAAGACTTATTTTGCCAGTGTATAATAGCAGAGTGGGAACTAAGTGGGAACTACCCACGTGTTCACACTGAAGACTACTTTAATAAAGCACAGGAGCCGGGCTTGGTGGTGCACACCTGGCACTCTGGAGGGTAAGTCAGGACTGCACGCAGAGTTCAAGGTCAGTCTGGACTATAAATAAACTACAGTAGTATACCATTTGAATGTAAATGGATTATATAGCTGGAGTGGGTGTACATAGAGCCATGTATGTGTCCTTTTGTGTCTGGATCCTTGCACCAAGCATAATGTCTTCAGAAAAATAGGGAACTGGGCGTGTTGAAATACACACCTGCAAGCCTAGCACTCAGGAGGCAGAGACGGGGATCACTGAGAGTTTACGGCCAGCCTGGTCTATTATGACATCTCATACCGATTGTCAGCTCGACAGGATCTAGAATTGCCTAAGAAACTGACCTCCGAGCTTTGTGACATCTGGCTTTGTGACATCTACCCTAAGCGTGGGTGGGAACATGCCAGGGGCAGCATTTTGGAATAGAGGAGAAAGTAAGTTGAGCACCAGCAGTCACCCTTCTGTGCTTCCTGACTGTGGATGCCATGTGACCAGCTGTTTCCCACTCCTCACCATGATGGAATGTACCCTCGGACTTGGAAGGAAAGGAAACCCTTCCTTCTTGAAGTTACTTTTGTTGGGTACCCTGCCACAAGAAAAGTAACACAATACAAGCAAATTCCAGTGAGACTGTCTTAAAAACTGAAACAAAACAAAAACACAAAAGGAGACAGTAATACAGAGTAGGGTAGTTACTACTTTTCCTAGAAGGATGTAAAGGAAATATAGTTCTGCACCTTTTTAAACTTCATTTATTTATTTTGTGCACGTGTGTGTGTGTGTGTGTGTGTGTGTGTGTGTGTGTGTCCCTGTGGAGGACAAAGGGTAACATCTACCTCCTTTTTGCTTCGCTCTGGAGATTTCCCAGACTCCGTCCACTAGGGCCAGAAACACAGGCCATTGCCATTTCTGCCTGGCTTTTTTATGTGGGACCTGGGATCTAAACTCAGGACTTTCTGCTTGTGAGGCAGAGTCTTAACCCCTGAGCCAGCCCTCTCCAGCCCAGGAAGGGCAGGAGACAGAGTCAGGGAAGACTTGTCTCTCAACTACTCTCTGTACCACTCTAGTTTTTGGCATGTGAAATGATGCCTAGTTTAAAAATCTATAAGAAACCACTGTGGAAGTTGGTCCTAAGTTAAAGACAGAATTGCCATTCTAACTCCAAGTATATGCTTTCAAGAACTTTAGCTCAAGAGGTGTTCAAACACAAACTCATACATGAGTGTGCATTGCAGCACTACTCACAATGACTACATGGTGTAAACAATCCCAAAGTCTAGTGGCTAAGGAATGGGTAAATGAAATATAGCACATCCATAAAATGGAGTATCATTCTGTCATAAAAGAATGAAGTTCCTTTTATTTCCTGTTCTGTCATGGATTTTCTTTTTGTTGTTGATGTTGCTGTCTGTCTGTATGTCTGATGTCTGTATGACATTGTGCAGCTTCGCTGACTCTGAAGTCTAGATCTTTCTTCCATAGCCTCTGGAGTGCTGATGAGATGTGTGTCACCAAGCCAGCAATGTGATATCATAGTTGAGCCCTGAAGACATGCTCTGTGCAAGGGTCCAGACACAAAAGGCCACATATGGTATGGCTCCATGTATACCAAACGTCCAGAGGTGGTCAATCCAGAGGTGGAGAAGAGATTGGGGAGAGAAAAGAAGGAGGAGCAATCATTTATTAAAAAAAATTTGGAGTGGGTACAGGGAATGATAAAAAGATTTATAAGGAGAAGTGATAGACACACAACATTGTGAATGTGCTAAATGTCACTCAGGGCAAATTTCATATGTATTACACCAAAATCAAAATATTCCCTTTTATTTTATTTGGGTTTTTTTTTTTTTTTTTAATTCTTGCAGGGCCTTGTGGTACAGGCCCATAAATTTCAACTACTGGTAGTCTGAGGCAGTAGCTCAGAACTTTCAGGCCTGAGTGCAATCTAGGCCAACTAGGGAAAGTTAGTGAGACCCATCTCAAGAGACAAAGTATTTGCATTCAAGGATCTCACTTGTCTTGGACCTAAAACAAAGCTGCGTAGTGACATATGCCTGTAATGCCAGTCACCATTAAGTTGAGGCATGAGGATGGCGGCAAGCTCTAAGCCAGTTCAGAAATATAATAAGATCCTGTATTAAGAAAAAAACAAGACTAGTGCAACATATGGGAGGCAGGCATGATACTACACACCTGTACTGCCCTGCACATTCAGCATGGTTGAGGCCAGTCTGGTCTACATAGCGAGCTCCATAGCCTGGGCTACAGAGTGAGACCGTGTCTCAAAAGCAAGTGTGTGTGTGTGCAATGAAGAAACCATAAACAGCTGGGTGTGGTACTGAATGTCTATAATCCCAATACTTGAGGAGCAGAGACACGAGATTCTATGCGTTCTAGGCGAGCCAAGGTTACATAATTCTAGACTACACTAGTGTAAAACTCTATATAACAAAGAAAAAATTAAAACCAACCAAACAAAAAGATATATTTTCTGTGTGTGCGCTTTGGCGTGCACACATGGGCACTCACGCTTAACAAGCACTCAGCCATGCCCCCAGCCCTCCCTGGTATATTCTAGGCAAAGGCTTTACCACTGAGTCATACTTACAAAGCTCCTCACTGGTGGAAGCTAGGTAAGAGTTCTACAGTTGAGCTATATTCCCAGCCTTCTTTTTAGCTTTGTCTCCTGTAAATTATCCTCTGACTTCCAAATGAGTCATGGCACATATGTCCCCTCCTAGACCTCCTACACATCATGTACACACACACACACACACACACACACACACACCCCTTTGGAGGCCAAGGGTGACATCAAGAATCATCCTGGATTGTTTTACCTCCTTATTGCTTTGCTGAGGGGTTTCCAAGGATTCACCTTCCAGAGCTAGAATTGCAGGCTGCTGCCATACTATCCCCTCCCACCTATCTTCCCCAAAGCATTTTTCTGTGGGATCTGGGGATCTGAACTCAGGCCCTTTTATTGCAAGGTGTCATAGTTAAAGACAGGTGTCAATTTGATGGTTGAGGGTTTGAGCTCTGGGCATACTTGTAGAAAATTAGTAGTTGAGTAAAGCCCTGAGCAAGACTGCAGAAGACGGTCAAGTTGATAGGAAGATCCAGCACGTGGTGGGTAGGGCTAGTCTCTGGGTAGGTGAATAAGAGGCAGGGAGCTGGTTAAGAAAGTTGACACACTTCTGCATACTTGGCTAGACATGCTAGTCTAGCAAAAAAAGATTGTCCTTCTTTTAATCATTCTGTGGATATGGTGTGGCCAGTTCCCTTGACCTTTGATGTTAGTGCAAGCTCTCCTGCCAGGGTGGATTAACTGTAACCAGATGAATGTAAAGCAGAATAAAACCCCTTATTCCCTTAAGCTATTTGGTTGTGAATTTATCAGCAACTAGACAGTCGAACTGCAATACAAGGCAAATGCTTTAACCCCTGAGCCGTCTCCCCAGCTACCCACACACATGTATTATTTTAAAATCCTGGGTTTTATTTCCAGTGCACATGCACAAATAAATAAATATAAGAAAAAGAAAAGGAGAGAGGGAAGAGAGAGAGAGAGAGAGGGAGGGAGGAAGGAAGGGAGAGAGGAAGGGAGGGAAGAAGGGAGGGAGAGAGGGAGGGAGGGAGGGAGGGAGGGAGGGAGGGAGGAAGGAAGAAAATAAACCTATTTGTGAAAATGAACCCTAGGCCCCGAACCACCAACCCCATGCCACCTTGGGCCCATCTGACTCCCCACCTTGTCTGGCTGGGAGACATTGGGTGGCTGCTGGAAGGTGAGCAGGTGCAGGCCAGGCAAGAAGCTCTGGGTGACGCAGGACTCAAGGGAGGTGACGAAGACGGGTGCTGGCCCCCACCAGCCCACGGTACCTGAGATCTGCTCCCCTCGGCAGCGGGCCTGCTCTGGGAGGACAGGAACATGGGAGCTCATGGGGACAGTGTGGCAGATTCAGACCCATTTCCCCACCACTGTCTGCTACTCACCAGGCCGAGGGAGGCAGCTCTCATTGTGCACACACCAGCCCAGGGCACCAGGGCCCCGGGGAGGGGCTGCAGGGCTGCTAAAGGCCAAACATGCCTGGCAGTCACCCAGGAGGCGGCCCAGGCCCAGGCAGCTGGCCGCTGGACACTGCAAGGAAGAGCGGGGTCAGAGCTCACTGTCCCTCAGGATCAAGGCATCTGGAAAGGGCTATGGATGTGGGGGCCCTAGATTGCCAGGGCAGCTGAGTGGGACTGGGAACTGAGTAGCATTCTCACATGGGGCATGAAAATCAGGCCGGGGATCCTGGACAGGCTCCTAAGCTCAGAGGGATCAGACTAGTGGAGAGATTTAGGGGTGGGAGGCCATCAGCTGGGAGTGAGGAACTTAGGTGGTAACTGGAGGGATGTCCCTGATTAACTAGGCAGCGAGAGCTGAGGGCAGACCTCTAAATTAGGGGGCAGAGGCTCAAAGGTAGTTACTCACAGCCCCGGAGGGGGTTCCTGGAGGGGGTGCGGCTTGGCAGGCCCCCTGACACCAGCTGCACTCAGGGTCTCGGGAGCAGACGCTGTGGTCCGTGTACATGGAACAGTAGTCCAAGTGGTACTGTATGGGAGACGGGACACACACAAGTCCATTCCTCAGGCCTTGGCTTGTCTGCCAACTACCCCATCACTGTGATCACTCAGGGGACCCTGATTGCTCAGCACCTTAAAAATCCCATCTGTTTCTCCCCAGCCCAAGGACCCTCCACCCCCAGGAATGCTCCCCATGTACTTCTCCCAAGGACTGCCTCCCTATTTCACCCCTCTCCTTTGGAAACCACCTCCTCCCCCCAGTCACCCTCCTCCTGTTACCCCATTGCTCACATCAGGGGCAGGCGCCTGGAACACGAAGGGAGGCACCTTGTAGGCCATCAAGTCCCCCCGAGGCCGACCACTGTATCCACCAGCCACCAACAGGACACTGCCACCAAGCACGGCTGCCACATGTGAGTACCGGCCACTGGGAGGTGCTGCTCGGCCTAGGAGAACACAGACCACCAAGAACATGAAACTCAGTCCTCAGCCTTCCTGGATCTCCTGCAGGGCAGAATCTGACCCTCCTGACCTCAACTTGGCTTTAATTAAAACCAGCCAACCAACCAATAACTCCCAGCCCGCCTGTGGGACTATAACTGTCCCAAGCTATGTATATAAAATTTCTCTCCAAGCCCCAATGGTCCTGCTAAAATCATCTTCACCTAGAACATCATCTTTAGGACTGAAAAAATGGCTCAGGGGTTAGGACTGTGCCTCAAAAGCAGAAAGTCCTGAGCTCGGATCCCAGATCCCAGGTCCCACGTAAAAAACGCCAGGCAGAAATGGCGGACTGCACTTCTGGCCTGGTGGGCAGAGCCTGGGAAATCCCAGAGTGTAGAAGTGATCCAGAATGATTCCCCAAGTCACCCTTGGTCTTCCACAGGGATACACAGTGCCCTTTGATACACATACACACACACACACACACACACACACACACACACACACACACAAATGAATTTTTAAAAATTAAAAAAAGAACACCTTTAGAACGAAGAAGTTGGTTTTCAAATCATGGATGACTAATAGTTGTCTGATCTTGGGGAAAAGACTTAATGTCTCTGATTCTTGTTTTTTTCACTATAAACAGAGCCATCATTTGCCCTGGAGAATCTAGGAGGCTGGGGGAGGCCCCAGAAAGCTGCCTAGATCTCACCTGCTTTTATCTGCCCTGCACTAGGGACAGCCCTGATTACCTGGGGGAAAATCACACTTTCTATGCCCAGTCCCAGCTCTGGCAGAAGTGGGGCTCAGCACTGCCAGACTAGGTAAGTGGCTCATTGTAATCATCCAATTCTTGCAGTTCCTGGGAAAAATAAGTCTCCTCCCTCTGGGCACTTTACTTCTGTGCTGCTTTACATTTGGGGTATTTTGAGTCCAGATCTCATCTGTAATCCAGGCTGGCCTCAAACTCAATTTTCCTGCCTCAGGCTCCTGAGTGCTGCTGGAGCTCTAAGCCTGTACCATCTCATCTAGTCTCTTCTGGGCATTTTGAAGGGAATAAACACAATCCAAGGAATGCTAGTAACCATCTACAAAAGACAAGCCAGCTAGGGATGGAAGTTACCCCAGTTGAGGACTGGGGAGAGCAAAGGCTGAGGTCATCACTGAGTACCTGGATCCAGCCCAACCTGATGTTATCATGCAAGGAGCCAAGAAATTATCTGTGCTTATACCAGTTGACTGGGTTTCTGCCACATAAAAACAAGACTGACAGGAAAGTGGTCAAGTGAATGGTGACCTTGCCACCCACTGACTGACCCATGCTCTGTTAGCAAATGGAACTTGGCTCAGGGGATCAGAACTTTTTTTTAAATTACATTTGTTACTGCAGTCTAATCCAAGGCCTTGCACATGCTAGGAAAGTGCTCTGCCACTAAGGTATATCCCCAGCTCTTCATATGTGGGTTTTAGGCAAGCACTCTTACCACTGAGCCATGTCCCCAGCTCCCCACTGGGGGATTCTAGGCAAGTACTCTGCCATTGAACCACGCCCAGAGCCTCTCCCTGACAAGTGCTCTACCACTGAGCTATACCACCAGCCCTCTAGTGGATTCTAGGCACGTGCTCTACCACTGAGGCATACGACCCGTCCCTCACTGAAGGAGTCCATGTATAAGATCTACCACTGAGCCCTATCTTTGTTTTGATTTTGAGATAAATTCTTACTATGAGGAACTGGCTAGTTTCAAACTCTGTCATCCTGCTTCACTCCTTGCCCTCTTCCCCCGCCCCCCCACCTCGCCCCACCACACCCACATTGGGGATTATAGGCATGTACACTGTTCCTGGAAGAAATATTACAATTTCTTGAAAGAACAACCAAAAAGAAAAGCAGTATATCGAGCTTTGGCTGGATTATCCATGCTTCGGGCATTACCTTATTCTATATCTTTTTTTTTTTTTTTAAATATGTCCCTTTCTTTTTTTTTTTAAATTTTTTTATTATTATTTATTCAACTGTGCGCATGTGCGTGTGTGCATCTATGTGTGTGTGTGTCTGTGTATGTGTAGAACCACGGATGAATTCGCGAACCACCATGGACACCTCCACCTCCTTCTGCCCCGGGATTCACAGGCTCCGCCCTACCAGGACCAGAAGCGCAGGCTGCCCCCGCTTCCGCCTGGCGTCTATACGTGGGATCTGGGATCCGAACTCAGGACCTTCCGCCTGCAAGGCGGAGGCTTAACCCCTGAGCCACCTCTCCAGCCCCTTATTCTATATCTTAGTAATATAATCTCATCATGACCTCAGTGGGTGGATGAGGAAAGAGAGGTGAGGAGACTCAAGGATGGTTTTGTCCAGATGGCTGTTTGAAGCCAGCCATCTTGGTTCTTCCCCTTCCCTACTATGACAGTGAAGAAGTTGCTACTTCTGGGGGAGCAACTTGGGGCAACTGTAAACTGATAAAATCCCAAGTAGAACTTAGGCTTCAGGGCTGAAGAGATGGCTCAATTAGTAAAGTGCTTGTCTCCCAAGCATGAGGACATGAGCCCACATAAAATGCCAGACGGCATGCTTGTAATCCAGCACAGGAACCAGTGAAGTGAAGCCAGAAGATCCTTGGAACTTGTTGGCCAGCCAGTGTAGCCTTGATGGATTCCAGACCAGTACAAGAGTCTGTCTTAAAGGAGGTGGTCGTTGCCCCTGGGGATGACACCTGAGGTTGTCTCTGGTCTACACACACACACACACACACACACACACACACACACACACACACACACACGGCTAGTTGGTGTCACATCTAGGTAGTGCTACACTTGCACTGTCACAGCCTGGGCCTGCCTCGACAGGCCACTCCAACAGGCTATCTGGATCACAAAAGTAATAATTGAAGAAGTTCCTGCCTAAAGTCAGAGACCTTCAGAAGCGCTTGGGAAAATAGGAGCTACTTACCCTCTGGGGTTCCTGGGGGGGCAAGTTCAGCCCCAGATACCCACTGATGGCAGCCAAGATGGTAGAAAAATATGCCATGCTCATAGCACTTCTCCTCCTGGTAGTGGGTATGTACGTTGCCCCCTGGGAAAGGAGGAAAGGGGCACAGCTGGCAAGCCTGGGGAGAGGTAAGGACACCCATGCTGGGAGCCTCAGCTCAGGGAAGCTCGGGCCCCAGGCAGGCAGGATCAGGAGCATCCTCACCATAGACCACCATGTAGTTGCCCAGAACACTGGCTGTGTGGAAGGCTCTCTCCCGTGGGCCCTGAAGCCCATCCCGGCCCTTTAGGGTGGTCCACACACGTCGGTCCACATGGAAGAGCTCAGTGGAGTTCACCCGCACAGAGAACCTACAGAGGGGAGGCAGAGAAGAGGGAATTGAGGCAGGAAAGGTTGCCTTCCTTCCTAGGGCTCTTAGCTGTAATGCCACCCAGGCCTGAGTCCAGCCATGAGCAAGTCCATGTGCCCTCCTGATGAGACATTCACACAGGCAGGACCCAGGTGTGACCCATGTCTGGGAGACTTGCCTAATCCCAGGAGAGCTGGATGAGTGGACGAATGGTCAAAGTGTGTGAATAAAGGATGAGAGAATGCATGCCAGGGTGAGTAATGATGAAGGAGGAAGAAGTGACTGAGTGATGACAGGAGTCTGTCAGAGGGCAAAGATTTCTACAGATTAAAGTTCCTAGGGTTTTAGACTGGGCTGGCCCCAAGAAACAGGTGTATGGGGCAGGTCACATACCGTGCCGTGGATGGTCGGTGTCCACCATGGACCAGCAGGGCACGGGAGGGAGCATGGAACACCATGGAGTGACCAGTAGCAGCAGGGGGCCGCCCACCTGCTGGAATCACCTGTTCCCAGTAGCCCCTGCTGGTGCTGTCCAGGCGGAAACGGAAGAGGCCAGAAGAGAAGAGGTCATGCTGGGTGCGGCCCCCAGACACATACAGCCAGATGTCATCCACTAGTGCTGCTGCATGGCCCGCCAGGCCCGGGGGCCCCGAGGAGCTGGAGGCAGGTGGTGCTAGGAGCTCCCAATGGCCCCTCCCTAGTGGGCTAAAAGCCCACACGTCATTAGTAAGAGAGCCGTCGGCCAGTTCACCACCCATCAGCACCAGGGAGCCAGCCCAGGCCACAGCCACGTGGGAGTGACGAGCAGCCTGCAGGGAAGAGACAAGAGACAGAAATGGAGAAGGAACGAGATGGTGACATGGAGAGCCAGAGCTAGGCGCTGATAACACACTGCAGGGACAGACAGACACAGGGAGAGGGCGCCTGGCAGGTGTGGTGGCCTCACCTACAACCACAGCACTCCAGAGGCGGGACGGGAAGAAGGAGAGGTGAAGGCTTCGTATGAAGGAAGGAGGCAGGAAGGGAGACTAGCAAGATGGCTCCACAGGGAAACCCATTCCAAAAATAAATAAGCAGGGCTGGAGAGACGGCCTAGTAGATAAAGCGCTTGCCACACAAATGGAGAAGCAGAATTCAGATCCCCAAAACCCTCGTATAAAAGCCAGGCAGATGCTACAGCTGTCTGTCATCCTGGTACTCCAGAGACAAAGACAGGATTCCTAGGGCGAGCTAGTAGGTAGATAAGTCAGTCAGTTCTGGTTCAACTGAGATATTCTGCTTCAACAAACAAAGTGGATCAAAAAGACACGTGATACCAACATGGGGCCTCCCATGCTCGTGCACACACGTGTACCAGCATACACACATGTATCCATACATATACACACGAGTGTATTTGTCACAAAAATGGATTTTTTTTAAATGAATAGGTAGAAAAAAAACAAAAAACAAAAAACAGGAGGTGGTGTTGCATGCTTGTAATCCCAGCACATGAGAGGTAGAGGCAGGAGGATCAAGAGTTCAAGGTCAGTCCCACTACACTACATAATAAGTCTGAAACCCTGTCTCCAAAAACAAATTAAAAAATTAAAAAGAGAGAAAGGGAAAAGGAAGGAAGGAAGGAAGGAAGGAAGGAAGGAAGGAAGGAAGGAAGGAAGGAAGGAAGGAAAGAAGGAAGGGAGGGAGGGAGGGAGGAAAGGAGGGAGGAAGGGAGGGAGAGGGAGGGAGGAAGGGAGGCACGGAGGGGGAGGGAGGGAGGGAGGGAGGGAAGGAGGGAACAATACAGAGAGAGAAAGGTATAAAAAGATGGCTGAGGATTAAGCCTGTCTCAAAAGCAAAACGAGATTGAATCCCATATCCTATGTTAAAAATGCCAGATGGAAATGGCAGAGGCCTCACTTCCAGCCCTGGAAAGAGGAATCTGGGTAATCCCAAAGCAAAGCAAAAAGGAGATAGAGCAATCCAGGATGATTCTGATGTTACCCTTTGGACTCCATAGACATACACAGTGCCCTCTGATACACACAGACAACACAAGCGGACACACAAATAAGTAAATAAAAATTAAAAAATAAAACAGAGAAAAAGGAGAAAGAGAAAGGAAGGAAGGAAGGAAGGAAGGAAGAAGAAGGAAGGAAGGAAGGAAGGAAGGAAGGAAGGAAGGAAGGAAGGAAGGAAGGAAGGAAGGAAGGAAGGAAAAAAGAGAAAGACAAGAAACATGGAAATAAAAACAGATTGTGACAGAGAAATAATGAGCGAGAGAGGAGAGAGGAAGACAAAAATAGAGAAGCATCTGAGAAAGGGGGGGAGAGGGGGAGAGGGAGAGAGAGAGAGAAGAGAGAGAGAGAGAGAGAGAGAGAGAGAGATCAAGACAGAACAAAAGCCCAAGAAATCAGGCAGACAAAACAGGCTGATTGAAAGAGAAACACGAGAGGTGGGGTAGCAGTGCCTACCATCTGAGCACTGTGGTGGGGGGCAGGGGAACCCACACAGGGGGATCAAGACAAGGGAATCCACATGGGGGATCAAGAGTTCAAGGTCAGCTTGGCTACACAAAGTGAGACCTGGTCAAAAAAAATATGAGAGAAGGAGGACTGGGAAGGTGACTCAGAAGTTACAGGTACTCGCTGCACAAGACCGACAATCTGAGTTCAACCTCTAGAGTCCAAGAAATGTGAATGGGGACAAACGACTAGAAAGTTGTTCTCTGACCTCATGCATGTACCATGGTGCATGTACACACACACACACACAAACATAAGATGCACAAACAATAGGATGTAGAAAGAAGGAAGAAAGGAGCGAAAACAAGGACAGAAGCAGGAAGAAGCAGATCTCTAGATCAATCTGTAGTGGCTGAGGGCATCGGAATGCCAAGGTCTCAGGAAGAGACAGACCACCCACCAGGGAAGAAGAGGGGTCCATACCGGAGCAGGGCTCAGGTCCCAGCGCTCCCAGGAGTTGGCGGAGAAGTTGTATAGGACCAAGTCACCCAAGGCCTTGTTGAGGTCCTGGCCTGTGAAGAGGTAGGCAGTCTCAAACCTTGGCCATAGGCGGACGGGGCTCCCAGACCCTCCACACTCGCCCCCATCTGCTCACCTCCAAAGACAGCCAGCAATCCCGGTGGGGACAGGAAGGCACCAGCCGCCCCGATGCGGGCTGAGAAGGCAGGGTCCCCAGCACTTACGTTGTGCCACCAGCCAGCCCCCTGGTTTTCCCACAAGTGCAGGTCACAGGCACGTCCCAGGAAGCCAGGCTCACAGCGGCATGGTCCCAGGGGCTGAAAGAAGGGGACAAAAATGGCAGGGACAGATAGACATAGAGATACGGGGCAGGGAATACACAGCGAGATAGAGCTGGAGCAAGACAGAAAGAATAAAAAGGAGACAGAAAAAGAAAATGTTAAAGACAGGAGGGAGAAAAGCAAAGGAACAAAAGAACGTGGAGACACCACCAGAGGGAAAGAGGAAGAGCAAAAAAAGACAGACCTGTAATAAAGGGAAAGACCAGGGAAAGCAAAGACAGACAGAAAGACATGCTAGTGGGCTACAAGGTCCACCTTGGCTGAAAAAACTCAGATCGGAGAGGTCAGGCAGAGTGGTACCAGTAATGCAGATTCCAATCTGGAGGCGCATGGCTAGAACAGAGTGCAAGGTCAGGGATGAAAAATCAGATGTCATGGCAGAGAGCCGGGCAAGGTGACTCATGCCTGTAACCCCAGCACTAGGGAGGCTGAGGCAGGAGATCAGGAGTCCAAGAACAGTATGGGCCATCCAGAAAGTTTTAGACCAGCCTAGGCTACACAGTAAGCCCGTCTCAAAAAACAAAACGAAACAAACCGCCAGTTATGACATGGGGTCCCAAGCACACAGAATGGCCGGGTGGAAGAGGGAGCTGGCCTGGCAGTAGGGCAGAAGGCAGTGATCCCAAATGAGTATAGAACACGGACGGAGACAGCAGGGAGCTGGGGAGGGAAGGCCATGGGACAGGGCAAGAGTCACAGGCAGGAGGCGGAATGTGGAAGGAAGGGACATAGGCTGCCACGAGAGAATGGGCTCAGGAGCAAAGAAAGTACTATCCCAGCCACAGCCAGGAATGGAAGACCCCAGGGGTCTCCAGAGAGGACTGCTTACCGAAGCACAGGTGCCGTGGCTGCCACAGTAGGCCGAGCACTCCTGCAGGCCACAGTCCGGGCCTCCCCAGCCTGGCTCACAATCACACACTCCCGGTGGCTGGCACTGTCCATGACTCTGGCAGCCCCCGGGACACAGTGAGAAGCGGAAGGAGGCATTGAAGCCCAGCAGGTTGTAGTTGGCGTCACTGAAGAGGTGGAGCAGCATCTGCAGGCACAAGAGAGCTGGGCACAGTAGGCTGGCTGCACCGAGGAGACCCTTCCCCTGGGAGGACCACTGTCCTGATTTTCAGACAGGCTAGCCTTGAGCTCATTACACTGCCAAGGATGACCCTGAACTTCTGAATCTTCTCCCTCTACCTCCCAAGTGCTGGGATTACAAGCATGTGCCCCCACATCCAGTCCAGCTGATGTGGTGTTGGAGATAGAACCCAGGGTTTTGAGCATGCTAGGCAACTACTGTACCAACTGAGACTTTACCAGACCCCCCCCAAAAAAAACCCTGCTTTTCTTTGACTGTGTGTGTGCATATGCACTGGAGACATAATTTCGCTGGGTAATCTGGGCTAGTCTTGAACTCTTTGTCGTCCCCTGCCTCCGGCTCATAGTGCTAGGATTACAGGTATGCCACCATGCTTGGCTCTTTGTCTTTTTCTACCTTCCTGTGCCTTTGGGTCCTCTCTGATGCTCTGTCTCTTTTTCTGCCCCTCCTGATCCCTTCCATTTCCTCAAGTGCGTCCCTGGCCCTCTCCCTTCTAGATCCCATAGTCATGGCCCCACAGCATCCCTACCAACCTTGCCGGAGGAAGCCTCGATGGGTGGAGGCCGGGTGCTCCCGCTCAGGCTAGCAAGCAGCGGGCTGCGGGGGGAGTCTCCATCATACACAAACAGGTAGTCGTACGTACACTCGGTGTCCAGGAAGAGAAAGTCCAGCAGGATTCGGTGCTGGGGGCTTGGGGCTGGGAGGCAAACCACAGGGGGCAAGTTCAAACCCAGACCTTCTTCCCCAGCATCTATGCAACACACCCATAGACACAACACCCTGTTCCGGGAGTTATGGGGGCCCTAAGGAACTCTTGGTCTCATGTAGTTGAGAAAGTCAGCGGAACAAGAAGAATCACCAGGTCAGCCCTGCGACTGAGCTGCATCCATCCATCAGTCACACAGGGAAACTCATAAACCCCTTCTCAGCAGTCACAGCGCTGCAGTGTTCCTGAGACGCCATCACTCCTGTCGGTGCAGGCCCAGACTCGGATGGGAAGTGCCATGCTGCACAGGGCTCAGCTTTGAGGGGAGAGTCTCCTTTCTTCTCCACGAACAAAGAATTAATCTTATGTGTGTTGCTGCTCCCCCTGTGTCTGTGTTTACTGTGATGCTACAGGCACAGACTCCTGCCAGACTGCCAGGCCTCAAACCTCGGCTCTTCCCCTCTAAGCTCACTGGCTTTGGTTTTGTTTGTATGTATACATGTATGTATGTATGTATGTATGTATGTATGTATGTATGTGTGTGTGTGTGTGTGTGTGTGTGTGTGTGTGTGTGTATACAAGAGGGCACTTGAATGTGTGTACCTGTGGAAGCCTAAGGATTACATCCAAAATCATCCTGGATTGTTCTACCTCCTTATGGCTTTGCTCTGAGGTTTTGGGTTTTGGAAAAAGACAGTATCATGTAGCCCAGGTTGGTCCCTCCTTCCCTGCACTTAGGCAGAAACTTAGCAATTACCTGACCAATAAAAAAGCAGAAGCAGGTCTGGAGAGATGACTCAGGGGTTAAGACTCTGCCTCACAAGCAGAAGGTCCTGGATTTGGATCACAGATCCCATGTAAAAACACCAGGCCAAAATAGTGGTGACTGCACTTCCAGCCCTAGTGGGCAGAGCCTGGGAAATCCTAAGCAAAGCAAAAAGGAGCTAGAGGCAATCCAGGATGATTCCTGAAGTCAAGTTTCTTTCTGCAGTAGGCAACAGTGAATGCAGAGACTCATAACTGATAAAGTAGCGGTTGAGTGCTCATCCAGAAATGGGACATCTACTACCCTACTCTTACCAAGACTGGGGAAGCATTACAGGAAGAGGGGGTGGAAAGAATGTAAAAGCCTGAGGGTAAGAAGGAGTGTTGTGAAATGCTGCCTTCTGGATATGACACAGCTGTTGAACTCATAGTAATTGTGGTCACCCGCATGAGAGCTACATGAAATCTAGCATGAGAGCAACATTCTAGCACGGAGGGGAGGGGGGCTCAAGAGGGCCCCACTCACAGCTGAGGAGCCATTGGCAGTTGATGGCTGCAGGGGAGGAGGAATAATTTTTCTTTAGGGTTCCTCCCCTAAATGAATGCCCATTCTCCAGTGTATGCACATATGTAGGGGACACAGGTTGAATTCGGTAGGTTATATATATATGTGAATGTACACACACACACACACACACACACACACACACACACACACCGGAGAGAGATATGTTAGGTGGGATCCTAGAAGACTGGGAAGAAGGAGTTAAAGGTGGATATGATCAGGATACATCGTATACATATATGACACTATTAAAGAATAAAAGTTTTTTTTTTTTTTTAAATCCAGAGCCATGTAGAGACATACACATTCTAGCATCAGCCCCAACAGAAATTCCAGCTGACAGTCAACGTCAATGAGCAGTCCTGGAAGTCTCCTTGGACATTCAGATAACAAAGCTAAGAGCTGGAGCACCTGCCTAGCTAGAATCCAGCAGTGAGGGGCTGAGGGTGTGGCTCAGTGGTAGAATATCTGTCTAGAATCCAGCAGTGAAGGCGAGGCTGTGGCTCAGCAATCCAAGAATGACAGTAATTCTTCAGAATCTTGTTGCAGGGATAGAATATTTGCCTAGAGTGCCCAAGGCCCTGGGTTTTAGCCTTCATCCCTTGCTCCACCAAAATAAGATAAAATAAAAGGAAAGGGAAGAAATCATATGATCGCCATCCCAGCTGATGTCTGAAAACACTTCAGAGGTGGCAATATTGTGAACGCACTTATGCATCTCATACTAAGAGCTTGACATTGTCACTATTCTTGCTCTATGCCTGACCCTGATATCAAAAGTACTGGAGGACCCTCAGGACACCCCTGCCCAGCTCAGGAGAGTCATCTGGACTAGTGTCAGTCCTGGCCCTGTCCTTCAGGGGAGGCGAGGCCAGTGCTTTCTAGGTAACCCTCGTCTTCCTAGGGAGTGCTCCTCCACCACTCTCAGACTCTATGATTCCAAGTTTGAGGCCAGACAAGTCCACACAGCAAGGGGTAGGGGTTACATAGAGAGAACTTACTTCAAAATAATAATTTAAATATTAATATTATTATTTCAAAATAAGTCAGAATGAGGTGAAGTCAGCAAGGGTATTGATAAGTAGAAAGATAAGAGTTGCAAGTGAGTCACGTCTAGAGAACTCAGCACGGTGGTGCATGCCTAGGATGCCACCAGCGCTTGAGACAGAGGCAGGGGGTGGCTCGTACCAGGTCATCTTCAGCGACACAGTGAGTTCAAGGCCAGATGGAGCTTCAAAAAACCTAGTCTTGGGCCCAGAGAGGTGGCTCAGGGGGTAGGATTCTGCCTCATAAGCAGAAGGACCTGATTTCGGATCCCGGGTCCCATGTAAAAACACCAGTGGAAATGTGGCCTGCACTTTCGACTCTGGAAATCAGAGTCTGGGAAATCCCAGACTAAAACAAAAAGGAAGTAGAAGCAATCAGGATGTTTCTCAAAGTCACCTTTGGTCCTCCACAGGGACACACAGTGTGCCCTCTGATACACACACACACACACACACACACACACACACACACACACACGCACACTAAATAAATTAAATAAATAAATAAAACTTAGTTGCAAAATGGAAATAGGATGATCATTCTTTTTATTTATTTGTTTGTGTGTGTGTGTGTGTGTGTGTGTGTGTGTGTGTGTGTGTGTCTGTATGCCTACATATCAGAAGGCACAGTACGTGCCAGTGGAAGTCCAAAGGGTGACTTCGGGAATCATCCTGGATTCCCTACCCCCTCTTTGCTTTGCTCTGGGGCATCCTAGGCACTGCTTTCCAGGGCCACTGCTATTTCCACCTGGAAAAAAAATTTTTTACGTGGGATGTGGGATCCAAACTCAGGTTCTTTTGCTTTTGAGGCAGAGAATTGACTCCTGAGACATCTCCCCAGCCCAGATGATCAATTTAAAGTCATCCTCAGATATACAGTGAATTTGAGGTTAGCCTGTGCTATGTGAGACTCTACCAAAAACAAACAAACAAAAAAACTAAAGGAGTTGTGAGATGGCTCAGTGGGTCAGCAGGTGAAGGTGCATCCAGCAAAGGCCTGATGACGTGAATTCAATCCCTGGAGCCTCTACAAAGATGGAAGTAGAGAACCAACTCCACAAAGCTGTAACCTTCACCTCCACAGGCACATGCTATGGCATGCACCCCTCTCTCATCATATACACATGGTAATAAATGAATGATGGTTTAAAAGATCTAAAGTATGTTCCCTGTACTTCATAACACTACTTGTCAGGAGAGAGAGGCATGTCTAAAATCCCAGCACCTGAGGCCGAGGCAGGAATGAATGCAAGGACAGCATGGGCTACGTAGTGAGCTGCAGGCTAGCCTCAGCCTGGGCCATATGGCTGGATCCTGCTCAAAAAAAAAAAAAGAAAAAGAAAACAGGAGAGTGAGAGACCCTCTGCTTTCTCGTGTCAACTCTATCTTCAAACTAGTTATCCTGCCTCAGCTGAACTCTGTCCTTGACTGTATGTGGGGATAAGTCTCCCCATATACCAAGGCCGTTGTGGACATTCCACCAGATAAAGCTTACCCAGTTGCCCAGAGCCAGAGTGCTATACAATGTGCCCTGCCCAGCCCTTGTTCTTGTCTTCTCACCACAATCACTAGTCCAGCTTCCTTTCAGACCTGGCATAAAGTCTTGCTGGAGCAGGGGTCCCTAAGGGTTCTTCCCACTTGACAGCTGGCCCTATCTTCCTCTGCTCTGAAGTCTTGGATGGCTCCCCATTACCCTCACCTGTGTCTGGAACTCACCTCGCTCGCTCATTGCCTGAGCTTTGTGGAGAGCTGGGCCTTGGTGCAAGTTTCTTTGTCTGGAGCATACCTTCCTTACTGCCAGCCAACTTCCTTCTCCTTCAGGAAGACTGCCTGGCTGGGTTAAGCATCACTCTTTGAGGCTCTCACATACTACCATAACTTTCAGTCCTCCCAGCCAGTATCACCTATGTTCAGGGTCTACTCCCCTCCAGGTTAAGAGGTTTGCAGGGTATGCCTGGGTCTGGGCATAATTCCGTCCAGAAGATTGCTCAGCACGAGGTCAGGCATCAAGCAAGGCCTCAGCATTGCTAAGTGAGATGATGAAGAAATGCACAATAGAGGCCAGCAAAACAGCTCAGTCAGTAAGCAGTTTGTCTACAAACCTGAAGACCTGAGTTCAATTACCAGAAGCCTACACAGTAGAAGAAGCGAACTGACTTCTGAAAGTTGTCCTATGACAGGCATGTGTATACCCCACTCCTCCCTCATAATAATTGAATTTAGGAAACAATGAGGAAGTATACAAAAGCCACGGTGGTGCATTCTTGTAATCCCAGGCAAAATAACCTGATGAGTTCAAGATCAGTCTGGGCTACTTAGTGTAAATCTGTCTCCAAAACAGAAAGAAAGCCGAAAGAAAACAAGGCATAATGCTGCACTTCTGTAATCCCAGCACTTGGGGGACAGAGACAGAAAGGTCAGGAGTTTAAGGTCATCCTTGGCAAAGTAGCATATTCAAGACTAACTCGAACTACATGAAACCTTGTGTTTCAAAAAAACTGAAGAAGAAGAAAAAAAAAAAAAGACAAGATGGTCACTCTCAGCCTCTGTACAGAGCCCCAGAATACTGCAGACAGAACCTCACCTTTGGTTTGGGTGCCACACATCCAGCTGAACCAAGAACTTAGTCTCCTCAGGGAATCTTACCACCTGCCACCAAACGTCTAGTTCTATTCCTGGACTCACAACCATGTTTTTTTCAAGTGCCAGTTGGTGGCTGGCTTACCATCTGTGTCCTAAAGTCCACAGTCTCCCAACTCTGCTCAACTCACACCATTACAGAGAAAAATGTGATCTCAAACCACCACCTTCTGCCTTTCTCCTACTCCGAAGCTTCATCCTCAAATATATTGGGAGGTCTTAAGTATGATTGTGCTATACAAGGTACGTTGCTGGGCATGGTGGTATATGATAGAAGGATCCTTAGCTTCAACACCAGTGCAGGGCCCACACAATTACCAAAGTACCCCACTCACTTAGGCTTTTGTTTGTTTTAAGACACAGTCTGCTACACAGCCCTTGAACACACGATCTTTCCGTCTCAACTTCCTGAGTGCTAGAATTACAGGTGTGTATCATCACTCCTAGCTGAGTTGTTGGTTCTTAGAGGAGACAGGTACTGGGAAGGATGAGAGATTGAGGGAAGTCTACAGGTCTCCCAGATGTTTCCTATACCCGACATTCAGTCCCATATTGGTCCCATACCATTGGTGAAATTCTATAGACATCTTCCTGTACTGATCATGCCTCTTGACACCACCCCCATCCTAGTTCAGAACTTATTCTCTCCAGCAAGACCAGCACATCAGGCCTCCAGTCTGCCCCAATTCTACTGGCAGTAATGTCCCCCTCCTGCTAAAAACCATTCAGTGGTTCCATAACAACCCTAAGAGAAAAGCCAAATTCCCACTGTGACGTTTAAGACCATTATCCCCAGCTTCTGACTCCCTTCTCAACTCTCAACACAAACCTAGACATGGATTCTAAGACCCTCCAGCTTCCCCCACCATGACTTCCAAAAGGCCTATCCCTTTAATAACGCAGTAAACTCCTACGCATGCTTCAGGGTCCTGCTTTAGCAGTTCTTCCTCAATGCCTTCTAGCAGATTCCTGCCTTTCCAATCCCTGTACCGCCCTCTGCCTCAGCCCTGAGCATTTCTTATATGGTGTTTTCCTCTGGGCACAGTCTAATGCCACCTTAGACTTTTCCCCAGTTTAATGGAAGGAGGAAGTCTAAGCAAGTAAACAGCTGTTAGGCTCACAAAGTGCTGAAACTAACAAGCTCCCTCTAGGATATGGGAAAACAGTAAACAACAGCTAGGGGAAGAGATCCTCTGGCAGCCAAGCACCTCACGAAATCAGAGAGAAAGACAGACCCCTGAGCAGCCAAGAGGTCTGGAGGAAGCCAGCAGTCCAGCAGTCTGAAGAGACTAAACAGTCCAGAAGTCATGTTCCCGGGTACATCTTCCCTGAGTCTCACCCATGCTGGGGGGAAACTTTCTAAGGATGTAGCTGCCTTTGAATTGGCACTGCACCTATCAGTGACCCCAATAAACTCATTCATCATCAAGTTGGACCTTGGGGTAATTATTACTTTGGTTTGTTATATCTGGAGTGGACAGACAGTGATATGGTGTCTCCCCAGGAAAAGGGTTCACACAACACTGTATCACTGAGCATAATAACAAGAGTTCCCACATCCAGCACACCCATTCTCAGCCAGACTAGGACTCTCTCCAAAGTCAAGGCAAATGAATAATTTATCATATTCTCTCATCTCTCACTCTCTCCCCTCTCTTTCTCTCTCTACCCTGTCCCTTTCTGTTCTCAATTCACAGTCTGACAGGCAATCTAACCCTAACCCAATAGCTCCTGAGCTGAGGACAGGTAGATGTGTTTACCTTAAGGCAGACAAGTCTTCACACACACTCCACAAAGAAGCCAGAGATTTTCTTTTCTTTTCTTTTTTTAAAATTTTTTTGTATATGTTTGTATCAGAGGGCACTGCATGTCCCTGTGGAAAGCCAAGAGTGACTTCAGGAATCATCCTAAATTGCTTCTACTTCCTTTTTGCTTCTCTCTGGGATTTCCCAGGCTCCGCCAACCATGACCTGAAGTGCAGGCCGCCAGTTTTTGGCTGGCATTTTTTTCATGGGACCTGGGATCTGAACTCAGGACCTTCTGCTTGTGAGTCAGGTTTAACCCCTGAGCCATCTCTCCAGTCTCAGCCCGAGATTATCTAAAACATAAATTAAATCAGACTCAGTTGTTAAAACCTTAGCCTCAGAAGCAAAAGGACTTGAGTTTGAATTCCCAGGTCTCCCATAAAAATGCCAGGCAGAAGTGGTGGTATGGCAAAACAATAAGGTGGAAGAGAAATCCAGGATGATTCCTGGTGTCATCCTTGAGGCTCCAAAGGGAGACACCCTTATACCCACACATACATATATCCCCAAACACACAGATACATGAAAAAGAAAGAAAGAAAAAAAAAGATCGTGTCCTTTCTGTGCTCAAAAACCTGTAAGCTGCCAAGTGCCCCTAGACCCACAGCCTGCCACAAGAGACTGTTGCACAACACAGATGATGTCACCCCTATGCCCTCTGTGGATGATATGGCCTTCTTAACCTTTGCAACCTCTGGTCTCCTTTCTCCTGGCCTGGAATTATAAAATCCTTTATCCCCTGGCACTTCCCAACCTTCCAGACTCTGATTCACTAGCACCTTCTTGACTTTTCTTTCTTTCTTCTTCTTAAAACAAAACAAAACAAAAACAGGGACTCCACTCCCAGCACTGGGAAGGCTGAGGCAGGAGGACTGCCACAAGTTTTTGAGATCAGCATGAAATACATAGTGAGATCCCATCTCAAAAAACAAACAAGCAAAGCAAAAAGGACAGAATCATGAGGCTTCAATAAGGTTTAGCGGGTGAAGGTGCCAGGGCACAAACCTAGCAACCTGAGTAAGATCACTGAAGCCCACATGGTAGAAAAAAGAGCTAATTTCTGAAGGTTGTTCTCTGATCTCTATATATGTCCTAGGATATATAGATGTCCACACTCACTATTTTGATATGCACATACACACACACTCTCTCTCTTTCTTTCAAAAAAATTAAATTAAAAAATGTTGGAAAGGGAAAGGAAGGGGAAAAGGGGGGAGGGAGCAAGGGGATCCAGGGAGGGATGGAGGGAGGGGAATGGGGTACCTATCAAGTTTGTGTGAGTGGAAAAAAAAATACACTATAAATAAAAAAAATACTGTAAAGGATAGGGTCTCAGGGAAAGGGTGTAACTCAGTTGGTGGACTGCTTGCATAACATGCACAAAGCCCTGGGTTTGATCCCTAGGACCACAGAAACGAGAATGGTGATGCACACAGCATTTAGGAGACGGAGCTTGGAGACAGAAATTCAAAGCCAGACCCTGTTTTCAAAACAAACAATAGAGAGAAAGAGGAAAAAAATTAAGAGAAAAGAGGAGAAAAGGAAAGAAAGAAGGAAAAGAAGGAGGGGACAGTGTATCATTCTGTAATTCAAGAAAGAAAGAAGAAAAGAAAAAAGAAAGCTAAGACAGTATTTCACCATAACCCAGGTTGCCCTCAAACTTACCCCAGTCTCTGCCACTACATTCCAGATTCCTTGTGTCCTGTTTCAGTATGCAAGACTTTTACTTGCTCAAAACCCTCCTAGACTCCTGCTCTTCCTAACCCATGTGCTAACTTCAGCCAGACCCCAAAAGCTAAGACAAACATCTCTTCTGGGCTTCCCCATCCCCTGGATCCCATAAGCTCAGTGATGGGGCCTTTCTACAAGCTGTTTGCTCTTTCTGGAATGTTCTTATCTCCTGACTGATTCCCATGAGCCTCTTAGGCCTCAGCTCTGGCATCTCTAGAAGGCCTCTCTGTTCCCCCAACCTCAATTCAAGTACTTCCTTTAGGCTCTCCCAGGAAATCAAGTACTTCCTTGGCTCTCCCTGGGGAACAAGTACTTCTTCTGGGCTCTCCCTAAGGATTACTCTTGGCCTGTCACCATTAATGTATTTGTCTCTCCCACTAGAGTTCAAGTCCTAAGTCACCAGGGATTGACCGGGACAGGGTCCTTTGGTCTCCTACTACGTCACAGGGCAAAAGAAAAGTCAGAATGACTGAAAAGAAGTATTTTTAAAACAACAATAAACCCTAATGCGATTTATTGAACATTATGTATCCAGGCATCGGCATGTTAAATACATCATCTCCTTTAATTCATACCAGGAGGTAAGTACCACTATTCCCACTTGGAGTAAAGGAAACTGAACTTTAGAGAAAGAAATTCATCTGCCCCCAAGTCACAAAGCTGGTAGGAAGCCTACACTGTAAGTCAAGTGAACTCAGAACCGTAGTTTCTCAGAATACCCCTTCACTGATACCCTTGGTCTGTAAATGTCGATCTGACTCCATGCATCTCTCCTAATGGATCACCTGCCCTTCCAGGGCAGGCCCCAGGTTGGCTGTAACGCTGGGTGCCTCAACATTTTACAGGAAAAGCCCTCGGCCAGAGGCGGGCTCTGGGGATGTGCCCAGTAGATGAATGCACAAACGAAGGAACTAGAGAACGAGCGAGTGAACCACGCGGCCCCACTCACCCTCGATAAGCCACTCGCAGTTGCCATTGACGCTGTAGTTGCCTGCACCATCCGTCACGAAGCCTGGCGCCTCCCGTAGCACCTGCCGCTGCCCCTTGCAGTCCCCTGCCAGGACCCTGAGGCCCAGTGGCCACAGCACTGCCAGGGCCAGGGCCAGAGCCCGGCCCAAGGCCATAGCTGTCTCCTGTACTAACCCTAAGGAAGGGCTGTGAAGACTCGGAGTGAATCCCTGCCAAAACGAGGTTCTGCAAATACGACCTTCTATAGGCGTTGCATGGCCTTGTAGACCCGGGAGGTCTCGGTGACGCGGTCCCTGCTAAGGAAAGGGCCACCGCAGCCAGGCTCCTGAAGCCGAGGGGCGGGACCTAGAGACCCATGGAAGGCCCTGCACTTGGGGTCGTTACAGATACGGCCAACCCCTTGGGACCATAAGGGTCCCCTGTAAACACAGATCCCCATAGGAGGACCGAGCCCATAAACAATGTCGGGCGAGTCGCTGCAGGCCAAAACAGACCGCACAGACGTGTGGGTCTCCAGGGGTGAAGGGCTCTAGGGCCCATGAGAGGCCTCCATAGACAGTGCGGGCCAAGGAGGGCCTGGCCGGGACACTCCCGGGGAGACCCCTCCGGCCGGGGGCGGGGCGCGAGCGGGTGCTGGGGGAGGAGCCTGTCTTCAGGGTCTCGGGCCCGGATCCCATAGGCGCACTCCTTTTTCTTACCCACCCGCGCCTCCCTCCCGAGCCGGCTGGGCCAAATCAGAGAGACTAGGGAACTCCCGGGCCAGAGCGGCCTGGGGAAGACCCGCCGGGGGGGCGCGAGAAGGCGGGAGCTGCGCAGCCTCTTTGGGAAGATCGGCTGAAAGGAGGCGAGAGGTTGGCGAACAGCAGGGCAGAGCGGCCCTGGGAGGACCGAGGAGCGCCCAACCCCTCCCCTCTTGAAAAGGAGGTTTCCGGAAACTTTCCCTCCTAGCAGTCCTTGGCGCGTGCGCAATAATGAACTGATGAACCCGAGCGGAGAATCACGCATGCCCAGTGTTAATATCGATTGTACCCCAAAATCGGGGTAAAGAAAGCATGTGCCACTCAGAGACGTGTGCTAAGCGAGTGGTACCACTGGAGGGCGCCTCCATCTCTAACTGGGAAACGAAAGGCAAACAAAAAGCGCAATGAAGAGCTCTAGGAGACTTCGGTGCTCCAGATTCTGGGTCAGCGTAATGGTCAGGTTATGAAAGTCCTTGCCTCCAGACCCAAAGTGCCATTTCACGGATGGACACACTGAGATCCTGAACCCAAAACAATTCTTGTTCAACCAGGTCGCTGGACACCATCAAGATATAAAAAAGCCAGGTTATACATAAAAACTCAACGAATCCTCTTTATTTTGGCAAGAAGAGAAAACGTCTTTTTTCCAGGGGCCCGAGGAAAGGCCCTTGAAATGCACACAGGGGCAGACAGAGTTGGGGTCCAAGATCGCAGATCCGAGAGAGGGTTTCCGTAGTCGAGACCAACTTCCCAGAACTGGCTCGAGGGTCAGGAAGTCCTGGAGAGTCAGAGGCAGGGTTCCGGCGGTCGTCGGGTATTCCGATGTCCAGCAGAATCAGAGGTCTCGGAGAGGATCGGGGGGACGGAGATCACGGAACAGCGGGAGCCCAGAATCCGGCGCCGTTCGGGGCAGGGGCTGAGGGACGGGACGGGGAGAGCGGCTCCCGCGGGACCGTTTGGCACTGGGGAGGGAAGAGGGGCGGGACGCAGTGCACTCCACTTGGGCGCTGGAGTGTGGGAGGGGCGGGGATGCCTGGTATGGCCGAGCCTTAGGCCGGGACAAACTGGGGATTTCGGAGCCCAACCGGGGCCCGTAGGGCAAGGGCGGGCAGGGATGCTCAGACCGGGGGTGCGGGGCCCCCGGCCGTGTGCATGCTGAAGTATTCGGTGAAGCCAGTGTGCGGCGCCGCCGTCTGGGGCACGAGCGGCTGATAGGACGGCGTCGGGCCGTCCCAGCCCGAGTCCACCGCCTTGGGGAACCGAGCCGGAGGGGGTGGGGAGGTTGCGCCCGGCTCGGCCATGGTCACCACGCGGCCCCTCGGGGCCACCGCTGCCGCTACCGCTACCGCTGTCTCCTCCACCTGCTTCCCGGCCTGGGAGGGGGGTCAGGGTCAGAGGCCGTCCAGGACCCTAGGGGGGGCAGATGCGGCCCCGAAGACCCGTCCCCCTCCCTGTAGAGGACACCCACCACCCCAAATATGGATGCACGCGTCAGTCAGGGAAGGGGCGCCTAGGCAGCGGGGCCAGGTACTCAAGAGGAGGCGTTGGAGTGCGCCGAGCAAACTCCGGCGGAGGCTGGGGAGCTGGGGGTGAGCCTCGGAAGGCGGGCGGCGGCGGGGGCACGGCGCGGGGCGTCCTTGGGGGCGTGCGCAAGAGCGCCAGGACCCAGTCCGGCAGGGTGGGCGCGGGCGCTGGGGGATGGTCGCGGCGGGGAGTTGGGGCGCGGGGCGTGCGGAAGGCAAGGGGTGGACTCAGGCGCCCGGGTGGGGGAGGTGGCGGCGGGGCAGGGAGAGGGGTCAGGTACTCCAGGGGCGGCGCCAGCAGCTCCTCGGGCGCTGGGGCCGCGGGGCTTACGGAGGACGTGGGCGGGGGGATGGAGAAGAGCTCCGTGAAGTTGGGCACCGAGTCGCTGATGAACGTCACATTTCCATAGACGTGCTGCGGGAAGGCCTTGTCCGAGGACTGGCTCCCTCCAGGTCCCGGAACCCCAGCCGAGGCGATCTGTGACGTACGCACGTGGTAAGGGAAGTTCTTGTTGGCAGCGGACGGGCGGGTCATGATCTGGGGAGAGGAGCGAAGCAAAGATTGGAGAAAAATTGTCCAGACCCCAGGATGGCTCCATAAATTTGGAGTTTGAATGATTCCGCTCCACTTAACCATCCATACAACTCCCTCAACCTTTTACACTAGATCTCCCATATTGTGACCTTTTCCCACAACACACTTCAATAGTTCCTTGCACCACAAACCTGGACTCTCTGACTGGCTAAATCAGTCCCTTATGCTGTCCAATATGATTGCCACATGTGGCTTAAATTTAATAAAAATTAAACAAATTTTAGCTTCTTAGTCACACTTATCCTACCCACATTCAAATACCCAGTAGGCACCCTACTGGAGAACAAATTATAGATTGGAATATTTTCTTTCTCTCTTTTTGAAAATTTTATTATTTATTTATTTATTTGAGAGAATGGATGCATGCATGTTGCACAAGTGGTGGAGGTGAGAGGACAACTTTCAGACGTTAGTTCTCTCTTTCCAACATGTGGGCTTCTGGGGATAAATTCAGGTTTTCAGGTTTGTGAGCAGGTGCCTTACTGATTGAGCTATCTAGTTAGAAACTCCTCCCACCCACCCCCACCCCCACTTTTTTTTTGTATGTGATGTTCTCATGGACCCATGCTGACTTCAAACTTGCTACAAAGAGAAGATGACCTTGAACTTGTAGTCTTCCTTCTCTACCTTCCTAGTACTGAGATTAAGGCCTGCAACACCAAGCCCACCTTAGAAATTTTTTTAAATTTTTTTACTTATTTTTGTATGTATCAGAGGGCAGTGTGTATCCCAGGAGTCATCCTGGATTGCTCTACCTCTTTTTTTGCTTCACTCTAGGGTTTACCAGGCCCTGCCTTCCAGAGTGGGGAGTTAGGCCACCGCCATTTCCACCTAGTGCTTTTATGTAGAATCTAAGACCTGAATTTAGGTCCTTATGCTTTTAAGGCAGAGACTTAATCCTTGAGCCATCTCCCGAGTCCCATCACCTTGGAATATTTTTTAACAGCACAAAAACTACAATTGAACCTCAGCTCATAGGTTCTAGAATACCAACTTCATTAAAGCAGTAACTTGACCCCCCCAAGACAGTCTGGCTGTATAGTGCCCTTCTGTCTCAGCCTCCTAAGTGCTGTGTTAGTCATGTGCCACCACAGTCAGCCCAGAACTTGGCTCTTCTATTCCCCCATTAACCCCACTCCCCAGATCTAGAGTATTGGCTGACTCTCCGTAAATATTAGTCAAACATGCAGATGTCTCTGGCTGTGAAGTCCATGAGGGCAGGAGCTAGGAGTGTCTCCATTGCCGTACCCTTGAAGCTTCACGTGGCCTCTGTAAGGTGGTACTGCATGCATATCAAGGAACTGGAAGTGGTGAGGGGTACAGGTCCAAGCTAGGGCTGTGCTGAGCTATGCTGCGCATGTCTGGAAAGGAGGCTGGCTGAAAATGAAGAAATGGCAAGCGCACTGTTTGGCTTTCAGAGCCACTGTCGCACCTCTTGGCTCCATCCCTCACTGGTGTGGGATCTGGGGCACAATAATTAAACAACCTGAGCCCCGCCAGCCAAAAAGGATTACAGTGCCTATCTGGAAAGATGAGAGGGTGGAAATGAAAACTGATGCTGCGGAGTCTCCTGCACGGTGGGTTCTCAGCTGGTCTCCACTTTCTAGCCCTTTCTGACTTCTCAAGGAGCCTCAAGATAGATCAGCCAGGGAAAGTGAATGATTCTGCGCTTAGGCCAGGACATGATGTGGAAGATGCAAACATGGTCCCTTCCCTGGGTATGGAGAAGATGAAGTATGTTCCTTACATAGAGTAACACCCCCTCTGTGATAGTCTTTTTGTTTTTTGACATGGGGTCCAGTATTGCCTAGAGTGGCCTTGAACTTCCTTGTATCAGACCTTAAACTTCAGACCTTAAACTCCTGGTCCTCCTGCCTCCCAAGTACTGGGTTTAAAGGTGGTGGCACCACTCCCAACTTAGCAATGCCTTATTTCTCTTTGTAGTTCCCAGTGTAAGACCTGCAGGTCTGCCAGAGAAGGACTGGGTTCCAATGTATGCTTTCTTACCGAAGGTCATGGAGCCCTGGCTTATCATCTTCCCTCAGAAATTTAACTTCCCCTGCAGCTGCTTCAACAATTGAGAGCAGAAATAACTATGTATGAATGTTCTCAGCAAGAAGCAGACTAGAACCAGAGCTGGTAGTGATGCCTGTAATCCCAGCACTCACATAGCTGAGGCAGGAAGATTGCCACGCGAGTTCAAGACCAACATCCAGGGATACATAGCAGGACTGAAGAAAAGCTTGATGACCTGGGTTCAATTCCCAGAACTCACATGGTGGAAAGAAAGAATAAACGCCACAAAGTTGACTCTGACTACACACACACAGTGTAGCACATGCATATACATGACACAAACTAATGTAAAAAAATTAAAAAAAAAAACCAGACTGGCATAAGTCAGGTGTGGTGTTGCATCCTGTGATCCTGAATACAACATTCAGGAAGCTGACTAGAAATTTGATTCAAATCTCGAAACTAGCCTAGATTACACAGCCAGACCCTGTCTCAAAAAAGAGGCTGGAGACATCATGGTTCAGGCATTAAAGCCTTTGCCTTGAAAGCAGAAGGACCAGAGTTCAAATCTCAGATCCCATGTAAAATGCTGGGCAGAAACTGCAGCAGCCTATAATTCTGATCCACCCAGAAGGTGGAGCCTAGGAAACCACAAAGCAAAGCAAAAAGGAGGTAGAAGCAATTCAGGATGATTCATGAAGCCAACCTTGGGCCTCTACAGGCATACACAGTGCCCTCTGATACACACACACACACACACACACACACACACAAGAATGATCTTGAGGCTGGAGAAATGGCTCAGGGAATCAATAAATAAACAAACAAATAAATAAATAAGGAAATGGGTCAAGAGCTCAGGACAGGACAGTTGGGCACATCAGGGGTGGGAACCTAAAATATCCTCCAACCTTCAGTTTCTTCCCCCCCACACACAGCCATCCTCACCAGGAACACGCCATGGGCATACAAGTGGATGCCCAGCTGGATTCCATTGACAATCTTCTCCCGGGCCCATTTGGGGATCCCAAAATTGGCAATCAGGGCCATGACGGGAACAGCAAAGAACCTGCAAGGAAGGTATAGGATAGATTGCTCTCCCTGGCTACTTTCACGCTGTCCCACGTGCCCACATCCCCTGCCATGCTCTCATGGGCCAGTGGGGCCTTCTTTGAAAGTCAGAGGTTGAAAAGTGACAAGAATCCCACTGGCTTGGAAAATTCTATCTGGCAAGAATTAAGTTGAATCTAACCCATCCCAATTGCTGTCATCTGTTACAAAATCAATAGAAAGAATGAATTAACAAATGTAATAAATTAAGCATTTATTGCATGCCGGGCCTATTTCTAAACACTTTACATAGATGAGCTCATTTAACTTTCACAGGAAACAAGGAGAGTTTCCATCTCCAGTAATGTAAAACAATGGGCTTGTCTGAGGCCACATAGTAAGTGTGCAAGGTTTAGTGGTTTAGTGTTGGGATCTGGACCCAGACAGTCTGCCTTGAAATCTACCCACTTTATCTGCATTGTTGAATAGTGACAATTGTAAGGGTTTTTTGAGACAGGGTCTGAGGTGTGGTCCAGGCAGGCCTCAAAGTTACCATATAACCTAGGCTGGCTTCAAACCTCTGAATCTTCTGCCTTTATTTTGCAAGTAGTGGGATTACCAGCATATGCCACCATGCCCAGCTATTAACTGTGAGTTTTTATTGAACATTTACAATGTGACAGATATCATTGTCATATATTGCCTTATGCATGCTCAAAATAACCTTTTGCAGGAGATCCTGATGACAACTTTATTTCACTAAGCAATTGCTAAAGGTTTTTTGGGTTCCCTTGCTTTAGTTTTGATTTTTGAGAGAGCTAAACTAGCCCAAACTAGACTCAAACTCATTATGTAGCCTAGATTGGTTTGAACTTCTGATCTTCTTGTTTCCACCTTCCAAGTACCAAAATGACAGGCATGCAACACCAAGTCCAACTCAGTGAGCAGCATTTTTGTTTATTTATTTGTTTTTGTTTTTTGGCTATGTAACCAAGGCTGGCCTCTAACTTGCAGACCTTCTTATACCTTAGCCTACCAAGTACTAGGACTGATAAAAATATTTTTTATTATCTGCATCTTTTAAAAATTTTTATTTGTGCGAGTGTGCGTGTGTGTGTGTGTGTGTGTGTGTGTGTGTGTGTGTGTGTGTGTGCCTGTGGAGGTCCAAGGGTGATTTTGGGAATCACCTGGATTGCACCATCATGTTCTCTTTGCTTTGCTCTGGAGTTTCGCAGACTCTGCCTTTCAGGAATGGAGTATAGGCTGCTGCCGTTTCTGTCTAACATTTTTACCTGGGATTCTGGATCTGAACTCAGGACCTTCTGCTTGCAAGGCAGAGGCTTAATCACTGAGCCATCTCTCCAGCCAATATTTGCATCTTTTTACCTTGAGAGAGCAGTTCCCCCCCAGGATTATAAACTAAAGAAGTGGCAGATTCATTCTACCTGAAGGCTCATCTAGGTTTCAGGGGCAGAGGTAGGTTGAGGGTCCAACCACATCTCACCAGAGGGTGTAGGCAGCAAAGAAGGGCACATAAAAGGGCTGCTTCTCAGGGAAGTGACGCAGGGACACCAGCACAGCATAGCAGAACCATACGTAGGCCGCCACCTGAAGCCCGATGAGCCCATAACCAGCCGGAGACTCATATGTGTATAGTACTTGGCCTGGGTCAAAGAACTGGACATGCAAAACAGGGTTCATCATAACCCCAGCTTCCTATCCAGGACCCTACCCCTAAGGCACCAGTGGGACAGAGATACTGGATCAGGACGAAAGCAGGAGGGTAGTTAGGGATGAGGCTAGAAGCTTATAGAGACAGGGAAGGTGAAAAGGTAGAGGCTACACCAACTACTATATATCCAGTATGGGGCTAAACACTAAGATCCCGCCATACCTGTCTTTTCCCCTCAGCATCAACATGCTGAGAGACACCTGTCACCCAGCTCCACAAAGAAGGAAACAGAGGCTAATAGAGAAGACCTTTGGCCAAAGCCACACACATGATATCACACACGTGGTATCACACACGTGATAGCCTTTGGGAGCCCTAGAGATGCGTACAATCCTAGTTTTTTACAGGAGCAAATAGAGCAAATACAGGAGATGGAGAGGGCCAGCTAGGTAATGGGAGAACAGTGAGGTCCAAAACTCCTGAACTCTTAGTGTGGAGCTTAAATGTGACAGACAGTGAGAGACAATGAGGAGGAGGAAGAAAGTACTGCCAAGATGAGAAGAGGGAGGAGTCACTTAGACACAGACAGAAGGGTGAAAACTTGCAGAATGGGAGAGAAAGAACCAGGAGAATGTCCTGTGGAGAACGGCAATAGGCAGGGCAAGGTGCAGGGGTTGGCAGGGGACCTGGAAGACTCACTTCTGCCTCGTAGATGAGCAGAACCACATGGGTGAGGGTGTACAGGGTCATGTACACAGACAACTTCACGGAGCCTGAGTGGCTGATGCGGCCCCTGGCGGCAGGCCATGAGGGGAGACAGCAGGGTGGGGGCCGTCAGGGAGGAGAGGGCAGCCACCCCCACCTTCACCCTCCCCCTGCCCAGAGCCCTAGCCCAGCCACCCCGTGAGCACTCCCTGCCCGGGCACCGTGTCACCGTGAATCCCTTCCCCAGAAGGATGAGTGTGAGCAGGAAGATGAGGAAGCTGGAGGAGAAGAGGAGCTTGGCTGGGAAGGAAGGAGAGAGGGCTGCTCAGGCCTGGGCCTCGAAAGGCCACCAGACCCAAGCCAAGGGCTCCACCCTCCGCTCTACCCTCCCCTGGCCCCAGTCTGTTCTCACCCAAGATCTTCACACTTTCATTGCCAATGCCATCTGTGGCATACTGGCCCCAGTAGATGCAGAAAAACAGGAGACTCAGGACTAGGCGGAGAGACAGAGGGAGAAGAGGACAAAACCATCTTTGGGACATCCCTGTCTTCAAATGCTATGATCCAGGAGGTCTGAACCTGTTACCCCGTCTAGACTCCACAGCACCCACTTCTACCACCTTGCTAGGAGACTCAGGAGACTATGATTCCAGCTCCTCCTCCTCCTCCTCCTTAGACCCAGGGGTCCAGCCCCCTCCTCCCTCAGGGATCCTGGACTCCAAGTTTCCTTGCCAGAAAACTCAAAAACTGAGACTCTTCAAGCCTCACCCTCCACTCCTGCTGCAGCCATGAACATTTTATAAGTTGTATGGAGCAACTGACGGCCTTTCAGCAAGTCTAGAAAAGGGAGCAGAGAAAGGCCATTCGCCAACGAAGCTGGGAAAATTTTCCCCATCCTGTTCCCTCACCTTATCCCTCTCCTAGAGTGCTAGACTCACATCCAAAGTAGCAGGAGAGGAAGAAGATGAGCGTGAAGATGAGAAGGAAGGTCACATCTGTCTCCAGGATCCCTAGGATTCAACAGAAAGGGGGGGGAGTGAAAGAGCCCTTTTGGTGCTTGTGTCTCAGCCAGTACCCAATGTGGCTCCCATTGAGGTCCTGACCCATGTTTCCCAAATAGATACGCACCAAATTCATCAGCAGAGAAGTGCCGGGTCCAGAAGGACTTGCCATTGGTAAGGACCATCTCATACTCCAGCTGCAGCCCATCTCCCTGTAGGCAGTGGGGAGGCCTAAGGGGGGATCTGGGCACACAGGGAATCAGTGGGAAGGCAAAGAGAAGAAAACCCAGGAGGGCCATCCTATCCCCTTACCCCACACTTGCTGAGTGCGATGTACCACCACCTTTCGCGCACAGAGCGGAAGCTGCGGCCACTGGAGCAGCTCAGGTAACGGGTTCCCTCTTCTGACACCACCTGGGGAGGAGCCAGAGGGCTGAAGCCTTGTCCTTGATGCCATCAGGCCCTGCACCTTCAGCACCTGCCTACTGCCCGCACCTGACAGCCTGACCAGGCATATTGGGTGGTGAGGTTGATGACCTGGTTGTTCTCTGGCCTGATCACTGACTCTTTGGCCAAGCAGTCCTAGAGAAGGCAGGGACAGAGTTACTCTCCAGGCAGTCATGACCTTCTGTCCCTCCCCTACACCCTCTTCACAACCCTCACCTTGTCTCTTGCCTTGTACACCGCCGGCCATTGGGAGGGATCGTCAAAATAGAGGAGGATGTTCTGACAGCACTTGGCCTGAGGACCCAGAGATGTAGTGGTTAGGGATACAGGAGACTAGGTAACCTTTTCCTTGTGAGGACAAGGAAGTGTCCACCTCAGCTTGGAGAACTGTCCGGGAAGGCACACCTCAGGATAGCGGAAGCGGAAGTCCAGTCGGCCATAATCCGAGAGAAAACAAAATCTTGTCAGGAACACCCAGTCCTGCCGAAAAAAACCCAGTGAGATGTTGAGGTTTTCAAAGGCTCACCTGGACTTCACAGATCTCCAACTTTTCTTCCCTGCCCTCCTGCTCCCCTGCCCTGGCCTCCTAAATACCACAAGGAGACAGAGTCGTCTTCAAAATTCTTTCCAGACCCCTTTTACGTGTGTCCAAGGTTCTTGACGCCTTGTTTTTTCTTTAGATGTCTCCAAGTTTCCCTCCCCTCATACCTTTTCCTTTCCCTGCCTTCTTTCAGATACTCTGAGAAAAGACCATGGAAAGCCAGGTGCATCTTAACGCTGTCCCCACCCCACCTTCCCTCTTGCATTCTCCCAGTCTCTCTCTTTCTCTCTCACACACACACACGCGCACACACACCAGCCCCACGCTGATCTGAGATAACACCCCATTCTGGGGTGTCTTCAATACTGTTCCTGCTGGCCAAGAACAGGCCAGGTGACCTCGGCTCTGCGTGGCGCGAGGGCTGCTGTCCCTTCAGCACCACTTCAACGCTGCGGTCCTTCCCCCAACTCCGACTCTCACCACCGACCCCTCCCCACACAGTCTGACCTCGACGTCCACAAAGCCACCGCAGCCCGCAGCCTCGACCCCAGGCCCAGTCGCCCACCGTCCAGGCCTGGCCCCCCGCGGCTCCCAGGTCCTCCGGGGAGGGGCGCAGGGGGCGGGGCGGCACCCTCTCCCTAGGGCCCCGGGGGCACCCGGACAGGGTTCGGCATGCTCACCTCTTTAGAGCTGAGGTTGCCCCGCACGTACTTGGCCCGGGCGCGGGGGGGCAGTGGCAGCAGCAGGAGCAGCAGCGGCGGCAGCAGGCGGCGCAGCGCGGGGGCGCGCGGGGACTCCATTGCGCCCGCTCCGGCCCGGGCTGGGCTCCGGCTCCCGCTCCGGCCCGGCGACGGACGCGAGAGCGCGCGGGCCGGCCAGCGCGCGCCCTCGATTAAAGGGGCCGCAGGGCGGGCGCAGCGGTCTCCGCCCCCTCCTCGGGGATGGACCAACCTGGCTCTTACCCTCCCACCTGGGAGGGAGCATCCCTTCCCCGTTCTTTGTCACCTCGCCCAGCTCTAGATCTTTTCTCCCATAGTCTCAAAGATACCTCAGGGTCCACGTGTCCTAAACTGAACTCGCAATCCTCCAAACGTGGCCTCCTTCAGACTGCGACTCAAAGACTGCACGAGCTCCTACATCTAAACTCTATGCTGAGCCTTACCCTCTCAGTTTAACCTCCTCTCCAGATAATCCTTTCATTACCCATTCTTTACCCATAACTGCCACCCGCAGCTCCGCATCCATGCCTGGGTTGCCAGCGCTCATAGTCAACATGCCTTGAGAGGGGCCCACAGGCACACAGAGGGTTTGCATTACTCTGGGCCACACAACACATGTGTGGCAAAGCACAGTGCCACAACTACCACACTGACTCTCTGCCCCCTTCCTAACCCTTCCTCTCAATTTATGAAAGTGCGTTGTTGTGAGACTAGGTGTGAAACAGTCAGGAGCAGGGATTCTGCCTGTCAGGGTTCAAATTCCAGGCTGCTGCTTCCCCAGGTAAGCGGAGGCCAACTCCTTGAGCCACTGACCTCCCAGGACAGCTCCCTGGGTGCCAGTGTTAACTCTGTGGTGCCCAGAAGGCAACTGGGCACTCCCCAAAAGATTTTCTTTCCAGGAATAGAGTCCAACTTGGTTTCCTGTCAGATTCCAACAAACATTTCTAGCTTCATCCTTCCATTAAACAAACCAAAAAACTTCTTGGCTGGGTATGTAGTAGCCCTGGTTTTTTAGAATCACACACACACACACACACACACACACACACACACACACACACACACGCAGAGTGAGTTAAATTAGTAACTCCAGCATGTGGGAGAGAGAGGTGGGTATATCACTACAAATTTGAGGCTGGACTGGTCTGCATAGCAAATTCTAGGCCAGCTGAGAACATGATAGGGAGCCCCTATCAAAAAAGAAAAGAAAAAAAAGGAGGAAGGGAAAGAGGGAGGGAAGGAAGAAAGGCTGATGAGGTGAGTAATTGGGTAAAAGCACTGGGGACTTGAATTTGATCCCCAGAACCCACATAGAAAGCCATGTGGGCATCTATATTCCCATTACTCTTACAAAGGAAGAGAGATTCAAAGACAGGAAAATCAGCTGGTAACTCCAAGCCTGACATATGCTCCTAACCTTCTAGCAGCAGAAATAACAAAAGAGACCCTGAAGACCCTGCCTTGACAAGAAGGCAAGAACTGATTCTTCAAAGTTGCCTTCTCACTTTCACACATGCATCACAAAATAATAATAATAATAATAATAACAAAGCCTGCAAGATGATTCAACAAGTAAAAGCACCTGCACAAAAACCTGGCAACTTGAGTTCAATCCCTGGGGTCCACATGGTGGAAGAAGAGAATCAACTTCTAAAAGTTGTCCTCTGACTGCCACACTCACTATGCCATTCTCTCTCTCTCTCTCTCTCCATATATATCCCTCTCCCAAATAAAGTTTAAAAAAAACTTTCTGAGCAAGAAACAAATGTATGAAGGCATGAAAACCCTCACTAGAGAGAGTGGGGTCTCTTGTCACATGGCCAGTGCTCACTGCCTAGAGAGATGATTGTAAATCTGTAGGTTCTTCTGTTTGGTGGTAAGGGTATTATTTTTGTTTGCTTCTAGAGACAGGGCCTCATGTATCCTGGACTGGTCTCCAAATCACTATGGATCTGAGGATGATCTTAAACTCCTGATTCTTTAGTTTCTACTAACAGAGGGCCAGAGTTATAGGTGTGAGACATCACATAGTTTTATGTAATGCTAGACATCAAATCGAGTTTTGTGCATGGCACACAAGCACACTACCATCATTCCCACCCCAGTAGAACAAATTTTTGGCTTTTGCATGTGTATGTGTTTTGTATGTGGGTGTGTGTACATGTGTGTGTATGTATATGGTAAGACATTTGAGTATGTATGTCTATGGAAGTCCAAAGATGACACTGAGATGCATCCTGGTTTGCTCTTCCACCTTATTGCTTTGTTCTGGGGTTTCCCAAGCTCTGCCTTCCAAGGCTGAAATTACATTCAGCTTCCATAGCCACTTAACATTTTTTACATGGGATCTGGGGATCTGTACTTAGGTCTTTTTGCTTTCAAGGCAAAGGCTTTAACCACTAAGCCATCTCCCTGGCTTCAATTCTTTATAATGGCCAAACTATCTCCCTGTGCCTCCAAGACAAAGTTTTACTCTGTAGTTCAGGCTGGCCTTTAATTTGATGACAATCCTGTCCTCAAAGTGCCACAGTTATAGGCATATGCCACCACACAGGGAGATTTGAATACTTAAAATGCACCACAAGTGGCAAACAAAACCTTGTGAGTCAGGTTCAGCCATGTATATGCGAGATTCTGCATATACATTGTTCCCCATGCCTACCAGATCAGCAGCCCATGGAGGTAAGGACCAAGTGTGAACCCAGCATGGCATAGAGGGAGATACTGGCGAAATGAAAGTGGGTCACATACTACTTACCCTTCTTCAGATCTTGCTCGTGCCCAGCCCACTGACCAAGAGGTTGAAAGCTCTAGATTCCTTATTGACTGTTACAAAGTGATCACTCCCTTCTTGGACCTCCCTAGCCTCTACACCTCTGGCTGCCTCTATACCTCTTGCTATCAGATCAAACCTCTGGAGCTGGACTTATTCCTGGTCTCTACTAGTCTGGGAGTTTCACGAGGACAGGACTTCTGTCTCACTCAGTCTGGGGCTCAGAATCCTAACACCACCATAGCTCAATGTTGAGCACCACTTAGCCACAGTGAACTTATATGTTGGACTGCCTGAAGCCCCAAGTTTCCCCATTTTGTTGGCCCCTTGGGCCCCAAGAAAGTAACAAGTGATGATAACTCTCTATCATCAGTCCCAGAACTGAGAGCAAAGAAAGTTGATTTTTGTGAGTCAGTCCTTCACTGAACATCAAGACAACTATGAAGAACTACTTTTATTGAGGTGACTGGGAGTGTGGGATACCTGCCCCCAGTCCTAGCCACAGTCCCCTCAATATAATCTCATGGGGGGGAAGGACCAGGCCTCAGGACTACTTTGAGCTACCACCCAGGAGAGGCTGGGCAGAGGGGCAGGGAGATCAGGGCTCCAGTCCAAGGCAGATGTTCGGGGCAACAAGGGTGATAGTGGCTGAGGCAGGGGCTGAGGTGGGCAGAAATCCCAGGGCTGGGGAGGGGGTGGTGTGGCTATGAGCCAGATGCTTTTCAGCATGTCAAAGGCTGTTGGGGGACCCCAAGCTATCCCAGATGGTGATGCCAAAGAGGACAAGGGGGGTGGCCTGGGACCTATAGGTGGCACCAGGCCAACCCTGTGTACAGTGGGAGTGTTGGAAATATGAGGTATGGTGGGCCCCTTCATCCCCTGTTGAGTCCTCTGCTTTCCCTCCCCCAAGGCATGCTCAGGAACATGGGTCCAGGAGGGTGTCATCCTTCGTCTCTCAGGGACTCTAGGCTTGGTGTCTGACACAGGAAAAAAGCATGGAAGTTAGTTGAGCTAGCACAGTAAAGAGGAGACAGGGGACAGGAATTGGACTCACCTGGCAAAGGTGACTGGCAACCTCTGAGTACCAGGCCAAGATCAGGCACACAGCCATGGCAGGCCTGTAAGGTTCCCACAATGGCATCCCTGGCCTCCTGCACCAGGTTCCTCCTGGGGAAGGCTTGTGGCAGAATCACTTGGTGCTGTAGCTCCCCCAGTAGTTGCCCCAACTCTGGGGGCTCTGTGAAATTTGGTGGCCCTGGGCCTGAGCCTCCAGGCACTTGATTCTCCTTGTCCTTTGACTGTAAGGCTGGTTCTTGAACACTGCTTGGGCTGCAGGAAGATTTGGTTGGAAGCAGAGGGGTGTCTGGTCCTGGGGAAACATTGTTAAGCAGCCGGGACACATCCAGGGATTTTACTTCATGGTTAAAGAGACCCCGGTATTCTCGGCTCAGCCTACCCTGGGTTATGATCACAAACTTGGGGGCTGATGAGGTTGCAGGATCCTGAAGATTCATAGATGGATCCCGACTGGACATGGGAGGATCCGGACGGACCAATGGTCGGTGGCTGCCCACCAGGGCCTTATTTCGCTCTCGCCTAGTCTTCCGACGGCGGACACGACCAGGTTTCTCAAGATGTTGGAAAGGAGGCTGAGGAACTGGCCCCCGGGGGTCCATAATGTCCTGGAACACAGAGTGACCATCAGGCAGGTAAGTCAGGGCAAAGATATGTCCAGAATAAAGGGAAAATATTACTTAGGGATGAGACAAAAAAGTGTGCCAGGGCAATTGGGAAATGCTTGGCCGTGGCAGGAATCCAAAATGGACAAAATGCAGGTAGTGATGTTCAATAAGAAGAGATATCAGGGAGTGAGACAAGATAGGGAAAACAGACAACAGAGAATGGCCAGGTCCAAAGTGAAGGCCTATAATTCCAGCTGTTCTGAGGTCTGAGGCAAGAGGATCAAAAGTTCAAGACCTGGGGCTGGAGAAGTGGCTCAGTGGTTAAGCCTCTGCCTTACAGGCAGAATGTCCTGAGTTCGGATCCTAGACCCCATGTATAGACGCAGGGTGGAAGCCTGGGAGTGGAGGTTTGGGGGGCCTGTTTCTGGTCCTGGTAGGGCAGAGCCTGTGAATCCCCGGGCAGAGTAAACGAGGAGGTGGAGGCCATCCATGGTGGTTCCCGAATTTGCCCACACACACATACACACACGCACACACGCTCAATTGAATAAAAAAAAAAAAAAAAAAAAAAAACTTAAAAAAAAATTCAAGACCTGCCTGTGGTACACAGTGAGCCCAAAGCCAAGGAGGGCAACAGACTTGCGTAGAAATAAATTGAAACAAAAATAAGTGGCTTCCTTGTTTTATAAAGGATGTCTTCTTTGGCATCTCTTATAAAAATCTTATACAATCTGCCTTAATCCTCAAAAAAGGGGAGGGGGATGAGAATGCAGTCAGCAAAGATAGCTCAGCAGGTAGGAACCTCTGCTTTACAAAACTGGCAATCCAGGGGCTGGAGAGGTGCCTCAGGGGTTGAGCCTCTGCCTTGTAGGCAGAAGGTCCTGAGTTCGGATCCTAGACCCCACGTATAGACGCTGAGGTGGAAGCGGGGGCGGCCTGCGTTTCTGGTCCTGGTGGGCGGAGCCTGTGAATCCCAGGGCAGCATAAACAAGGAGGAGGTGGAGGCGGTCCATAGTGGTTCCCGAATTCGCCCGTGGTTCTACACACACGAAAATACACACACACATATATACACACACGCGCACACACGCACAATTGAATAAAAAAAAACAAAAAACTGGCAATCCAAGTTCAGAAGTCCACATGATGGAAGAAGGAAACCTCTTCCAAAAGTTGTCCTCTGAGGGCTGGAGAGGTGGCTCAGGGGTTAAGCCTCTGCCTTGCAGGCGGAAAGGCCTGAGTTACTATCCTAGACCCCACGTATAGACACTGGGCAGAAGCGGGGGCGGCCTGCGTTTCTGGTCCTGGTAGGGCGGAGCCTGTGAATCCCAGGGCAGCATAAACAAGGAGGAGGTGGAGGCGGTACTTGGTGGTTCCCGAATTCTTTTGTGGTTCTACACACACACACACACACACACACACACACACATACATATATACACGCGTGCACACACGCATACACGCACAATTGAATAAATAATTTAAAAAATATCGAAAGTTGTCCTCTGGCCTCCACCAGGGTGCCATGACAATACATGGTATGCCTCTTCTCTGTCTCTCAAATATTTTATATTTAAAAAGGTTGGGGATATAGCTTAGGATACTTGCCTAACAAATTCATGACCCTAGGTCCACTCCCCAGGACTACCAGTATAAATAAATAGATAAACAAGCAAAGGAACAAGCGAAAGCTGGACTGTGGGCCAGACTAGTGATGCCTGGCTGTACTCCCTTTCGGCAGGAGGATCATAAATTTGTAACCAGCCAGGACTACATGGCCAGATCAGAATAAAACGACTTAAGATGGAGTTATGGGAATTAAATGAGGAGACTAGAACACTCTGGGGGACCAGAAGATTTGGGACAGAAGACAGACGAATCCAAGGGTAGAGAAGGTACAGGAAGGTGTGGGAAGTGGAGATGAGGGAGGAAGAAAGGCAGGAGAGAGGAGCCAGGAGTTGCGGGTGACCCATGCCTGGAATCCAAAAATTTGGAGGATCAGGAGGAACTCAAGCTCCTCCTCAGCCAGACTCTGTCTCAAAATAATAATTTAAAAAACAAGCCAGGTTGTGAGCCCCTAGGTCAGTCTGGGATATAGAGAGAGACCATGTCTCCATGGTTGAGACCCTGCCTGCCTGGCAGTACATCATAAACAACAGCTAGGAGAGAAGTCCCGTGAGGAGGCCTAAGGCAGGTGGGGGGCGGGCGGGACAGTTAAAGTCAGGAAGGGGGCTCAAGGGTGTGGGGTACGGTTGATGGGCCAGGGTGGGGGAGGGGTACTTCACCCTCTTCTCTCCTAACGAACCCCCGCCCTCCACTCCACGTGGCTGTGGAGAGCACTTACTTCTTTTCCCGTGGCGACCCCAAGCCTCGAAGCTGCCCGCGCTCTTCCAGGCCTCAGGCTCCAGTCGAGGCGTCAAGCTCGCGGCGCGCGTGCGCGCACTACGCCACACCCTGCGGAAGCACGTGGCCCCGCAGTGCCAGTTATAGCCCCGCCCCTCCCAGCCTCGCTGGGTCTTGGCACCCACCAATTGATCTTCTTCCCGGCCTCGCTGGGTCTTCTGCCCACCAATTGGCTGGCGAGGTTCCTTCTCCCCACCCCCATCCGTAGCCCCGCCCCCTCTAAATAGTGATTGGCTTAGGTAACTATTGGCAGGGGGTGTCCAGGTCCAGGACAGACGCAGATGGGCGGAGCAGCGCCTTGATCACCCACGCCATCGCTCACCTAGGGGAGCTTTTGTCCTTGGTGGACGATCCAGAGTTGGGTCCTGGAGCTGGATAGACTTTCGCAGGTTGAAACACACCCGGAACTAGCACGTTTGAGTTGTTTGACTAAAGAAGTTTCCAACTGCCCAGAGTCTGTTTCCTGCAAATGCGTTGGTAATAGAATTCTGCTCTCACAGTTTTTAGAAGGACGGAATGAATCAGTACATTTGCCTAACTACAACCAATACCGGCAGGTCGCCATTTCCGCCTAGCGTTTTTTATGTGGGACCTAAGATCTGAACTCAGGACCTTCTTGCGACACAGAGTCTTAACCCCTAAAACATCTTTCCAGGCCTCATGTGGGGTTTTAAAAATTATTTATGAGAGAGAGAATGAGAAGGTGCGCACACGCGTGTCATGGTGTTCACACGTGGTGATCAGAGACAACTTTTGGAAGTCAGTTGTGTCCTACCATGTGGACTTGTGGAAATTGAACTCAGGTCACTCATCAGGTTTCCTGCATTTGCTTCTCAAGACCTGAAATTACAAGTGTGCTCTCTAAAGTCAAATTGTGCCTAAGTACATCTTTGTCCTAATATTAACAACATAACTAATGTCTTTTCTTTCTGTTTCTCCAATCTTAATTTTTTAATTGGCGGTACAGTGTGCCTGTGGAGGCCTTTTGAGTCCTTCCAGGGCTGAAGTTGAGGTCACTACCATTTCTGCCAAGCTGTTTTTCTGTTTGTTTATTTTTTTCTATGGGATCTGGGATCTGAACTACTCAGATCCTTTTTTTGCTTGTGAAGCAGAGGCTTAAACCCCTGCGCCATCTCTCCAGCCCTTGTCCAATCTTTAGTATCTCTCAAAGTCTATATTATCATACTAGAACTCAGCTGTGGGTCACAACCCCTATAAGGTTGCATAATTAATATGGGAGGTCACAATAATTTGGCAACAGTGATAAAGATTTCTGAAGGCACAATGGAACCAAACACAATAAATCTAAGGTGTTTCTGTCAGTGCTGGATGGTGTTGTAACTTGCATTGTCACTGTAACACACAACATGCACACTATGAACTTCACATGCCACCAGGTTGTGCAATGTAGATGAACTCTGCCTAAAACACCCACCTCAGATTCAAGAATGTTAAATATTACTAACTTCAGTATTTTTGCTGTATATGAAGCTTTCTGCTCTTATAGGATTAACAACAAAGTATTTTCACCATGTAAATATCAAATTAGTATATCTTTGAATTATATAGTTAGAATGCTTTATTTATTTATTGCATGCATACACGTGTGTGTGTGTGTGTGTGTGTGTGTGTGTGTGTGTGTGTGTATGCATATCAGAGAGAACTGTGTGTACTTATGGAGGCTCAAGGGTGACTTCAGGAATCATCCAGGATTGCTCTACCTCCTCATTCCTTTGCCATGAGATTTCCCAGGTTCTGCCTTTCAGGAACAGAAGTGTGGACTTGTTGCCATTTTTCCCTGGCATTCTTACGTGGGATTTGGGATCCAAACTCAGGTCCTTTTACTTTTACCTTTTATAGAGGCTTAATCCCTGAGTCATCTCTGCAGCCCAGAATGTTTGCTTTCTAAAATTGCTGTGTTGCCCTGTGATACACACATACAGATACACAATTAAATTTCTTTTTTTTTCTGTTTGAGTTACAGACTTGTGCTTCACTTAAAATTATTAAATGCAGTTATTTGTGGCAGCAGTGGAGAAAGAAAATGGTGGCCACCTTAGTAGCTGCTCAAGGAGCAGGGTCTGCAGCGACCTGGGAGCCGGATACCATAGCCCCAGGCTATAACCCACAGGGACCACTATCAGGGCTGTGCAATTTGACAGGGGTATGATTCTGGGGGTGCACTCTAGAACACCATTAGGTCCTACATTGCTAATCGAGTGACCGACAAGCTGACCCTATTCATGATCACATCTTCTGCTGCCACTCAGACTCAGCAGCTGATACCCAAACAGTACTGATGCTGTCACTTACCAGCTTGGTTTCCATAGTGCTGAACTGAATGAGCCTCCACTGGTACACATAGCAGCCAGCCTCTTTAAGGAGGTGTGTTACAGATACTGGGAAGATCTGATGGTAGGACTTGTTATTGCAGTCTGGGACCCTCAACAAGGAGGGCAGGTATACTCAATTCTCATGGGGAGGTATGATGGTAAGGCAGTCTTTTGCCATTGGAGGCTCTAGGAGCTCATGTATCAATGGCTATGTTGATGCTAGCTACCAGGAAGGCATGATCAAGGTAGAGTGTCTACAATTCACTGCCAATGCTCTTGCTTTGGCCATGGAATGGGATGGCTGCAGTGGAAGGGGAATTCGCCTTACAGGCATTGAAGAATCAGGGGTAGAGCAGCAAGTACTTTTGGGAGACCAGATACCCAAATTCACTATTGCCACTTTGCCACTTCCCTGAATCCTGGGATTCTAGGATACAATAAGATGCTCACACTGACACAAAATTTAATAAACAGTTTGTCAAAGAAAAAACATTAAATGCATGTATGGGGACTGGAGAGAGATGATAGTTCAGGAGTTAAGACTGGCTCACATGCAGAAGGTCCTGAGTTTGAATCCCAGGTCCCATGTAAAAATGCCAGATGGAAATAAAGGCCTGCATTGGTTCTATCCCTGGTGGGTGGAGCTTGGAAAATTTGAGTGAAACAAAAAGGAGGTAAAAGCAATCCAGAATGATTCCCAAAATTACCCATACGTTACATACAATTACATACACACACAGACAACAAAAATCCTTTAATGCATTTGTACTTGAGATTAGAGCAGAATTTCCAATAGTTTCTGAAATGCCACAGTATATCTTTGCATATTATATATTTATGTCAAACAGTAGGTTCACTATTGACAATTACAAAAATCAAAATATCTCTTTGGAGAGATTTCTTCATGTAATAGTTGAAGAATGAGCAAGAACAGAGGTCTGTATGCACAGGCTGCACACCCTTCAGGGACCCACCCTGCCCTTAACTTGGTCCATTCTGACATCACAGGATAAAAAGGCATTTCTAATTAAATTTTTTTTCTTTTTTTAAATTTCATTTTACATAGGGGGCAGTGAGGTTGTAAGAACCTAAAGATGGGAAAGTTTACAACTGGACAAGACATTCCATTCAAGGCTGGACTGCTCCATCTAGGAACTAACTACAGTGACACTTGTTCTTACCAGACCTGCATAATGACTGACATATCAACATTCACCCATAGAATACAGAGGAGCTCAAGAGAGATACGAACATACAGTGGAAATCTTGGGGACTAAAGTTGGATGAGTGAAAGGACACACTCCTGTCAGTGAGACGGCCTAAAGAGAGGTAACTTTGTATGGCACAAGAGGCCTGAGCTCCCACAAGAGTAGACAAGCCAGAGGAAACCCTGTGGTCCACAGAAATAGATAGGCAGGAGGGCGGGAGGGAGTGGGATGGATTGATGAAGGGAAGGGAGGAGGGTGGAAGGTGGAGAGAAGCAGGGGTGAGTACTCAATATGCTTATAAAACTAGAAAAATAAAATAATTAAAAAATAAATTTCATTTCATATTCACTTGTTTGCTTATATTTTTATTTTAGTCAGTGTATAAGTGTGTGGGAATATATACCATGGCAGGCTTATGAAGGTCAGAGGGTAATTTGTGAAAATTGATTATTTCCTTTCACCATGGGGGTTCGAGTGATTGAACTCAGTCAGTCAAGTTTGGCACCAAGTGCTTTTATCTGCCGAGCCATCTCTCTGTCCCTCAAACCTCTTAAACAAAAAAATAAGCCAGGGCTGGAGAAATGGCTCAGGAGTTAACATTCTGCCTCACAAGGAGAAGGTCCTGAGTTTGGATCCTGAATCCCACTTGAAAATGCCAGGCAGAAATGGCAGTGACCTACACTTCTGGCTCTGGAAAGCAGAAACTGGGAAACCCCAGAGCTAAGCAAAAAGGATGTAAAACAATCCAGGATAACTCCTCAAGTCACCCTTGGTCCTCCATAAGCACACTATGCCCTCTAATACAAACACATCCTCGAAAACATGAATTCACACACACACACACACACACACACACACACACACACACACACACACAAAACAAATAAGTTAATTAGAAAAAAATAAAAAAAAAACTATAGGACAATCTAGGGTGGTCCGGGAAACCTTGGGCCTTCACAGGCACACAGTGCCTTCTGATTCATATAGACAGACACACACACACACATATAAAAATAAATAAAACAAATTAAAATATTAATCAACTCCCAAAAACATTAAAGATACTCTCCATCTTGAAGAATCAAATATTCTACCAAATAATTTATGTAAAAACAAAGTACTCCAATCTTACGGGTATGTAAATTTGTTTCATCTTGAATAATGACAAAATTATATCTATAGCAAACATTGTTTTAAAATAAATTTCGTTATGATTTCTTGTCAGCAAATGTAAGATTTGCATATCTTTATCATATGACTACAATCCCCAGGTAATATAAAAATGTCTCAGGCAAAAGGGATTCTCTAGATTTTTAATCTTTTTACTTTCTTTTAAAGATTTTATTTATTTTCATTCGTGTGTGTGCGCGCGCGCGCGTGCCGCGTGTGCATGTGGGAGACCAAGGGTGACTTCGGGAATCATCCTGGATTCACTGGATTGCTTCTATCTTCCTTTTGCTTCACTCTGAGATTTTCCAGGCTCCGCCCATCATGGCCTGAAGTGCAGCAGCTTCCACCTGGGGTATCTGGGATCTGAACAGGCGCTTCTGATGGTAAGGCAGAGGCTTAATCCCTGAGCCATCTCTCCAGCCCTCTTTTTACTTATTTTTGATGTCAATATATGCTTCAGAGATGCATTTTAACCTTCTCTTTTAATTCTTTTTATATATTTGAGAAAGCACATGCATGTCACATGGGCTTCCCCAGGGTCTAATTCAAACCCCAGGGTTTGAACAGGAACCTTACCCCTGGGCTATCTCAACAGCCTTCAGGTGGAAAAACTTTAATAAAGATTTTCTGTTCACTGGGCATGGTAGTGCATATCTATTAACTCAGCAGTTGGGAGGTGGAGGGAGAATCATCTTCATTCAAGGGCAGCCTAGGCTATGTGAGATTGCCTCAAAAAAATAAACAAAGAAGAAGCCCTGCAGTGGAAACCCCAAGTCCTCACAATACTAGGCCTCTTGGGGTTCTGTGTCTAGATCTCTCTCCCCAATACATGGATAAAGCCAGGCTCTGAACCATGTAATATTCATGTAGCTAGCACAATACTTGTGAGGCAGTGGGTATGTGTTATTCCCAGCTTCAAGGAAATAGAATGATACAGAACATAAACATACAAATAATAAAGAAAGCTGGCCTCTACATTTCAGTTATCAGTCCATCTAGAAGGAATGCATAGAGGGGAAAGTCCAGTTTTGGAGGTGGAGCTACAAGAAAATAACCAGGACGTTTAGTGGAGAGTAAGATTCTCCCATCCGATCCAGGAAAATGGGGAGTTCTTAAAAACACTGGGGTCTAAAACTAGTTTGAGCTAAGAGCAGAAGGGACATGATTCTATATAGTCTTGACTGTAAAAATAAACGTAGGTTTCAGAGTCCAGACCCACACTTTCGAGGTTGTTGGAGAAACCCTGTATTTAGAGAGGGAAGCAGAGGCCACGAATGTGCAAGATGATCTGTGAGAGGGATGCCAGACTGGATCCGGACTGGGTCCTGCAGGCATCTCCGATTTCTGTTCTCTTTCTGCACCTTCTACCATTTATATACATCCTACAATATTTTGAATACAGAGATAAGTAGTTGAGATTTTAGATCATTGAAACAATTACATGTTTTAAGTAGGGGAAGCTTCCTAGAGCAGACAAATCACCTCAAAAGCTCTGATTTTGTCCTAGAGTATACTCTTAGCGGGGAGTTTCTCATTTTTTGACAGTTTTCTTTTCAGTTCCCCACAAAGATAGGAAATGGGATCGTCTTCTTCCAGGTACGAACGAACCACCCCCTCGTGAGATCCTGAAATGAACTCGTCCACTCACTCTCCCACGTGAATGGGGCACACCTCCCTCCCCCACATAGGAGGTAGTCCTTTCTGAAGATTTTGGATCCTGCAGCAAATGGTTTCTTTGCCCAGAGAAGAGCGATAGATTTTTTTTTTCCAGCTCACTCTCGACTTTTCAGGTACCTCAGCCCCTCCCGTGCCGCCAGTGGGTTATTCCCCCCCGCCCCGGGTGATAGATGGTCTCGCCTGCCCTTCCCCCAGGACTGGGCTGTGCTAGCCGGCGCGGGCGCGAGAGAGTGGTCCCGGCGGGAAGCGCCGGGCGAGCCCACTGCGTGCCCGCCGCGGGGGGATCCAGGATTCCCAATTCGGTCCTCCTTCAGTGAAGGCTTTCCACTTCTGAAAAGGGGTGGTGTGGTGGTTCAGCACTCGTTTTCCGCGAGATTGCGAGCTCCGGGACGATCCATTGTTGCCTCAAGAGGTAGGAGTGGGCGTGGCGGATCCACCCTGAGAGCCGCTTTCCCCTGCCCTGCGTCCCACACGATCTCATCCACAGGAGCTGCGACGGCAGGATGAGCGGAGAGGAGAATCCAGCCAGCAAACCCACGCCGGTGCAGGACGTGCAGGGCGACGGGCGTTGGATGTCCCTTGTGAGTGATTTCGCTTTGGATAGTGTTGGAGGGCGCTGGTTCGGGCTGTTCTTCCCACCTGGCTTGCAGAAGCCTTAGGGTGGTTGGGTCCGCCGGAGAACACAGGGCGGGGCGGGACCTGGGGCATGCCTTTCGTTGACACTCTCGGGCTTTCCTCCTTAGCACCATCGCTTCGTGGCAGACAGCAAAGACAAGGAACCCGAAGTCGTCTTCATCGGAGACTCCTTGGTCCAGTTGATGCACCAGTGCGAGGTGGGTCCAGTTTTTTTCCTTCTGTCTTACCCCGGTATGTACCCTCATTGGCACGTTGAACCCAGAACCCAGCCCAGACAAGGTAGTGGGGCACCAAAGTGGCTTGAGGCAGCTGGACACTGAGAATCCCGGTGTCAGTGCAATGAACGGTGACTTGAGTTCATAAGATTAGGGTTCTGTTTACTAAGACTAAAGTGAGGCTTTCCTTCAAGATTACTTAAGGTAAGGTTCTTTATTGTTTGCTTAAAGTAGAGCACAGCTCTATTGGGTTTCCACAAAGCTATTATAGCTTTACACAAAGCAAAGGTCAATTGTAATGGTGTTCCACTGAGGGAGGTTTAGCTGTAATGGCTTTCCTCACAGCAGGATTCAGTCATATTGCTGTTGGCTCCATGTATGTCTTAGGCAAGCAGGATTTTCATGAAGTGAGTTGAACTTCTGTGGGAGTTGGGTTTATAAAGTGAGATTATAATAGGTTTCCATGAAGTGAGGTTCTACCATACCGGGTTTGCTCAAGGCGAGATTTGACCAAGGCTGCTTCCATAGAGGTATCTGGCTAACGCCTGGACAGAGGGTGCTGCCCGGTGCCCACATCATCTCTCACCTGCAGATCTGGCGGGAACTCTTCTCTCCTTTGCATGCACTTAATTTTGGCATCGGGGGTGACAGCACACAGCATGTACTCTGGCGACTGGAGAATGGGGAGCTGGAACACATCCGGCCTAAGGTGAGCAAGGATCTGATGGGGCACCTTTTGCCTGCCTTCTTACTGCACCTTTTGCCTGCCTTCTTACTGCTGCTCTGTGCCACTCTTTCCACAGATAGTCGTGGTCTGGGTGGGCACCAACAACCACAGCCACACAGCAGAACAGGTGACCGGTGGTATTAAAGCCATTGTGCAACTGGTGAACAAGCTACAGCCACAGGCCCGTGTGGTGGTGCTGGTAAGATACTGGAAGGGTAGCAGCTGGGTATAGAGGCAAATGAGTTTGGTCCCAGCACTCTGGAGACTGAGGCAAGAGGATTGTTGAGTGTCAGGCAACTTTAGGAAACATAGTAATACCTTGTCTCAAAAAGGAGGGGGGAAAGAGGTGCTGAAGAGATGACTCAGTGGTTAAGCCTCTCCCTGGCAAGCAGAAGGTCCTGAGTTCGGATCCTGAATCCCATGTAAAAAAAACGCCAGGCAGAAATGACAGAAGCCTCACTTCTAGCCTTGGAAAGCTGAGCCTGGGAAACTAGAGTAAAGCAAAAAGGAGGTAGAGCAATCCAGGATGATTCCTGAAATCACCCTTGGGCCTCCACAGGGACACACAGTGCCCTCTTCTGATACACATGTAAAAATTTTTTAGAAAGAAAGGAAAAGTGGCAGTGTTCTGAGACCCCACCCCACCCCCGATATAGCTACACCTGGCATAGTTCTCTCACAGAAACTTATGGCACAAGAATGACATGATTGAGGATGTGTCCAGGGGCCTGTTAGCTCATTGTCTGTGGGAATAATATTGAAATGCTGAAAAACTCAGAAAACCATTTGCATAACCAAAAGCAGCTGTCAGGCATACCTGAATTTAAGCTTTATCACTTCTAGCTGGGATGTTCTGAAAGAGGCCATTGATCCATTGTTATGATGTCTTATGAGTGATATGTGGAAGGAGGCCCTCACACCTGGAAGATCTTCTAAATGGGAGCTAGGCCATGGTGTCTGGAGCTATCCTTCTGCCCTCCCACTTTTCCATTCTAAGTGTATTTTGAAGTGATAACTCCATGGTTTGAAGTGGACATTTAACACAAAGATCCTGATAGAGTAATTTTAAAATCTTGGTGTGCCTTCTCAGGGCCTGCTTCCAAGAGGCCAGCACCCCAACCCACTTAGGGAGAAGAACAGACATGTAAATGAGCTGGTACGGGCAGCACTGGCTGGCCACCCACGGGCCCACTTCTTGGACGCGGACCCTGGCTTCGTGCACTCTGATGGCACCATAAGCCATCATGACATGTATGATTACCTGCATCTGAGCCGTCTTGGCTACACACCTGTCTGCCGTGCCCTGCACTCCTTGCTCCTGCGGCTGCTGGCCCAAGACCAAGGCCAGGGTGTCCCTCTGCTGGAACCCACACCCTAAGCATCCTGCATCCTTTGACATTAAATTCTCCTTTCTGTGCCTTTTGTTTCTCGCTTTATGGTCCAGCCTATCTAGGTATCACTACAAGATCCACATCCTGATCTGTGACTCTTCAGTTCTGTCAGTTGGTTGTATTTCTGCCTGAGGCAGGCGTTATTAATCATCAAGGTACCATGGGTCCATGCATTTCCACTATCATAATAGTGTTTTAGGCAAGTACTACCAATAAACTGGGTGAAACCAGTTTGCCAGCATTTCCCTATTAAGGTTGATCTAGAATTTGAGGAACGATGTCAGAGTCAGAGCTACCCTGAGCTGTCCCTCCAGGGATACCTGTATGAGACATGCTTTTAAAAGAAGGTCCTGGTGCTCTAACCCCAGCTTAGATGCCCCCTCAGATCCTGTCCACCTTCAGTAGTGTCTCCACACTGTGGGTTTAGTATAGTGCCTCAGTCAAGCTCTTTCCAGACCAGTGCTGGCCCAGACCACAGGAGGGCAGCAGGGGGTCACAGCACAGCCCAATGCTCCACAGTGATGGAAGCAATAGAGATGAACAGCCTTTGTCATAGCACATGGTCTTGGCTGGGCAGGTGACCACTGGTTTTCAGACTGCCTCATTCAGTCAGGGACTTTGGGAAGAATACTTATGAAGAAAATTGTTCCATGACCACCTGGGACAAGACTGGTACGACCAACATGGTTCCCACTTGAATGAGCTAGCAGCCACACAGGTGTGTTAAACAGCTTTAATCTCGGTCATTGCGGCTTCTCGGCACAGTAAGAAATATTGCACATGATCAACATGTTTTGTTCTGGGGATGGGGACAACGGTAGGGGGAAATCACCTTCTTAGAAAGTACAACCCAAGTTGGGAGGGCAGAGAGGGTGGGGAGAATTTTCCCCATGCCTGTGGCAAAGTGCAGGTACCCCCCCACCCCAAACTAACCTGAGTCCAGCCCCTCTGGGGAAAAAAACGGGTGCATGAACTTCCCCCACTCCACAGGCCCCTGTGGCCCAAGGTTCACACTCCCTCCAGCTTGCAGCCCTCGCACTTTGCACAAAGCACAAGTGAAAAGCTCTGAAGGTCACACACTCCAGGCTATATACAGGAGCTCAGTGGAGGAAACTATGCCCCTGCTTCCCCTCAGCAGCCCCCCCACACAGGGAGGGAGCTGGAAGGAGGGAGTATATACAAGGGGAACAGGCTTCATTCCGCCCCAGCCCCAAACTGGAAAGGACGAAATGGATTAGGGAGGAGGTAAGCCGTTCCTCCCCCCCTCTAATACCTGCCACCTACATACTGTCCATGTCCTGAGGGGGGTACTGTGTTTGAGGATCTTCTAAAGAGCCCCTCACCTGCCTGTGACAGCTGTGGAAGATCCTGAGGGAGGGGAAGAAGGTGGGGGGGCACCCTCCCAGCCAGGCTGTCCAGGCCCAGGATCTGGGGGTGGAGGCAGTGGAGGGGCAATCTGGGCAGTGCCAGAGTCCGAACCAGGAGAGGTGGGATCAGGGCCCCCAGCAGGACTGGGAGTGGGAGCAGAAGTAGCAGCTGTGCCAGTTGGGGGTGGTCCAGGGAGAGGGGTTTCAGCTCCAGGGGGTTGTTCTGTGGGAGTGGCTGCCTGCATGATCTTCTGGCGCACCTCACGGATCTTCAACTGCAAACACACTTTGGATGGGAAGATATCTGCATAGCGGGCCTGGAAGGCTGCAGTGGCTTGGGCTGAGGAAAGCAAGATGATGAGGAGGGTAAAGTGAAATGTGTAGGCATCTGAGTGACCCCAGGACTCCAAAGCTTGCTCACCTGATGGGAAGAAGCCATGGTCCTGAAAAAGCTGCATGACCAAGGCCCGGCGTTGGTCCAGGGTCCGCCGAAGTGATGAGTAGGGCACCTTCTCATACTCCAGCTCCCCAAGTACATCCTCAGCTTCAGTACCTGCTGAGGCACAGGGAGCCTAGTTGGTATCCCCTGCCAATGTTCAAGTGCCCGTTAAGCCCTATGAAACTTTCACATGGGTTCAGAGCACAGCTCCAAGTAACTTGGTCACATAGGCCTACACCTACTATGACTGGCTGTCCCACCCCACTGTTTCCAGTGCCCTTGTGCTACCACAACTTCAGGCCCTGTCTCCAGAGCACTGGCACCTGTGCGGTCAAAGGTGAAGATGTCCCCCTCGCACTTAGCACTTTTGGGGGTGTTGGGCTCTGAACTGCAGCTGGAACGTCTTCTCATCTTGCGTTTGGGCGAGGTGGGATCCTCGGGTGCCGAGTCCAAGTCTGGCCAAATAAAAGCAGAAGCAGGCTCAGCTCAGTAGGGATGAACCTTGGCCTGCCCTCCCCCCAATTACTTAGAAGTCAGCGCTTGCCTACCAGTGGAGTTCTTCCTCTTCTTGCGGTAGGAGCCAAGGATAGCTCTGGGTGAGGTGGCCAGAGACTGCAGGGTAGGCGAGGGCAGCACTTCTTCTGGCCGAAACTCAGGCAGCTCCGCAAAGCGCTCTTCAAAGTCCACCTCTGACAGGACCCTGCTGAAAGGCCAGCAGAGTCACCTCCCCTGTCTTAGCCTATAGTTGCCCTTTTCCCCCCAACCTTGCACACTCCACCAAAACCCCAGCCATGGCTTCGCCCCTGCTCACTTGTCCACAGAGTCAAAGGTCTTCTTCAGGGGTGGGGGTCGCACCTTCACCTTCTTGCCAGAACTAGCCGCCTCCTTGCGCTCTGGCGTGTCCCCAGCCACCCTCCCACTGTTGCCCTCGCTGCTGCCACCAGGGGCTGTGGCTGGAGCTGGGGCTGGGCTGGGAGGAGTGGGAGGCTCCCCACGACTCTCCAGGCCCAGCCCAGGAACACGCCAATCTGAAGATGAACTGGGGAATTTGCTGGCCTAGGATGGGGACAGGCAGGAAGAACACTGAACTTAGACACTGGGATCAAAAAACCAAAACCAACAGTTAGTATGATGCCTCATGCCTATAATTCCAGAACTCAAGGAGCTAAAGACAAAAAAAAAAAAAAAAAAGAGGCCACAGGTACTATATGGTTTTAGTTACAGAATAAGACAATTTCTAAAAGAAGTAAGAGGCAACAAATAAGAGGCAAAACATGAGATAGCCCTACTTGGACACATGACCCTAGTTCTGTTGCCTCAGGAGGCTGAGAAACCAACCTAAAACGGGAGAGGCTGCAGCAGACAAGCAGAGACACCAGACACGAAGGTAAAAGAATAAGAAAGTGAAGTAGTAAGCAGATTGCACCCTGGCAGCCAGGCACTCACCATCTCTGGACCCTTAGTGCTGGGCCGTTCCTCAGCAGACAGGGGTGGTGGGGGACTGCTCCGGGCAGTAGGTGGCCATGTCTCGGGAGGCAGTGGAGGGGCTGGAGGTGTGGGCTGTCCTTCGAGCTCTGACTCTGGGGCAGCTGGCTCCCGGGCTGAGCCAGACTCCAGAGGCTGCCGGGGTGCAGGGCCAGGGCGCCCAGTGGTCCCTGCCTCAAAGGAGCCCACAGGAATGCTGGCAATGGCTGCCTTCACTTTTTGGGGGGCCTTTGGGCTGGGCCGTTGAGCCTTGGGGGCCACTAAGCTGTAGGTCATGGAGCCTGCTGGCAGAAGAAGAGCATTTTCTGAGCCAGGCTTTACTGAAGCCTGTTTTCTGAGCCACCCAGCACACATAAATCCTGCCCTGAATTGGTCTGATACCCACCTGTGGCACTAGGAAAAGGACTAGTAGGAGTTGGGGTGGCAGTGGCAGGGGCTGATGGCCCCTTGGGCAGAATGGTAGCAGCAGGTGGGGTGGTGCTGGTGGCCACAGTGTAGACCAGACTTGGAGGAGCCTGGGAAGGCTGGGCCAGGGGTGCTGAAGTGGGTGCAGGACTGCCAGGGTAAAATGCTGTTATGACAGGACCTCCAGGGGCTGTGCAGGCAGAAGGCAGCTGTGGACTGGGAACAGGTGACACGCCCACCTGGCCAGGAGCCAATAGTGGGGCTTGGCCTGCTGGGAGGAAAACAGCAGAGATAAGGAACTGAGTTAAGAGTCTGGGATTGTCTTAAGCCCCACCATGGGTCCTTAGCTCTACCCATTGGGCCAATCCTTACCTGAAAGCAAGGGCTGTACGAAGGCAGGACCACTAGGCCCCAGTGAGGTGAAGCCCAGAGCCACAGAGCTGGTGGGCCCATACGAGGTGACTGTTCCAGCCTGGCTGCATGCAGAGCTGGTGCCCAGAGGCAAGTTGTGCCCACCTGCCGACTGCACGTAGGTGATTCTGCCACAGGACAAAAGTGAAGTGAGCTAGTTCCATTCCAGGCCTTTCCTGGTTTGGCCTGGGGTGAGGAATAGGGCTTAACTGGACTTGCCTGGTGGAGGAGGGCAACAGGACTTTCTGAGGCTGTGAGGTGGATCCCGAGAGTGTGGCTGGGCTCAGGGGTGGCACCAGGCTACTGGGGGTGCTCACAGGCACAGGAGTCAGCTGGATGATCTGGTGAAAGAACCACAGGCTGGTTAAGTTGTAATCCCAGAGGGGAACAGGAAGAACTGAGACCTAGGATGAGGGCTAAGCAAAGCAGGAAACATAGAACCTGACAGCAAGCCAGTATGGAGAAAGAAAAGGACCCAGACACATATCAAAGTACAGACACAGGTCTTGAGAAAAATAGGGTAGGTTGCAGAGACATCGAGACTAAAAAAAAGATGAAAAAAGAAACAGGAAAAGCAGAAAGTGACCCATGTGAGATACAAGGACAATATATATTGAGGACAAGCAAGAGCTGGGGTTACAATCAATGGCCTTACCTTGCTAGGTTGCTGAGCGCCATTCTGCACAGGGACTGAGAAAGGTGGGCTCACCAGAGGCAGTGGCTGACCAGCCCCTCCACCTCGAACAGACATGCTAGGGGCAGCCAAGGGCACTAGCACCTTCCCAGGAAGCAGTTGGGCTGAACCACCTGGGGGTGGGGCTTGGACAGGAGAAACTGACTGGGCTAGAAGTAGCAAGAAAGAAAAAGGTTACAAAAGAGCAAACAGGCCTGTGACTATAATTCTATGCTACCCAGCCCAGGCCTCACCTTTAGGGGGTGGGGCGGAGGGTACAGATTGCAGAATGGGGATGCCGGGAGTAGGAGCAGTGGCAGCTAGGACCTTGCCATTTGTGGAAGTGCCTGGTGGGAGGGTGAAACGGATGCTGGTGGTGGGTGCAGGGCCACTGGAAGCTGCTGCCTTGGTCCCAGGGGCTGGGGCAGGTGCCACTTGAAGCTGCTGGGGCAGTGTGGGCAGGATGTATTGCACCTGGGTGATTCCCCCAGTCTTGCCCAAGGTACCTGGTTGCAGGATACCCAGGGGTACTGGCCCATTGGGGCCACTCCCAGAACCTGCTCCTGAGCCTGCAGTAGTTGCATTCCCAGGGGCTCCCTGGGCAATGAACTGAACAGCAGGGGGTGCAGAGGTCCCATAACCTGGGGTGCCCACCAACAGGTTGGTGACAGTGGCAGGTGCCTTCCCCACAGTGCCCAACAGGGGTCCAGCTACTAAGTGTGGGGCTGGTGAAGTGGCTGCTGCTGATTTCTTTTCCGAATACACCAAGCTGACACCCAGCGGGGAGCCCCCGGGTACCCGAGACCCAGTGCCCATTTCAGTCCTGGCACCTGCTGTGTCATTTGAAGATGCCTCAACCCGGCCAGAGGAAGGGTAGGGCTTAGAGGCAATGGGCACAGGAGTGCTGCTGACAGGTCGCACTACATTGGTGACCATGGTAGCAGCAGGGCGGGACAAGGGAGCTGTTGGAGCCCCATAAGCCAGTGATGGGGCTGAGGGCACTCGGGTTCCACTGCCCTCCCTCTCCTCCTTGTTTGGAGGCAGGACCAGTGTCTGCAGAATGTTTCCTCCACCGCTGGGAGGTGCTGCAATGACTGAGGGGCCAGGTGGCTCCAAGCTGCCAACACTTTCTGGTCTCTTGCGCCGGAAGGTGGCAGGATCGGTTGGGAGAAACCGAGTGGCCTTTGAAGGTGTTCCTGGGCCTGCAGTCCCAGGGGGTGGGGGTCGTAGTGGGCCTGATGTGCTGCCCTGACCAGACTCCTGGGCCTTGAAGGTTCCTGAGCCCAGTGTGAAGGAAGTGGTAACTGAAACTGAGGTGGAAGCAGGTGAGGAGGAAGAGGATGGAGCTGTTCCGTAGCCTTTGCTGAAGGCTGTAGGTGGATCTGGGGGCCCTGGAGGCTCAGGGTCCAGGGTTGGACGGCAGTGGGTAAAGGAGGACCGGATGACAGGTGAAAACACCTTACGGCCAAAACCCTGGATCATAGGAAGAAAGAGACACCCAAGTCAGAGTACAGGCACCTGGACACCATCCTAGACACCTTTCTCAGACAGGCAAGCTTAATACATTCCTGTCGGCTAAAGGCCAATTTATCCTGGACCCAACTCTCAAGGGCCAAATAGCTTACTTTTTCCAGACCTGAATCGCCCCCTGGGTCAAACATACAGGAGCATTCTCCCCTCCAAGTACTGACAGGACAGCACTGTATGTACAGTACCCATCGAGCCTCACCTTGTTGCCTTCTGGGTCCTCCCCAGAGCTGTCTCCACTCTCGCTGTCAGTAACCCGTTCCTTGCACTTGAGATCAATGTCAGTGGTGCCAAAGCTGTCATCAGCTGAGGGAGTAGAGGGAACAGCAGGGCAAAGGACTGAGTGCAATTACCCAGAACAATCTGGAACAGAACTGGACCCTAGCCTCAGCTTGGGCCCACATGGACAAATGAGAGTTGACCAGGATATAATGATGTCACATAGTCAGGAAAACGCATGGAAACGTACAAAGTCCAGAAGCCTAGATCCCAGCCACCCTGAGTCTTGGCCTACAAGTGCCCATCAAGATTTTGAACTCTACCCTACTCACCAATGACATCATCGTCCCCTTCTTCCTCGCAGATGACCATCCGCTCTTCATCACTGGTCATGTCTTCACTAGCTGCACGCTGAGAACGAGAGGCTCGAGAGGGCAAAAGTGGGGGCCTCCCACTGGCCACCAAGGTACCTCCCTCACTGGGAGCTGCAAAAGGTCCTGGAGCGCCATATTGGGAGGAAGGCTTTGGGCCTGAGTACGACGTGGGCCCAGATACCATCTGCAGGACAGGGGGCAGAAAGGGTTCAGTTGAGTCTGTTGCCACAAATAACCCTCCCTGCCCCACCTCCCTGGTGGCCTGCACCCCGAACCTGAGTGAGTTCTTGTAGTGCCTGGCTGTCTACTTCCCCACCGTCAAGACTGTGCACCCCGCTGTGGGAGAAGGCTCGGGGACGGGCCGAGCCAGGTCCCCCAACTGCATGCAGCCGTTCTGCTCCACAGGGGCCACTCCCTGGAGCCTTGGTGTCCGAGCTCAAGAGTGTCTGTGCTGCAACGGACAGGAGCTCAGAGGACACTGTAAAGCAGAAGGTGTGGGGACTGTCACAGAGTCAGGAAGCCTCCAACCAGTACCTAGACTGGCCCACCTACCCACAGATGTTTCTAGGCCCTGGGCAGAAGCAGGCTGGAATTCCTGGGCCACCTGGTGGAGGGGGAGGGGGGAAGAAAAAAACACCAGCCACCAGCCCAGAATCTCCTTCCTGCAAGTTTCTGCCCTCTGGGCCCACAGGCAGCAAGCCCATTCTCTGGAAGCAGACTTTCTGAGTGTGAACGAGCCTGGACGTTGATCCATGTGCTGTTGGCTAATTAATTAACCATTAGCCTGTCTAAACCTCAGTATTCCCAGCTCAAAAAAACAGTAACATCCCCACCCTTACAGAGTATAGAGTCACGGCCACAGGATCATACCCCCAAAATATCCCCAACTACTATTTCAGACCCCTAGAAGCAGTTAAATGGGATATGGGGAGTGACAGTAGTTACAAATGTGGTCTTGGGGACCTAACCAAGTGAGGTTTTAACTCTGGCTACAGCATTTACTAGCCTGTGATGTTACGCAAATGACTTTGCCTTTCTAAGACCACTTGCTCATCTGGACATGGGGATGACTTTTGAATCTGAGAGAATATGAGCCCCATGGTTCCCAACGTGTGGCAAATGCTGAGTAAATGGTAGTTGATGAGATTTCTGCTTGAATCTCTATTTGTGTATCTCCCTGGCTCATTCATATGAAGCAACTGCCAGTTCCTATATGGACGGGAGTCCTCAAAAGCAACAAAGAAAAGCTGCTAGGGTAACAGGTAAGCAAGCAAGGGAAAAGCTGGCAGTTCTGAAGGAGAGGTAGCAGGATGGGAGATCCAAGGAGCTGACTAACCCCCAGGGGCAGCGGCAGTGCCCGTCTCCGACATGCTCCGCTCCCGTGTCTCCTTGTGCCCTCCTGCCAGCCCCAGGCTGGTGGGCTTGGTCTCTGAGGTGGACTTCTTTCGGTCCTTGTTGCACCACTTCCAATCTGGGTGGGCCTTGAAGTGGGCCTCTTTCACCTGGCAGGAAAGGGCAGGGTGACCCTTCATTTACCCACTCCCCAGAAAACACTGGGAGGAACCAGGGGCAGGAATCATTACCTGGAAGGCCAGGTCGTGATACTTCTGCTTCTCCTTGGGCCCCAGGGCATACCACCACTCGCCCAAGATCTTGCTGACAGTCCGGTTGTCCTGGTTGGGGTGTCGCTGGTGGACCAGGGCCCGGTGCCGCTTGCTGAAGATCATGAAGGCATTCATGGGCCGACGGATATGGTCCTTTTCCCGCTGCAGTTAACACAGCCCAGAGATTAGGACCAAGACTTGGGCTTCAGTGGCTATGTTGAGGGGAGTGGTGTGGCAAGGGTCAAGTACAGAGGGGGCACCTTGTTGGGGCTTCGTCCATCCTTCTCAGAAGAGGAGTCTCGTTCCTTAGGAAGGGCACTCAGGGACTGGGTCCGCCGCTTTCCAGGTGGCAGAGGCAACTGAATCTCAGGTGACATGATGGAGAGGAAGCTGCAGGGAGCATGAGGAGGAGTGAGGGCCAGGTCTGGCTGCCCCTTTCCCTCAACCTGCCCCAGGCCTTGGAGCACTCACGCATCATCATGATCACTCTCTGTCTCGCTGTCCAGTCGGGGTTCTCCTGGGGGGCCGGGAGTCTCCTCCTCAGTGGTAGGAGGGGGACATTTACCAGGTTCCACACCCCCCAAAGTGAGTGGGGGTCCAGGCCCTGGGCTCTCAGGGCATGTGGCTCCAGGGGGCCGCCCAGGGTCAGAACTCCCTGTCCCTCCTGGTGGCTGCTCATGAGCAACAGCAGCTGATTCAGCAGGTTCTGGGATGAGAGAGGTGAATCAGAAGGCTCCTGGGCCATCTGAATCCCCTATCCCCATGGTTCCCCAGTCTCCACCCCTTACCTTTGCTCTGGTTAGAAGCCACAGGGTTGCTGGCAGGTTGCTGGGCTTCACTGGGCTGCACAGAGGGGTCTGGCTGGCTGGGTGCCAGAAAGGGAACTAAGGAGTGCCAGGGGAAGACAGCCACAGAGCGCGGTTCCACATTTGTCCACACTGTGGGAAGGAGCCAGGTGAGCCAAGCGCCAATAAAGCTTGGCCCTGAACCCCCAACTCAATTCTCCAACCTGATAAAAAGTAGCTCCACCTTGTCTATACTACTTCTCCTAAGGCTACTCAGGCTGGGTCAATATTAGTCATTACTCAGGAAAACCACCCTGAAACATCTCTGAATTTATAAAAAAGAATACAGAAGCAGAGAAGGGAAATAGTACTCATGTCCCACTCTTCCCTCCCAACCTCCACCAGCCCTGCCACCAGGGATCAGGCCAAAGGAACAGGCTCCTGCCACAAACCAGGTCGAGTTCATCTGGCATTTCCCACTCTTGATGGCCCATGACCTCTGCTGGGCTAGAGACTCCTCCTTTCCCAATGCTGTCACCGAATTTCCATCACCCATTTTACCACCTGACACAGCCCCTCACCCTGGCCTCACACTTTCCCCAGTCCTGGGGCCAATGGCCCAATCCATTCCCCAGGGCTTGGTGTCTCACACAGTCCCACAGTGTACATTCTCCTTGCTTTCCCCTCCCCCCATCCCTAGAGAACTAACTGGATCTGCCCTTCCTAGGTTGAGCTCAGGTGCCTCTAGTGGCGCCCCCACTTTTGTCTCCTAAAGAGACTCCAGCTTTTGACAAGAGGCCTTCTTCCTTGTAACCCCGAGCTTATTGCATGCTGTGTGTCTATCCTCCTTGGCCAGAAAGAGGAGAGGGTGTGGTAAACTCACAAGAAAAGGCAGGGACAATGGGGAAGAAAATTGTTACAAGTCTGCCCACAAAAGCCAAACGTGCCAGGTGTTTCCTGGAGGCTATGTACAGAAAGAATTCCCTCATCAGAGGTACATTAGGGGTCCAAAAATCAGGTTCAGCTCCAGCTGGGAGTTGGATGAGCTCTGGGACGGAACCCACCCCTGCTGGAATTGTGGGGGGAGGCTGGACTATCAATAGGCTTCCCTCCTCATTGCCAGGTCAAGGGCTCCAGGGAAGTGGAACCAGCAGAGCAGCAGAGAGGCCCCTGTTCAGGGCTAAAGAAGGAGGGAAACGCCCTAGACCTGATCTCCATCACTCCAGACCTCCCCCTGCTCCAGAGCAACCACCTGACCTGAGGTGACCCTCCCTCCCTATACCTTCAGATGTCTGGACTGGAAAGGCTCTGTAAGAACTGACCTCAAGAGGTTAATTCTGAAGGACTGACAAAGGAAAGGGAGCCCCCTATGAAAAAGGGCACAACACACCAGCACTGGAAGGTGCTCAGGACTTTATGAAAACCCTGTCCCCTAACCCCAAAGCCTGCTGGATTCTGCAACTCCCAAAGCAGCACACAGTGCCCTGGATCTGTTTTTGTCTCCACAAAGATCTTTCTCATCAGGGTCCTCTAGCTTTCTGGGAAATGGGAGAAAGAGGCCCAGCAGACAATGGGAAATCCTCTGGACCTACCCTTTTCCCAAGTGTACTATCCTTCAATTGTGTCCGTCACTCGCACCCTCTGGCAAAGCACACCATCGACGCTCCATCCCATAACCAGTTCGGAGCAAAGACCTTCCCTCGCAGGACCAGTACTTAGCCCACTCGAAGCCCCCTCCTTGTCCCTATTCCAATGTCTTCCACCAGCGGGTCTTAGGCTGCTCCCATTCTAACAGACTCCAAAGCCAGCTACTCTGCAGCTCTCGCCTCCAATCACAACAATCTGTTCCACCCATCACTGAAGCACCACACCTGCCTGTGGGTACTCCTCACTCCTCGGTACCATCCCTCCACTACACTCTCACCTGCCGCCACTAACACTGGGCCGGGCCAGACTCTATAACTTTCCCTGTCACCCCTTTACTCTGCCTCTACACTACATCCATCACCCTTACACCGCACCTAGCACCCTGACACCTTGACCCTGACACTCAGGACCCGGACGCTACTGACCGAACATGCCGAGGCCACGGGAGGCAGCGCCGGACGCGGGTATCAGGGGCCTGTGGGTCGAGTACATGGTCCGTGGCAGGGGGAGCCCCTCAGGGGCTCGCACCTCCTCGGCGGCCAACACCAATCCGCCTGCAGTCCGCCGCTTGGCCGTCGCCGCTCGGGCCCGGGGGGAGCCGGAGGCCGTCGCCGCATGCCCCCCCCAAGACCCCCTCCGGCCGCCCCACGCGGGGGTCTCCGCCGGGCGCGCCTGCGCACAGCGCCGCCTGCCTCCCGCCGCCCGGGGGGCGGGGAGGTCAGCGCGAGCCGGCCCCGCCCCGCCCCCCAGCGCGCGCGGGGGCCGTCACGGGGCGCGCGGCACGGGGGCCATCGGCGCCGCCCCCTCCCTTTCCCTCCTCCCTCGCAGAGTCCGGCGGGCGGGGCGGGCGGGGCAGGCGGGGCGGGGCGCGGCGCGCGTGCGCGGGGGCGGCCCCCTCCCTTCCCGGCTCGCTGGCTTGCTCGCTCTCTCCCTCCCTCGAAGCTCCGGCGGGTAACGGCGCGGGCCCCGCGCGGCCCGGCAGTCAGCACTGCCGTCCCTTCTTTCCGGGCTCCAAGCCCGCGGCTCGACGCCGGGTCGACCTCAGGTCCCGGGCGAGCAGATAGAACAGCGTGCCCGCGTCCGCGCGCTCCGAACGAGCCCCGCGCCGAACCTCCGCCGCCTCCCCGCCCCGCCACTACTACGCGCTCCCCTCCCCCCTGCCGCACCTCCCCCCGCCCCTTCCCCGCTTCCCCCGCGGCCTTCCGCGCAAGCCCAGCCCCCTGTGCGTGAACCCATTGGCTGCTGCCGCCGCGCGCGGGTCAGGCCCCGCCGCGCCCGCCCCCATTGGCCGCCCCGGGGGAACGTCAGTCATATGCAAATAAGGGTAGGGCGGGGCGGGCTCCGGTTGGCTTTGAGCCGGCCGGGGGCGGGTCCGCAGCAGGAGGGTGGCAGGGAGGGCGCACTGCAGCAAAGGCAGCGAGCCAGGGGGGCGGTACGGGGCGCCGCGCTGCGGAGGCCCGGGATTGTGTGTGGTGCTGTGTCCAGTGTGCGAAAGGAACGCGCTTACGCCCGGTGTGCCCAGCCGGCTTGCCAAGTCTCACTGGGCAGACTGCGTGGGGTTGGACAAACCTTCCCTGTGCCCTCCTAACTCAAGCACACTGATGCGGGAAGCACACACACTCAGACACGCTTTCGTGCCACACCCATTCTCTTTTACACATCGCCACAGGCGGCATGCTCCCTCAGTCTTACACCTGTACTGTCACACACACAGTCATTACACACACCTGCTCACCAACTCCCCACCCAACGCTACTGCATACTTATTCTTGCCCATTATGTACATACCTTACATTCTCACCACAATTCCACTAGCCCACATGAATTAGACAACATCAATAAGGCAGACGTGGACATCACTGCTTGTCATTACCTCCAATCCACACCCACACCCACGTTTATCCAGTCCTCCTAGCACCTATATAAACACTCCCATCCCCAGCACACCTACTCTCACAGACACCATCATACTGACCCTACATTCCAAGGCACTATCCTTCAGTAACCAGGCCTATCAGATATCTAAAGCCTTCCAGCCTTCCAGCACAATCAACTGTTAGGTTCAACAGTCATTTCCATTCATCCACTCATCACCTACTTAGTAGTAAAAGGGGGGGGGGGCGCAGCGCAGCACCATTAGACCACTAGCCAGCTTCCATTCCCATCCTGCTATCAGAACCAAGAGCAAGAAAGGAAACTAACCCTAGGACACCTATGTGCTGGGAGCTTACAAGCCTCATCTTGTGCCACCTAGGAAGGAAGATCAGCTTTACACCCATTGTTTAAGTGAGAAAAAATGGGGTCCAATGAAATTGAATAAATAGGACATGATCATACAGCTAGGACCTTCAACAATTTAGCACTCTAACTCAAGTGCTCTTGTCAAGAAAGACACAAGCAGAACATTCTAAAGAGCCTAGGAACAACAATAATAAAGTATAAAAAGGTGAGCAGAATACAAAGAGCTACAAGAGAGGTTTTGGGTGGTATCCAGTACAAGCACGAGTCTGAGTCCACACCTGGACAGGTAATGGCTACACACACTCAGATGGACCAAGACTGGACTTCGACAAAAGAAAGTAAACCATTTTCCACCTGTCCCATTCACTATCATAGCCGGAGGCCGGAGAGGGCAAAAACTGTAACCTGATCCCAAGGGAAAAGGAAAGTCTGTAGCCCTCTGACCTCTAGCAGCCAGACACTTGGCTAAGAGCCTAGAGGGGCTACCAAAGGGACTATTAGGTGACTGCCCCCTTCTCTCTAAGAAACCCCAGACTCAGACCCTCCATTACCTCACTACCCTAGGGACTGCAATGTGAGGCTGAAATCAATGTGGCCCACTATCTCCCCACCACTGCCCCTCCTCTCCCCACCGGTGAGTGAGTCTGAGTGAGTCACCTACAGGCAAGTTAACCCCTTCTCCACTGCAATGCAGCCCAGGGGTAAAGCTCAGAGCTTTGCTTCCCCACTCTGTTGGGTGAGAAAAAGAGCCCGGCATGGTACATTGGGGAAAGAGGGCCCCATACATCTGGGGAAGACTACACATCTGGTAGAACACATAGTGCCCATGGAAAAAGGATGGGAAGAGGCCCCTTTCAGGGCAGAGTACAACCAAGTGGGGGCCCTGCTTGGCAGGGAGGGACGGGAATCCGGGCGGGAAGGGCCCCCCTGCACTGGGCACTGGGCCAGCCCTATACTTAGCTTCTATTGTTTAGGGTGGAGGAACCCTGGGTGGGGGTGGATTAGGACTGGAAGGGAGGGAGCAGGTCCTATTCCCAAACCACTCCCTTTCTCCATCCATCCCCAACCCTAACTGGGGCCCCACAAGCTGGAAAAGCCTGAGGGTTCCCCAAAACAGGGCCTCAGTACCACATGAGAGAATGGTGCACAACCATCTTTCAAATGAATGCAGGTAATAGGCAGGACTAGGATAGCAGTTATCGGTCGTCCCCCCCAACCACCACCACCCTTAACCAATTCCACAAAAAGATTATCCCTAAACAGCTCCCACCAAATCACTTCACTCTGGCCTGGAGACAGAGAACCCAGACAGACACCAACAGTCACCTTAAGGAAGTGCAGGCCACGGCCTGCCCGGACAACTGGGGCAAACTGCCAGGGAAGCTGACAGACCAAGGGACACACAAACTCACTCTGAACTCATGGCCCCATTTATTGAGCCCGCAAGGCACCTCAGCCCCACCAGCCTCCCGCAGCTCCCCACCCTGATCTTGAAGCCGGGTCCCTGGCTCTGTTCACCACGCCGGTGTCCCCGGCTCCCCTCACCCGTTCTCCACATACACACCCACCCACCCATCCACCCACCCAGGGAGGCGTCGGCGACGGCCAGGGTTGCCAGGGGAACGAGCCCAGGATTGGGCTGGCTCAGTTCGACAGAGATGGGGACTAAAAATAGCGCCAGGGTGAGTCAGTCTGAGTGGGGCTAGGGTAGGCTAGGGGGACTACCAGGAGAAAAGCAGCAGGGAAAAGATGGGGGATAATCCCCCAGGGATTGGGAGAAGAGCTGGATGCAGGTGGCGGGCGAGATGGGGACCTGATGGTGGAAAGGTGCGAGAGTTTCGTAAAGTGGATGGTGGGTGGGGAGGCACCCGGGCTGGGAGGGCTGGTCCGCGCACCCTGAAGGAGGCGCGACCGTCCGGCGGAGGAGGGGGCGCCCGCCGTTCCCCTCCTCTCGGCTCACGAGATTTTCCACTAGCCTCCTGGCTCTCAGCCAGTCCCCAACAGGCCCCACAAAGCCGCTTTGTGCTTGGAGGGCGGGCGGGCGCCCGGCCGGCCTGACACCCACGCGGGCCACGGTGGGGCGCGGGCCAGCTGGCACCCGAGCTGTCGGCGAAGGGGGTGGGGGACACCCAGCTCGAGGACCCGGCCTTGCGAGGGTTAAATGGTTAGGGGCGGGGGAGTGGGTCTCGACCAATCGGAGGCAGGCAGGGACAATAGTAGCCAATGAAGAGGATGGAAGTCTGAGGCCCAGGCCTACCCCCAGGGGTGCGCGGGAACCCGCACCCAAAGGTGCCGACGGGGGCTGGGTGAGGTCTGTCTGGACCTACAAAGCTCCAGGTGCACCTTACTTCTCCGTCTATTTCGCCATCAACAAACTGGGAGTATCTCGCAGCCAGGAGGAGGCACTGCCAACATCACAACTCGGTTTTCCCGAGTTCAAAACCAGCTTTTCACAAGAAATGGAGCACGGAGGACCCTGGCCACGCCCTTGTGCGGAAGAGGAACAGGGGACGGGGTGCGGGCGGAGGAGGCGGCGCGTCGGGCTGGGGTCCAGCCGCCTGTGGTGCAGCCGCTGCCGCCGGTGGTAATGGGAGCCAGACGCCGTCGCCGCCGCTAATGCGCCTCCCTCCCGGCCACTAATGGAGCCATTAATGCCTGGGCGCCAGGGGCCTCGGAACGCACAACGCTCCCCCGCCCCTGGGGCGCATGCGCGCGCCGGCCGTGTGGCCGCTCGCTGCCACTAGGAGGCAACCTGACTCCTCAGTGCTGGTGCGGGGGGCGGGGCTGTTAAGCTTAAGGAGCCACCAAAACGCCTGTCTATCCCTACCAGCTCACAAAAAATTCCCTCCTCCTGTCTTCTACCCCAAAAGGTGCTCTTCCCAGCATCGGGCCTCTTCAGGACAGCCTCCTAAGATCACTGACTGAAATCCGACTTTCCCCCCTCCCTTGCTGTAAGCCATTTCTTGGCTACTCCCAGGCCCCAGACTTCAGCCTCTAGGCCTGTCTTCCATAGCTCCCAACTTCTAAGTCTGGACTCTGTGACAGCTCCAGCCTCTGCTGGCCACTGGAAGTGCATGCACTTTCGCCCCTTTGCTGTTGCATCTGCCATGTCCTGAACTGTCCCGGCTTTCTTATCACTACACTGAAATCTGCTCATTCTATATATGACAGCTCAAATGTTACCTCTAGCGAAAAATCCCCCTGAATCTTCCTCTCAAGCCTCAAAGCCACTGAGTTGTCCCTACCCTCTGGTTTGCCCAGATGCAGCCAGAATCTCCCTTGGCTCCCTGGTCTAAGGCTGCATTCTCATCTGCTTGATTTCCCTGCCTATTTGCCCCAGGATTGCTCGGTCCTGGACCTAGCAAAGGGTGGGGAAGGAGCTGACTTCTAGCAGTACTGGTAGAGTTCACTGTGTGAAGAAAAATGGAAATTATAATGGGACAAACCTGGATTTGGAAACCATCTCTCAGCACCTCTAGGCTTCATTCTCCCTACCTGCCCAAGGCACAGTTGGAAGAAACTGCATGATCTCTGAGCTGGCACCAAATGTGTCCCCTGGAAGGTGGAAGTGGGAGTGTTCTGGGTTATGTCCTTTAGCAAGTGGGTGGGCATAGACCTATTTTCCTGCCACCCCCATAGCCGGATCTCCTTGCTTAGCCTACACAGCCTCTGCCTTCCTCCTGTCTGTCTGGGGAACAGGTGCCTGGATGGTGTGTGGGTCTACATGATGGATCCCAAAATTTCTCAGCAGGTTTCAGGGGCAAAAGTGTAGCGCTGATTTGTGAAGGGCAAAGAGAGGACTCAGGCCTGGACAACCTCCCAATGATCTCCAAGAAAGGTTCACGGGACTTTAAATCAACTGCTCATTAATTAAAAAGATCATAACATGTGGGGGGCAAAGAGTGGGAGTGGGAAGGCTGTTATGGTTGCAGCAAGACTGTCTAAACAGGAATGGGAGAAAGCTGGGCATACATAATGTAATCCCAGCAACTTGGGAGGCTGAGGCAGAAGACTGCTGCACGTTCAAGACTCACCTAGGCTACAAAATGAGACCTATTCTCAAAACAAAATGAAGTAAAAGAGGAGAAAAGAGAGATCACTGAAGGAATAGAGAGAAGGTCCAGAGACACAGGACCTCCAGACTAGGAACAGAAAAAAATAGCCCAGAAGCTTTGACAAGTGCTCAAGCCCAAGTAGAAACAAACTCTTAAAAGTGTCCGGAGGCAGTATCTAAGAGTTAGACATGTGGGTAGAGGTCCAGAGAAAAAGATGCACACCCAGAAATAGGAAACAGAGAGAAACAGAAATCCTAGGGAAAAAGAGCCACACAGTGGCTTAAAAAAGACAAAAAGCCAAAGAGGACAATCAGAGGCCCAGAAGGGCAGTGTATATCAGTACAGGGAAGCCATATAGGAAGCTGGGAGTTGGAAGGGAGACCATGCCAAGAATGAGGCTGAGACATCTGGTCTTCTAGGCGGGGGCTACAAGACTTGGTTGGGGGGGGTCCTTTCCTGGGTAGCAGGCAAGAAGACTCTGAGGGAGGTGGCAGTAGCAGCTGGCTGGCCCTGCCATGCGCAGAATGTAGAGAATGCAGGCAGCCTGCCCCAGCATGTCCCCCAGAGGAAGCAAATGCAGGGAGGTGGGGAATGACAAGAGCAGGCAGTCTGCCCTGGGCCACCCCCACACACCTGCTGCCCTCTGATGAAGGGTCATGCCTTGGCACAGGAGGACACAGGGGACAGAAAGGTGGTTTCATTCACTATCCTACTTGAACCTTAGTGTCAGTAAGCCCCCAGGTGCCTGCCTCCCAGAGGCTAGGGAGGCCTCTAGGAGAATGAAAGGCTGGCTGGAACCCTGAGGGCAGCTGGGATACCTCACTCAGCATGGGTGTTGTCAGGGAGGTGCTGTTCAGGACTGCCAGAACAGGCACTGGACAAGTTCTGACAACCAGGTGGCCTCCAGCAAAGGACCTCCCTTTCCTGAACTTCAGTGCTACATTTGGAAAACAGGATTGGGAATCCTTGTTTCATAGCATCAGATGAATTTGATGAAATGGCCCCAAGCCTGGGGCTGGGCACATGGTATGCACTCAATAAAGAAGACTTATTATTATCCGTGTCATTACTATTGATAGTGCTTAAATGCCTAGAATATGGAGCCAGATAGTCTGAGTTTACATCCTGGCTCTTTCTCTTCTTAGCTGGGTGACCTTGGGCAAGTGACTTTGTCTCTCTGGGCTTCAGTCTCTTCATGTATCTAATGGGACTAATCATGCTGACCTTCTGGGGTATGGTGAGAACACTCAGTGAATGCTCAGCTGCAAGTACTCAGTAAGTCATTACAACAGTTAACACTTGGTAGTGAGAGTAGAAGCTGGGACACCTGACACCCATGTGCGTTATCCTTACTTGGGTGACCTAAATCAGGACTCTCCTTTTTTCAGAGAAGCCATATAGGAAGCTGAGAGTTGATTGGAAAATAATGGCAAGAGCCCCTCCTGGACTCCTCCAACTGGTGGGTAAGTCTCAGCACTCTGCAGCAGTAGCAGCCCTCCACCTTTCTGCAGCAGGAAAGGCCAAGAGACATCAGGCTGTGAAGGGGGGGTGGAGAGGAGGAATGTGGGGGTGGCTACATGTAAGGAGCAGGGTGAATGTCTTTAGCTTCTTGATCTGCCTAATGGCAGAAAACCTTGCTGTTCTACCTTTGGAATTCTGCTCATATCAACAACAAATATAAAATGTCTTGCGGGGATGAAACACACAGCTCACAACCTCAATATGTGAGCGTGAGGGCAGGCACAGCCCCTGGGTTCCTATACCCTGATTCTGGAGACAGGCCTGGGCTAGTTGTTAGGGCAGGGCACTGGCTCCTTAAACTGGCTCCTCCCCCAACTCAAACCACAGCAGTTCTTGCCCACATCCACAACCAGACTCCTCCCTTTACAGTCACCCTCCCTCCAAGATTACAGCTATGGTCCAATCTACTCAGAACCTTCCATGGCTCCCTATTGTCCTCAGGATACAGTTTACAAGGTCTTCAAATGACCTCTTCTGATTTGATCCTTGCTCACCAGTTCAGCCTCACATATTGATACTACCTTCCAGAGCTCTTGATTTCAGAGATTTTATGCCTTCTAATTATGTGTTTCTGCCTCAAGGGCTTTGCACACACCCTTTCCCCTGTCTCCCTGCTTTGCCCTGTTCACATCTATATCCTTCAGGTCCCGGTTCACAGGTTTCCGCCCCTCCTCTAAGCACCCCCCCTTACACTTTTCTAGATGGATTAGCATCTTCTCAGGACTTTCACAGCTTCCTGAGCTTTGACCATCAATCTCCAACCACTCTAGACTGTCACTGTCTGGGGATATATATGTCCATTCCACCCTGTCTTAACAACAGCCAGGCTAGATTCACAGGTGAAGAAGTAACCAGAACTCGCCCCCACCCTACCCTAACCCAGTCCTGCCAAACACCAGGCAAGGGCCTTCTAAATGCCTGTCTTCTTCACAGCCAACCACCTCAAGCTGACTCCATGGTTCACTAGCCATGTGATCCTGGGCAAATCACCAACTTGGCCTGTTTCTTCTAGACAAGCACAATCATGGCGCCCATCTATTAGCAATGTTGTGCAGACAGAATGAGCCAACACTTAGAAAGAGGTCAGAACAGGGTGTGTGGGGTGAGTACTGTATTCTGGGCTGGGTGTGAAAATTTAGCAAGATAACTGGTGCAAGGCTTATCACTTCAATACTGCGGCCCAGTACCCTCAAGACATGGGAGTTGTCACCTTGACTATCACTGTCTGTTAGGGAGCATGTTCTCAGTGGAGGTTTGCTGATCCCTAATAGGCAGTCTCTGGAAATGTCACACACAGCACCTTACAAAGTCCCTTGCCTGACATGTATGTTTCCACTGCAACCTGTTGTATGCCTCTCCTATGGTGGGCAACTCACCTTTCTTGAAAGCCCAGCCTGAAAGGGGACCTGTCCAAAGTAAACCCTCATGAAGCCCACCCATCTGTCTTCTTACCTGTTCCAGGTCTGCCCATGATGACTTCCTTCTTCGGAGCAGGATGGCTAGTGTAGCTGCTGGGTACTAGGACTGGCAATAGGGCAGCAGGAGAAGGGTGGAAAGCCACAGGCTGGAAGGGTGAAGAAGCCAGACCAAAGGTGGGCATCGGCTGGGCCACAGCAGTGGGTGCGGCTGGAGACACAGTGATGGGCACTGGGGCAGGCAGAGGTGGTGGCAGGCCAGGCTTCCCACTGGCCATCCCAGAGGGCACAGGGGTCTCACGGCAGCCCCGCCCAGGTCCCCCAGTCCGTGCCTCACTCGTACTGCCCACATCCCCAGGGAATTTGGAAGGCAGTGGCACATCGGGGTTTCGGACAATGACAGGCGAATCCCGTTGCACAGCAGGCACTCTGCGCACCGAAGGCCCTGGATCCGAGGTGAGTCCAGCAGGTGGGGGCAACAGCAGCAAAGGTGAAGGCTGGCGGGAGCGGGAGAAGGGTACAGCAGGTGACACTGCTCGAAAGCCAGCTGGAGTGGAGGGAGTAGGTGTGTGGGACACAGAGTCCACTCCAGAGTCTAAGCTGTCACTCTTGGGGAAGTCTGAGGCAGCTCCTGCACCTCCTGCTCCAGGGGTGCCCAATGTACCTGGATGGGGTAGCAGCTCTGTCTTCCGCCTTCCAGGGCTAATGGGCACAGTAAAGGTTAGGTTAGTCTGAAAAGTAGGTAGGATGCCAGAGGAATGGCGCTCTCGAGGGGCAGGTGGAGGTGGGTGAGGACCCAAGTCCGGTGGTGTCAGTACCCCTGCCTTAGGGGTACTGGCGCTCAGGTGGCGACTGCGAACAGCAGTGCGCTGGATGACTGGTGAGGCATTGATAGGGCTGAAGTTGGCCGGGCGGAAGCCAAAGAGTGGCGAAGGTGAGGGCGACGGGGCCGGAGAGAAAGGTGACTGTGTAGAGACAGGCGAGAAGGAAGGTGTGCCTGAACGCGAACTGCCCAGTGACACCAGCATCACAGCGGCCTCACACTCGTCAAATTCAAACCGTGACAGGTCAGCTGGAGCCACCAGACGTGGTCGTGAATCTCCCCGGGCAGCCACACTGCTGGCCTCACTGTCTCTCGATGTCTCATCGCCCCAGTCAAACTCGGTGCTTCCCTCACGGGCGGTCACACCAGCTGGCCGCCCAGCTCCACCTGGCCCACTGTCCGCTAGGCCTTCCATTTCCTTGGTTCGCATGGACAAGTGGCGTGAGCAGTAGCCTCGGCGCTGAGACTCCTTCATGCAGCCGTCTCGAGAGCACAACCGCCGCCACTGCTTGCCATTGAATTTTTTTCTAATCCCGTTGGGTGTGCAGACCACATCACCCTTCTTATACTTCTGCTGAGCAGCTGTCAGCGGCGTGCGGGCCCGGGCTGCTGGTGCAGCTCCCTTCTCCAGTGAGGCCACACTGCTGCTCCGGCTGCCACCTTGACTTCCTTCTTGGCAGGGCGAGGGCTGCTCACCAGGACGGCCAGGGCCAGCAAAGGCTGGAGACTTGGGAGGTGGTGATAAGAGCTGGGGTGGGGGCAGCGGAAGCAGGATTGGGTTGCCCAAGGCTGGTGGGTGCTTCTCCTCACCCTCATCACAGTGGGTCCCCAGGTTACTACCAAAGCTGATCTTGGAGACCTCTGCATCCTCAGGCTGCTTGGGCTCCAGGGCCGAAGGGCAAGGTGGCAGGGTGGCCCCAGGTTCAGCCTGCTCTTCTTCAAGGCCTGAGGGGGGCTTTCTCAGGAGGACTTCAGGTTCCCAGGGGGGCCGCAGTAAGCGCAGACTGGAACGGGCCACCCACACTGCCTCTTCTGGTTCACGGTGCAAGGGCTGTTGTGGCTGTGGCACAGTGCCCGGTGGGCCTGGCTGTGAGCTGGAGCTGGAGCTAAGGCGGACCTTGTAAGCAGCTGGCTTAGAAGCCACCTCTACTACCACACCCTCACGGTAGGCAGCCATACCAGGTTCCACACAGATACAGACAGCTGTGCCCACCACCACTGCACCTGGGGGTGGCGTGGCATCCAAAATCACATTGACACCACCACCCAAAGCCCCCTCGTAGAAAGTCAAGGCACGGTCTCCAGGGAATTGCACGCCCAGGTCCTGGCTACGTCGCACCTGGCGCACCACAGCAGGCAGAAAGAGGCCATCGCCACGCCGAGCCAGCACCCGCTGGGACCGTAACTGCCGTAGGTCATAGCCACCGCCAATGCTACCAGGAGGCCAAGGACCTGGAGCACAAGCTTCAGCTGGCTCATCCTCTAGGTCTGCTGAGTGCTCACTAGCTGTGTCAGTGGAGGAAGACCGAGTGGAAGTGGGTGGTCGTGGAGGCACACCTAGAGCACTGGCCTCCTCAGGGGTTTGCTCACGCTCTTCAGGGGTTGTGGCCGCCCCACCACTGCCAGCACCATGCTCCTCCACATACTTCTTTTTAGGTGCTCGAGACTTGAATGTGGCTGTCTTACGGCTGAGTGAAGGCTCCCAGCGGCCTGCCTCCCCATCCCCCTTGGGATCCTCAGCCAGGCCTGGAGTAGAGTCATTGGGGTGAAACTCTGGGAGTTCAGTCCCAGGACCATGCTCGGCCTCCTCCTCCTCACCCTCTTCGGCCTCTTCTGGCACTGGCTGCTGCTGTGGCTGTGCCTCATCATCATCTTCCTCTGGCTTGTCTCCATCCCCAACCCCTCGCCGCCTCAGAGCTTTGGCCCTAGTGGCTGGAGGGGACTTGCTGCCACTGCCAGAACCTGCGAGACCAGTGCAGGCCTTCTTCATTGGCTTCATCTTCTGGTCACCTGCAAGATAGGAGAGAAGCAGGGATCAGCAGGAGGAACTCTAAAATCTCTCGATCCAGGGTTCCCCACAACTTCCTATTTGCTGAATAGACTCCCTCAATTCCATGACCTTCAAGGTTTCCTCCCAGGCTACATTTAATTCACGTGGGCCCTGGCAAACATCCAGACAGACTGCCACCTGCGTCCCATGGGCACATACACCCTGGCTCCTTGGGGAGCACTCACACACACCCCTACCCTTTCTCACACAGAACAGGTACACACACAGGCTCCAACTACCCCAAAGAGTGTAAGGAGCACTGACTGTTCACACCTACAGAGCACTAGCATTGTCCTGTGTTAAGCCTGTCATGATTAGCTCATTTCCTCTCCCAACAGCCCTAAGAGGCGGGTGCTACTATCAACTCCATTTTATATTTGAGGAAACCAAGGCGAAGTGGTATTGAGCAATTCGATCAAGATCATCCATCTAGCCATGAGACTGGGGTCTAAACCTAAGCAGTCTGGCTTCAAATCTGTGCTCCTGACCACTCGTTGCCTGTCACATGATCCACAGAGCACATATACCATCACAGTCATCGGCAAAGGGCACACACTCATAAATGTACACACACACATACACACACACACACAAAAAAAAACCACAGAAGGCAAGGTATCGACTGTGACAAGAACCTCTCCCCTCCCCACCTTCCTCTGGGCAGCTGTGCACGGCCAAGCACTGTGGGAAGGAGTAGGCAGCTGAGAGTCCCAAAGAATGGCTTCCCACCCTACTCTGTACTCCAGGCCTGCCAGGTACAGAATCTTCCGTGATTCTGGTAGAGAGCAGGCAGGGGCATGTCTGGGGCAAGAGCACATACCCGGCATTGCCACAGGACCATGCATGAGCACACACATGTGCACAAATGCAGACACACACATATCTTCACACAGTGGGACACAGAGCTGTACTCCAGGGTTTTCTGTCACTATATGGGAACCTACTCCCCCCCTCTGCAGCACCCAAGGATATGTCCACAACCCCAGTCCTCTGTTCTGGCCTGCATACATCCCCACCAAGATTGGGCTGGCTGGACAGGGTAGCTGTGCTGAACAGTTGGGTTCCCCAACTATGTCTTCCAATTCCAAGGTGATAAGTCAAAGAAAGCAGGGCAAGCCCAACAGGCCTACCTTACCCACCTCCTGAAAAAATCATTGTTTGCCCCCTAAGCTCCCCTAAGTTAAACAAAACAAAACAAAAACCAAAAAAAAAACAAACCAACAAAAAAAGTGACTTTACTCTGTAGGAACTCAAAAAGCTTCCCCAACCTCATATAGTTAGGGAGTCTAGAACCAGAAGTAAAACACAATCAGAAGCACCTCTAACAGTCTTCAGGATCCCCAGGGTTCCAGACCTCCTCCTCTCAAACTTGGGGTTTGCTTCTTCTGTGGACTCTGCAGTCTTAGGACTACCCCTCCCATAATCCAGTCCTGGGGTCCTCAGAGGCAGAGGCTACAGAACCTGGGACTGGCACCCAAGTGTCACTAGAGTTAGGCAGCCACATTCATCTTCCCTCCACCGACCTGCTAGGCCACGGTTCTGGGGGCCTGATGGCTGGTCCCTAGTCCTTCCCAAACATAAACCTTGAGATGAATACCTCACCCAGAGCCTGCAATCACACCACCCCAAAACCCTCTACCATCATGGGCCTCTGCCCCAGCCTTTCTACCCTAGAAGCCAAGGCTCTCTCTTGCCCTGGGCCTACTTCCTGTCCATTCTCCCTAGCTAACTCTCGCCTAGGGTCCTTTGGGTGCCCCCCCCCAGAATCTAAACAGTAACTCCATCAGGCCAGGCCATGCCCAGTCCTTGGGGTTCTCATACCCTCTGTTCCAATCCACGCTCCCAGCACCAGCTTCTCTGCCACTCTACCTCCCATCCTGATACCACCTCTACCTTTCTCCTAATAGGCATTAGGCCCCCCCTTCTCCGTTACCCACTGCTGGTCTCCCCCATTCAGCCCTGTCACCTTTTCCTCCCAGTCACTCTCCAGTCGGCCATCTCTGGACCTCTCCATCTGACACTCTCATCTCCTCTCTGCATCACCCGCTCCAACTCTGTCCCCTCTTCTCCCTGTCACCCTGATCTAGTCCTGTCACCCCTCCATTCCTGTTACCAATTCTCTGCTCACTATCCTCCTCTTGCAGCCACTCTTTTTCTGTCACCCCCCCACCTTCTCACCACTTCCTCCACTCTGTCTCCCTTTCCCACACCATTTCGCCCACCTCTTTCGTCCTGTACCCCCTTCCCGTCTCTGCCACCTGTCCCCCCTCGGTCCCTAAGCCCCCCGAATTCCCCCCCACGGTGTCAGCCCTGGCCCCGCCCCTCACCTCGGGCTCGGCAGGGTTTCGGGGCGGGGGGCCGTGGCCCCGGCTTGGTCCGGTCCGGTCCCTCCCCGCCCCCCCTCCGGCTCTCCCTCTCGATTCTCCCTTTTTTTTTTACTCCAACACACAAAATGGTGAATGGACCTGCAACAGCTGGAGCAACCAGCCAATAAGCGGCCACAACCCCGCTGACCGGCGCCAACCTAAACCAATAGATATTTGCAGTCTAGTCGGCTCCGCCTGCCAGCCACGAGCGACACTCGCAACGACCAATCGCGCCCTTTCGGTAGCGCAAGAGGGAGGGGCCAAATTCCAAGACCCGCCCACCTCCGGGACCGACACCAACCCGAGCCTACGACCGCCTGATCTGCCTAGACTCCTACCTTACAGCAAATGATAGGCATCATTCTTACCCAATTGGCAGCTGAATTGCATTCTGAATGACAAATACAGTACCCAGTCACCACGCACCATAGGCCGGAACCCAGCCTCTATGAGGGACAGTAGCCAATGAAATGAAAGGAGGCGGAGCTAAGAGGCCGATTCTCCAATGAGCAAGCTCGGAAGGCGTGTCTCGAGCGTTTGTTGACCGGCTAGCCGCAGTTCCTACTGGGAATAGTAGTCTTTTCACGTATCTGGGCCGTAGTCCACAGTATAAGGCAGACTACAACTCCCATGTGACAGAGTGCCTGGAGCACCAAAGAACACGGGAGAAGAGAAAAAGTCGGAAAGGGCAGTTCCTCGTGAGTCTCGCAGGACACCAGGAACATCTTAGACCCAGGGCCCCCGACTCACCCGGATTCCCGACTCCGGCGTCGCCGGTGGCTCCTCTCAGTGGCAGCGGTAGAGGCACGAGGGGGAGGTGCGAGGAGCAGCCAACCGCCACCCGCGAGCCCCGCAGCCAATCAGCAGTCGCTGGGGCGGTGCAATGACCTCACCGGTTCTACTCTCTTACCCCTCCCCCACGTGGTTGTTGGTGATCTGTAGCCAGAGTAGGGAAGTTTGGGGTAGGGGGGGATGGGAGGCGAACAAGTGATGTCACCTTTCCCCAGCGCGATTGGCTGACGAATGGCCCGAACTGCAACCAATCAGCGTTCTGGAAAAGTCTGGCGCGGCCCCGCGGAAAGCTCTGTTGCCACCGGGAGGAGAGAGGACGTGCGGTGGTGGGGTGGCGCGCGCTGTCGGGTAGCCACGGCGCTCGGGGCCCGAAGCTTGGAGGCCCCGAGGACAAGTCACCATCTCCAAGGCTTTGAACTTTAATGACGCCCTTTTCTGTCAGCCTCCCAACGTCGCACCGAGATTTACGCGGATGAAGGGGAAAATTTAGCGCTCCACGGGGCGTCTCACCCTGCGTGCTACAGACGAGCTACCATATAGTAGTTACGTCTGAAGGAAGATTTCAAAGGAAAACTTTATTTTGCGCGCATGTGTCTGTCTGTATATTAGAAGGCACTGTGTGCCCCTGTAGAGGACCGAGAGTGACTTCTGGAATCGTCCTGGATTGATTCTACCTCCTTTTGGCTTTGCCCTGGGATTTCCCAGGCTCTGCCCACCAGGGCCGGAAATGCAGGTCGCCTCCCTTGGCGTTTTTTGTTTTTTTTTTTTTTTTTTTCATGTGGGATTTGGAATCAGAACTCAGGACCTTCTATTTTCGAGTCAGAGTCTTAACCCCTGATCCATCTCTCTCCAGCCCTTTGAAAGAAGATTCTGAAGATCATTGGGGTCCCACGGGAGGTGAAGAGAAGAGGATACGCTGCATATCTATCTTCCTCATAGTAGTAGATGTCAGTTGCCCGGATGTTGACCTTACAACAGGTATAAACCGGTCTTACATGGATTGATAGCTGCATTCTCATCTGGTTTGCCCAGGACCAAGGATAATGGGGAACGCTGTTCACTGATTTGAGAAGGTTCCTTTTACCTGTGATGGACTCTCAGTACTCATTATCTAGTCAAGACTCAGCAGTTGTGAAGAAGACACGTTGCAAATCTACTGTAGGTCATACTGTCCTACCTTTTGCACTACTTGGAAAAGAATATTCTGTGGCTTATGGTTAGTTCACACAGCATGGAATAATTACCCTAACGTCTTCAGAGTGTGGAAGAGATTCATGTTATCTGCCAGATCTTCCTATCGTTCATAGAGATTCAAGAAAAATTCACTATCTGCAAGCTCACTAAAAAGGAATTTTGGACTGTTGCCTATGTCATTATTAGAATTTATGAAATCTTGGGCTGGAAAGAGGCTCAGGGATTAAGCCTTTGCCTGTAAGCAAAAGAACCTGAATTTGGATACTTAAATCCCATATAAACTGACCCTCAGCCTGTACTTCCAGACCCCTAGGGTGGACCCTGGGAAAAACTAGAGCAAAACAGTAAGGTTGAACAATCCAGGATGGTTCTCCAAAGTCACCCTTGGGCTTCCACAGTACACACAGTGCCCTCTCTACACCCACAAGTACCTACTCACAGATGTGGGGAAAAAAAAAAAACATATAAAATCTGATGCCATTTTTTTTTTTTCAAATCAGAATCTTCCTCTGTAATCATGCTGAACTGAAATGCAGCGCAGCAATCCTCTTGCCTTGGCCTTCCAAGTCCTGGGATTATAGGCATGATCTACCAGGTCTATTTTTTTAAATATTCTTTAAAAATCCAAAATTCAGTTTGTTTTTGTGGTGCCAGGCAAGTGTTCTACTACTAAGCTAAATCACTAAACTGATAGAGGAAGCTTATATTTTATATTACATTGTTTTGCATTTTAGATAGGGTCTCACTATATATAATTTAATGTAGCCTCTGATTCACAGCAGACCTCCTACCTCAAGCTTTTATATGTAAGGATTATGGTATGCACATTAAGTCCAGCTATATTATGTACATTAGGTAGATGGCTGGGCCTGAAGAAAATTTAGAAGCAACAAAGGGAGTGGGATGTAGCTTAGTTCATAGAGAGCTTGCCTAGCAAGCAGGAAGCTGTGGGCTCCATAACCACAACCTAGAGGAACATACCTGGTAGAGGCAAGAAGATCAAAGTTCAAGGTTATCCTCAACTACATATAAAGTTACATGCCAGCCTGGGCTACATGAGACCCTGTCTGAAAAGAGTAATAATAAATAAGCTCAGCAGATCATGATGGTTCATACTTCTAATCCCATTATTTGGAAGGAAGGCTGAGACAGGATTACAGAGAGGCCTGTCATGCCTACATAACAAGACCATGTCTTGAAAAACAAAGCAAGTAGAGATATCATACTGTCGGGGCTGGAGAGGTGGCTCAGGGGTTAAGCCTCCGCCTTGCAGGCGGAAGGTCCTGAGTTCGGATCCCAGATCCCACGTATAGACGCCAGGCGGAAGCGGGGGCGGCCTGCGCTTCTGGTCCTGGTAGGGCGGAGCCTGTGAATCCCTGGGCAGAAGAAGGTGGAGGCGTCCATGGTGGTTCGCGAATTCGTCCGTGGTTCTACACACACACACACACAGACACACGCACGCGCGCACATACACACGCATATGCACACAGTTGAATAAATAATAATAATAAAAAAAAAATTAAAAAAAAAAGAGATATCATACTGTCCACTTGGGTAGAACCCTTGGTGAATGGTTCATGCTGTTGCAAAACTGGTTTACACCAACCATAGGAAGTTCTCAAAGATTACAGATGCACATTGTCCTTGTTAACTTTGCTATGAATCCAAAGAACATTATTACACTGTCTACAACATAGAGCCTCATACTGGGTGGTTCACATTATCCATAAATATATATGGTATATTTGGAGGAAGACTGTCATTCATCATGGTGGGGTTCCCTATTCCACAGTCAGTTCATATAAGATATGGGATGGGAGGGATTGGATGCGGGGGAGATCTTTCTACAAAGAAATTCACCCTGTTAAGGAAGTGTTCTGCCATAGTGAAAAGAGTTCTGGGACTGGAGGGGTTAAGCCTCTGCCTTGCAGGTGGAAGGTCCTGAGTTTGGATCCCAGATCCTACATATAGACACCAGGCAGAACCAGGGGCGTCCTGCGTTTCTGGTCCTGGTAGGGCGGAGCCGGTGAATCCTGGGGCAGAGTAAATAAGGAGGAGGTGGAGGCGTCCATGGTGTTTCCTGAATTCGTCTGTGGTTCTACACACCCCTCCCCCTCCCACACACACAATTGAATAAATAAGAAATAATAAAAAAATTTTAATAAAAAAAGAGTTCTCTGGCTGTGGTGTAATTATAATATCCACAGAAGGGATCCCACAGGAACTACTCATGAACGTTCCAAAGCACATGAAGATCTGTCAATGGAAGTTCACATTGTCCAAAGCTCATTGGAAGAAGGGTCTTCACTCACGGAGCAGTACCCTGCCTCTAGGAGAACTATAGTTAGCTTAGTTATGTAGTTCATGAAAGTTACACTGGCATGTGGGGTAAAGGATGATGTTGAAGAAGATAGGTCAGCAAAGCTTGGCCAGGCTGCTTAAATCAAATTGGTCGATGTTGGGAAATCACTCAATTCTTCCATGCCTTAATTTCCCTCCTTTACAAAGGGGATAATAAGGCTGAAGGTATGGATCAGTGGTAGAGTTCTTGTCTGGCTGCTTTGAGGACCTGGGCTCCATGCTCAGTAGAGGAAAAAAGGATAAAAGGGATCTTGAGGGCATAGCAATATAGTTTTGTTGTGAAGGTGTAGTGAGTTAGCATGTACTTTACAGCAGTGTCAGTAAGTGCTGTTGCACAGCCAGGCGATCATAGATAAGGATAATACACTGACTATTACAAAAAGAAAGGAGGTCAGCTTGGAGACCCATGCTTGTAACCCCAACATTTGGGAGGTAGAGGCAGGAGAATCAGGAAGTCCAGACCAGCTTTGGTAACATAGTGAGTTCAAGGTTAGCCTGGGCTAAGAAAGCAGATATTCCACACTGAGGAGGCTGATGTGAGAGGATCAGGACCTGGGTTTTAAGCATTTTTTTTTTTAATTTTTTATTATTTATTATTATTCAAATTGTGCGTGTATGCATGTGTGTGTGTGTAGAACCACAGATGAAATTCGGGAACCACCATGGACGCCTCCACCTCCTCCTTGTACTCTGTCCCAGGATTCACAGGCTCCGCCCTACCAGGACCGGAAATGCAGGCCGCCCCCGCTTCCGCCTGGCGTCTATACATGGGGTCTAGGATCTGAACTCAGGACCTTCTGCCTGCAAGGCAGAGGCTTAACCCCTGAGCCACCTCTCCAGCCCAAGCAATTTTTTTTTAATTTTTTTATTATTATTTATTCAACTGTGCGCATGTGTGTGTGTGTGTGTGTGTGTGTGTGTGTGTGTGTGTGTAGAACCACGGACGAATTCGTGAACCACCATGGACACCTCCACCTCCTTCTGCCCCGGGATTCACAGGCTTCACCCTACCAGGACCAGAAGCGCAGGCCGCCCCCGCTTCCGCCTGGCGTCTATACATGGGATCTGGGATCCGAACTCAGGACCTTCCGCCTGCAAGGCGGAGGCTTAACCCCTGAGCCACCTCTCCAGCCCAGGACCTGGGTTTTATAGAGAAACCTTGTCTCAAAAACCAAAAGCCCATGGAGCTGGAGAGGTGGCTCAGGGGTTAAGCCTCTGCCTTGCAGGCGGAAGGTCCTGAGTTCGGATCCTAGACCCCACGTATAGATGCTGGGTGGAAGCGGGGGCGGCCTGCCTTTCTGGTCCTGGTAGGTGGAGCCTGTGAATTCCCAGGCAGAGTAAACAAGGAAGAGGTGGAGGCGGTCCTTGGTGGTTCCCAAATTCGTCTACACACACACACACACACACACACACACACACACACACACACACACGCATGTGCAAAATAAATATAAATTTATTAAAAAATGGCTTGGGAGTATATAGTTCAGTGTTCGAGTTCATGCTTAGCATAGGCAAGGCCCTGGGTCCCACCCACAGCGCAATAAATATATAAACTTAAGCAGAGATAGTGCTTAAAAACATTTGCTATCCTCCTCTTGCCCTCACACACAGCCAGGCATGATGATGCATACCTGTAATCTCAGTACTCAGGAGGCTGAGGCAGGAGGATTACCATGAGGTTGAAACCAGAGGAGACTTCAGAGTATGACCTTGTTTCAAACAAACAAAGGAAGATGTGGACATAGTGGTTACATGTTTATAATCCTAGCACTTAGGAGATAGATGTAGAAAGATACTGAGTTCAAAGTCATTTTCAGCTACATAGCCAGCTTCAGCTACAATAGAACCTGTCAAAAAGCTGGGGGAGGGACAGCACAATACACATTTTTGTCATTTTTTTTTGTTAAACTAAGTCCTTTATGATTATATGATGAAATTTCTCTCATGTCTTTATACTGATTTTGTTTTAAATTTTTTTTATTAATTATTATTATTTATTCAACTGTGCGCATGTACATGCACGTGTGTGTGTGTGTGTGTGTGTGTGTGTGTGTGTGTAGAACCATGGACGAACTCGCGAACCACCTTCTGCCCTGGGATTCACAGGCTCCGCCCTACCAGGGCCAGAAGGCCGCCCTCGCTTCCACCTGGCGTCTATACGTGGGATCTGGGATCCGAACTCAGGACCTTCCGCCTGCAAGGCGGAGGCTTAACCCCTGAGCCACCTCTCCAGCCCATTTTTGTCATTTTTATAGTGTTTTTTAAAACAGTTTACTTGGAAGAAAGAGATAGGAGGAGAGAAAACAGGTGTGCACATAGAGGTCAGGGGACCACTTTCAGATGTCCGTTTTCTTCTTCCACTATGGGCTCTGGGGTAGAACTCAGGTCACCAGATTTTGTTTTGTACTTAAATGTCCCTCTTCTTCTCCACTGAATCATCTGCCAGCTTTTTTGTTTTTTGTTTTTGAGGGAGAGTTTCCTACTGGAGCTCAGGCAGCTCTGGGAACTTTATAGCCCAGAGAGCCTTGAACTTGAAATGATCCTCCTGTCTCAGCTCCCTGAGTGCTAAGAGTGAAAGAGGCGTGAGTTACCATATAACACTTAAAAATAATTTTGCAGGAACTGGGAGATGGCTTAGCACATGCAAGTGTGAAGACTGGAGTCCCAGAACCCATGGAAAGCCAGATGTGGTAGTGCTCATCTGTACTCCCAATGCTCATAATGTGAGATGCAAAACAGAAGCTTGAAGGTCAGATGTACTTACTGCTCAGCAGTAAACAGCAAATTGAGCCAGTTTCAAACAAACTGAAAGGAGAGGACCAATGCCTAGATTGCACACTGTACATGCACACTCCACATGCACACTGTAGGGGAAGCATGCACATGTGCACACACACACACACACATACACATACACACACACACACACACACACATGAAACACAAGTGGTCACACAAGAACATGTATATGCAACCATATATTCTATGAACACACACATTAAAAAAATGTTGGATGCAACACATACGGATCACAGAACATGGGCAAAATACATCAACTAGACCTGGTCTGAGAACTCCTCCTTGCTGGATAGCTTATACTCCAAGGAATCCTGTAGAAGCTACTAGGGAAGAGAAATAATCACAAGCCTCACCAACTCATGAGATCTGCAAGTTACAATAAAAATCACCATGGCAACAGGGACCATCAGTGTAATAGTGGCATGAGTATCAAGGAAACAACTAATAGCTTTCTGACTGAACTCAAGACCTGCTTGTCAGAATGGAGCACATTCCTGTCACTGTTAATTAGAACAAGAACCTAAAAAAGGGAAGGAAAAAGATCAATAGGGAAAAACAGCCAATGAACCTATAGGTAGGAAGACAGTACACCAAACTGCTCTGTAAATAGCTGCTATTATACCCATAGATTGGAAGAGCATTTAACATTCAGCCTAGAAATCTTCTACAACACAGTAGAGGATCTCAACACCCTGACAGGATGCAGCCTAGACCAGTAGAAGGGCAGTGAAGTGGACAACTGCCAGCCATAATGTAGAGTACCAGCAACCCAGCAAGGCTCCCCCAGAATCAGGCCAAACTACTCTCTCCCCATCCTAAAGTTTAGGGATCCTAATGGAAGAGGGGGTGGTGAGATTGTAAGAACCTAAAGATGGGAAGGTCACTACTGAACAAGACATTTCATTTAAGGCAGGACTGATATATCAAAGAGCTCACTGCAGTGAGACCTGTCCTTACTAGACCTGCGTAGTGACTGACATACCAACATGTCTCCATAGACTATCAAGGAACTCAAGAGAGATAAGAACATACAGTGGAAACCTTGAGGACTAAAGCTGGATGGGTGAAGGGAAATGCCCCTATCAGTGGGAAGGTCCAAAGAGAAGCAACTTGGTATGCCCCAAGAAGCCTGAACTCCCATAAGAGTAGACAAGCCAGGGGCTGGAGAGGTGGCTCAGGAGTTAAGCCTCTGCCTTGCAGGCAGAAGGTCCTGAGTTCGGATCCTAGACCCCACATATAGACACCGGGCGGAAAGGGGGCAGCCTGCATTTCTGGTCCTGGTAGGGCAGAGCCTGTGAATCCCCGGGCTGAGTAAACAAGGAAGGAGGTGGAGGCGGCCCATGGTGGTTCCCGAATTCGCCGGTGGTTCTACATACATACACACACACAATTGAATAAAAATATAATTAAGAACAATTAAAAAAAAAAAGAGTAGACAAGCCAGAGGGAACCCTGGGTCCATAGAAGCAGACAAGCAGGAAGGTAGAAGGAAGTAGGAAGCATTAAGGAAGGGGTGGGAGGTGGGAGAGAGGGGGGGTGGAAGGAAGCAGGGATAAGTACTCAATATGTTTGAAAAACTAGGAAAATAATAATTAAAAAAATATCTTGGGAGAATGCTTGGGATAAAATCCAGGACCTTGAACATGCCAAAAAAATCCATTCTCTACCATTGAGTTATACCCCAGCCGAGACAGAGAGAGAGAGAAAGAGAGAGAGAGAGAGAGAGAGAAAGAGAGAGAGACAGAGACAGAGACAGAGACAGAGAATGTATGGGCATGCCATGGCATATGAGTGGACATCAGAGGACAACATTCCTTTTTTTCCTTTTTCTCTTTGTGCAGGGGACCAAACCTAGGACCTTGTGCTTCCTAGGCAAGTACTCCACCACTGAACTAAATCCCCAACCCTTGAGGGCAGCTTTCTGGGAGTCAGTTCTCTCCCACCTTGTGGGCTTTCAGGGCTCGGTTTGCTAGGTATGCAAGAAGCAGATGCCATACCCACTGAGTTCTCTTTTTGGTCCACTGATTATTATTTCTACTTCTTTTTTATATGACCTGCTATATTAACCAGGTTCACCTCTAACTCATGATTCTGCCAGAATAATAAGACATGAAGTGCCATGAATCTTGGGTCAGATTTTCATTATTTCATGAGTTTACTTGAACAGCCACAAGACAGGCAGGAATAATAGCACACTCCCAGTACTCAGGAGGATGCCTAGGGTAATATATTGGCATTTATTTATTTATTTAATATGTGTGTATCAGAGGACATTGTGTGTCCCTCTGGAGTGCCAAATATAACTTTGGGAATCATCCTGGATTGCTTCTTTCTCTTTGCTTCACTCTGGTATTTCCCAGGCTCTGCCCACCAGGACCTGGAGTGGAGACTGCCACCTGGTATTTTTCTGTGGGATCTGGGATCTGAACTTAGGTCCTTCTGCTTGCAGAGATAGAGCCTTAACCTCTGAGCCATCTTTCCAGCCCCAGATTCTGTTATTTTTTAATTAATTTTTTTATTATTTATTTAATTGCGCGCGCGTGTGTGTGTGCATGTATGTGTGTATGTGTGTGTAGAACCACGGACGAATTCAGGAACCACCATGGACCGCCTCCACCTCCTCCTTGTTTACTCTGTCCCGGGATTCGCAGGCTCCGCCCTACCAGGACCAGAAACGCAGGCCGCCCCCGCTTCCGCCCGGCGTCTATATGTGGGGTCTAGGATCCGAACTCAGGACCTTCTGCCTCCAAGGCAGAGGCTTAACCCCTGAGCCACCTCTCCAGCCCCCAGATTCAGTTATTTTTTTATGGGAGAATTAAGAAGGGAGCTGATGCTAAATTCTCTGGGTTACAAAAGCCCAGAGAATTTAAATAGATTATGAAGCTTCTCCCTGTTGATTAGTATGGTTTTACTGAATCTATAGCCTTTGATTAACAGAGTCCACAGTTTGTCACTCCCCAACTGATAGGCTACCCAGAGGATTGTACTCTCCATATTGAGACACGATATCCATAAATTGTATTGCATGAAGTTAGGCACCACGTTGGTTATAGATTGCGATGTTCGTGGGCCATATGCTATGGGTGTACCCTTGCTTATAGGATTGCTTGCTTGGTGTATATGAGATCTACCCAGGTTATGAGAAATGATCCAAGGACAGAGGAATTCACACAATGTTAAGTTTGTTCTGCCTCTGATAGATCATACTAACAAGGGAACTGTATAGAGACATACATTGTTTATGTGCTGTCTTACCATTTATATAGGCCTCATAGAATATCTGATGTTCTCACTATTTTTTTAAAATTATTTTTATTATTTATTCAATTGTGTGTGTGTGCGCGTGTGTATGTATATGTGTGTGTGTGTGTGTGTGTAGAACCACGGACAATTCAGAATCACCATGGACCGCTTCCACCTCCTCCTTGTTTACTCTGCCCCGGGATTCACAGGCTCCCCCTACCAGGACCAGAAAAGCAGGCCACCCCGCTTCTGCCCGGTGTCTATACCTGGGGTCTAGGATCCAAACTCAGGGCCTTCTGCCTGCAAGGCAGAGGCTTAACCCCTGAGCCATCTCTCCAGCCCTGTTCTCACAATTTTTATTAAGGCTTTTCTCTTTGTGTGTGTGTGTTTATATCAGAGGGTACTGTGTGTGTCTGTGGAAGCACCAAGGGTGACACTGGAAATCATCCTGGATTGCACTGACTGTTTGGCTCTAGGGTTTCCCAGGTTCTGTGTTCTAGTGCTGGAATTGCAGGCTGCTGTCACTTCTGCTTGGTGTTTTTACATGGGATCTGGGATCTGGACTTAGATCCTTCTGCTTTTAAGGAAAAGTCTTAACCTTGAGCCATCTCTCTAAACCTGTCCTCTCTCTCTCTCGTTCTTTTTCTTAAATTTTCATTTTCACATGTTTGTGTGTGGAGGGTGTATGGCTGTATGTGTGCATGTTGGAATGTGTGTGGGTATACGTGTGTGTGTATATGTGGAGACATGAGGTTGACATCAGGCATTAATCTCAATCATTCTTTTATATATATATATTATTCATATTCATATATGTATATGTGGGATCCAAACTCAGGACCTTCTACTTGTGAGGTAGAATCTTAATCTCTGAGTCATCTCTCCAGCCCCATTTTATTCTTTTTGCGGTTGGGTCTCTAATCAAAGCCAGAGCTCAGTGATAGGGCTAGTATGGCTAACTATCTCACTATGAGGCTGGAATTGTAGACCACCATACTTACCAGGCGTTTTACATGGGACTTGGGGATTGGAACTCCACTTCTTTTGCTTGTGTGGCAAGTGCTTTAACCACTGGTTTATCTTCCCAGTCCTTTTCTTTTTATTATTATTATTATTTTTTCTTTTTGTGGGATTGAATCTAGTGCCTCATGCATGCTAGATCAGGGTTTACCATTGAACTTTATCTGTCCCAAATCTGTTCCTACCTTGTCCCTCCCAACAAGGTATTACTATATAGTTCAGGCTAATCTAAACTTGTGATCCTCCGGAGACTCCTGAATGAAATGACAGGTGTGTGTCCCAATGCCTGGTATGAGGTCTTTTCTCCACAGTGGGACAATTGATGAGGGCCTCTTTAATATGGAGCTCACACTGTTTAGGACATCATACTGCCTGATTTAAGAGTCACACTGTGTATTTATATGTGTGTGTTGCTGAAGATTAACCTAGAGTCTCTTCACACGTTGAGCAAGCACTCTAAGTTGCTGACCATACCTTCAGCCATTCCCTGATGAATTCCAGGCAAGTACTGTAGTGCTGAGTGATACCCCTTGCCCCCTTTTTACCTTTTATTTTGGGGTGTGTGTGTGGTGTGTACATGTTTCTTTGTGTTCATATGTATGTGTCAAGGTCAATGTCAGATGTCTTCTTTTATCCGATTCACCTTATTTTTTAAGACTAAATCTCATGGAACCTAAAGCTCACTGATCAGCTAAACTGGTTGACCAAAGAGCTTCAGGGATCTGTGTATCTCCACAGCAGTGGGGTTACAGATGTATCTCCATGCCTGGATTCTATGTGTCATTGAGGATCCAAATTTAGGTCCTCAGGTTGCCCAGAAAACGCTTCACTGATTGAGCCATATCTCTAACCTATAACCCTACTTTTTATTTATTTAAAAATATTTTATTTCTTATTTGGGAGTGTGTGAGAGAGAAAGAGAGGGGGGGATGAACAGGTAGCGGGTCAGAGGCCATTTCTCTGCTTCTAGCACATGAGCTTTGGGGCACCAAACTAAGATCTCGAGATTTGGGAGCAAGCACCTTACCTGCTGAGCTATCTTGCCAGCCCCCTGCTTTTTTACTTTGAGTCAGGGTCTCACTAAATTGCCTAGGCTGGCTTTGAACCTGCTATCCTCCCTGCATCGGCTTCCCAAGTAACTGCAATTACTCACCCGGATTCACAGTTTTTGAGTTTTCTGCTGTCCACTTGGGAGTTCTACTGTCTGCATGAGAGTCACATGGCATGGGTGGGTTTATGTCAGTTGGGGACATCATGGACACTATGATGGGCACTATGGCAGTACAGTCCAGACTGGTCTGGAACTCACCAGTTGGCACAAGACTTCTGGTAATCCTTTTGTCTTGGATTACTAGGGATATGCCACCCACCACACTTTGCTGTGTTCTTAGGGTCTAAACAGTTCATTGTGCACAGGGTTCATAGGTAGACTGTCTATATAGCTTCTTTACAGAAGCAAGATGATAACAAACATGGTGGCTCATGCTGTTATCCTAGTAAGCAGGTTGCAGAGGCAGGGCCAGGCTGGGCTACATGTATAGAGACCCTGTCTCAAAAAAAGGGGGGAGGAGTCTATGAAATGTTGGATGTTCTGTGGGTACAACTTCTGCCCATGTGCTTTCAACTTTTTTCAAGAGAGAGGGTCTCCCACTGTAGCCCAGGCTGGCTCTGAAACTCCTGGAGACTAGGAGGTCCTGGAGACCTCAACTTTGTGATGTTTTTCCTGCCTCAGCTTCTCAAGTACAGTGTTCGTTACAAGTGTGGGCCACCGTGCTCCGCTGCTTCTGCCCATGCCCTGATAGCAATAGGATGTTATCTGTGTCAGGGTGGCAAACTGGAACAAAGTCTACCAGCTCCATGGGCGTGGAGCGTCCTCATTGTCATCTGGACAGAGCTGTTTATGCTGGTCATCATGGGCGTGTCCTGAGTCTGAGAGAGGCGGGACCCAACAGTGTTATCTGTGGAGATTTCCACAGTGAATTGGAAGGGAGGGTCCTCTGGCTCACTAGAGCTCAGTGACCTTGGTTCCACAGCCTTCCTTCAAGTAATAGTTATTGGTGGACAGTTTCAATCATAAATTCACACTATCTGGGTCTTTTAGCAATGGTGTGTGTGGGGGGGTCTCATCATTGTGCTATCTCTGAGGCTGGTCTAGACATCTATTGGACAAATAAACTATTCAAAAGACTCAATATAGTAGAGTTTAACATCTCTCCCCTGAGACATAAAAAATCTATGGGAGACTAGAGAGATGACTCAGGGATTAAAGATTCTGCCTCAAAAGCAGAAGGACCTGAGTTCGAATCCCAGATCCCACATAAAAATGCCAGGTGGAGACTAGAGAGATGGTTCAGTGGTTAAGACTCTGCCTCACAAGCAGAAGGTCTTGAATTCAGATCCCAGGTCCCTCAGAAAAATGCTAGGCAGAAAAGGCGTGGCCTGCACTTCAGGCTCTGGTGAACACAGCCTGGGAAATCTCTGAGTGAACCAAGGAGGTAGAAGGAATCCAGTATGATTCCAGAAGTCACCCTTGGTCCTCCACAGGGACACATGTGCCCCCACCCCCCACAGAGTAAATAAATAAATAATTTTTTAAAATGCCAGACAGAAATGGAAGTGGTAGAGCAATCCAGGATGATTCCCAAAGTCACCCTTGGTCCTCCACAGGCACACACAGTGCCTTCTGATACACTCAGATATGTACACACACACACACTCCAAAAATTACAATAAAATAAAATAAAATCTATGGGTAAGTTTGCAAAACTACTGAAGACACAAAGCCCAGGGAACATGTTCAGAGGTGTGTGTGGGGGGGTATCCCAACTCTCTGGGGTTGGTTCTGACCATCCCATGAAGCATGTCCACCCACTACCTATTGCTGTGTTTCACAGAAATGCTGGCATTAAGTTGGCTAACAGGTTGGGACTATGATATCTGCAATTTCACACTGTTTTGTTTGAGAAATGGCCTTGCTATGTTGCTCTGGAAGTCACTCTTTAGATGAGGTTGGTCTTGAACTTGTGGTAATCCTCCTTTCTCTACCTCCAGAAAGCCGCTAGCATTACATGTAAGAGCCACTCCCCTGGCTGAAGTAATAACAGCAACCATAAGTTTCTACTCTTATTATTTTCAGACATAGGATCCTGTAACTCAGGTTGGTCTCAGACTTGCTGTGTAAAGGAGGAGAGTCTTGGGGTCAATTAGCTCTCAGAGGGTACAGTGTAGTCCCCTGTTCAAAAAACTTGGTGACCTTCGTTTTGAGTTCAGAAAGCCCACATGGCCAGAAGGAGAGAACCCACTTGTGTGTGCCATGGCAGCATGGATACACACATCTCTCTCTCTCTCTCTCATAAATAACAGAAGTAAGGAAAGAAGGAAGGAAGGAAGATAGCCTTGGGGCTGATTCTCTAGCCTCTACCAAATGCTAAAATTATAGACTTATGCCTCCACTCCTAGCCTTTGGATTTCTTTTTTATTTGCTTGTTTCTCTTTCTTCTTCTTTTCCTTACTTGAGACACCATCTTACATAGCTCAGGTTGGCCTTAAAATTGCAATGATTCTCTCTGGCTGTACCTTTGGAGTGTTGGGATTTTGGCCGTGTGCCACTATGTCTGATTTTTTTTTTTTTTTTTGCACTGAGGATGGAATTGGGGGTTTCATGCACTCTACTAATTGGGCCAATCCCCAGCACCTTTAATTTTATTTTAGAAAAAAAAACTAGCTTATTAAGTACATTGAGAATAAATAGGCATGGTAGTTAATAGAACTGCCTACCTTTTTGTCTGTGTTTGATTTTTTTTTTTTTTGAGACAGGGTGTTGCTATGTACCCCAAGTCTTCTTTGAACTTATGTTTGAATTTATGATCTAGTGCCTCAAGCTTCCTAAATATGGGGATTATACAAGCATCTACCACCATTCCTGGCACGATTTCATATTGCCAATGCTATGTCTTGTCTTCTATGACTGGACGTATATAGGGCAAGGGATTTTTACATCCATGAATGACATGGGTTATTCTCTCTGTCTCTGTTTCTGTCTCTCTCTATATATACAAAACATGTACATATTATAGACATTTCACTTTGTGAAATTATTACTAGCATTAATAAATTATTTTTTTTACAAACAAGGTTCTAGGCTCAAGATAGTTCAGTGAGTAAGTCATCTGCTTACAAACTGGTGGCCTGAGTTTGCTCCCTAGACACCCACATGGTAGGAAGAACTGACTTCTGAAGGCGGTCTTCTGAGCTCTACTCATGTGCCATGTCTCTCCCATCTTTCTCCCTCTTAAAAGAAAACTTTAAACAGGGTCTCATCCTGTAGCCCAGGCTGGCTTTGAATGCCATCAATCCTACTCCTTCAGCTCCCTGAGTCCCAAGATGTGAGTGACTATGCTTGGTTTTATATACTTCATTAATTATTGGCGGAGGGGGGTGAAACAGGGTCACACATATGCCAGCCATGTGCTCTACCACACAACAATATCTCTAGGCCAATATTTATTGTAACTTATCACATAAAGTCTACTAATAGCTCCATTTTATAGATGAAGAAATTAAGGCTCCAAGAGGTGAACTCATTTGTCTTAGGTAGTTCATGAATGGGGTAGCCGAATTAGGGTTACAATTCAAATCTCTGCTTTGCTTATGGAAAGTGGGGTGTCACTGGGGCTGTTACTGACTTGCTATCTTTGAATTGTTATCATCTTTAAGGAGAGGTTAGGGAAGTGCTAATAAGGAATCATGGCTAAGGGTTTGGAATTGGGTTAGTCTGGGCTTGGATACTGAGCCAGCACTTCCTTGCGATAGGACTTTGGCAGGGTGATTTCCCCTATCAGAGCCTTATTTCTTAATCTGTAAATGGGAATAACAATAATAACGTCCTTCAATTGGGGTTTTATAAGGATTAAATGAGGAGATACCCCTGACAATGCTTGGCTCAGTGCCTGGCACATCGTGAACACTCGGAATTGGGAACTGTTGTTTTAACAATGCTGGACCACACGGCTCCCAGAGGAGGGTTACGATATCCGTGGGGAGCTGCACTGGCCGTAGGCAAGGTTACATAATTCCCTAAAGACGTGACTCTTCCCTGGAGGCCTTTGTCTCCCCAAGGTGGAGGCATGAGACTTTTCTGAAGTATTAGTGAACTGGTTTGAGCTGATCAGGAATCCGACAAGGAGAAGGCCCGACTTGAAGCCCTAAACATCCAGACCTCGAATCTTGGAGGCTTTCCCTCCCTGGCTTGTCTCTCTCTCTTCTTCAGCGTTTCAGTCTTTTCCTCATCCTACACTCTCTACTTTTAGTGACTCGTTTTTTGTTTGTTTGTTTTTTTCTTCCTCTCGAGATTGTGCCTAGGCTCAGCTTGCAGGAACATGGCTTCTATTTGCTCTCTATTCGGCTGCAGACTGCCTACCTCCATCCCATCGGCACTCCGCTTTCCAGTTTCCTGGAGCCTCAGGCTGCATCCATCCCTCCCAGCTGCTGCAGAGAAGCAGATTTAACACGTCCCCCTACGCTCCGCTCAGGCCTTAGGTCCCGTCTTCCTCTCTCCTGGCGGACCCCACTATCCCTAGGGAACACATTTGTTCAGACTTGAGTCGCCCCCGGCATTCTGGCCCCACACCTCCGGAACCCCTTGGCCTTACTGTGGAGGTGGGGATACCTCCGTTTGCGTTCCCGGGACAGCTGCAATCTGGGGACAGTGGTGGTTGTGGGGGCTCCTGAACGCATTCTCTCTGGTCACTTCCTCCCCAGCTGGACTAGGTCTGTCAGGAAGGCCAAGACGCCCCATCTCCACGGGAGCGGAGGGCACGGCCGCCTCCCCATTTCCGATGCTGGGAAATGCTTCCCACCCATTCCACCCCACCCCTGGACAGCTGCCCTATTTCAGGCTCCGGATTGAGGGGGCTGGGTAAATTTAGGCTGGGAAATGGCTATGCTCTTTTTGATCCTCCAAGCCCGTGCTCCGCCCCCCTGCAGGAAAGATTCTGCCCCTTCCCCTCAAAAATTTTTGATTCCTCCCAAAAGCTCCCAAAAGCAACTCTTCAGCACGCGGTGGGCAGAAGGGGGGGGCAGCAGGTAGAGAGTGAAGACTTAAGTTATCCGCAGATCTTAAGCCTCCAAGAAGGGTCATGACCCCCAGGACCCCAACCCCAGTCCGCCTTCTTCTTCCTCCCTCCCCCGCCGCGCGGCCCCTTTAAGCCTTCAGCCGACTGGTCCTCAGTGGTTGCGCGCCGGCAAGCGTGTGTGAGTGCGCGGGGAGGGGGCGGGCGCAGTGTCTCCATGGCGACGCGGCGGTGACGTCGCCGGCCGGGGGGCGTGGGCGTCCCGGCCCCGGAGTGCGATATTAACCCGGGAGGCGGCGGCGGGGAGGGGAGAGGCTCTGAGAGGCGAGGCCGAGTGAGGCGGCGAGGGCGGCCCGACGGGCGCGGGACGGGACCGGGCAGCGCGGTCGCCGGGAGCCGCGGCCCGGAGTCGGGGCTCCTTGCCCTGGGCCCCCCAGCATGAAGACCCCGGCGGACACAGGTGGGGGCGGGGGCAGCACGTGTGGGGGGACTTGTTGCCCGGGGAAACCAGGAGGAAAAACTTTGGGGGGGTTTGAAAGGGTCTAGGGTAGTCCGAATGATGCCCAGTTCTGGGGGACCCCCAAGCGCTCGAGACCTGTTGCTTCTCGTGGTGCGAGTGAGGAGGGGGGTTTCTGGCTGGGAACCCCAATTCGTGGATCCTTTTGGAGTGGCGTGGGGGTAATGCGGGTCCTGGTCTTCGCTACCTGCCGGGTCCCTGCAAGCTGAGCTCTCCCGGATTGTCGGGATCATGGGGGTGGCGGGGTCCCTCCCAGTTGCTCTGTCACGTTGCACTCTGGGGGCCGGGATGCGTGCGGGGCCGCAGGGGGGCTGTATGTGGGGCCCGCTATCCCTGGTTCTGCACTGTGCGGTCCGACCCGTGACCTTCACCGCGGCGCGTGTCCCGCACGGTGTTGGCGTGTGTGTGGGGGACACGGGTGGCTTCCAGGAGGGCGTGAGTGGGGAGCCCCGGACGCGGGGTCCGGGTTGCACCGCCCTTCCCCCGCCTGTCTCTGCCGGCTTCTCGCTCCCCCGCCCGCTGCGAGTCGCAAAGTTCCAAAGCGCAGCCTGAACGTTCGAAAAAGGAACTTTTTGTTTCCGACCTTAGAACGCGCGACTTTAAGGTGGCTCCGGGGAGACCTGGGTACCTTCCTCGGGCGCCGGCGGAGACCCGGAGTTGAGAAGGGTGGGGAAGATGGGGGGGCGTATAGGCTCTCCCTCCCCCCTCCATGATTTTGCTCTGCTCTTTCAGAGGGCCGTCTTTTTTCCTCCTTAACCCGCCAAGTTGCTCCTCCTTAAGGGGCCAGGGTTCCCCTCCCCCCGTGGCGGGCGGGGGGTTGCAGGATTAACCCCCCTCCCACTCGGACTTTCCCCCCTCCCCTCCCCCGCCGCCCGGGGCTCGCGCGGGCTGGACTTTGCGCCCGAGCGCGGGGGGGAGGGGTCCTCGCCGCCCCCTGCCCGTCTACCCTGTCGGAATCCGGCCCGGGGCGGGGACGGGGGACGGGGGAGGGGGGAAGGGGGCCGGGCGCCGCTGTTCAAACTTGTTTCCTTCCCCCGGCGGCTGCCGCGGCTAGGGCTTCTGTGTGCGGGTGTGTGCCCCGACCGGCCCACCCACCCACCCCACCCCCTGCTCGGCGGGTGGGGGCGGCTCTTAAAGGGCTCGGAGCGGGGCTCCGGCGCCAGGGGATTGGGACCGAGGAGGGGGCGGGGGTGGGGCAGGGTCTGAGGTGCAGAGGGCTGTAGGGTCAGTCACGTGCGTCCTACATACTCCGGGGATCCCTGGCCGCCCGGCCCTGGGGCCTGTAGAAACCTCGCCTAGCCCGGGGAGGGGACCTAGGCACCCAGACAACTCCGCCTTGTCTTCCCTCTCTGCTATGGGCCTTGGCTTGATGGGACTGGCTGGGCGGCTCCAGCCCTGTCTGGGGTCCGGGAGTCGTGTGTAGGTTCTTTGGCTCGGGAAAGGAAGGGAGGACCTAGGACGGACGGACCTCCAGGTTCCACCGTCTTTCCGATTGCCGGCCAGTACGCGCCCCTCCATCCGATCTCCATCCCAGCACTTCTCTCCTGCGCCGTGGCTGTTTCCCACTTCCTGTTTTCTTCCCGGCTCTGGCGCCATCGAGGTCTGCCTGGAGTGGGGGAGGTGTTGAGGCCCCCCGAGGAGGCAAGCTAGTTCTTCCTCAACCACCACCTTTTCCATCCTACAATCCCCATAGTCCCTTTGAAAAAGTTTGGTCAGTCATGAGGAGTTAGAGGATCCCTAGAAGTTATGCCCCCACCCAGCCTCACGAAGTCTGGGAGAATCCCTACTCCATCTCTGGCATCCAGGTGTGCCTTCCTGGGACCCAGCCATCTCTGTCCTGCCTCTCTTGTCTCCTGCCACCTCAGCAACCCTGCCTGTGTTTCCTGAGCCGTTCTCTCAGTATAGATACCCTCTTTCTTCCTCACTGGACCCCCTTGCTAGAAAGCTTTTGCACTCCCAAGCTTTCTTGGTGCAAAACTGGTAATTCCCTGGTTTAAGCACGTGGACCCGTATACAACACACACATGCTCCCCTTGCCCGTGCCTGGCTCCTGGCTCTAAGGCCTGTGGAACAGAGACCCATTGAGACACCCTGACGTCACCCCCAATCCCCCCCCCAAAGCCGGGAAACAGGCCCTCGTGTATGCTGTGTGTATGCTGTGTTCCATGAGGAAAGCTGGTGCTGGGGTGGGCCTGGGCTTGAGGAAGGGTCTCTGCCAGAAGTGGCAGCCAGGGTCCAGGCTCTGGGGGGCGTGTTGCTCAAGGAAGGGGGTAAACAAGGGGGCCTGGGACAGCTCCCAGAATGCAGACTTGAGGCTTTTCCAGAGCCCCCCCACCTCCTTCCCGAGTTCCCTTTGTGTTGCATGTAGTCTCTCTCACTCCCTCTCTTCTGCAAAGTTTATTTTTAGCCTTCTGCTCCCCCGCTCCCAGGACTGTCGCTGCACACACGTTGCCTGGTTACCGGGACACGGAGGCTGGGGCGGGTGGGCTGAGAAGGGTGGCTTTAATTTTGGGGGGAGGGTGGAAGTCAGTACACCCTCCACCCCCAGACTGATGTCTTAGGGGCTCCAGCGCCCCCCTCCTGGGATTGGGAGCCAGATTGAGACTGAGGTGGGAGTAGCATCAGTGCTTCACACCCTGAGGGGAGCCCAGAGCTTTTCGGAGGATGTTTAGTGGGTATGGAGCTGGTGACTTGGTCACCTGGGTTTCCAAAGACTCTTGAACCCCAACGGAGATACTGGGACCTTTGACTTTGTAGCAGGATGAGGGTACTGGTGCAAACACCTGGATTCCCTGGGGCTCTGGATGCTGTTGGGGTCCCTGGAAAGTGTTGTCTGTCACTGCTAAATAGAACTGGGCTGTTGGTGCAAGGCTTTGAACCTATTGGACCCCTAACAGCTGGCAACCATGCTTCCAGAACCTTCCAGGGCTGGTTTCAGGCTGGGATTTCTGAATGGGGCAGGGAATGCCATATTGGGGATCTCGTCCTACCCAGGCCCAGGGACTTAGGGGCCAGGGTCTCTATAGGACAGTGGGCTTTGCATTTGGAGGGGATTCTCTGTGGGAGTGGGAAATATTGATTTCTGTGTTCCCAAGGGAAAACATCCCCCTGTTGGGTTCCATATTGGGGTAGAGGCTTTGGGGTATTGGGAGGGGTGGGCTCAGTCAGTCTTAGCCAGAGACTTGGTTGATTACCTGCTTGAGTTGTATATGAAGGGTTATAATGAAGGGGAGAGTGACCCCCTTTCATAGCCTGACTCAGGCTTAGGACCCCACCCATATTTAGCCATCTACCTAGTCTTCTCTCTCTAGTGACACCAGGGCCTCTGCTCTGCCTCCCCCTCCTTTTCTTCCTCCCTTTTTCCCTCCTCCCACCCCTCCATTACCGGCTGCCTAGTGCTGAATTATTGATGGCCCTTGATTACCCGGGGGTTTGGGAAATGACAACAACCACAGCCCCCCCACCCTAGGCTGCCCACCCCCTCCAGGGACGGAGTCAGCCCACCGCCAACCTCTACCCAAGGTTAATGCTGGGGGGTGGGCAGGCAGGTGGGCCCAGTGTAAGCTGAGGATGAGAAGGCAGAAGTGGGAGAAGGGTGGGAACTCTTGGCATGGGCTGGCCTGGGTCTCCAGCCAGGTCCTGAGGCTGGACCTGGGGAGGGCAGTACTGTTCAGAGGGTCCAGTGCTGGGGTGGGGGTGCTCGCAGACAGTCTGGGTTTCACTCTCCAGGGAAGACAGAAGCCTCTGTGTATGCAAGCGCTGACCTCATCATCAACCAACCACCCCACCCCTCCTGGTCCTTTTAAGAAATAAAAAAAGAAAAAGAAAAATCTTCTCCTGTTCAGAGGTGGGAGTTGGGGTTCCTATAGGTCTGAGAGAAAAGATGGTATCTGTTCTTCGGGAGGAGACCACAGTAGTTGGGGGCGCTATAGCACTGAATGGGAGTAGGGGTGGACTAAGGGGGCTGCACCCCCTTCCCGTTGGCCACGTGTGCCCTTTCCTGCCCCTCCCCCACTGGCAGCCCTGCCCGCCGTCCTGGCTTGGTGCCTGGCCCCCTGGCACTGGCCCCGGGACCCGCCGCCGTCGGTTTCCTGTTTCTCCCGGTGTCGCTGGAGCAGGCTCCAGCTTCCCCATCCCCCCAAGATCCTGTCTAGCCCCCACACTCTCCTGACCCATACATACGCCTCCTTCCAGCTCCCCTCTTCACTTGGCTGAGGGTATTCATCACAAAGGATGGCTTGAGGGCAAGGTAGACCAGTTAGTTCTTGGATCCTTGGAATGTGACCGACTTGGCATCCTGACCCCAGGCTACCCCGTCTCTTGTCCCCAGGGTTTGCCTTCCCAGATTGGGCCTACAAGCCCGAGTCATCCCCTGGCTCCAGGCAGATTCAGCTGTGGCACTTTATCCTGGAGCTGCTGAGGAAGGAGGAGTACCAGGGCGTCATCGCCTGGCAGGGGGACTACGGAGAGTTTGTCATCAAGGACCCTGATGAGGTTGCCCGCCTCTGGGGGGTTCGAAAGTGCAAGCCCCAGATGAACTACGACAAGCTGAGCCGGGCCTTGCGGTAAGGAGGGGCTATGGGCCTCATAGGACATATGGCAGGTCCCCCACAATTGGGAACCCCTGGTGCTTAGGGATAGACTTTAGGTTTGAATTTGGCTCTACTAGACCCTACTAGTGTGACCTTGGGCATGTCCTGGTCTTTGTCTGAGTCCTGGACCTATATGTCCTTGTCAGGGATTATAGTTGTCATGGAACATCTAGTTTGGTCCTCACCCTCTCAGTGCTTAATTTCTCTTTCGTGACCTTGGGTTTGGATACCCCTTATAAGCAGCACCCCACCCCACCACGTGTCATGCATGGTGAAGTCTAGAGCTGGATCCCCATAGACTGTAGGCTAATACAGCCTGATGGTGTTTTACACCCGCAGCTATTATTATAACAAACGTATTCTGCACAAGACCAAGGGGAAACGGTTCACCTACAAGTTCAACTTCAACAAACTGGTGCTGGTTAATTACCCTTTTATCGATGTGGGGCTGGCTGGTGAGTATGGGTGATGCATGGTCTTCGAGGGAGACAAGGGGAGGAGAGTCTGTCACTGGCAAGGCTAGGGCAGGGTTTTTAACCCCAGATCTCCCTTTCTTTGTCAGGGGGTGCAGTGCCCCAGAGTGCCCCTCCAGTGCCATCGGGTGGCAGCCACTTCCGCTTCCCTCCCTCAACGCCCTCTGACGTGCTGTCCCCCACTGAAGATCCCCGATCACCACCAGCTTGCTCTTCATCTTCGTCCTCCCTCTTCTCGGCTGTGGTGGCCCGGCGTCTTGGCCGAGGCTCAGTTAGTGACTGTAGCGATGGCACATCAGAGTTGGAGGAGCCACTGGGAGAGGACCCCCGGGCACGACCACCTGGCCCTCCAGAGCTGGGTGCTTTCCGAGGGCCCCCGCTGGCCCGCCTGCCCCATGATCCCGGTGTCTTCCGTGTCTACCCCAGACCCCGGGGTGGCCCCGAACCCTTGAGCCCCTTCCCTGTGTCACCTTTAGCAGGGCCGGGCTCCCTACTGCCCCCTCAGCTTTCCCCAGCTCTGCCCATGACGCCTACCCACCTAGCCTACACCCCCTCACCCACGCTGAGTCCTATGTATCCCAGTGGCGGTGGGGGCCCCAGCGGCTCAGGGGGAGGCTCCCACTTCTCCTTTAGCCCTGAGGACATGAAACGGTACCTGCAGGCCCACACCCAAAGCGTCTACAACTACCACCTCAGTCCCCGAGCCTTCCTGCACTATCCTGGGCTGGTGGTGCCCCAGCCCCAGCGCCCTGACAAGTGCCCGCTACCACCCATGGCACCTGAGACCCCACCGGTCCCCTCCTCAGCCTCGTCCTCCTCTTCCTCCTCTTCATCCCCATTCAAGTTTAAGCTTCAGCCACCTCCGCTGGGACGCCGCCAGAGGGCAGCTGGAGAGAAGGCTCCCGGAGAAAAGAGCATGAGCAGTGGCTCAGGTGGGCTGGTCGAGGGGGCAGGCGCTCTGGCCCCCCCACCGCTGCCACCCCAGATCAAGGTTGAGCCCATCTCGGAAGGTGAATCCGAGGAGGTAGAGGTGACTGACATCAGCGACGAGGATGAGGAAGATGGGGAGGTGTTCAAGACCCCTCGTGCCCCACCTGCGCCCCCCAAGCCTGAGCCTGGCGAGGCATCTGGGGCTACCCAGTGCATGCCCCTGAAGCTGCGCTTTAAGAGGCGCTGGAGTGAAGACTGTCGTCTGGAGGGGGGTGGGATCCCCTCTGGGGGCCTTGAGGATGAGGGTGAGGACAAGAAGGTGCGTGGGGAGGGCCCTGGGGAGGTCGGAGCACCCCTCACCCCAAGGCGGGTGAGCTCGGATCTCCAGCATGCCACAGCCCAGCTCTCTCTGGAGCACAGAGATTCCTGAGGGCTGTGGGCAGGGGGCCTGAGGTGCTCCCCACTCCCCATGCTTTTGCTGCCTTAACCCCCCCCAAAAAAAACCCTGGAGGCGAGGGCAGCTCTCTACGTCTCCTCCCTGCCTCCTCCCTTTTCCTTCCCCACATTTTGTATAAAACTTTTTTTTTTTTTAATGGTGGGGTGGGTGGGTACCCAGGGCTGGGGGCTGTTTTCTCCCCTGCCTCTGGGTTTCTAAGCTCCGGGCAAAGTGGTGGTGGGGGGGTGGGAGTGGGGAGTTTAAAGGGGCCACCTCCATTCTGGGAATTTCTATTTGAACTGAGGCTTTGGCCTTAACACCCAGGAATTTTTTTTTATTACAATCGTAGGAAGTAAAGCCTTGTCTCCCTCCTGTTCTCTGCCTCTCTTACCTCCTCACCCTTTTCCCCTTACCCCAGTCTCCAACCCTACTTTCCTTGCCCCTCCAGGGGCTGTGAGTGCCTGGGTTTCTCGTACCCCACCAGGTTGCAGCAGGGGCTGGAGGGACAAATTCTATGAACCAAAAATTCCGTGGGGGTGGTGGGGTAGGGGGCGGAGTAAGGTGAGGGGTGCCCCCAGGGGCCATAAATCTATAAGTGCCTGCTCTCCACTCCTCACCCCAGTACTGGTCTAGCCCCTTCAACCCCAACCTCAAGCTGCTCCTAGGACTAGCCTGTGGGCAACTGGTTGGAAGATTGAAAGGGGGTGTCCTGAAACCAAACTGGAAGCCCCTCTCTGCCTCCCAGCTAGGGCCCCTGGGGTGGGCTGGGAAGCTGTGGTCAAGCCTTATTCTGTATTGGGAATAGAGGGTGGGGGAGGGAAGTAGGGGGGCCGCTGGAGAATGTATTCGAAACAATAAAACTTTGGACCTTTGCATGTGGGTATCTGTCCCAACTATTGGGTGCAGTTGTTGCAGCGCCACAGCCTTTGTTTCTGGACAAGTCTAGACATCACCCATTCTGTGACCAGAAGGTCTGACTCCATCTCAGTGGGTCAAATCCAGACCTGGGGAGCTATTATCTGCTGTCAGGTGTCAAACCTCAAGAGTTGATGATTAAGGTCTTTGGCTTTCTTTGGCCCTGTGTTCCCCTAACTAGTCTCCTATCCTCCATGAGGAACGCCCCCCCCCATTGCCCTGGTTCCTTCCATTTGCTCAAATTCTTCCCTCTCCAGCTCTGATTTCTAAGTTACAGTCCTGCCAAGTCCCACCAGGTGAGGGCCATGCTTTCTCTGCCTCTTGAAACCTCCATCACTAGTCATCCAAGCTGAGTGTGGTGGCACACACTCAAATCCCAAGCATTTGGGAGATGGAGTCAGGAGGATCTGTGAGTTCAGGCCAACCCTAGGCACACAAGGAATTAGGGGTCAGCCAGAGTCACATGAGACCTTGTCAAAAGGATAAGTTGTGTGTGTCTGTGGGTCATCTGGGGTCACTTGGCAGCAAGGCCTGTAGACCTCGCAGGTAACTTTTGTAAAGTCAGTGTCCATCTTAGTTTCTTCAGCATCTAGTAAGGGTTCAGTTAAATGACTTGCCTATGCTTTCAGTGAATTCTGCCTCCAAAGCCCACTGTCTTCCAACAACAGAATTTAACTGAAAACAAGATTTATAGGTCCTGACCAAGGCATTAGGATCTCAGGATCTGAAGATGAACTCATAAAGTTAGAAAGCCTAGATTGGTGAGTTCAGACTGGACTTTTGGACAAGCCCTATCCCCAGGCAGTGCAGGTGAAATGCCTGAGGGCCTAAAAAGGGGTTTCTCCCAAGGCTATGCAGCTGCTAGGATGATGGTAAGAAATGTGGGAATTGAGGACTCAATGCCTATTGGACTGGTGTTGCCATGAAACCCTACCCTGTACTACCCCGAGGGGGAAGAAGATTCACTGGCAACTCCTACCTACTTCTGCACTTAAACCTAGCCAGCCCAGGGTGGGTGGTCCCAGATGACGTGCTGTCAATTGGCAGTGAAGAGATGATCTACAGCTAGGATACTGGCAGGAAACCCAGATTTCTGTGGCAGCCTGTGGGCAACTGCTCCCTCTCCTGGGTGATGTAAGCTATTCCCTGGGGTGGGGACCACTGGGCTATTTCTGGAAGTTGGGATGAGACAAATCTCCTGGCAACACAGATGCAACTGAGTTGCTGGTGGGGTGATGGAGAAAAGATGTCATTGCTGGCAGGAGGGAAAAGACCCTCATTAGAACCCTTGAAAGCACCCCTAATCACATGCTTCCTAAATTCTCAGCTCCAAAACTGCTCTAGGAGTTAGACTGCAGTCCAGCCCAAACTTCTTGTCCCAAATTTTGGTTGTGTGGGATGTCATGGATGGCATCTGGCTGTACAACTCCAGCAGCTCCTCCCAATCTGTATTCACCTACCTAAATTCATATGTAGGCCTGGAATGTTCCCACAAGAAGATACCTTGAGCCTGGTGTGGTGGTGTATGTCTGTAATACCAGCATTGGGGAGACCGAATATATTCAACCAGTAACAACAAAGAACCAAGGTTCTATGTCTTTTCTCTGATAACCTGACTTCCAAGCAGAAAGTCCTTCATAGGTCTGTCTCTCAAGGCACTTCACAAATGAGTTCATCTCATCAGAAACCCCTTTGTACCTATTATTCCCTTGCACCTACACTGATTTCTCCCAAAGTCTTCCTTGTGTTCCTTTACCCCTGGATTGTTTACAGATCTCAGTCACCAGTAACTTGTCAATCTCTCACAGACCTTTCAAACATACCTTAAGCCACTGCAACACTTTAGAAACATGGTTAGAAACACTGCTATTCTCTGACCATCGCCCTCAAATTCCCATGGACTCCAATCGGCTCGTGGTGATCGCCCACGAGCGGTCGGTCCACTGCTCAGAACTCAACGGATTCTGGCGGTTAGGTAACCGACTTTTATCCTGCCTCGCGCCCTACTGAACCTTGATCAATCTGATCCCTACTGGATTCCCTATGCTTTGGTTTGGCGCTAGACTTAAATTTTTTACTTTTCAACTCTGGCCCGCCATGAGAGGGCGACAGTCGATCACTTGGCCGTGCAACTGCAAGTCCCAGGGACGCTCGCTCCGAGCTGTGCATGACGCGCAGACAGGATGTCTGCAGGAGCGGAAGTGCCTGCGCTTTGCCTTCTGGATAATGTAGTGCGACAAGATTTTAGCGCTACCGTCTGTCCTGGTTCTAAGGGACAGATCAAATACAAAGGACTTTTATTTAGACTTCAGAAAAGCCAGACAATTAGAATAAACATAGGCTTGAGTTAAAGTAAAGTGCAGAGGATCCGTTTCTCACCTTTCTCAGGCAGGAGGGGATCGAGTAGCTCTTTTTTTCCTGTGTCAAGTATTTCCGGTAGAGAGGACACGGGGACTCACCACCTATCCACCCAGAGAACTCAGTTTCCCAGCGTCCTCTGAGGACTGCTTTTTCCGGGTATTAATGTTTTAATGGGGCACAAAATGTGCGCACAGAACCTGAAGCTACTTGTAGCTGGCAGCCTTCGTTTAGGTCCTGTAAGATCCTGTAATTTAGGGCGGGTGGACGCAAAATAAAATTAAGTGGGGGCATTTTAAGACATATATATCTTCATTGCTAGAATAATCTTCATTGCTAGAAAAAAGTAGATTGTATCCAAAGAGCCCCGAGAGCCCTCTGGAACTCTTGGTTTCTAAGTCCTGTGGGGAGGTATTTCTTACTTTCCGATATGTGTGGCCACGTGGAACTTAAAAAGGGACTTGGGATTTCTTTCTTCCAGAAGTCTTTGATCGGCTTAGGCTTATTAGGAATTGGGTATGAGGGAGGAGACATTCCAACACTGGAGTTATTTCTAGGCAACTGCCGTCCTTAACCTTTCACTCCCGACATTGTAGTCCACTGGACTACAGTTCCCATGAAAGCCCTGAACCTGGCTTCACAAAGGCTCAGATTCGGCTAAGGACTGTTCCCAGCATGCTTAGTGCTCTTAGATCCCACCCCTCCGTTTTGTGCACGGAACTCCATTTCCCAGAGGACACCCGGGACTCGCTGTAGAACTGTGTGAAGTCTTGGTGTTGACTACATTTCCCGGAAGGGACTGCGGCTCAGCAAACTGGGCACGGAAAGCGTGGTGCCCACTCCACTTCCCAGTCTGTCCGGGGACTACAGTACTTACTTGGGGACTTGAAGACCATCGAGACCCCATTTCCTGGAGTTTTTTATAAACCGCTGTACACCTGCAATGCGGTGAGGGCGTGGTGACGACTCCGTTTCCCGGCGTGCTTCACTGGTGGGACTTGCGAGTGTACAGGTGCAGACTCGCTATCCCAGAGGGCACCGGGGCTCTGGGAGTCATCAACAGCCAATAGACTGGGTGGGGGGACTCCATTTCCCGGCGTGCATCAAACCTACGCGGCTCAGGGAGGGAGCTGCTGCGACTATATTTCTGAGACATACCAATGGGTTTCCTGTTACCGTAGTATATTTTGCGTTTTCCTAAGCGCTTCAGAGTTGGCTTTCGGCTCAATCGGTCGACTCTACCTAGGACTCCATTTCCCGAGATGCAGTGCGCCCCGTAGGCCCTTCCTCCCCCTCCCCCGTCTATTCTGAGGGCCTGTGAACTTCATTTCCCGGCGTGCTGTGCGAGTCGAGGGTGGTGACGGCGAAGACGACGGCAGGAGGACTGCATCTCCCGGCCTGCCCCGCGGCGGGCGCTGGGCCGGAGCCGGAGCCCGAACGGCGCGGCCTGGAAGAGGCCGGAGCCCAGGGGAGGCGGCGGCAGCGGCAGCGGCGGGGACAGCCCGGGCAGCCCGAGCCCCGCGGCCTGGGCCTGCGCTCGGCGCCATGAGCGGCGGCGGGCCTTCGGGAGGCGGCCCTGGGGGCTCGGGCCGGGCGCGGACCAGCTCGTTCGCGGAGCCAGGCGGCGGAGGCGGAGGCGGTGGCGGCGGCCCCGGGGGTTCGGCCTCTGGTCCCGGCGGCACTGCCGGCGGGAAGGCGTCAGTCGGTGCCATGGGTGGGGGCGTGGGAGCCTCGAGCTCCGGGGGTGGCCCTAGCGGCAGCGGCGGCGGAGGAGGCAGCGGTGGCCCCGGCGCGGGCACTAGCTTCCCGCCGCCCGGAGTGAAGCTGGGCCGTGAGTACTCTGGGGGGGCCCTGCGGGGTGGCGATCTGGGTTTCTCAAGCCCCTCAAGCGGTGATCGGGTTTTTTCGTATACCCATATATGAGTTAGAGGTCACTGTGCGTCTTCATACTGGTATTTGAGCTGTCTCCCAGAGAAAGGAGTTTAGGGGGTACCATCACTTGGAGTTTAGAATCAGAATTACAGGGCCCTGTTCTTCAAGTACCACGGTCTTCAGTTCTTAAGCCTTAAAAAAGAAAGATTTGATGGTGCCATCTATTAGAGAAGAGGATCAGAGGTCATACTCGTTTTGCCAGTAGTGACCTAGGATTATTGCCCCCTAACAGACAAGAATAAGATTACTACCACTACTCTGCACAAAAGGGAGATATACCTTTGCTTTACTTCAAAGGATGGCTATTTGAATGGAATATCTGAGAAATACGGGTTTGGGGTTATTGTGTCCCCAAAGGAAAGGGCCAGACTTAAAACACCATCCAAAATGAGAACTATACTACTGATGACAGTTAATAATATCTGGTATTTAGAAGAAAGAACATATTGGAAGTAGGCAGAGACTCCAGGTCAAGGCCATTGTTAATTTTCTTTTAATCGCTTGGAGGGTTTCCTTTAAGAAAATGCATCAGATGGGGGGAGTATGGATCACCACTCCCCATAGAATATAGCTCTGAGGATCTGGAAAAAAATAATATGGGGTTGTCACTTCATATATGGTATCATTGGCTTGTCACCCTGCTCCCCAATGGACTTGGTTTATCAATATTCCAAAAGTGTCATTAGGAATGGCACCAACATTTGCTGCTATTCAAGAGATTGGGAGTTGGGAATTTGAGCTTCCTTCCAAAGGTCTGTGGCTGAAATAGCCCCTAGGGAGCCAGAGATTAGCCTGCCTCATTGTCACATTTGGTGCTGCTGTGGACCACACAGATGAAGAGGCCAAGTCAGTGCCTATTTCAGTGCAAAGTAGTATTTGGTTAAGAGTAGCTGTCTCCTGTGAGGGTCGTTTGTATCTCACCCAGGATGAGTAGTGATGGCTCCAGCTCTCCTGGGGAGGACTTGGAAGTCAGTGGTTCTGGCTGTGAGAATGGCTAGTCTTTTCTAAAGTAGTGGACTCCATGGTTTCTGCTTTCTCCATTAGAACCTTGAGCCTGCCTGCCAGGAGTGGCCAGAAAGTGGTGGGCCCTAGAGTAGTTGGAGTCAATACCCAGGGTGTCGGTGTCCCACCTCAAGTGATTTGCTGTTTTCTAGAAGTGGAAATTAGGTGTTGTCTACCCTTTCATGGCAAAGAGGTATGAGTTTCAGTGTCTCCTGTATGGGAAGAGGTAAGATTTAGGACTTCCTGGAGGGAGGCTCCAGGTCACTGTTGGACCTATGTAGCCCCCCTTCTTCCACTTTGTTAGGTATTGAACTGGGGACCTTGTACATGTCAGGCAGCCACCACTGAGCTACACCCTGGTCCCCCAGTAAGCTCTCTGCAGAGCTTTCCTTCCCTGAGCTGGGGTAGCCAGAGAAGGAAGTTCAGTGGACTGTGTCCCCTTTGCTCCTCAGGTGACAGCGGGAAGGTGACTACGGTGGTAGCCACACTAGGCCAAGGCCCAGAGCGTTCCCAAGAGGTGGCTTACACAGACATCAAAGTTATTGGCAATGGCTCATTTGGAGTTGTGTATCAGGCACGGCTGGCAGAGACAAGAGAACTGGTGGCCATCAAGAAGGTTCTTCAAGACAAGAGGTTCAAGGTAGCTTGGGGGGAACTGGAGGTGTGGGGACTGGGCATGACTGGTAAGTGTGCCCAGTAAGAGAGCTTGGAGCCTGGGTTTCTCTGGGTACCTGATCATGGGCCCCAAGAGAAGGGAAGGAAGGGAAGAATTGGGGGAAAGCTGGGAAATGTGGATTCCAGGATAGCTGAGGCTGGCATTTGTTGGGCACTTGCTTAGTACAAGTGCTTGACAGGCAAGTTCTTGTTTATTATCCTTGAAGGTTCTCTGAGGGCAGACACTGTAGTTATTCCCATTCTAAGTAAACAGAAATGAAATTTGCATAGTGACTGCCCCAGTCAAGATCAAGCATGTTTGATCCCCAGGCCCTCTACCTCAACCACTTGGTCACATCTCTTCCAGAGGAGAAAGTCTGGCAAGGCTGATGCTGGTGGCTCTGAAGGTCGTGCTCTGCCCCAGGTGTTGGCCAGTGCTGAATGGAATCCAGCCCTTTCCGTGCTCACTTAAGCCACTTGTCTTGGTGCGGGGCTCTGTCTCCTGAGGAAAGGGTTCCCTGTGAGCTAGCAGAGGCCCAGGGAACTAACTAGCAGGAGAAAGAGGAGAGGAAAGTGGAGGGATAACTGGTGCTTGGAGGACTGGCATTTGGAGTATGGGAGAGTCTGGATGGGAACTTGCCTGGGACTGGGCAGTGAGGATCACTGGGTAGGGGGATCTCTAGGATTTCAGTCACAATTTGCTAGAACTGACTTCCAGAATTGATAGGGATCTAAGCAGGGAGTTCTGAGACCCCAGAGAGGTCTAGAGCATGGGGAGATTAAGGTGTCATAGAGTGGAAGGTGAGGTTGGAAGCGTGGAGTCGGATTTAAATCTAAGCTAGAGTTAAGAACCCAGGGAAGACAGTGGAACGGTGGGGGTCAAAGCGACCTAAAGACAACCACTGTGTGTCCATTGTTGCTTGTGCCATGTGGGGTGGTAATTCTTATGTGGCATATTAACTGATTTTTGGGGGGGGGCAATATTTGGGGTTGAACCTAGGGCTTATGCATGCTAAGCATGTCTCTAACCCCCTTTTTTAGTCTTTATTTTATAGAGACAGGGTTATACTAAGTTGCCCAGGTTAGTGTCAAACCTGGAATCCTCCTGACTCAGCCTCCTGAGTAGTGGGATTATAGGTCAGCACCACCAGACCTAGCTAGCTTCTTTTTTTTTTTCTCCAAGAGAAGCTTTATGAGTTTGTTTTTTTTTTTTTGTTTTTTTTTTGCATATTATCAGTAGTTAGAAAACTTCTGAAAAGCAAGTTAAGCACAAAAGTGGCCTGAGAATAATCCATAGGCCTCCAGCTTATATGTGAAGGGAAGGAGATGGCATGAAGAATTGTTCTCTTCCCCTCCTCCATCAATCTTGGGACACAAGGAACAAGTGCCTGGTGTTAACAGAAATGGTTGTAGGGTGGAGGAGAAGGTAGGGGACTAGGGTGGGAAGTGGGGGAGGGTGGGCTGGTTATATTGAGCCTTTACCTTTGTCCCCCAAGAACCGAGAGCTTCAGATTATGCGTAAGCTGGACCACTGCAATATTGTGAGGCTGCGGTACTTTTTCTACTCCAGTGGGGACAAGGTGAGACCTTGGGGTACCTGAGTGTACATACTTTGAGTGGGGAGGGGTCACTGCACTCTGATTGTGTTTTTCTGCCTGCTTTCCCCATGAGGTTCTACCTTTTCCTCATTGTTCTCTGCACACTTCCCCTCCCCTGCCTCCTCCTCTCACCTTTCCTTTGCTGTCCAGAAAGATGAGCTGTACTTAAATCTGGTGCTGGAATACGTGCCTGAGACAGTATATCGGGTGGCCCGCCATTTCACCAAGGCCAAGCTGACCATCCCTATCATCTATGTCAAGGTAAGCAGGCAGACAGCTGGTTATAGGGGTCCAGGCCCATAAAGCCAGGGGTTCTGGAACTGTCATCTATGGGTTCCTTCACCCTCCAAGATTATGCTGGTCTCTGAAGCTTGTGTCTATAGCTATCAGATAGGGTTGGCTAAACCTAGGAGAGGGCCAGGGCAAGAGCTCAACTGAATCAGGAAGGCGACCTCACCAAAGGGCTGAGGAGACCACTGGAAGCCCAGGAGCACCAGGGCCACTGGAGTTAGTGGGGACTAGGTACCTCTGAAGCCTGGTTGGTAGGTGGAAGGCTTGGAGTTAATAGGGTGTGTCCACACAAAAGAGCCAGACACACTGCCTGTAGTCTTGCCTGCAAACTTGCTTCTGTGGCTTCAGAAACCCAACATGGGCTAGCTGATGCTGACATGAGCTGTGCATGGTTGCTGTTGCTGGCCTTACCTCCTGGGAGGGACGTTTTCCGGTTGTAGCAAGCCGTACTGTTCATGCGCTGGGCCCAGTGCTAAGCAAGTCTAGAGACACAACTGACTAGACCTTCAGGGCCTTACCCTTGAGGAGTTCTATTTGAAGGGGTTGACAGGCATCATCGGAGGAAACTATAAAACATAATTAGCTGCTGTCACAGAGGGGGTACAGGGAGTTCTGAAAACATCTGTCCTGCCCGGTGGAAGGGTGAAAAATCAAGGAAGACTTCTGGGAGAAGTCTAAGACAGGAGCATTTCTTTTAGGGGTCACGGATACAGAAGTGAGGGGTTCTAGAAGCTGCCTCTGTGTGGTAGTGCACACTAGGCACTAGATCCAGGGGAAGGTTCAGGAATCAAAACTCCAAAGACTGGCTGTGTATAGTGATACTTGCCAGTAATCTCAATACTGTGAAGCTTGAGGTAGGAAGATCTCGAGTTCAAGGCCAGCCTAGGCTCCAGAATGAAACCCAGTCTCCAGAAAGATAGAAAACCCTGAAAGCTGCTACTGCCAGCTCTGAGGCTCTCGTCAGTGGGCGGAAAAGAGGCAGGAAAATCAAGTTGGAGAAGGCTTGCGCATGGGTGGTTCTGCCTGTCACTGAAGGAGGCTTATATTACGGCAAGCCCCATGTGGCTCGCTCCTCAGGCTTCTGTGGGGTGTGCTCATGGCAGGAGTTCTCCACATGGGGGTGAGGACCAGTGTCAGCATTGGGTCCTCAAGTCTCAGAGCCAGAACTAGAGTGGGACCCTGCAGTCTGTTCTGATGGGTCCTTCAAGTGATGGTGGTAGGTGCTAAATGTGAGAATTGAAGCCTTAGGGCATCAGCAGGGGTTGTGATCTGAGACAATGGGCCTGCTAGTGTGCTGGGTGGGAGGGCTGGGCTGGAGCTGAACTGTTCCCTGCCTGCCCTAGGTATATATGTACCAGCTCTTCCGGAGCTTGGCCTACATCCACTCCCAAGGTGTGTGTCACCGTGACATCAAGCCCCAGAATCTGCTGGTGGATCCTGACACTGCTGTCCTCAAGCTCTGCGATTTTGGCAGGTGAGCCTGACTTGGGGTCTGTGGGTGGCAGGAATGAGGGGACCCAACCTTGGGTCTGTGCTTACGTCTGTCTTATTTCTTCCCACAGTGCAAAGCAGTTGGTCCGGGGGGAGCCCAATGTCTCCTACATCTGTTCTCGGTACTACCGTGCTCCAGAGCTCATCTTTGGAGCCACTGATTACACCTCATCCATCGGTCAGAGTTAGGGGCGGGGAGAGGGGAGAAGGGGGTTGTGGTGGTGGTTAGGGAATAGCAGCCTTGGCAAGTTTTAAGCTTCTTCTGGGCACTGTGTGCCAGGCTTGGTAATGAAAGCTTACCGTCTGTTCTTTTACTGGTCCTCAAGCTAAGGAGATGGATGTTCTCGCATCTTGTTTTAGATGGGCAGCCAGGCAGTGCAAGGCTGGCAGCCATGAGGCCACATGTCCACCAGCACTCTGTTTGGCCTGAGCTGGGTTGAGATTTGACCTGACTCCTAAGTCCATCCCCACCTTGAATCTCCCAGTCAGCCCTAGTTCTCAGTTGGGCGGTGGGAGGAAGGCTGGCAGTGACCTGGGGAAAACTAGTACTGGGAGGGAGGGTATGGCCTATTCTCAGGGTCTGTGTCCTTTTCTGTTGGTGAGAGTAACAATACTACCTTCTGGGCCTGAGGGGAACTCTGAAATGAGAATATTTGTGTGAAAGGGTTGAAGAGTGCCGTCATTGAAGTGTGGTCCTTAAGTGTGAACTTGTGCCTTCTGGGAGTGTCAAAGGAAGTGGAGGGTGGAGTGAGTGGGCCAGGCTACAGTTCTCCTGTGCAGCACAGGTTGGGAGGTAAGAAGGCAGTCTAGGGTTTAAGGCTTTACCTGTGACCCAGAGGACACAAGTGCTTGGGAAAGTTCAGGCCTTGTGTTCGCTTAGACAAGAGGCAGAGAAAGTATGCATTGGGGCCACACTGTGAGGGCTGGAAGTATAGCCAAGTCCTGGAGACATGGAGGTTCAAGATCACACTCCATTGTTCTCAAGTGGGGCATGATCTTGGTCCTGGTGACTCCTCTCTGACCTGAGATGTGGAACTGCTGACACTTCTGGGGATGGTCATGAGGAATACAAGGAACACAAAGGAATGGGCCTTGGTGGCCATACTACCTAGTTCTGAACCTCTCCCTTCCCCTTTAGATGTGTGGTCAGCTGGCTGTGTACTGGCTGAGCTCCTCCTTGGACAGCCCATCTTCCCTGGGGACAGTGGGGTGGACCAGCTTGTGGAAATCATCAAGGTGAGCACAGGGCCAGGGACAGCAGGAGCAGGGCCAAGAGGAGGGGATCCTATCTTATAACCGCCCTCCACCCTATAGGTACTAGGAACACCAACCCGAGAACAAATCCGAGAGATGAACCCCAACTACACAGAGTTCAAGTTCCCCCAGATCAAAGCTCACCCCTGGACAAAGGTAGGTATGGTTAAAACTTAGGAAGGGCATTTGAAGGGTGGGTCTCCTTGGAAGTCTCTACTGAGGGACCTGGCTTTAAACCATGGCTTGGGGAGGTTTGAAGTTATCCAGTGAAGCAATCAGTAACTTTCATCACACTGCAAAGTTTATGAACTTTTAAAAGTTGAGGAGCCACAGGCAAATACAGGATTCCCGTTTGTATGGCAAGGACACAGACTCAGATCAGGACTCCTTCAATAGAGGACCTGACACTTAACCTTAGCAGAAATGGCTTTGTGGGATGCAGGCAGTGGCAGTGAGATACACAGTGTGGTACAGTGGCATCTCACCCCCTCGTGACTCCTGTCCTCCTACCCCCAGGTATTCAAATCTCGGACACCGCCCGAGGCAATTGCACTCTGCTCAAGTCTGCTGGAATACACTCCATCCTCTAGGCTCTCCCCACTAGAGGCCTGTGCCCACAGCTTCTTTGATGAACTGCGGTGTCTTGGAACCCAGCTCCCCAACAACCGCCCACTTCCCCCCCTCTTCAACTTCAGTCCTGGTGGTAAGAGAACAGCTTGGGGTCTTTGGAACTGGAGGGGCAGCCAGAGCTGTCAAGAGGGACTTGGTGTTAAAGACAAGAGCAGGGAACTTAGGGTGTACCTGGCAGGCCTATGCCCCAGCCAGATACTGCCACATCGTGACTGTCTCAGCAGCACCCATGACTGCCTTTATGTTAGGGTTTTTCCAGTTTTACGCTTAAGTGTTGTATGCTAAAAGTGTAGTCACGAGCTAGGTCCCTGTTTGGTATGCCATCCTTATCATAACCAGGTTTACAAATGCCCTGCTGTCCCCTGACTGGGCATGTCAATTCCTATCTCTAGAACTCTCCATTCAACCATCTCTCAACGCCATTCTCGTCCCTCCTCACTTGAGGTCCCCAGCGGGCACTGCTACCCTCACTCCATCCTCACAAGGTAAGGTGGTGGCTATATGCTAAGGGTTACACAGCAGCACTTCTGAGGGGTGAAGGTTGTTCTCAGTCTCTGAATGTCCTTCGGGTTGTAAATTGTTGACATAAAAGGCATACTTTGGAGTGTATCAGTAACTGTCTTTATAGGGCAGTCTTGCCCACAGTTTGTATATATGATAACTGGAAGAACAAAGAAATACGTTTGGCCTGAACAAATAAACAGAAAGTTGCCCATATTTAAAAATTGGGCCATTATGTATAAAAGTCTAGATTTCCTGTTTCTTTGGGGGGTAGGAAAAATCAGATTCAGAAGCAGCGGGTCTGCCTTTCTTCTGACAGCAGTCTGAGCTGTGTCCAGCTGCTGTCTTTCTTCCATGAACCTGTGAGCCACTTAAGAGTGTCAAGCAGCCCTTTGGCATCTGAGTTTGCAACCCTGGACCTAAAATGTCAGCTATCTTAGCATAGTATCTTGCAACAAGTTCCTACTCTTAGGGGTGTGGGGCAGGGGTGCGAGGCAAAGGCTAACTGTCCACTCCTTCCCTCCTCTTCCTCCAGCTTTAACTGAGACACAGCCCGGCTCAGACTGGCAGGCGCCCGATGCCACACCTGCCCTCACTAACTCTTCCTGAGGGCCCCACCGACTACCCTTCCACATCCATCTGGGAGCCCCAAGTGGGGCTGGGAAGGGGGGCCATAGCCCATCAAGCTCCTCCCCCAGCTGGGCACCTAGACTAGAGGGCAGAGGTAAATGAATTCCTACTCCCAACCTCTAGGCCCTCCCTCACCAGCCTCACCTCAGTGGTGGGCTTTTTAAGAGGATTTCAACTGCTCGTGGGGAGGGAAGAGAAGGACAGTTGGACAGGGGGTTAGGGGTATGAGGACCTTCTACCCCCTGTACCCTCTCCCCTCCCCCAGGACTCCACCTCCTCAACCTCCCATGCCCCTTGTATATAGAACCAGCCCAGCCCAGCCCATCTCCTCTTTCCTTCCCTGCCCCCCTGGGTGTAAATAGATTGTTATAATTTTTTTCTTAAAGAAAACGTCGATTCGCACCATCCAACCTCCCCCTCTCCCCAGCTGAACCCCATTCCTGTCCTCTGCTCCCAAGGCTTCCTCCTTTTCTCCCCACCCCGGAGGGCGGGGGAGTAGGAGAGCCCCTGGTGTCTTAGTTTCCACAGTAAGGTTTGCCTGTGTACAGACCTCCGTTCAATAAATTATTGGCATGAAACCCTGCTTCCTGCCTGGCTAACTGTTTCCATAGAGAAGTATTGTGTGTGGAGTGTGGGGTTCCTGGAGAGCTGTTTGGGGTCAGGGATAGGTATATCTGAGAGGCAAGGGAACTTAAGGAGGCCAGAGTCCTGGGATTGGGCTTGGGTTGACCCACCCGCACCATAATGCTCTCCTCTGTGTGTTACAAGCTTATTTATTGTAGAGCTGGAGCCTGCCCATCACCTGGCATACACCATCTGCTTCAGTTAGGGGACAGTGAGCATCCCGGGTGACCAGCAAGAACTGAGGGCAAAAGAAGTTGAAATCCCAGAACTTAAAGAGTCAGAGGTAGGAACTGAAGGGCTGTCCATTTTGATCCTGTTGTTACATGGCCCAGGGGGACCCAAGATGCAGAGGGATCTCTTGGGTCCAAAGCTAACTACCTGTGGACCCTTAGTGAAGTGGGTGTGGACAGGGCAGATACCCAAAGCCTCATTCTGCCTGAGGCAAGGTGTTTGCTTCACTTTCCTGAGGGATGCTGGGGACTGGCAACTCAGGGAAAGTGGGGGCAGAAAGACTGGCTTTTTCTCCTACTTGGTCCTGCTTTGAGCTCTGGAGTGCTAGAATTAACAGGCCTGTGCCACCTCACCTGGCTTTTACCCCTGACTTTAAAATACAATGGAGCCAGATGGTGGGGGCCATAGGAAGAAAGAAAGGGTATCTCTACACAGGAACAAGCTCTGAGTGGACAGCAGGCTGTGGAAGGGGAGGGGACCTATGGAGGAGCACAGGAACAGGAAGAGTTTGGGACATCCCAGAGACAGTGCCAGCATCTTTCCTGAGCTCTCTCTCCAAGCTGCTAACACCAGCTTCAGGAGCACCTTATTACTACAGGAAGGACCTATCTCTCACTGCTCAGCACCACTCTGGGTTTCATCATGCTTGTAAAGCAGGGGGAAGGTTAGTCTGGGGACCCTACACTCTTGCCTCCCCGCTGGCTGACTATGGTCACTGAAGCTGTTCCTCACCTACCCCTACCTCTGCCTAACTCTGCCCATTCTCCTTTTCACCTCACTCTGACTCCAGGGAGTCCTGACATCCTTAGCTCCAGCCTCCAACTTCAGCAGTTTCCAGGGTCTAAGCCCCTCCCATACAACTGCCCCAGCAGCATCTGGCAGATGATGTTTCCCCTGCTGGGGCACTGTGATCTGCAGAAGCCTAGGGCAGCCTGCCCCCAATGACTTGCCACGCTCAGCATCTTCTTAGGAAGGGAGGGACTATTACCACAGACACCCTCTGAAAAATGGGATCCCTTCCTGCTCCCAAGCCCCCTTAAATCTCAACTGTTCTGTGACACTGGCATTCCCACCAATTAGATCGCACCTGTAACGGCAGGGAATTCAGGTCACAAAACACTTAGAATATTATGAATGTGGGTCTCAGGACCATGTTCCTTGGGACCTTGGGCAGTTCTGTCTTGTCTTCTCACTTATAAAAGCCAATGACACAGATCTGCCTCAGGCCTTTTGGGATGATGGTAGTGTAGGGACAGTGCCAAGTGTAGCACCCGATACTACCAGGCAGTCGAACGTCTGCAGTTCTAACTAGATGATCTCCAAATAAACTAAGAATGTCCTTCTCTTGTAGTTTATCTGCTTGGAATGTTTTTTTTCCCTTTCCTGCTACCAGATTCCTACTTGTATTTTATGGGCTGGCCTCCAGGAATTATCTCTCACTCTGGGTCACTTCCCCTGGAGGTTTGTCCCCTACTCTGAGATCCCATTATTCATATACATCCCCATCATGGCCCAAGAACTCTCAGACTTGATTAGCCTTTGGCCCCAGCATTAGAGCACATGTCAGGAAGGCCCCGGACACAAAGGCTGTATGGATCAATGAGACGTACCTCGAGCTGTCTGTATTTGGGCCAGACCAAACATGCCCCTGAGTGCATAGCCAGTTCCTAGCATCACCCAGTCTGGAGCTGAGGATTGAAGGATCTTCAGATTTCTTTCCACAATGTCAAAACTGACGTTGAAGGAAGCCCAGAGAAGCCAAGTACCTTCCTCAACTTCAGGCAGAGCTAAATCCCAGGTACCCAAAGTTCTGAGAAAGACTAGGGCAGAAGGGACAAGGATAGGTGTTAATGGCTAGAGCAGACTTGGCACAGTGAGTGTTCAGTGATAGTTACCTGATGTGGCTGGGCAACGAGGGTGATACTGTGCAAAGGACTTTGGCCAACCCTGTTTTGCAATTTGCAAGGTGAACTGGGACAGATTGAATCGCACCTCAGGGCTTCAGTTTCCCCTTGGGCAGAGAGGTGACGAGAGAAACCTGGCAGGGCTGTTCTGAGGAGTAAGTGGGTAGAAGAGGCCAGGGTAGATCCCAACACAGGGCCGGTGCCAGATCAGCTTGCCAGGGGGTTTTCTTCTTCCCAGAAGTACCTGTGCTTATTGTCGCAACCAAACCTTTTTATTACTGCTCTTGCACTTTTTCACACGAAGGCCGTGTCTAGCTGCAACAGGCCACTTGCTTCACTGGCCCCCAGTGCTGCCTGGCATAGCTGTAGTGTGTCCTCGAGTGCCAGTGGCTGAGATGTCTCAATGATGGCGATGGTCTCCCCAAGCTCTGTGCACATGATAGTCTGTTGGGGCTCTGGGGCCGGGGGTGGGGTTGGAGAGGGTGATCTGGGAGGCTGTAATGTCAGACTCCGAGCTCGGGCATGGACCCGCTGATGTAGACGAAGACCGGCCATAGCACGGAACCAGCGGCCACAGGTCCCGCAGTAGTAGGGGCTCTTGTTGTAGAGACCAGTGATGGGAAGGCGGGGGGCACGGGCAAAGGCAACTGGCCGTAGATGCAGTCGTCGGTGCTGCTGTAGGTTGGAGCTTTGTGTGAAGCGCTTGCCACAATCCAGGCATTGGTAGGGACGCACACCGGTGTGTGTCAGCTGATGACGGCTGAGGTTGGCCAAAGAAGCGAAAGTCTTGCCGCAAGCGTGGCACTGGAAAGGTCTTTCTCCTGTGTGTGTCCGCAAATGGTTGCGCACGTGGACCAGCTTCTTGAAGCCCTTGCCACAAACCCCACACCGGTGCCGTCGCTCGGGGGGCCCATGTACTGCACGTCGGTGCCTGGAGAGCCGCGAGGCTGAGGCAAAGGACTTGGAGCACTGTGGGCAGGGCAGCTGGGCAGGTGGGGCAGGGAGTGGGGGTGGGGGTGGAATCATGGGCTCAGCAGGAGCTGGGGAGATAGTTGATACCTTGGTGGGGGTCCCACTTTTTCCAGAGTGAGTGCGCCGGTGGTAAAGGAACTTGGTCATGTTGCTGAATGTCTTGCCACATCGACAGCGATGCAATGGGTTGGCGGTGTGGGCCCGCCGGTGGGCCACCAACGTAAGCTCAGTGCCAAAGCCGCGGCCGCAGTCCACGCAGAGGTAGCGGGCTTCCCCCCGGTGCAGCCTCAGGTGCTGCTCCAGTGAGGCTGCTTTCTTGAAGACCTTGGAGCAAGTGGTACACTCGTGAGTGCCACCCACATGGGCCCGCCCGTGAGCCATCAGCCGGTTAGCAGAGCTGAAGCTTCGCTGACACTGGTTGCAATGGAAGGGGTGGGTAGCTGACGCTGGGCCATGAGATGACTGTCGGTGTTGCCGGCGTGCCTCTGAGTTGGTACAGTGTTGAGAACAGTCCCCATAGCCCCGAGGCTGGCCAGCTGTGGACTTACCACCTCCCATCCCAATAGCATCAAGCTCTGCGGCCACCTCCTCCTCATCTGTCTCTTCATCATCATCCTCCTCCTCTTCATCTTCCTCCTCCTCCTCTTCCTCTAATCCATTACGCTCTTCTTTCTCCAGGGAGTCAAAATGGGTGCCCTGGTGTTCCAAGAACTCCTCTGGGGTTGCACAGAGGGTAGAACACTCAGGACACTCGTATGGCTCCATCTTGACTTCCTCTGGCGGAGGGGGTGGTGTGGGTGGGGGCAAAGGAGGTGGTGCTGGAGGCTCATCTGCTGTGCCACAAAGGTGCTGAGTCTTTCGATGAGCTACCCACAGTTCAGGTGAGGGGAAGAGCTCCTGGCAATCCCCACATTGGTACTGGATCTGGCTTGTGGATTCCTGCAGGTGGGCATCCTGGTGGGCCAGAAGCTCACTGGGGGAGAGGATGAGCTGGCTGCATTCACCACATTGGAAAGGGCCTTCCCCAGAGCTGGGTATAAGCTCCGCCTCCAGGCCTGTGTCTTGTGAGGTCAGTGCCGCCTCCTCTGCCAAGGTGAGCAGGTGCTGCTCCTGGTGTGCGAGCACTTCCTCCAGTGTGTTGTAGAGGCTACCACACTCAGAACACATGAACTGGTGGTGCTGGAAGAAGAGGGATGAGGCAAGGGCTTCCCCAGGCGTCATCTCCGTCACCTCCGTTGCCACCTCTGTCAGCTCTCCTGACATGGGTGCTGACAGTTCCACTACCTCTGGTGACTGTGGCGGCATCTCAGTCACCTCTGCCACCACTTCTGCCATTGTGGGGAAGTTAGTGCCTGCAGAAAGAGGGACAGAGCCAGTGATATACCAGGAACCCACAGAGAAGGGGAGGTGTCGGCAGTTCCCTTGCTCATCCCATTACTTACCAGCCTCTGTCAATCAGCAAGTCAAATGAGTGTGTCTTAGTCAGTGATCCTGTGTGTCCAATCATAGCCGCCACAGCCAAGCATCTGTGAGAGAATGAGCATGCTGTAGGACCTTCCAGCTGATCTCTTTTAGAGACCCAGTTACCCCCTTTCTGAGAACACACCACCTCTTCCAGGCTTTTGCCTGTGCAATTTCCTTTTTGTGTAATACCTTTTCCTCTCACACACATTCACACAACAAAGCACTGAAAAGACAGGCCTGGGAACCAGGCTTCCTTCAGATCCACCTCTTTACCTCCTCTCTCTGGGACTGCTCATGTGACATAGGACTAAAAGTAGGACTGACCATAAAGCCCCTGGAACGTGGTAAATGTTGTCTTTACAGTTATCTGTTTATTTAGAGACAAGGTCTTATGTGGACTGGCTTTAAAGTCACTATGTAGGATGGCTTTGAACTCCTGATTCTCCTGCCCTCACCTCTCAAGGGCTGGGATTATAATTAGGCACTACCATGGCTGGCTTAATGTTGCTATTTGTTCTGCCAGAGGAAAAAATCTCTTCTGTTCTTGTCTTCCAAACTCTCTTACCTGTTTTTTCATTTGTAAAGCCTCAGTTTGCATGCTTTCTCCCCTCCCTTCTTTCCTCCCTCCTTCCCTCCCTCCCTTCCTTCTTTTTTTTTGTCATGGGATCTTGATATGTGACTGAGATTAAATTTGAGATTCTACTGTTTCAGGTTCTTAAGTTCTGGAATTATAAGCATGCATCTGAATCTACTGACATTTTTGTATCTTTAGAGTAGAGGTCACTCCTACATCCTTGGGATTCCCATGGAATTTGTATCTTTAGAGTAAAGGTCACTCCTACATCCTTGGGATTCCCATGGTATCCTGTACTGTCTTCTTTGTTGTGGAAGCATGTGTGTGCATGTGGCTGTGGAGGCCCAAGGGTGACATCGAGAATCACCCTGAATTACTCTACCTCCTTATTTGCTGTATATTTACCAGGCTCTGCCTTCCAGGGATGAAAGTGCAGGCCTCTGCTATCTCTTCAAGGTGTTTTTATGTGGGATCTGAACTCAGGTCCTTCTGCTTGTGAGGCAGAGGCTTAACCCCTGAGCCATCTCTCCAGTCCTCTTCTGGTGTCTTTGTCAGAACAAATAAAAGCCTAGAGCTGAATGTGGTGGTGGTACACGCCTGTAAGTTCAAGGTCATCTTGGCTACAAAGTGAGCTAGCCTGAGCTATATGAGATCGTGTCCCTAAACAACAAAACAAAACAAATCAAGGATTGTGTCTATCTTTCTGAGCTCTTCATGGTGCTGAGAATTTGTTTATAGGCAGGGTAAGTCTAATGGAAATTGGATCTAAAGGACTGTGGGACTCCTAGCAATCAAGTGACGCCTAGGGACAGGGATTTTAACTTTTTTTTCCTTTACTTTTTCAGACAGGGTCTGTGGACTCCTGGCTGGTCTGGAGCTCTAAATGCAGATCAGCCTTCTCCAATGCTAGGAATATTGGTTTGTACCACCACATCCAATGCCTCAGATTTTAACTTTCAAACTTTCTTCTAAGTGTCCTATCCCCTCTTCTACTCAATCTAACCCAATCCAGATCCTTTCCATAGCAGAACTCACAGTCCATTCAGGAAATGACTGCTCCCCTCCCAAGTCTAGGAATCAATTATGATTCCAATCCCCATCATGTATGTATGTGGGTGCATGCACATTTGTGAAACATGTGGTACGTGTGTGCCACATAGTGTATGGAGATCAGAGGACAACCTTGGGTGTTGATCCTTGTTTTTCCACCCTGAAAAGTTTCTTTGTTATCTTTCCAACATTTGCTGGTGACTCAAGAACTTCCAGGGATTCTTCTGTCCCCACCTCCTACCTCCCTTGTGGGAGACATATACTGGGCATCTGACTTTTAAGTGGGTTCTAGGGATTTGAGCCTAGCAAGCAAGCACTTTTAACCAACAAACCATCTCCCTAGCCCTACTTTTCTTTTTTGAGGCAGGGCTTTGTATAGCCCAGGTTACTCTCAAACTATGTTCACAGGCTGGTCCTGAATTCTTTTTTTTTTTAAGTCTTTTTTAAAAATTTTATTATTTATTCATTGGTGTGTGTGTGTGTGCGTGTATGTGACCACTGACGAACTGGGGAACCACCATGAACCACCTCCACCTCCTCGTTTACTCTGCCCTGGGATTCACAGGCTCCGCCCTACCAGGACCAGAAATGCAGGCCGCCCCGGCTTCGGCCCAGTGTCTATATGTGGGTCTAGGATCCGAACTCAGGACCTTTCACCTGCAAGGCAGAGGCTTAACCCCTGAGCCACCTCTCTAGCCCCCTGGTCCTGAATTCTTAATCCTCCTGCCTCCATCTCACAGGTACCAGTCTCCACTTATTAACCTCTTTCTTTCTCTGTGCCAGGGACAGATGGAGTCTAGCTTTCAGCCCTGATAGAGAAGTTGATCATGTAAAGCTTCCAGAGTTCAGGAATTTGAGGGGTTTTTTTGCTGAGGTATTTCCTGGGCTGAGAATGATGTCCAGCATACAGCAGGCACATAGTGACTAGATAAAGTTCCCTTTGGGAAGCGGGGTTCTGGGAACTTCACCTTCTTGTCACACTACACATCTACCAGTTCACCTCTCCCATTCTGAATTCTTAAAATACACAGTCCTCTTTTCAGTTGATGTCAAGTGTTCCATGAATAAATGATTTTACTAAATGCTCAGTTAAGGTTCCCTTAAGAATTTTTTTTTCTTTTTTTTCTTTTTTAAAATATGGAACGCTTCACGAATTTGCGTGTCATCCTTGTGCAGGGGCCATGCTAATCTTCTCTGTATCATTCCAATTTTAGTATATGTGATGCCGAAGCGAGCACTCCCTTAAAAATTTCGAGTCTCTTAGTAAATTTTGAATCCCTCCATAGTGGATATTCCTAGAAATGGTCAACAAGGATTGGAGGTGGAGAGTTCCAATTTTTCTTGTTTACATCTTCACTAGGCAGAATGACCTCCTTCCTCTGGGGCTAGGACCAGAGCTTCCTATTAGGAGTGGGTGAAGTAAAGAATAAGCTATACAAACTTACAAACTTTACTTGGCAATGTAAAGTGTGGATGAGATCACAACATAAAAGCATCTCGCAGTGTCTGATCCACCATGCAGGAGCCCACTATAACTTACTTAACATACATAATCTCTACATAGCCCATTTAAGACAAATAATCCCAACAAATGTTTTTCTAGAACCAAGTAGTCCGGTCTACATTCCTCTTTCCCAATTTAGATTGTGTCAGGAGGTAGGTGAAATTTTGCTTATATTCGTGCATGGAAAAGCTGCATTATCGAGCACCCAAAGGAATGAGGGGTCGATCCTCACTTCCTTCCAGAGACCCGTAAATTCAACTTTCCCGCTACATGACCCTTCTCTCCTACCAGTTTCCTCTGCCTAGCAGCCAGATAGCCCCCCCTGCAGGGGGTTGGGTGTGCAGGCGAGCTCAAGCCCAGTCCTGCACACCACAGGGACTCCACCGACGCCTTCCAGGCACACAGGAAGGAGCACTCTTTGATCCCGCGCTGCCCAGGCCCCAACGCTTCGCCGACCTCTGGTGTCCCCCTTCCTTCTTCCCTAACCCTCTCGGTCCTCCTAGCGCTCTCTTCCCCTTCCACCCTGCGGCGCCCTCGCCCGTCTTCCCTTACCTCCAGCAGTCCCTGCCGCTCTTGACACAGACCCTCCACTCTTGGCGTGTAGGACCCCTTACTATCCACACCTCCCATTGGGCGGCGCTCCTACCAACGGCGGCCAATCAGAGGTGGCAGCGCAGGGCACACGTCCTTGCGCCTGCGTGCTGATCCTCAGGCGGGGCCCAGCGAGTTTCTCCACGCACGCATTTGTGCACCGTGGGCGGTGTCCGGGGCCAGAAGAAGCGCCTGCGCAGTTCTCTTTGGCCGCTCCTTTTCCTGCTGAGTTTGAAAAGTTCAGTGGAAAGAAGGGGACACCCTTGTAGAACGAGAGATCCCTAGAGTGAGCCGGATGGCAGGAGAACTTGACAGATGTCATTTCAAAACCCAAAGAGACTGAACCTCTCTGATAGTGTAACTCTGAAGCCAGACACACACCGGAAGCACACTCCCTCTTTCGGCCTGTTTTGCTCATATGTAAAGTGGGCTTGAATCACATCTGCCTCAAGATTGTTGAAGCGATAGATCCAGCACAGGTAAAAGCACTTATTCAACACAGCTTGCTAGATCGTGGGTGCCCAATATAACGGACACACTCCTTTCCAGTTTGTAAAGCTGATTTCCTCTCACTTTTGGCTGTTTTAATAGTCACTTGTAGAGCTCTCGCCGTGTGTCCTGTCTAGATATGTGTGTCCAGAGGAGACCACTGACATTCGTTCTATAGGTGGATAAACTGAGACCTAGAGAAAAGACATTATTTTGAGGTCATTGCGGCCACCCGAACGGAACCAGTACTAAGCCAGAGTCAGACAAGACCCAGGTCTCCAGTCTCCTGAGGAGATCATTCCAGGGGTGGAAACAGGTCGGAGAGGAGACCTGTCCCAGGCACGTGCCAGTCCTGACCTTGAGTCACCTAAGTGGGGAAAGGAGTGGCCGTCACGTCCAAGGCCCCGTGGCAGGGGACGCTTAGACACCGCCGCTTCTATGCCTACTTCCCTGACAGGTTAGAGAGGAGACAGCTGGATGACCCCAAACTCTGGAGGGCAGCGAGGGAAGTAGAGGGGCCGTTCTAACCCTAGATGCCAAGAGGCGGGGGCGGGGGGGGTGCCTGTGATGGGAAGAAGTCCTGAGAAATGTCTGTGGAATGTGCACATCGGAATGGAAGGATCTATTGCGATTTGGAAGGGTCCTGTCCTTGCAACTAGGGAATCCTAGCCCCAGCCGGAGGAATTTATGTGAGAGGGAAATGAGCGTCCGCTAGATGAGGGAGGGTTTCCAGTTAGTATTATGAAACAGCACACTTAAGATGTAGGTCTCAGAGTGCCATTATACGGGTGGGGGACAGTGTAATGGAGGAGTGTACAGATCAGGAATATGAGTACTGCGAGCTACTGGGAGCCCGAACGATCGCGACCGTGAACTTTTGCTCGGGTCCATGGTAATGTGGGCGTTTAGATTCTGCTATGTAGGGGAATGGAGTCTTTGGGATGATTCTAACAGGTCGTCGGGTCGTGGAATCCCAAAGGACTCTTGGCTTAAACCATAATCAGGAAGTAGGGATGCTGGAAACTCAAGTGCCAGATACGCCGAAGCTCCAGCCCTGCGCAAGCGCAGCACAGACAAACTTTAACTGGAGGCGGAGCAGGCGGCCTGGGAGGGGTGGGGCTTAGAAATGTCTTTCTGCGCTTGCGCCTTAGGGGCGTGGCCGTCGCACCTGCGCGAGTTGGGGGAAGGAGGAGGAGCGAGGTGACGCAGGCGTAATAATAGAGAAGGTGCCAGAAAGATCCAAAACAAGTGGCAGCGGCCGTCGCCCGGGAGTCGTGGGACGCCGGAATCTGGTGAGGATCCAGTGAGGCCTAAGGGTCGACTGGGTGACAGGTAGACGGAACCACTTGAGAGTTGGGGAGAAGGCAGGATCGCCTTTACGGGCGAGGGGTCGGGTGCAGACAGTTCCACCTGTGTGGAGCTCTGGATTGACTGTCTTGGTCGCTCCTACTTGGAGGGGGCCGAGGGTCACTTTTGGACGGTACCATTTAAGTGGAGATTCGGGCTAGCTGGGCGGTACTATTGGATAGAGCCAAGGGCCACGTCCCGATATTTACTACCCAAAGTCACGGGGCAATGGACAAGGTGCCCTGGAATGGGCCGCGAGATTCGTTCGGGCGGATCGCTTTCGGTCGATCGGAGGCTAGTTCGGAACGTACCACCCAGAGAGGGGCGCTTTGGGCTTGGCGGGCCCGACCGGTCGGAGGACCAGTGAGTGGGGTCTGGCGTCTCGACCTGTTACTAAGGGACCTCGGGCGATACTACTTCCTTCCGTGGGAGGGGGAGGCTGAGACCGTTGAAGTGTGGGGGCAGCCCTATCCAGAGAGACCTCACGGGGGGAGGGCACGAACTGGCCCGTGTGGGGTCCGGGCCTCCGCGTCTCTGACCACTACCTCCTCCTCGCCGTGTGGGTTCTAGGCCCTGGTTCTGAGCTTGTTCCGCACCCCTCCCCCGGGAATGGCGTTGTCCGGGTCGACCCTGGCCCCGAGCTGGGAGGAGGATGAGTGTTTGGATTACTACGGCATGCTGTCGCTTCACCGTATGTTCGAGGTGGTGGGCGGGCAGCTGACCGAGCACGAACTGGAGCTCCTGGCCTTCCTACTGGACGAGGCCCCCGGCGCCCCCGGCGGCCTGGCTCGAGCGCGCAGTGGCCTGGAGCTGCTCCTGGAGCTGGAACGCCGCGGGCAGTGCGACGAGAGCAACCTGCGGCTGCTGAGCCAACTGCTGCGCGTGCTGGCTCGCCACGACCTGCTGCCACATCTGGCGCGCAAAAGGCGCCGGCCAGGTAAGCTTATAAGGGAGGTTGCTAGACTTCCGGTGGCCGGAAGGCCTTCCTCCTGATCGGGCCCCAGGGGTACTCTGATAGGGATTCCAGTCCCCCCTCTTCCCAGAGAAGCGGGCATGTCTTAGGGAGGAGGGAGCTGATGGAATTTGGTTACATCGTCAATGATTATGATCACTAATTTATGGAACTTTTTATATCAGGCAGAGTGAACTCCTCCCATTCAGTAATCCCGAAAGGAAGTCAACTATGGCTGTTCCCACTTTACCGGGAAAGCAGCAGGTTCAGAAAAGTTTAGCAATTTGTCTTAAGAACTTCATACTGCAGGTTGACTACCAAGAATATGAGGATCAGATATGTATGTTATGAAGCTTAGGTTTAGTGGAGGAATCAGTTCATAAGTAAACCAATAACTTAGCTTTCCTTACAGTCATAGGAAGATTAAATATGATAGATAACCACACATGAGGAGTTGCTATCCTAGATTGGGTAAGCAGTGAAGGAAGAGCTTTCTGAGAAGCTGGCATTTGAAGTGGGATAGTAGAGTGGGAATGGCCAGGAATGTGGGTCTTGAGAAGACAGGATAACAGGAAATATAGCAAGTAAAGGAGTCAGGATTATATCCTGCCTGGCCTGTCACCAGGCCTGAGGCCCTTGATGTTTGATGGACAGTGGTCCCCGGTAGGACAGGAACTGGGAGACTATATAGGTTATTAGGCTCCTGCCTGAGTTCCTGAAGTAACACTGATAAGGTTGGAAAGGGGTCCAGAGAAAGCCCACAGGATTTATATAACCAGACGAGCACTTTAGGGGTAGATGAGCTGTTTGTTTTTGGAAACAGAGGTCTGAGCATCAGGCTTTAGAAGTAGAGAGGCCTGCCTCCTTCTTGGAGTACCAGGGAGGATTAGGGGAAGATGGGGCAAGAGCTGTTACAGAGATCCTGACCTGGACTGCTAAAAGGGTATCCCTGACAATTGGAGCTTGTGTGGACATGGATTGGACCCCAACAGGTGTTGCATATTGAACAACAGCCTCTAGGCAGGAGGTGTTTGAAGAGTGGGTGTTTAACTCCATCTGTCAGAGGCTGGGCCTAGACATCCTGTGGTCCAGGCATTCTTTTATGGGTGGGAGGCTGGGCCTGAGAGGTCAGGAAACTGTGAATGCTTCTTTCCATTTTCTTTCCCCAGTCTCCCCAGAGCGCTACAGCTATGGCAATTCCAGCTCTTCTTCCAAAAGGACAGAGGGCAGCTGCCGGCGACGCAGGCAGTCAAGCAGTTCTTCAGAGTCTCAGCAGAGCCAGTGGGACACAGGTGAGTCCCTGGATAGCAGCAGTGTCTCTGTTTTCCTTCTCACCCCTGATTAACCTCCTCCATCCTGGTCCAGCCAGGAAGTGATCCAAACAGTCATTCTGTCTTGTTTGCCCATTCCTGTATTTATTATTGCTGTAGAAGGAAGCATGTGTTGTAAAGCAGCAGAATTGTTGCACACGGGTTCATGTTTCACTCAAGTGACATCATGGTGTGGGTGTCATCAAACGTGGCTGGACACATTTCTGAGATTTATTTATGTTGAGTGTCTTTATTTGGTTTAATTACTACAGTGTAGCTAGTCAGTATACTCAGTCACCACCACCCCCAACTATAGTTTTCTAATTTTATAAAATTTCAAGCATACAGAGTTGAAATTTTAGGGCAGAGAACATTTTCCTTTAGATTCAGTGACTGCTGATGTTTTACCACTTTTGCTGTACATGTGTATAGAATTCTTGGGTCTTTGTTGAACTCTTTGATGGTAAATTATAGCCATTAGATTGACAATCCCTGAATTAACAGCTGTCATTTGAGAATTAAGGGTATTTTAGTTCTGTGATATACCTGATATCCTGATGAGATGATAAACTCTGAAGATCATTTCAACTTTTAGTGTCTCATAGCCATAGTTATTCATGTAACTATTGTTTGTTTGACACAGGGTCTCATACTTTTTTTTTTAATTACTGAAAAACATTTAATATCTAAAAGGTACAAGAAGGTCTCCTTCTTTCTTTATTTTATTTTTTATTTATTCAATTGTGCGTGTGTGCGTATGTATGTGTGTGTATGGACAAAATCAGGAACCACCATGGACGCCTCCACTTCCTCCACCCCGGGATTCACAGGCTCCGCCCTACCAGGACCAGAAACGCAGGCCACCCCTGCTTCTGCCCGGCGTCTATACGTGGGATCTGGGATCCGAACTCAGGACCCTCCGCCTGCAAGGCAGAGGCTTAACCCCTGAGCCACCTCTCCAGCCCCGAAGGTCTCTTTCTTTAGCCTAAGCTGGCTTGAAGCCCATTACATAGTCCAGACCGACCTCCAACTCTAGGAAATCTCTAATTCCAGCCTCCTAAGTATTGGAAGTTGAGGTATTAGCTGCCATGCCTAGCTTGTGTACAATTCCTCTATCTCCATAATTGCTATAAAACAAATGCCTCCCTTATCAGAAGAGCTGGTTTTCTTCTATTTCCTCCCCTTTTCTTCATTTCTTTCCTCTCCTCTCCTTCCCTCTTCTCTCTTCCCCTTTCCAGGCTAGAACCAGCTCTGTCACTGTACCTCTACCAGTTCATCTTCTCTTTTTGAGCTGTCCACTCTACCAGGATGACTTTTATATAGAATGTTCTGCTTGTTTCTGGATGTGTTTCATGGTTACCTGACAGCGTCGTGTCACCTGTCCCTCTGTCCCTGTAGTTCCTTGGAGCGGTAATTCAGTGCAGAGACCTAGTTAGATTCAGATTAGGCATCTTTGGCAGGAGTGATGTGTCCTCTGTGCTGGAGCATGTGGCAAGAAAGTTGAAGTCTGGTTGTCACTGTGAGAAGGAAATCAGCTCACTTGGTTATGGTTACATCTACCATATCCGTACATTGTGAAGACATCTTTCTTTCCTGTCAGAGTTTAATAATATCTAAGAGGATATTTTGGCATATTCCATACCTCAGTAGCTATTCAATTCAATGTGTTTAGCATCATTTCATGAACCACGTCTGAACCTATTGTCACATTAATGTTTGAAAAATGGCAAAAATTTTTTGGTTGTTTTTTGGCAATCTTTTTTAAAAGTAATTTTCTTATTTTTAAAATAATTGTTTACGTATTTATTTCAGAGGTAGAGAAAGAAAAGAAAACAGAGGCACATGCATACATATCATGGTGCTTGGGTGGAGTTTTAGAGCTGATACCTTATCCATTGAGCTGTCTTTACCAGTCCCCGTCCCCCTTGTTTAATTGAAACAGGTTCTGAGTTACCCAGGCAGAACTTGAGCTCATGTTATCGCTGAGATGATCTTGAGCCAGTGATCCTCCTGCCTCAGCCTCTTGGTTGTAGCTGGGACTACTGACCTGTGGCACTAGACCTGGCAATGGTTGATTAAGTTCTTTCATTTTTAGGGTCTTGTGCTTGCTAGGCAAGGGCTTTACTGCCAGGCCATGACCCTAGCCAGTGCTCATTGGTGGATTCCGGATCGGCTCTAGTGCTAAGTGCTCTCCAACCCTTTTTTCTACATCTATTAGTGGAATTTTCATGGCCCCTTTCTCCTTTATTTTTGAGTATTGCTGCAGAGTCAAACATACTTTATTTGTCATAGTTAGTTATTTTTATCAAAGTTCAGATTCACTAAGTTTTGCCTTTTTAAAAACTTTTTAAAAGTTTATTTGTGTGAATGTGTGTGTATGTGTGTGTCAGAAGGCACTGTGTGTCCCTGTGGACCATGATATGGATTGCTTTCCAGGCTCTCCCCACCAGGCTGATGCCATTTCTTCCTGGTGTTTTTACTTTGGACTTGGGAGTCAAACTCAGGACCTTCTGCTTGTGAGATAGAGTCTTAACCCCTGAACCACCTCTCCAACCCTAGGTTCTGTTATTTTGACATATCTGCCTCATTCTATGATTGCTTTCTGCTTTGTGGCACGCCAGGGTGTCCTGGACTCATTTTGTGCTTCCCACCCTCTAAAATCAGCTACTTGTGAAGAAGCCTAATTTCTTTTAGAGGCCCTGATCTTTAGAGTCCAAGCTGTGGATGCCGAGTATGTGCATTATTTCTTAGCTGTATCAGAAAGCTAGTGAATGCTTTAAGAAAAAAAAAAATCTGGGTCAGCAAGATGGCTCAGCAGCTAAAGGTACCTGTACAAAAATCTGGAGATCTTGGAACCACATGGTAGAAGATGAGTTGAATTCTGAAAGATGCCCTCTGATTTCCATAGGCTTGCCATAGTGTACACATGCCTCCTCAATCTCTCTTCTCTCCTTTCAAATTAAAAATAAATAAATAAATAATCATGTTATTCATTCTTAAAATCTGGGTATGGTTGTTCTCATCTGTAATCCCAACCCTCAGGGCATTGAGTTAAGAGGATTGTCACAAGTTGCAGGTCAGCAAGACCCTATTTCATTGCCTCCTCGTGACCCTACAAAAAAAGTCAAGTTAATATTTCTCAGTTCAAAATTACATTACAGGGACATTTATACTGTAAATCTTACCTGTTGATGGGGTTGAGAAGGATTTTTGTGTGTATGGAATATGTGCATAATGTTTATATAGGAATAGATTATAAATGTGTGTGCAAGCACATGTGTATGTGTGTATTCGGTTGTACATGCACCTGAGCATATATGTATGGAGATCAGAGGGTCATAAGTAGGAATCATCCTCTATTGCTCTTCTGACTTATGCTTCTGAGGCTGGGTTTCTGATTAAATACAGTGCTCACCTGAAGGCTAGTCTATTTAGCCATTTTGTTCTGGGGATTCCCAGGCTTTGCTTTCCAGGTCTAGAGTTACAGGCAGACCTGCCATTCCCACCTGTCTGACATGTAGGTTCTGGGGATCCAAACTCCAGTTCTTTTGTGACATTATTTTAACATCTCTGAACCGTCTCAGATGGATTTGCAACAGTAATAGAGTAGCACCAGAACCATGAAATCAGTCTCATCTCTGACACACTGCTGAATGTTTAGGAGATTTGCTTGTATTTCTTCTTGTTCTTTAGTAATACCTGGCTGAGAGTTAGCAGACAGAATGTTTTTCTAAGATATGGGTAAAATCTTCTATCTTTGAGTGTTCATGTTGCTAGTTTCCTAGAGTTAGGTTCATTTGTTTCCATTTATAGAATTTGTTTCTTTTGTTTTCTTGTGAGTTTTCAAGTATGTAAAACTGTTACATGATTCAAAAAGTATTCTTAGAGTATCAAGTAAACCTGTAACTAGTCTCATTTGTTTCTAATATGGCCTTTCAGTTTGTGTTTCACCTTGCAAAAGTAACAAATGTATCTGTTCTTATTTCTCTCTTATGCAAAGTATAGCGAATTATAGACATTCTGTAACTTCTTTTAGTCTCTCTCCTTTGAGTGTATATGTACGTGGGTTTTAGAGGTCAGAGGACAGCTGGCAAGAGTCTAGAGTCCATACTCTCCTCCCAGGTTCTCCCCTCCCACCACGTGGGTTCTGAGATGGAACTCAGGTCATCAGGCTTGGTGGCAAGTGCCTTTACCTGCTGAACCATCTCATTGCCTATTGTTTTGTTTTAGAGGCAGGGTCTCAGGTGAACGTCAAGGCAGCCTAGAACATCTTTTGATCTTCCTGTCTAACTTCCCGAGTGCTGCGATTATAGGTTCCCAAGCCTGGCTTGGGCTTGGTTTCATCATGTTCAACAGTATCACAGAAACTTTTCCTATTGTAATCAGACCCCCTCTCCCCTTCTCCCTCCCTCCCTCCTCTAAATCAAACCATGACAAGCAAGTGCTCTAATTATTCTGAGTTACCTCCCCAGATCCTCTTTTCTTTTTTGGGGATGAGAGCAAGAGGGGTTAAGAAAGGATCTCTTCTAGTTCATGCTGGCCTCCTACTTGCTAGATAGGCAAGGCTGGCCTTGAACTTCTAATTCTCCTGCCTCTAACCTCTCAAGTTCTGAAATTGTAGGTGTGGACCACTGTCCTCTGCTTTTTCAGGTTTTCCTGTGACAAATGATACCTAGGTGTCACGCCTGTCTTCTGTTATGCAAGTGCTGTGGCTTCTCTAGGGTCAGACCCAGAAGGGCCTGCTGAGTGGTGGGGTCCTGCTGTTTAGCCTTCTAGATGACTGAAGATGGTGTCCTCATCTTCTAGTCAGGGCCCCTTTTCCCAAGGACTCACCACCCTGAGAGGGGTCTTGAGCTCCTCTCGAGTACCACCATTCTGGTCTCAGCTGGCTCTCCTCTGTCTCCTCAGGCTCTCCACCAACCAAGCGGCAGCGGCGGAATCGTGGTCGTCCCAGCAGTGGTGCCAGAAGGCGTCGGAGAGGGGGCTCAGCAGCTTCACAGCAGCGGCAGGAACCAGAGCCATCCAGACCCCCGTCAGAAGGCAAAGTGACCTGCGGTATGTGTCTGAGGGCTCTGAGTATATATACCCTCTCCAGGCTGCAGAGGTGGAGGGGGGCATGCTGCCTTGGCCGGATGTCACACACCTGTCAGCTTGGCGGCAGCTCTCATCATCTATCCACATTCTTAGCATTCTCATCCTCTGTTGCCATCTTGCTTTTCTATATCCCACCTATAGATGAAGGATCAAATCACATGCCAGTTCCTCCAGGAAGCCAAGGCTTCTCCTTCCCTAATTTAATTTGCTTATACAGCAAACGCCTGCAGGGCTTACCTACTCAGTCTTGTGCAGTGGTGGAATATCACAGGGGTAGAAAAACAGGGACCCTGGGTCAGATTGCCTGATCACACTTGGCTTTGGCACATGGCTCAGCCGTTCCCATGTATGTAAAAGAAAATTGGTAATGGTCCTGACTAAGCTGTTGTGAGGATAGACGAGTCAACCTCATATGCCTCTGGAGCAGCGCCTGGCCTGGAACATGGGCACTTTGAGGTTTGCTTTAGTCCCTATGCTGCTGTCCATGGCTGGGGACAGGAAGGAAGTGGGGAGGCCTGGTCTCTGTGGAGCTGACCTTGCAGTCAGTGGAACCAGGACGGCCCAGGCAATAATGGATGCTGCTAAGGAACTGTGAGTCAGCTGGGCTCTAGCACGTGGGCCTGACCACATTAGAGGGCAATGCATGGTTGGAATTTGAGAATTAGTCCATGCTTCCCAGTTTTTTGTTTTTGATCTTTCTTTTTTAAGATAAGGTGTTGCTGTATAACCCAAGCTAGCTTTGAACTTGCAATCCTCCTGCCTCAACCTTCCCAGTCCTGGGATTGATAAGGGATTGAGCCCACCATGCTGGGCTCTCCTGCTGTCTCTGCTTTTGAGGTGTTCCACTGAGTTTTCTGGGGAGGACTGCCATCTCTGTTCTTCCTTCTCTGATCTAGGCACACCTGGGCATAAAGACTGATGTGGTCTCCCACCTCAGAGTACTTGGACTTCAGGGGACACAGATGGGGAAACAGCAGCCAGGAAGGTGTGACACGGGCAGTGAGGTTCCAGGAAGCTCTGTGGTGCTTTCTCCAGGACAAGCTTGAGGACACGGGAGGATCTGCTGGGAAGGGTGGTCTTGTCACAGTGATCTCTGTGGGTGGTACCGCCAGGGTCGAATGTCATGGATCAGAAGTTCTGTGGGTGGAGACAGGGAGATGAGGCAGGTGACCCTGTAGGTTTGGACTTTATTTGGGAGTTAGGAAGAGCCCTAGAAGATTCACTTGCTGATTCTTTGAATAGTTTTTATGGTCAAGCATCTTCTCTACTCCAGGTTGTTTTCTAGTCATTGATGACACAGAATTGGACCAGGCATGGAAAGTCCCTGGTCTCAAGTTCATAATGTAGTGTGTTAAACAACTCACGAAGCAGCACAAAGACAGAGAGGATAAAGCCCCACGTAACCTGGTGGGTCTGGGAGAGCACCCTTGTGGAGAGGCTGAGACTGTGAGGCCAGCAGGGATCCTCGATGATGCCAGCAGAAGCCGAGCTTGCAGCAGGAACAAAAGGGGTTCGAGGAAGCTGGAGGCCAGGAGATAAGAGAAGAAACTTGACATGCTCAGGCCAGGGGTAAGGTAGAAATAGAAGCTGGAAGATGGGGCAGCTGGGAATTTACAGGTGCCTTCAGCATGGGCACACCAACCCACCATCTGCACTTGTCAACACCACTCTTGCCCTTCTGAGTGCCCATCATGACATTCCAAGCAGTGAGTATCACCCTACTTCAGGCTGTAGATACCTGTACTGGGTACTGCCAGGAGCAGAGCAGCTGAATTGGCTGATGTCCTCACAGGGCACTGGGCTTGCGAGGGTGGGAGTCAAGGTAATTAACAGCCACCCGGCTGACCGGGTAGGGGAGGGAGTCACTGCCCTGGGATACGTAGGAGCAGGTCAGCCAGGCTTCAGGTCTCTTTCCTGAGGCCAGGAGGTTGTTAGTTGGGGTGTGGCTGGGACTTGACTGATGGGTGCGTGGCTGCTGTGGCTGCTGACTCACCAGATAGGGTGTGGCTCATCAGAGGCTCTCCCCATTTGGGCCCCAATCTTCCCTTTTGGAGACAACAAGCTACCCCTGACCTGGCTGAGAAAGGAACTTGCCCATCTTGCCCCACCACGCCCATAACACTTGGCCCTGTTGAGACACAGAACTAGACTCCATTCCTGTGTACAGTTTGAAGGTGTGAGGAGGAGTTGGGGACCCTGGGCAGGCCTCCTGAGCCTCTCTGTACCTTCAGGATCATCTAGTAGACAGGCCAGGCATGTGACTTGCATGAGCTAGAATTTTCAAAATAGGGGTCATGTCTCCCATGGTGCAAATATAAAAAAAAGGTGTGGGGAGGAAGTTACTTGTTTGAGAGCCAGAAGGAGAGTTGAGTTGAAAGCTGGGACTTGTTCCTCTGTGTTAACAGAACGCTGACTGGGGCCCCTGCCCTCAGTGCGTTGTCTTTCTGGTGGAGGGCTGCAGGTGCCCTGGGAAGCATTCTAGATGTGTTCATATGCCTGTGGTGGTCTGGGGCTAAGGGGAAGGAATGTTGGAGACTGTGCAGAGGGCAGAGGGGCAGGCAGGAACATAAGGTTTGTTGTGTAGTGCTGGCTGGCCAGGAACTTGCTTTGTAGAATAGACTGCTTTTGAACTTGTGGCAATCTGAATGCTGGGATTATAGATGTAAGCCATTGAGTCATCTCTGTCCTTTTTTTTCTTTTTTGAGGCAGGGGAACAGGAAGAATGGGACTTTTTTGAAACATGGTCTTATGTAGGCAAAACTGGATTTGAACTCCTGATCTTTCTGCCTCTATCTTTCAAGTGTTGGGATGATAGGCATGGACCTCCATATCTAGTTTCTAGCTTGTTCTATGAGAAATATAGTGTAGCAGATCAACTTTCCTAACAGCCCCAGACTCCTGTTACCAAGTATCACCATTTGTCCTCTGTGGCTGGCATCATCTCATGAGCCATGTTGCCTTATTATTTCTTTTTTTAAAAAATACATTTTATTTACTTTGTGTGTGTGTGTGTGTGTGTGTGTGTGTGTGTGTGTGTGTGTGTGTGTATCAAGGCACTGTGTGTCCATATGGAGAACCAAGGGTGATTTCAGGAATCATCCTGGATTGCTTCTACCTCCTTGCTTCCTTCTGGGATTTCCCAGACTCCACCCGATGTATACTATTTTTTATCTATTTTAAGTCCCCCCCCCCCTTTTTTTGCATGTATATGGGGTGTGTGTGTGTGTATCAAAGGGCACTATATGTCCCTGTGGAGGACCAAGGGTGACTTCAGGAATCATCCTGAGTTATTTCTACCTTCTTTTGGCTTTGCTCTGGAATTTCCTAGGCTCCGCCCACCAGACTGGAAGTAGAGGCTACCATCTGATATTTCTATGTAGGATCTGGCATCCGAACTCAGGTCTTTCTGCTTACAAGACAGAATCTTAACCCCTAAGCCATCTCTCCAGTCTGTTGGGCCTTTATATATATGACAGCACACTGTACCTAGGCTGGCGTGGAATTGGCCATGTAGCCCAAGTAGGCTTGAGCTCATGGAGGGCCGCCGCCTGTGTGCTCTAGGATTACAGGTGTGTGCCACCATGCTCTGCTGATTGGCTTTTTCCGGTAGTTTTCCCAGGTGTTGTCTTTCATGCAAAGACAGCGGTTGCTTATTTTTCTCTGCAGTTTGGTGGCAATGTCTCTGGTCCAGGCAATTAGTTCAGTGGGCGATAAAGAGGTTTATATTTGGCACACTCTGACAGAGACTGGAATGAGCTGGCATGAAGTCTCTGTTGTCTGAGAGAGGGCAGTGCTAACCTGGGCATGGTGTGGCTGTAGTGGGGTATGGGTGTTTCTATAGAAGCCACTAAGCTGGAAACTCCCCACTAGCACTGTAGGAGCCCAGATCCTCTTTGTTCCCAGCCCACCCACTCCAGAACTCTCTATGGGAACCCAAGAGAGGTTCACCTCAGGACTCTCAAATACCTAGTCTAGAGCAGACTCCCTCCATCTCTCCAAGCCACTCTGAGAAGCCCTTCTCACCCTGCATTCCATTCTGTCCCACAAAAGAAGCCCCTGGGGCCCACCCAGTTCTGCTCTAGGAAGGCAGAACTCCAAGGGGTGAGAGTATCACTGCCGAGATGTTGAAACAGCCCCCCCATCACTTGAGTGTTTGGATGCCCATCTTGCTGCCTTGCCACACCTGGACCAGTCCATCCACTTCTTTCCATGCCATGGTTTCCATTCTGAGCAGCCAGCTACTTCCCTTCCCTCATCCTTGCCAACCTGCCACTTCCCGCTGGCACCTGGATTCATCTCAGTCATCTCTGAGTCAGGCAGTCCTGTCCTTCCCCTATTCCAAGCTTACTCGCCCACAGTGCTCACCATAGCCCCTTGAGGGCAGTACTGGGGCACCCACTGAGGTGCAGACATGTGTAGTCACCTCCATTCCTGCTGCCGTTCTCTTCTGCTACCTTCTGCCCATCTTAGCCTCTCAACCACAGGTTCATTTTCTCCCTAAACTTTACTGATACTCTTTTATCTTTCAAAATCACCGTGCTTTCTTCCTTTCTTGTTTTCCTGCATGTCTTATTTTCTAGAGAGAAACAGATCTTTTTTATCTGAAGTATAACTCAGCTTCTCTTCTGGCCCTCAGGATGGCTTTTAATTATGCATTTATATATGCTTGTGTAAGAGGCAGCCGACAAGGCTGGGTCACCAGGCTCTGGACAGATCAAGGTACCTGGAATGGAATTCTTGCCTAGGGCAGGTGATTCAACCTCTGTGCCTCGGTTTCCCCATCCGAAAAAAGATCCAGCATCGCCTCATAAAATTGGGCTGATCAAAAGGGTATAAAGATGTGACGTATGTGGCACTGTGGCAGCCCAAGGTGGATTCTGCTTGTCCCTAATGTAGGGTCAAGGGGAGGCTATAGGGAGAGCAGGTGACTCGGACCTAGGGTAGAGCTGCCATTTGTGTAAAGCTTGTCTTTCCCTCTTGCTGTCCAGCCTCCTGCCCTCTCCCTCTGATATTCTCCAGGTCAGGGATGGACTGTGGGTAAATGGTAGTAATGAAAGTACCTGGATTAGGTGGGCTGAGGGACTTAGTGACAGAGAGGCCCTGGCATGCGGGTGGGCATCACCTACAGTAGGCCTGTATTCATCATTGCATGCCTAGCACTGGGTAATGCCTTTGAGTGAGAGCTTGAACAGAGACCCCATGAGCCCGCCCTTTCTGTGCATGTTTGTCAACATGTGCTGAGGGAAAGACAGGCAAGGTGAGGAGTGGCTGGACAGGAAGCCCCTTAGCCTGTGCCTTGGTAGGTAAGTAGGGGTGTTCTGAATAGAGAAGGTGAACGGATTGTCTGTGAGGGAGCGAGGCTTATGCCGGGAGTGCTTCATGGCAGCTAGAAGGCCAGGGTGTTGGGAGGATGTAACAGCAGCTGGGGTTGATGAAGGAAGGATGAGATTGACCAGCCAGGAGAGGGGAGGGCCTGGGAGGGGTGTGTGGGTAGAGAGGTGGGTTTCGAAATGGCAGTTCCTGTTTCCACAGCCTCCATGTGCCATGGGCCCTAGGTCTAGTGCTTGTTTCCTCGTTTAATCCTCCTGACCACCGTGCAGCAGGGACCTCCTGTTTGTCTGTTTGTGTTTTTCAGATGGGGAAACAGGCTCAGACAGGTGAGGTCACATGCCCAAGGCCCCACGGCTAGAGCATGGCAGAGCTGGGACTCACCTCCAGGTCTGTGGGACTCCACCAGCCGCCTCTGCCTCTGCCCAGCCTTGTGTGGCCTTGGCAGTTTTATTTCTCCCACTCTCTGGTCCCCACCCTAGGTGGGAGGGTGGGTTAGACGTAGAAGGCGTGGCCAGAGTCTTACAGGAGTCAAGGATGGGAACCAGAAAGCTTCTGGTTCTTAGGATGGTGGAGCTGGTTGCTGAATGGGCGGGTCTGGGGGCTGAGGCCGGGCAGGCTTCACTGGGCTTTAGGTAGAGAGATGAGGTTTGCCTTGAAGCAGAAAGAGGAAGGGTTAGGGGGCAGGAGGAAGTGAGTGGGGTGACCAGTCATCTGTGGGTACTGGGGATCTGCCTTCTCTGCACTCTGCTGACATGTCTGTGAGAGGTGAAGGGAGCCCATGGCATGAGACTTGCCCTCCGGATCTTTGTTTCCTCCTCCATTGGATAATGTACAGGTGGCAGTGTCAGTCTTTTGACTGACTTAGCTGCTGTGGCATTCTAGAAGCATCCATTGGCAGTGGGCATGGCACTAACCTGTTCTTTAAGCAGGTCTTCAAGTGGGGATTGTGCCCTGGTTTAAACAGGGACCTGTGTTTACAGAGGCAACAATATGCCTGGGTTACAGCAGCAGAGCCAAAAGGTCCTGGCTTAGAGTCTCTGTCTGGACAGAGGAGTTAAGTGCTGTGGAGGAGGGGGCACTGTCACTGCCTTCTCTTGGTCTCCACTTCTTCATCTGTAAATGGGGTGGTAATGAAGCCTGCCTCATAGCATCACTTGTGAGTTGTGTTTATATGACTCAGGCATGGGGGGGCTACACCTGCAACTGTTGGTTGCGGCTGTTCAGCACAGAGGTCGTCCTCAGTCAGCATAGTGATGGGTTAGTAGAAGCAGTGCAGCGGGATTTAGGCATCCCAGAGGAAAAGTGACAGGCCTGAGTTCACGCTTGCAGAGATACCCTCAGAAGTGGAATGTGTGTGGAGCTGCCATCTCTGGGCAGATGAGGAAGAGTGTCAAGTGACCGAAAGCCTGTTCAAAGTGTCAAAGCAAGAGTAGGAATCGATTGTGCCTCAAAGTCCTAATGGTCCTTCCCGAACACACAGTGAACTCAAGAATCCTTTTCTGTCTTTGGTTCTGAATGAGCTTCATTCTCTTCTCGGGTGACCCAGTATCGCCCAGCAGTCCTGGGTTTACCTCACCTGATCTTAGCCTCTGTGGACAGAGAGCCCAAGCAGGCCTTGCCCGAGCAGAGCCTGGTCGTCCCAGGCTGCTGAGGCCCTTGCGCTTGGCTTGCTGGGAGAGTGTTCGGAAGTTGGTCTGGGATCTCACTACGTGAGAGAGGGCCGTGAAGCTGATACCTAAAGGCAAGTCCTTTGTCACTGAACTTGTGCTATGAGCCCCAGGGTTGTATATGTGAGCAAAACAGGCAAAAAGGTCTATGGGTGTGTAGGGTGGACTTCCATTTGAGGGGGAAGAAAGATGATCCCGCTGATGGAGTAGGTCAAAAGTCAACAAATACTTTGGAAAAAACTAAATTGGGGATGGAAGACCAGGGATGCCTCAGGAAGATGGGGATATTGGGTAGAGCTACAGTCCAGCCTCTTGGGAAGGAGTACTTGAGCAAAATACCTGTAGGAATTGGAGTAGGCGGGTTTGGTAGTTCTTTGAGATTTGTGGACAAAGCATTCCTGGTTAAGGAGAGGCAAGGCCGGGCTAGTTAGCTATGTCTGGGGAACAGTGAGGAAGGAGTGAGGCTGGAAAAGAGTTGGTAACAGACCAGGTTTCACAGTGAGAAGTAGAGTCAGGGTTTCCTGGGGTGTGGCTGCTGTCAGGGGGCAGGGCAGAAGGAGGAAGAACTACTGATTCCACTGATGAGTCCCTCTCCTCTGCAGACATCCGGCTTCGGGTTCGAGCGGAGTATTGTGAGCATGGGCCAGCCTTGGAGCAGGGCGTAGCATCCCGGAGACCCCAGGCCCTGGCCCGGCAGCTGGACGTGTTTGGGCAAGCCACTGCCGTGCTGCGATCAAGGGACCTGGGCTCTGTGGTGTGTGACATCAAGTTTTCAGAGCTCTCCTATCTGGACGCCTTCTGGGGAGACTACCTGAGCGGTGCCCTGCTACAGGCCCTGCGGGGCGTGTTCCTGACTGAGGCCCTGCGAGAGGCCGTGGGCCGGGAGGCTGTCCGCCTGCTGGTCAGTGTGGACGAGGCTGACTATGAGGCTGGTCGGCGCCGGCTGTTGCTGATGGAGGAGGAAGGAGGGCAGCGTGGGACTGAGGCCTCCTGATCCTGGATCTGGCAGGACTGACCCCGGCTCCTAGTCTCCAGGAATTCTTTCCCGGAAGACAACCGTCTCCACCCTGGAAGACTGTGGCTTTGGCAGCTCCTAGGACCGTGCTGGGAAGGCAGGCCCCTTTCAGCCTCTCCTACAGGATGTGGGCTGTGAGGCCTAACCACTTCCAGTTCAACTTCCTTCCCAAACTCCTCCCACCCCCAGGTGGGTTCCCTTAGCATTGGGGCCCAGGTCTGCAGATCCCCAGAGTGGGGAGATGTAGCCATACTCACCAAAGCCCCCATACATTATATCTCTAACCCTGGGCTGATGGCTGGCCCCACACACTTTGGCCTAAGGGCTTCTCTCTCAGGATCTGATTTTAGCACCCACTCGGGCTTCAGCCACACACAGTGGGCTGTGGAGCTGGGGTGCCCATGGGACTTGCTCACCTTGCCCACATATCTAGCCAATCAGGGCTCTGCCTGGCATCCACACTGATGCAACCGTTACCTTCTCCCTGCTCCTTAGAACTAGATATAGGCATGCCCTTGGACCCTTAACACACGTGGGTCACACGTGGGTTTTGTGGCAATATCAGACAAGGTCTGTCATTGTGGAGCTAGGACCATAAGGAGCCACTTTCTTATGAAGGGAGGACAAAGATTTGGGGCTGGTGGGTTGACATTTTGCAAGTAGCAAATAAAAATTGCCCTGGAAGGGCGCAGGTGGGCACTGAGGCTCTCCAAGGACTCTTTCTTGTTGGGCTGGGGAAAGAAGTATCCCTGGCCAGGGTTAGGGGCTGGAGGGTGAGCAGGATGCTAGCTCACTATTTCAGGCCCCTCACTTTCCAGACCTCATTTTTTTTACCTGTCAAGGAAACACTGCTTTGTGGGTCATGGGTTTCTAACCCTGTCCAAACTGCTCACTTCTGTCTGTGTGTCTTTGGGGAGGGAACTTTAAGGAATTTTAACGAGTTCAGTGAGAGCTGAATAACCCCAAGGGTGGTGGAGCTCTAAGGTTTGAAAACTGGAAGGACCAGGCAGCCAGATGTTCTTTGCCTAAAATTCTTTCCACACCGCCCCATCTCTTCCTTATATCTCTTCTTGACCTGGTTTCTGTTCTTCCTCTTCTGCTGCGGTTGTCTGCAGAAGAGGTTGTGACCTGCGTTTCCTTTCCCCTTGAAAGATTGAGGAGCTCAAGTTCCTTACAGTAGCCAGGTTGGAAAGGATTCAGTTGGGGATAGGTTGGGCAGAGATCCCCAAAAGCCAGCTTTCTTGGGGAAAGCAGCTTGCCTGCCACACCTTCAAACCTCTTAGGCTCTTGCCTATTGGTGCACAGGAATGAAGTAGCCAGCCTTGGAGACCAGTCCTTCCAGGAACAGAGGCTGGGTGCAGTCATCTGCTGGTGATCTCTGACTCTAGTTCTAGGTGTGTCTACTCACAGTATATTTAACACTCAATTCCCCTGTGGAGGGGGAGGGGGAGACTTTACCCCCATTCTTGATAAGATAGGAACCTAGGAAGGAAAGTGATTTGCTTGGAGGATAAATGCTGCAATGGGAAGTATTTTGAGCCTGTAAGGTGAGGCTTGGTCCCTCCTCTCCAGCTGGGGTGTTCTTTGCTGAGAAGAATGAGCACAGGCTGGCTTCCTACAGCCCTCTAGAACGCCAAGCTCTCCTGTACTTGTATTTTTTTTTTTTAAATAGTGCCTGGATGTGGCAACTGCTGCTTGCCCTAGCTTCCTTCACCTGGCCCCACCTATATCTATGATTCTCCTTTGCTCTATCCTGAGGCTGATGTGACTTACAAAATAAGGGCTCTATGAGGTGGAGAGATGGCTCAAGAGTTAGCCTTTGCCCCGGAAGCCAAAGGACCTGAGCATAGATCCCCAGATCCCAAGTAAAAAATGCCAGGCAGAAATGGCATCATCCGGAACTTCTGACTCTATAGAATGGAGTCAGAACCTAGAGCAAAGCAGTAGGGAGGTAGAGTCACCCTTGAGCCTCCACAGGCATAATGTCCTATTTTACACACACCCACACTGCTCTGCCTCCTGGCTGGGTATCTTTCCAGCTCCACTCCTTGCTTTAACACTTGGAGCCCCCTCCCCCTAGCGCCCCCCCCCCTTCTGAACTGCATGTGAGCATCTAAAGAAGCCTGTGAGGCTGAGGCTATCAGAGGCCCTACACACAGGTGCAGTGTGTGCCCAGGTCTGCAGTGGCGGGAGCCCAGATGCAAGGCCTTGTGTCTTCTGGAACACATGCGCCTTGGAGCTCTCCTGAGCTTGTCATGCGGGAGGCGAGGGAGGTCACAGAGACAACCCAGAAAGAGGAAAGAATTTCAGATGTTGAGAGGATTCTGCATGTCAGAATGTGGGTGGGATTCCACCATTAGAAACGGGGGGGGGGAGGGGGGCTATAGGAGCTTGATGGGGTCCGCCACTGGCACAGAGCAGCAGAGCCTAGTGCCGGCTCTTGGCGAAGGATCTTTCCAGAATGGCTCTAACAGGGGCTAGAACAGTCTCTCTGAGGTCTCAGAATATTCCCAAGTGGCTGCAGAGATAGGTGGGCAGAGTACAAATTAAGTGAGAAAAAGCCCCCATGTGCCTTTATTCTACAATCATGTGCTTTCACATTAGGGGGAGGGTTGGGGGAGGAACTGGCAGAGTCAGATAGACTCTGGTGACGAGAAGCATGCCTAGCAGCATGAGCTCCACAAGGCCTCCATGTGCCAGGCCCTGGCTGGACTGGGATGGAGGCCCTGAGGTCCAGTGGGTCACGGGTCAGCTCAGCGTGGTCAGAACTGTGGCTGACCAATGTTTATGAAATGGAGAAACCCAAAGAGACTGAGTGGAGGGACACAGGACAGTTTCCTGTTCATTAACCCCATAAGGTTGAACATGGTGGTCCCGCCTGTGACATCAGGGCTTGGGAGGTGAAGGTGGGAGGATGAGGAGAGTGATGTCATCCTGAACTGCAAAGCACCTTGGAGGCCAGCCCAGGCTACTTGAGGCCTTGTCTTAAAACCTCCAAACACTATACATTCCTGAGAGTAATGTAATTGCTGAATTCCATTGAAGTCATAAAACAGAACATTCAGGAAAGTACAGAAGATATCAACATAGAGTGTGAAACACATTCTGGCATGCTGAGACATACATTGCTGTCTCCCCAGGGGCTCCCCACCACCTTCCTCTACACAAGCTGTTCCACTCCCAAAGCTGAAACACTCTCCTGACTTAACAGTAATTAGCTCCTTTCATTTTATATCACTCTGGTTAATTTAACCCTTTTGAAGTTAATATAAGTGTAACCATCCAGTATGCTTCCTGTTGTGTCATTTGTTTTGCTCATTGATGTGTTTGTGAGTCTTCACATGTTTACATGAAACTGACTCATTTTTATGATTGTATAGTATCCCATTAGGTGAGCACGCTATTTAATTAGTTGACATGCTAGATGGATATTTAGGTTGTCTCCAGTTCGGAGCTGTCTGTAATGCTTCCACAAATATTCTTGCACATATGTTCTGGTGAACAAATACTTATTTTCAGTGGGACATACCCAGAGATAGAAGTGCTGGCCATGGGGTGTGTGAACATACGCAGGTCCAGCAGATAGTGTTCACATTGTTCCATAGGATCATGAGAACAAGGTGCCACAAAACGTGGGGGCTTTAAACACAACAGAAATACATTCTCTCACAGTTCTGCAGAATGTATCTAAAGTCACATGATGTTAAGGTCAAATGTCATCAGAGCCACACTTCCTCTCTTGGGAAGTCTAGGGGAGAACCTGCTCCTTCTGCCAGCTTCTGGTGCCTGGTAGCATCCCCTGGCCTATGGCCATATCGTTCCAGCATATGTTCACACAGCCTTCTTCATAGCCTGTGCCAATGCCATGCCTGACACTTCTATTTAAGTAACTCACCCAAATAATCCACAGTAACCTCCTCGTCTGAAAGGCCTTTAACCACATCTACAAAGTCCTTTTACTATTTTACAGATATATACATGTAATAGGTAATGTTCCCTGGTTCCAGGATGGAATTGGCATCTTTTGGGGACATTTTTTGTTTTCTGCTTATTTTGTTGACCTTTTTCTTTTCTTTTTTTCTATGTATATTTTAAAGTTTTTAAATTTGTGTGTGTGTGGAGGGGTGTGTGCATGCGTGTGTGTGTGTGCGCACGCGCGTGCGTGCGTGTGTGTGTGTGTGTGTGTGTGTGTGTGTGTGTATCAGATGGCAATGGTATGCCTGTGGAGGTCTAAGGGTGATTTAGAGAATCATCCTGGATTGCTCTATCTCTTAATTGCTTCACACTGGATTTTCTCAGGCTCCATCTTCCAGGGCCAGAAGTGCAGGCCACTGTCATTTCCACCTGGCATTTTTTTATGTGAGACCTGAGTTGCAAACTCTGGTCCCTCTGCTTGTGAGATAGACACTTAGCCCTGAGCCATCTCTCCAGCCCTTTTTGATTCTTTTAGAGTTTCATACACTGTTGAACATTTTCTCGCCTGACTGTGGGGCTGCACTCCCCTGCCAAGAGCAATGAGATTCCCTGCTTCCCATCTGCACACCCTCACTGCTTGCCATGGCCAGATGCTCAGGTCCTGCCCACCTGGTGATTTTGTGATAATACATCATCATGGCTTGTTTTTCTCCTCATTTAAAAATTTTAAATTTGTTTTATTATCCATGTGTGTGTACACGCACAGTGTATTTGCTGGTGCATGCTTGGCGCACGCACACATAGAGATCAGAAGACCACTTCGTGGCGTCTGTTCTCTTCCTCCACCTTTAGGTGTGTTCTGGGGACTGAACTCACATCATCAGACTTGTGCAACAAGCTCCTTAACCTGCCAGTTTATCTCACCGTCCCATATTTTTCTTGTTTCTTAAATTTTTTGAGGATTAAGGCAGAGTTTATTAGAGGAGAGAAAGAATGGAACTCCCTGACTCCAGACATGGAGTCCATGAGGGTCAGGGCGTCCTGCAGAACTTGTGGACTCCAAGCATGGAATCATTGAGGGGCAAGGAGCTGGGAGAGAACTCTCGGTCTCCACATGTGGAGCACATGAGGGGCAAGGCTGGAAAAGAGCTCACGGACTCCACATGTGGCATGCCATGAGAGGCAGGTGCCCTTGTTTGTTAATTTTTTTAAAAAGATCATTACTATGTAATCCGGGCCGGCCTGGTGCCCACTGTCTGCTTGCCTTAGTCTCCCTTGCGCCTCAGGCATGTGCTGCCATGCCCAGATGATTTCTCCTTATTTTTTGTGTAATGGGGAGGAGGACAAAGTAGTTTAGGATAGAGCTCGGGTTTGCCTCGACGTCCCGATCCTGCTGCACTTACTGGGGTTACAGGCATGTGCCACCACACCTGATGTGGGCAAGGGTGTTCCTGCCACCCCTCCTCTCCACCCAGCCTGTACTGCCCTGCTGACATGCTCAGCTGCTGTGTGGTGACCCGTCTTCCCAATGGAGTCATCTCTCGTTCTCTTTCCACTTCTTCTATCATGACCTTCACCCTACTTCAGCCTCTGCTCCCGGGAGCATATCTTGGGTGGAGTCATTATCCAGGAGTGTAATATGCTGGGAACAATGACTGAGTGCTTATACCACGTGCCAGGCATGGTGCCAGACTCTTCAGGTGCATTTATCCCTCACACAAACCTGTGTGGTTGACATTAGCGCCCTCGTGCGAAATCACTTGCCTGAGTGATGCCTTTAGCAAAGCGGCAGGGGCAACATCCTGAGATAGAACTTCCAGATTGGCAAGATGGCTTAACAACTAAAGGGGTCTGTGTATAAACTGGTGACCTGAGTTCCATCCCCAGAACTTATAACTTCCAAAAGTTGTCCTCTGACTCATGCGTGCATCGTGACTTGTGCCTTCTCTCTTGCTGTCTCAAATAAATAAAAATAAAATCGTTTAAAAAACTCTCTGAGTCTTAAATTTAAAATTTCAGGGCCAGAGTATAGTTCAATTGTGGAGCATTTGCTGCTTGCCTAGCATGTGTAAAATCCTGGGTTCATGTCATGCCAAAAAAAAAAAAAAAGTTCTGTTTTTAATCACAACCCAGTACTGTCTTCCAGGTCTTCTTCAGAATCCAATATCCTGCTCTCTGATCCCGCACTTGCCTTCCAGGTCTGCCAGGCCCCCTCGGCTGTCAACGCCGGTAGCTCAGACACATGGGGACTTCCACTCCCTTGATCCTTCAGTTCCCTGCCAAGTCTGCTAGACCCCTCCGGCTTTTCTCCCTTCTCAGCACAGTCAGAGTCTGCTGGCAGACCATCTGATCTCTTCACTGACTGTGATAATCAGGGTCCCAGCAGGAAACAGAGGGGGCCACAGCTGGCATCTTGAACATAATTTGACGAAGGGACTCTTAGCAGAAGCGTGGGCAAGCGTTAAAAGAACCAAGAGGGAAGTTAAGTCCTTCCTGCCCTCAGGAGACTGTGGCCATCCTTAACTCTGAATGGGATGGGCAGAGCAAGGAAAATGTCTTCCTAAAGCCTGGGAGAGCCACAGGGCCAGCCTTAGGAGAGCCACAGGGCCAGCCTTAGGAGAGCTGCCATTATGAAGGGGCTGTCTAGCCCCTGCCAGATCTGAGAGCTCAGAGTACAGGAGACATCTGGAACACTTAACTCTTCCTACTCGTAATGCCCTGCTGGGGTTTGTCTTAGTGAGAACCTAACTAGAAGTCTGGAGAGCAGTGCCAGGGTAATACCTACAGTCCCATACTTCGGAGGCTGAGGCAGGAGGATCAAATCCTTCAAAGTTAGTCTGGACTACATGGTGAGACTCTGTCTCAAAATAAAAAGTGAAGGTTTGAGGAAATGGCTCAATTGGTAAACTGCTTGTCACACAGGCATGACGACTTGCGTCTGTACCCCCAGCTCCCACATAGAAAGCCGGGTGTAGTGGTACGTGTGAGGGAGGAAGAGACAGGAGGGTCTGTGGACTCTGCCGGTCAGCTAATCTAGCCAAATTGTGATTTCGAGGTTCATTGGGAGTCCCTGTCTAAAACAATAATAATAAAAAGTATGGTGGAGATGGGGCCAGTGAGATACCACATACCTCGAACAAATAAAACGTTTAAAAATATAGTGGAAGTGGGCTGGTGAAATGGCTCCGTGAGTAAGGCACCTGCTGGCAAACCTGGTGACTTGAGTTTAATCTCCAGAAGCCACATAGTGGAAGAGGGAACTGATTTCTGAAATTGTCCTCTGGCTTCCACCCATGCACCATGGCATATGTTCTCTCTGTTCGTTTTCTCTCCTCTCTCTCATATACACATCATATTTTTTAAAGAAATATGATGGTAGGGCCAGAGAGATGGCTTAGGGGCTAAGCTTCTGCTTCAAAAGCAGAAGGTCCTGAATTCCAGATGCCACATTAAAAACCCCAGGCAGATATGGTGACGACCTATACTTCTGGTCCTGGGAGGCAGAGCCTGGGAAACCACAGCAAAGCAAATACGAGGTAAAAGCAACGCAGGGTGATTCCTGAAGTCACCCTTGGGCCTCCACAGGTACATACAGTGCTCTCTGATACACATACCCCCCCAGAGAGAGAGAGACACAGATACACATTCACACACAAAATGTTGGAGAGAGAGAGGAAGACACTGAGAGAGAGAGAGGAAGACACTGATGTTGACTTCTAGCCTACGCACACACATATGCACACACGTGCATGACCACCACCATGTATATGTGCATCTGCACACACAAATTAAATCAATAGATAGGATAAAAGGCCCGAGGATAAAGTTCAGTGGTAGAGCACTTGCCCAGAATCCACCAGTGAGGGTTGGGGCCATGGCTCAGGGGTAAGGGCACCTGCCTAGAATCCAGCAGTTAGGGGCTGTGGATGAATGGGAAGTTAAAAGGAAGATGACCAGCTCACACGTTTGATTATCTTTTGCCTCAGCTATCAGCATGGCCCAGCCCCCTGGTTTGTTTCAAAGAAAAATGATAGCAAAGTGGCACCTACAGATCCACCTTAACTTCTTGGCCAGTCCCCTTTCTGAGTCTCTGTTCTCCCTGAGCATGCGGACCTACCATTTTAGTATTAACAAAATGGAGGCAATCCAGTCCCTGTTTCCCTCACCTGTTCAAGCCAGCATGTATCCACACTAGTATTTACTTCATCACCCCAACTCTGTTCTAGTCATGTTCCTTCTCCTCACCCCATGATGCCTTCTCAATAGTATTCCATCTTCCCCTCTTCTCCCCGCAGACATGCTAAACATATGCAAATTTCTACCACCTTAAAAACCTGCTCATCTAGGAGGCCAGGGGCACAAGCAGACATTATCTTCTGGACATGGCAGGGCTGTTGCATCCATGAATTCACTGCAGCTATGTATATTTCCATGGGGTTTATTCTGTCAACATTTCACCATGGAAGGGGAAAGATCTCAAAAGGCCCCACACTTTCCTGAGAGACGGATAAGGGTTAATGTTGATAGGGGTGTGCATGTGTGTGTGTGTGGGGGTGCTTTCCTCAATGATTGTGAGAGTTAGATTCAGGTGTCAGCTTGGCAGTTGAAAGCTGAGCTTGAGGCGCAGCTGTGAAGAATTGATAGTTAGGACAAGCCCCTTGAACAAGCCTGCAGGTGATTGTTTAGTTGATATGGGAGACCTAGCCCATAATGGGCGGTGCTTTCCAGCGGTGGATGGATACAGTGACGTGCATCCACTTGCTGTGTTGAGTTCACTACTGGCCTGTTGCTGTTTTCTCTTTCCTGCTGCAGCTGCCACTATTCTTCACTGATGTTGAAGCCCAGCCACGGCCCTCCAGTGTGACTGAGGCTCAAGAATCCTTTGGTCTTGGGGCTGGAGAGGTGGCTTAGGGGTTAAGCTTCTGCCTTGCAGGCAGAAGGTACTGAGTTCTGATCCTAGACCCCAAGTATAGACGCCAGGCGGAAGCGGGGGCAGCCTGCGTTTCTGGTCCAGGTGGGTGGAGCCTGTGAATCCCAGGGCAGAGTAAACGAGGAGGTGGAGGCGTCCATGGGGGTTCCCGAATTCGTCCGTGGTTCTACACACACACACATACATACACACATGCGCGCACACATGCACAATTGAATAAATAATAAATAAATAAATTAAAAAAAAAGAATCCTTTGGTCTTCTGGTCTTCAGCAACCAATGGGGACTGCTGTGGGACTTTGCAGGAATCCTTTGGTCTTCTGTCCAGACTGGGATTGCTGAGATATTGAGCTGAAGAACTGAGCTGCTACAGGCAGCTACTGTTGGACTACTTTGGTTTTATCTTGTAAATTAATCTAATAAATTCTCTCTCTCTCTCTCTCACACACACACACACACACACACTGCCATTTCATCAGTTCCGTTACTCTAAAGAACCCTGACTATACCCAGTGATACATGATTTAGGCCCCAATAAGTACTCAGGCAACCCATAAAACTCAGTGGGCCACACATGTGAAAAGACATGAAAATAGGAGAGAGATTGGCAGGGAAGAAGGGTTGTAATGGGAAAAGGAAGGGTGATGGAATTGGGGAATTAGTTGTGAAAATCTCATAAACTCATTATAGCCATATAGAAAACACTAAAAGAAAAAAATTAAGTTAAAAAAATCTGCTCACAGTTGGAGCTATAGCTCAATGGAAGAGTGTCTCTGCATGCAAGCAAGACTCTGATTTGATATCTAGCATGCAAACACACCTCCCTTTTTCTAGAGACTATCATTTATCCTCCTGGTCTCATTCCAAATTTTTGAAAAAGCACGTATGAATTAGGGTTCTCTAGCTGTGAGTAATAGAGAATGACTCTGGCTAAGCTAAATGACAAAAAGGAATTTTTTTTAGAAGGAAATGGGAGGGGCACCCAAGAACAAGGCTTATGGAAATTCTAGAAGGAGCGCAGGCATGGGAATGGCATGGAGGCCACAGGAATGGTGGTTTCCTTCGGGCCCTGACTGCAGCATGAATCAGCTCCAGCTGGATTTGGTCCTTCTGTCATGAGAGCTCGAGATTCAGAATCCAAGGGGAGTTTCTGATTGGAGAAACTTGGGTCATGTGGTCTCCTCTTGGCCTGTGGAAGGCTGGATTCTTGACAGTCAGGTGGAAATGTATTTCAGTCGCCCATGATGGTTTACTCAGAAGTCAGGGAGCTGTGACGCTCGAGGGGGAGGGGGTGCTGGGAATGCAGAGATGATGGATGTTTCTAGAATAGCACATCTCACCAGCCTGTGCTTCACCTCCTAAAACCATCCACACTGAGTGCGTTCATGACCTCTTGCCCAACCCAAGGGCTTTCTCAGATGTTACATACAGCTTTTTAACTCTCCTCATTCAAACCTTATTCTTGGAATCTTTCCCATAGGGATGAACTTAAAACTTAGCATCTCCAAAACACAGATATGTATTATTTCATAGCTTCTGGGGATCAGGAATTCAGGAGTGGTTTAGCTGAGGGGCTGTGTAGTCTCTTCTGAAGGCTTGGGATATTGGGGGGAAGGATAACAGTTTTCCCCACCATCTGTGTATAGCAGGAGAGAGATGAAGAAAGAGAGGAGGGAAATACACACACACACACACACACACACACACATTCACACAGGTACACATACCACACACACAGACACATGCAGACACACATAGACACACAGGTGCACACACCACACAGAATACACAGATACATGCACACACAGATGCACACACACAGACACATACAAGTGCACACACCACACACACAGACATGCAGACACACACAGGTGCACACACACAGGCACATACAGACAGGTGCACACACACATACTTGCTCTGTACTTCAGACTGACTTTGAACTTTGCCTCCTCCTATTTCACTTTCCTGAGTGCCGGGATTACAGTGCCCCACCACATATGGCTTCCGATAACCTTTCTCTTTGTCCCTTATTCCCTTCCTCACTTCCACTTCCATCCTTCCCTTTTTTCAAATATTTTTACTTATTTGGAGAAGGGGGAGACTAGATGGTCGTGTGCCACAGTGTGCAAATGGAGGTCAGAGGACAACACTTTGGAAGCTGGTTTTCTTCTTTCACCGTTTGGGCTCTAGAAATTAAACCTGAGTTTTGTGTGCAGGGGACCCTCTCATTGTCCACATGCTTGTTTGTTTGTTTGTTTGTTTGTGTGTTTATAGGCCCTCCTGTAGCCCAGGTTGACCTCAAACTCCATCCATAGCTGAGGATGACTGGGGATTCGGATCCTTTGCCTCCACTTACCAGGTACTTGGGTCACAGGTGGGTGCCAACATGTCCAATTACTGTGGTGCTGGGGATCGAACCCAGGGCTTCATGAATCCTAGGCAAGCCCTCTACCAGCTGAGCCACACACCCTTAGCCATCCCATAGTCTTTTAGAACATATTTCTTAAGAAAGAAAGAAAGAGAGAGAGTAAGTGAATGCATGCTATGGTGTACCAGTGGAAGTCACAGGACAATTTTGTAAGTCAGTTCTCTCCTTCTACCATGTGGGCTTCCAGGGATCAAACTCAGGTTCCTGAACAAGTGAGCCACCTTGCCAACCTCCCTGTCCCCCATAGTCTTTTTATAGTGACAAGCCATCACCTCTGCCACACGATACTCATTAGAAGTGAGTCGCTGGCTGCAGTCCACAGTCAGGTGAGTTTTCCTCCACCTAGAGGCCCAAGTGAAAAATGTGGCCATCTTTTGACATCGCTCTCCCCCTAACTCTTATATATCCAGATGTAAGTCCTGCTGACTGGAGTTACAGTTAGGTGTCCAAGCTTATTGTCATGCCCTGAAACCAGTGACACTTTACCAGCCGTTCCCAGTGATCACAATGGCCTGGGCTGTTGTAACACATCACTGATATTTCTTCCGTCTATTCTTGTCCCTTAAATGCATCCTCCCCAGAAGGCAAAGCTTCTCCAGATCAAAGCCTTCAGTGTACCAGCCTGGTTGTGCAGACCTGCAGTCCCAGCCACCTGGCAGGATGGCTGCAAGGGCCAGGCCTGCCTGGGCTGTACAGCGAGTTTAAGGCTGGTCTGGGAACATACTAAGTCCCTGTTTCTAAATTTAAAAGGTTAAAAGGGGGTGCCCTAGCCCCTCATGACACTCTTAGTGCCATGAGTTCTGCTTCTTGCCTGCTTCTCACGGAGGTGCCCTAGCCCCTCATGGCACTCCATGTCTGGAGTCCATGAGTTCCGACCTTTCTCTTCTCTAATAAACTCTACCTTAATCCTCTAAAAAAAAAAAAAAAAGGTTAAAAGGAGGGCTGGGGGGTGTGACTCAGTGGCAGAGCACCTGCCTCGAATCCAGCAGTGAGGAGCTGGGCGCATGGCTCAGTGGTAGAACCCTTGCTAGCATATATGAGGCCCTACACTCATCCCCAAGTACCTTTTTTTTTTTAAATGTTTTCAGTGATTGCCTGTGGCCTCTGCAATCACAAGATGCTTATGCTTGGATCCCCGTCAGTATCCCCAGCATCCTTCTCTTATGGTTTAGACCTTAACAACTCAGGTGTCTGCCAGCCAGTGACCCACCAGCCATTCCATCCATGCTATCGTCAGATCGTAATGTCCTCTCCTCACGTCTGAGGAATGTCCTCTCCTCACGTCTGAGGAATGAGTCTCCTTTAACATTCAAAAAAGTTCTCCCAGGACAGTTCTGTGTCCCAGACAACTAGCTGTTAGGGCCTTTAGGTACATTTTTCCTTCTTACTGTACCACGAACCCTTTCCTCTGGTGGGCCCAGACCCTTCCATGGAGATTGTGTGTGTTCTCTGGCTGCTGTGTACTGAACGGACAGGTGCAGTTTATTTTCTTTCTTTTTCTTTTAAAAATATTTTTTATTTATGAGAGAGAGAGGGAGGAAGACATGCCCATCCATGCCTCCACATGGGTGGATGTCAGAGGACATCCTTTTGCCAGTCAGTTCTTTCCTTCTACCCTATAAGTTTCTGATGATCAAACTCAGGTCACCAGTTTAGTGAGTGGGCATCTTACCTGCTGAGCTACTGTGCCAGCCTTTGGTTCTTGGTTTTCTTGAAGCTGTATGGAAGTCATGGGAATCGTGGGCAGGACGTCAGCGGCATGTGCAAAGGCCAGGAGGTTAGAGGAAGCAGAGTCGAGTCCTATGGTCTGGTGTGGCTGCAGGATTAAATGTGTAGTGAGCATGACTGCATGGCACGGGGGAGTTGTGTGTTGAGGAGGGACTTAGGACCTGAGCTGTGATTGTGTTAGTCACACAGAGCTCAGGGACAGTTTGAAGCATAAAAGTGTCCTAGGGTGGGAGTAGGGGGAACAGGATCTCATGTAGTTGAGATGGACTTTGAACTTGCTGTGTAACCAAGGACGACCATGTCTTTCTGATTCCCCTCTCTCTGTCTCCTCACTTGCTGAGAAGTTTGACCACGAATGATTTCAGTGGTGCCAGGACTAGAATCCAGGGCATGCTAGGCAGGCACTCTATTAACTAAGACTTACCAGAGTCTTACTGTGGAAAGATCACCTCAGGGGTTGGCAAGATGGCCCAGTGGGTAAGGGTGTCTTTCTTCAACACTTGGCAGCCTGAGTTCAAACCCCAGAAATCCCATGTGGTAGAAGGAGAGAACCGACTTCAGGAAGTTGTCCTATGACTACCACACACATGCCATGGCACATGTGCGCCTGCTTAGGAAAGATCAGCCCAGAGGCCAGTGTGGAGGGTGGACCAAAAAGGGCTGGACTGGAGGCTGGGCAGTCAGACAGGCAGTAGGCACAGTGGACCAGGTAGGTGCTGAGGTGGCTTGAGCTAGGTACTGGAGCAGGGAAGAGAGGAAGG